>ML663557.1:8590503-9100939 GCA_007570785.1 Antilocapra americana
AGAGTCCACGTGTCTGTTCTATACATCTGCATTCCTTTTGCTGTCTCGCATGCAGGGTTCTCCTTACCATCTTTCTAAATTCCATATATACGCGTTAGTATACTGTATTTTTGTTTTTCCTTCTGGCTTACTTCACTCTGGATAATAGGCTCCAGTTCCATCCACCTGAGTAGAACTGATTCAAATGAATTTTTTTTTAATGCTGAGTAATATTCCATTGTGTATATGTACCACAGCTTTCTTATCCATTTGTCAGTTGATGGGCATCTAGGTTGCTTCCATGTCCTGGCTATTGTAAACAATGCAGCGATGAACATTGGGGTACATGTGGCTCTTTCACTTCTGGTTTCCTCGGTGTATATGCCCAGCAGTGGGATTGCTGGGTCATATGGCAGGTCTATTTGCAGCTTTTTAAGGAACCTCCACACTGTTTTCCATAGTGGCTGTACTAGTTTGCATTCCCACCAACAGTGTAAGAGAGTTCCCTTTTCTCCACATCCTCTCCAGCATTTATTGCTTGTAGATTTTTGGATTGCAGCCATTCTGACTGGTGTAAAGTGGTATCTCATTGTGGTTTTGATTTGCATTTCTCTGATAATGAGTGATGTTGAGCACCTTTTCATCTGTCTGTTAGCCATTTTTGTCTTCTTTGGAGAAATGTCTGTTAAGTTCTTTGGCCCACTTTTTGATTGGGTCGTTTATTTTTCTCGAATGGAGCTGCACAGATAAATAATTAAGCCCTCCAGAGTACATCTCTAACTGGTTTGATTTTTTAAAAGAAAAAAATATGATGTAAGAAATTTGAAAGAAATGCTTGTAATCTGTCTTTTTCAGTGATCCTAGGTTAGATTTTTCATATTAAACTCTGAGAAATTCATTTTATAGACATAATTTATATAGAGAATCTTTTACCACAATAAAATATTTTTCTGTGCTCATTCTTTCATGTACTTGTTGAATTAATTTGTCAAGAAAGGTCCATCTAGTCAAGGCTATGGCTTTTCCAGTAGTCGTGTATGGATGTGAGAGTTGGACTATAAAGAAAGCTGAGCACCAAAGAATTGATGCTTTTGAACTGTGGTGTTGGAGAAGACTCTTGAGAGTCCCTTGGACTGCAAGGAGATCCAATCAGTCCATCCTAAAGGAGTTCAATCCTGGGTGTTTATTGGAAGGACTGATATTGAAGCTGAAACTCTAATACTTTTGCCAACTGATGTGAAGAGCTGACTCATTTGAAAAGACTTGATGTTGGGAAAGATTGAGGGCAGGAGGAGAAGGGGACGACAGAGGATGAGATGGTTGGATGGCATCACTGACTCAATGGACATGAGTTTGAGTAAACTCCAGGAGTTGGTGATGGACAGGGAGGCCTGGCGTGCTGTGGTTCATGGGGTCACTAAGAGTTGGACACGACTGAGCAACTGAACTGAACTATGAACCAGGCAGGGTGGTAAATAATATTTATTATTTATCAAGGCAGGCTTGATAAATAATCTAGTTCATTCTACATAACCTGTGAAAAAGAATGAAAAGACAAGCGCTACAGAAACACAATTTACCAGGCATGAAGGGTCCCAAAGGGGAAAATATTATGAAGTAGAGTTTCAAAGACACCCGTAGAATAAGTAGCACTGAAAAAGGGTGATGAATTAATCCCTTCCATTTATCTAATAAATAGCTACTCAACTGCTTGTAAAGACTTTAAATCAGCTTGATGAACAGTAAGAACTCTTAATGGTTCTGTTTTAGTATTGCTGGGGACATCCTGGCTTGTTAAAGAGTCTATAAGCTAATGACCCTCCCTAGCAATTTCCATCTTTCTCAAAGTAAAACCCAAAGTGATTATGCAGCCTCTAAGGTCCGAATACACTATGACACTCCCCACGCCTCCAACCCGTCCACTGTAGTCCTCTTTTTCCTTCATTCTGCTCCACCCATCCTGGCCCCTCTGCTGTATCTCAAACCAGGAGCCCATCCAGTTCAGGGCCTTCCCACATGAGGATGACCACAATCAGATGCCACCTTTACCCCCCGCCAAATCATTCTCTGTTTCTTCCTTTGCTTTCTGTTCCTTCTTCCCACTATTACCACTTAACTTGAGATTTATATATTTTTTCATCTCTTTCTCCTTCTAAAATACAAGCTCCAGGACCTCAGAGACTTTGTGCTGCAACAAGGTCTAAAGCAGTGCCTAGCTCTTAGTAGGCTCTCAGCAATATATTTTTGAATGAGTAATAATGTTTAGTACTTATTTTTCAAGACTGAACTTGCTCACCTTTCACCTTTCTATAGCTCAATTTAAATATTAATATGATGAGGGAAATTAAATATATCTTATCTAAATTACTCCTTAAGAATGTTAGGAAGATGACTAAGTTAATACTACACAGATTTGACTTGCTTGGAAGGAAAACAATTCCAAAACTCAAGTTCTCTTATTTTATTAAGATAATTTCATAGATTATCAAAGCTATACATTTATACAAATAATAGAGACTAAAATAAATATGCTGCTAAGTTGCTTCAGTCTCGTCCTACTCTTTACAACCCTATTGACTGTAGCCCACCAGGCAAGAATACTGGAGTGGGTTGTCATGTCCTCGCCAAGGGGATCTTCCCAATCTAGGGATCAAACCCGAGTCTCTTAAGTCTCCTACATTTGCAGGCAGGCTCTTTAACCACTAGCGCCACCTGAATAACTGTAACAAAAATGGTGTAAGTAACATCAACTTCAAAAAGAGATGTTGCTTATGGTAAGTACTTTCTTATGTTTAGAGTTTGAAGATGAAGAAGGAAAGAGATCTGCACTTAAAATCAAGGGTGTGAATGGAAGACAGAAAGCCCAGATCCTTGCAGGCATCTCTGCATCCATCATCCTAGTCTCGTAACAGAGAAATTGTTCTCCCACCCAGATATTCCACGGTTCCACAAGTTAAAGGCCATTTTAGGCAAACCTTCTCTACCCCACTGGAAGACACACTATCACCAATCTAGACAATTAAAAAGAGTTATAGTAGTTTTGTTCCCTATTTTTCTACATTTATTTACAAAGACAGAAAGGAAATTTTATCGGAAAAAATGTCAGCTCTTTTCAGGGTTTGCAAACCTGGAGAGTCTTTATACTTATTTTTAAATTTCCCATCAGCTAGGATGCATTTAGCTGTAAATAATAGAAATCCCAACTTGAAGTGGGTCTCATAATAAACAAATATAGAACTGAAAATTCAGAGGTCAGGTGGGGGAAAGGGTTAAATTATGCTATAGCTGATGATACCATCAAGGATCAAAGTTCTATCTTCTGTCGTCCAGAGTCCACTTCATCTGAAGGCTGGCTCCCCACATGGTTGGAGAGCCATAGCTGTTGTTGCCAGTAACAATCAGGGCTGTATGCTTGCTCGTTCACGTGGGGGTTAGTGGATCAAACCCCTCTCTCCTCTCCCAAACGTCAAGTGAAAATCTTTCTCCTCCCTGATTGGGCCAGTTTAGGTCATACATCTTTCTCTGAACCACTGACTATCACCAGGAAAATGATTTTTGCTGATTGGTTTAAGCTTGGGTACCCAAATCACTTGCAAGAGTGATGGATGACTACGATTGGCTTAGGCCAGGGGTCAGTAACAATGGTTGTGGGTCAAATGCTGCCCACTAGCTGTTTTTGAAAGTTTTATTAGAACCTAGTCACTCCTGGCTGCTTTTCCATAAAACAACAGTGTTCAGTAGTTGCTAACAGAGACCATAGGGCCCATAAATCCTCAAATATTTACTATCTGGCTTTTTACGGAAAAAATTTGCCAACCCCTGGCTTGGATAACGTGGGCCCACTTTGGAGCTGAATCCAGTCCCCTAAGTCATGACTCAACTATGCGATGAGCTAAACTTGGACTAAATGAGGTTGATAAAAGGTCCTCATATATCGATCTAATTTTTTTCCCCTTGTTCTTTTCTGAGCAGAGCTAAACAAGAAAACAATACACTAGTTTCAGAAGGAAAGCCTTAGTTTTTGAAGCCCATTGACTTTACCTCATTCCTCTCTTCCAGATGGATTAGAGCTGTTTAGCTACTCAGTCACGCGTATGACGCTTTTGCGACCCCATGGACTATAACCTGCCAGGCTCTTCTTTCCATGGGATTTCCCAGGCAAGAATACTGGAGTGGGTTGCTGTTTCCTCCACCGGGGGATCTTCCTGACCCAGGGATTGAAACTGTGGCTCTTGCTACGTCTCCTGCATTGGAGGTGGGTTCTTTAGCACTGAGCCAAGGAGAAGCCTTTATACTGGTCCGTGTTCCAATCTTAGCCATGTGTAGTTTTGTTTGCTTTGTTTTCTGAATTGTCTTCAAGTTATTGGTTCATCCCATGGGAAGAGAATATTTGAACTCTCTGCCAGATCTTCCATCCACCAACTGTGTTTGACGGCACTCCCCAGACTAGTACTGACACAGCTAGACAAAACCTCCCTCAAGCCAGGGCACTGCTTTGCAGAGCCTGCTCAGCTACAGGAAGACCCCTCCAGTGGACCTTCACATCATGATTGTCCAGGAAAGCCCTTTCCTGCCCAAACAGCCATCTGCCCTTTCTTTTTTTATAGCTCTACTCGTTTAATTCTATTGTGACAGAACAATACAAGTCCATTGTCGAAACATTAGAAAACACAGGTAACCAAAAAAGGGGGCAAAAAAAAGAAAAAAGAAAACTTGTCACCATCCCACACCCCAGGGAACTTTTGAAACAAATGCATTTTCTAGAGGTGAGGTCTTCACTCTAAGTGATCTGAACTAACTTTGACCTTTCCAACAGGAAGTCATGGTGGAATATTTTATTTTTTTAGCTCCCTATACTTATGCAGTTTACTGAATGGGCCTGTTCTTTGACTAGCCCTTCTAAGGGTCTTTATTAAGCTGTGAACTTTCTGACCACTTAAGGAAACTTGTGGAGAAGAGCAGAGTTTGAGAAGTCGCTGTTTACATGACTCTCTCAAAGGCTTAGGCACATCTTTTGCAGACATGAAAGAGCACCAAGCACTCTTCATTGGGGCTGGTGTATACAATTTCACCTTATTAGGTAAATAAAAGGGAAGGAACCTTTGTGAAATACAGGGTGGGGAAAGTAGGCTCAGCCTCACAAATCCTCACATAGGCACACCTGTGGGTTCACGAATGCTTATTACAGAAACCACTTGAAAATGCCCCAAGGTTGGGTTGTTTCCAAGACACCAGATGGGCACAATGTTAGGTTTAGGGCTAGAATCAACTACAGGATGGGATTCAGTACCACAGCGGGCCTGGGTGGGGGATCTGAGCATGGGGTCGGAGCCAATGTCATAATTAGAAACCAGGCATAGCTTCAGAGAGCAATGCTTTCCACCCTGCTCCCAGCACCCACCCCTCCTCCATTATTCCTCTGTGGAGTCCACAGTATGGCTGACACCTTGGGTCATAACAAATTTGGCCATTCAAATGGATAATTCTTGTTGAAGATTGTATGAGCCCCTGGGTCCCTGGAAGAGAAGGGCTGAATGGGGGAGGGAAGTCCACAAATAGAAGTTAAAAGGACACTGGCTCTACATTTAAAAGATGAAATATTGCCATTTGCAGCAACATGGATGGACCTAGAGAATATTATACATAGTATGTCAGACAAAGACAAATAATAAATGATATCACTTTTATGTGGAATCTGAAAAATAACACAAATGCATCTATATACAAAACAGAAACAGACTCACAAGCATAAAAAACACATTTATGGTTATCAAAGTGGAAGGGAGGGGCAGAGATAAATGAGGAGTATGAGATTAAGATACAAACTACTACACATAAAATAGATAAAGCAATGGGGAGCTATTTACTATATAGCTCGGAACTAAACCTCTTAATACAATGGAAAATAATATGAAAAAAACATATATGTATGATTGGATCATTTTGCTGTATACCTGAAACTAACACAATATTATAAATTAATTATATTTCCATTTAAAAAAGAACTCTTGCTCTTGGGCCCCAGCTGCCTGATTTTATCCCATCTCCGGCTTCACCCTTACAGGCAAGGTGATCTTGGGTCCTTAAACTGTTAGATTTCATTTTCTTCATGGATAAAATAACGATTATAATAGCACTCACCTACTTCATAATGTTGGCTGCTATGCAGGCGGAAAGCAATGAACAGGCAGAATAAGTATCAACTGTCATCTCCATGAGGGGAACGGTAGAGAATGGGGAGGTTGGGGAGCTGTGGAATATACTTCTTGTCACAGCATTGCTGGCCTTTGGAGATCGTATTCACAGGACTCCCACTGTCCAGAACTGCCCAATTCACAGTTAGACATTCTGCACCAGACTGACTCTATGAGAGAAGTGAGTTTAATTTTTCAGCCAAAAAAATTTTTCTTGCAATATAGTTGATTTACAATGTCATGTTAGTTTCAGTTGTACAAGAAAGCGATTCAGTTATTCATATGTATGTACAAATACATATATTCTTTTTTATAATTTCTTCCAATATAGCTTACTACAAGACATTGAGTATAGTTCCCTGTGCTATATATAGAGTAGGTCCTGTTGGTTATTATATTTATATTTATAGTAGTGTGCATATGTTAATCCCAAACCTCCTAATTTATACCCCTCCTACCTTTTCCCTCTGGTAACAAAATAAAGTTTATTTTCTAAGTCTGTGAGTCTGTTTCTGTTAAGTTCGTTTGTATCATTTTTTAAAGATTCTACATATAAGCGTTATCATATGATATTTGTCTTTGTCTGGTTCACTTCACTTAGTATGATAATCTGTAGGCCCTGCCATGTTGCCGCAAATGGCATTATTTCATTCCTTTTTGTGTCAGCCAAAATAAAATAGATTTTATTTTTTAGAAATCAGTTCAGTCTCTCAGTTGTGTCTGACTCCTTGCAACCCCATGAACCCCAGCACGCCAGGCCTCCCTGTCCACCACCAACTCCCAGAGTCCACCCAAACCCATGTCCATCGAGTTGGTGATGCCATCCAGCCATCTCATCCCCTGTCTTCCCCTTCTCCTCCTGTCCCCAATCCTTCTCAGGGTCTTTTCCAATGAGTCAACTTTTTGCATCAGGTGGCCAAAGTATTGGAGTTTCAGCTTCAACATCAGTCCTTCCAATGAACACCCAGGACTGATCTCCTTTAGGATGGACTTGTTGGATCTCCTTGCAGTCCAAGGGACTCTGAAGAGTCTTCTCCAACACCACAGTTCAAAAGCATCAATTCTTCGGCACTCAGCCTTTTTCACTGTCCAACTCTCACATCCATACATGACTGCTGGAAAAACCACAGCCTTGACTAGACGAACCTTTGTTGGCAAAGTAATGTCTCTGCTTTTCAATATGTTATCCAGGTTGGCCATAACTTTCCTTCTAAGGAGTAGGTGTCTTTTTATTTCATGGCTGCAATCACCATCTGCAGTGATTTTGGAGCCCCAAAAAATAAAGTCTGACACTGTTTCCACTGTTTCCCCATCTATTTTCCATGAAGTGATGGGACCAGATGCCATGCTCTTAGTTTTCTTTTCTTTTTTTTGCTTTAGTTTGCTTAATGTTGAGTCTTAAGCCAACTTTTAGAAAAGTTATAGATTTTTTTTTAGAAAAGTTATAGATTTATAGAAAAATCTAGTATATATTTTAGATAATTCCCATAAACCGTATATCCAGCTTCCCTTATTAAATCTTACATTAGAAGACTATGTTATTATAATTAACCAGCCAATATTGATACATTATTTTCAACTAGCATCCATATTTTATTCAGATTTCCCAAGTTTTTACCTAATGTCCCTTTTCTGTTCTAGGAGGGCATCCAGGACACCACGCTGCATTTTGTCTTTAGCTCCTCTTGGCTGTATCAGTTTCTCAGACCATCCGTGTTTTCGATGACCTTGACAGTTTTGAGGAATACTGACTACATGTTTTGTAGTATGTCCCTCCATTGGGATTTGTCTGTTTTTCTCATCGTTAAATTAGGCTTGTGTGTTTTTAGGGGGAGAGACCACAAGGGTCCATGCCATTTAATTGTATCAAGGGTACACACTGTGAACATGACTTATCATCGTTGGTGTTGCCCTGGATGACCTGGCTGAGGCAGCACGTGCCAGGTCTCTCCACTGTAAAGTTATTGTTTCCCTCCTTTTCCACGCCATTCTCTTTGGAAGGGAGTCACAACACGCTGCCCACACATAATGGGTGGGGTACTACGCTCCACCTCCTTGAGGTATCTGGAATCTTCTGTGTGGGGATTTATTTTTTCTCCTCAACTAATTTTTCCAGTCTACACTTCATTTGAATGAATTCTTTTTACCACATGCCACTGAAAATAGTCTAAAGCCAACTTCCTTCAAATTGATATTCTCCAAACTCACCACTTTCTGTAATTAAGTATTAATATTTGGAGTGTTCTTATGCTGGACGTGGGGGAAATGAGACAAAAATAAGATTTCTAAAAGCTGACAATCTTCTAGTTGAGTGTCACCAAGGGCAGGTCTGGAATGAACAATTCTTCAGTAACCCTATATGGAAAGATCTGAAAATGAATAAGGAATTAAAAATAAAATGAGTGGGATGGCCAGACCCAATATGAATGAAGAGCTGTGAGCCAAGTGGAAAAGCATCCTTTGGCAAGTTTAAACTGGTTACCTCAGCATGTCCTGAAAATATGCTCTCAGTGTTCCAGGCCATTAGGCTCCCTTTGTGAGCATGAATCCTGTCCCTCCCCCAGAAGGAAGCTTCTTCTCTCTTTAGATTGATCTAGTATTAACATGGTCTTAAAAATCATACACACACACACACACACACACACCACACACACACACACACACACACACACCCCTCACCACATACCACATACCACCAAACAACTTGAAAATAATTCAATGTCTTAGAATTAGAATAATGGCTGAGTAGCTGAAAATCCACTTAAACTGCTCCTTAGAAAGACTTTTTTTTTTTAAATGGGGGGCATCTAATTTATGCCCTCCTCATTTCTATATTTTGTCATTTCCAGAATGCTATTATATGATAGAATCATAGTTTTGATTTTTTTTAAATTTATTTATTTTTAACTGGGGATAAGCCTTACAGTGTTGTGTAGGTTTCGGCCGTACCTCGGCGTGAATCAGCCACTGGTATAGTGTACACGTGTCCCCTCCCTTCTGAACCTCCCTCCCACCTGGAAAGACTTCTTATAAAACTGAAAAGTATATGTTTGGGGTTAATCTGAAAGAAAATGGGGAAAGATAACTTTTGGACAAGTTTATAAGGTTTCCACATTTTCCCCATCTATTTGCCATGAAGTGATAGAACTGGAAAGGCTTCCCTGGTGGCTCAGCTGGTAAAGAATCTGCCTGCAGTGTGAGAGACCTGGGTTCAATCCCTGGGTTGGGAAGATCCCAAATGAGACTGGATGAAGTGGTAGGACTCAACATTCTTAGTTTTTTGAATGTTAAGCTAGTTTTTTCACTCTCTTCTTTCACCCTTATCAAGAGGCTCTTTGGTTCCTCTTGGCTTTCTTCCATTAGAGTGGGACAGATTGAAGGCAGGAGGAGAAGGAGACGACAGACGATGAGACGGTAGGATGGCATCACTGACTCGATAGACATGAGTAAGCTCTGAGTTGGTGATGGACAGGAAGACCTGGTGACAGTCAGTCCATGGAGTCGCAAAGAGTCAGACACGATTGAGTGACTGAACTGAACTGACTACAGTGGTATCATCTGCATATCTGAGGTTGTTGATATTTCCCCAGCAGGCAATCTTGTTTCCAGCTTGTGACAGAAATAGGTGAGTTTTTTCATTTCTTCAGAGCCCCAAGATAGAGAGACCTCTAACATGCTCAGGTCAGGCATAGCCCTACTCACAGCATTCCAGGGCTCTGACACATTTCTTTGGAAACCCACCCATTGCATGGTATATAGAAGCATCTGTTGCCCAGTGGTGGAAGCCTAGATTCCTGTCTTATCCTGTTCTGATATGCTTTCACAAACTTCTGAAAACAGGCCTTCATTTTGATCTAGTATCTTAGGCCATTCAAATGAGCAGAAGGGGAAAAGCCCTTGAACAGTTTTACTGTAATCATGGTGAAGACTTTTTAAAAGAATTATCCTGGTCAGTTCAGAGCCTTCTCAATTTTCTACTTTCTACAGCAAATGGTGAATCCTTGATCAAATAGAAAGCTCAGGAAAGGAGATGGTGGGGTTAAATATGGTTTATTGCTAACAAAGTCTCTGCTAACAGTTTTTTTCTGAAGTATGGTACTTCGACTTTACAGACTAAGGCATTCATGTCTTCATCAAAAAAATTAGGTGCCCTCTCTGTGTCACTCACATTGCCTAAAGCATGATTATTATAATCTTTTTGGAAGATTTTGGATCTTATTCACTCTTTTTTTATGTATTTCAACAAAATTTTTTCATTAAAAAAACAAATTCCCTACAAAATTGAAAAATGGCTACATACTCTTGAAAGCAAGCAGGAGATTGTCAGCTCTCGAGGGTTTGGGGGCCATGTCCTGATGGTCTATGATAGACAACCCCACCCCAGCGGCCTCTTCTGGAGGGACATATGGTTAACCACCAACATTACCCCCAGTGTGAATAACAAACAGGAATAATCATGACTTATTAGGACAAGACATTCTATACTGTTCGTCTTGCAGGCACACAGTATGGATCTTGTTCATTCTTAATACTATTTTTACTGTTCAGCACTATAGGTAATATAGACAGTGAAACCCACATTTTTGTCCATCCTTTGAGTTCACTTGAAAATTTTTCATAGTTCTTTGTCTTTTTTTTTCTTTCAGTGAGATAATTGATATGAGCTTCTATTCTTGAGAAATTTTTCTTTTCAGTTAATTGCTGAAACAAATTCAGTCCAATTAAATGTTCTGATTAAGGATTTCTGGGTAAATGGTTTTCAAATTCTTTGCCTAGAGGGGAACACTTCAAAGAAGGCAAGTTTGCAGAATGCACATGGCAACCACAAAAGGAAATACAGTAATCTGATATTTGGTTAGAGCAAATCCAATACCCCTACTTAAACCATGGGCTTCACAGAAATGACTCAAGTATACTTCATCAACCCCAAGTATGTATGCTAATATTCATTTGAGATTCAAACCCCTCCATTTCTACCAAATGTTCCAGTCACGTGTCCGAGCTCAGGATGCAGACAGTCAGGGTATCTATGAACTGTGATTGTTCACTCACAGCTTAGGAGCTGTCAGTAAACAAAGATCTCATTCGGCTTCACTTGAAAACTAAACTTCTGCACAATGTACTGAGGTGCCTTCCACTGGGACAGGATTGAAATAGAGAACTGTGATGCTTAACCAGGTAAACTCTAGTAAAGCATGCTCACTCAGCTACTCACTCCAGCAATCACATCTAGACTTTGCCAAGTGACTGTACCTCTTCCAGAACCTCATTTGCAAGCACCCAGTCTCTTATCATTGCCTCTGATTTGGGGAAGTCAGGCTCTCCAGTGGCCAGACTCTAATAATACCCCAATCCCGTTAGAACCTATAATCCATTGAAGCCACCACATTTACACTCCGCCCCCACCCTCTTGCCGTCACAGTCCCCTTCACCCATGTAAAATGCCACAATCAGTCATTAGAATCCTTCCCATAGAGTCCCACTAGAATCCCATGCACACTTTACTGTCATGTTCTGAATTCATGCTCATTAACCTCAAGGGGTTGTGAGCAGTCAGGTTCCATTTCCCTAGGCTGCTGGCTTTTCCATTCTCCTCGAAGTCTATTTGCCTCTCTCTCCTTCTCCAAACCTCTCACACCTCCTGCATGCCACTCTCTGCTAATGACCTATTTGCTAAGACATGGCGCAAAGAGAAGCCCTTGGAAGAGGGCCTGTGCCACCACTTGTCCTGCTATATCACGGTCCCCGTCTCAGGCCAGCAGGAGGGCTCCTCCCTTCCTTCATCGAGGACCGCATCCACCGCTGAAGCAGGATCCTTCATCCTCTCTCCCATGTCATCGGTTTTCCTTTCTCCTCTGGATTTTTCCCATATTGAAACAGGTCCCTGAAACCCAAGCTACATTCAGCTTCTGCCCTCGTTTTCTGCTCCCTTTTACAGTTGTCTCCCATGTGGACAACAGAAGAGCTGTCCATCAGTGCCTTTCCTGTTTTCTTTCTTCCCAGTCTCGTTTGAAACAGATTTTAAGAAGCCTCTCTGACCACTGCAATTAGGCCAGGACCTCCATGGTGTAAAACTCAGTGGCCAATTCTCAGTCCTCATTTCTTGTGTCTTTCAGCATCCTTTAACTGACCGTTCCTTTCTTTCTCCTTAAAACACTTTTCTTGGCTTTCCAGGACATTGTGTGCTCATGTGGCTTTTCTCCTGCCTCACAGATCATCCGTTCTCGGTCTCCTTTGCTGATTGCTCCTCATCTCTCTGACCTCTTAATACGGAAGTTCCCTCATAATAGAGCAGAAACCATCCAAGGCTCAGGTCTTGCTCCCCATCTCGCATCTGTCAGTACTCACTTCCTTGGTTTTCTCAGCTAGTCTCAGCTCTAAGCTGATGATAATCATGTTTTTATCTTTAGCCATCTTGAACAGCGCCCTGTGAACTTTTTAGGATCACATTCAACATCCTAACTGAAATCTCCATTTGGACAGATAGCAAAATCCCTGGCATAATACAAAGCTGAGCTCCCTGATATTCTGCCTCCTTCTCCCCTTCTGCCTCAGTCTTCCCATCCTTTTGGCCTTCAGTTCAAGCACCTTAGGGCTTCCCTGGTGACTCAGATGGTAAAGAATCCACCTGTAATGCTGGAGACTTGCATTAAATCCCTGGGCTGGGAAGATCCCCTGGAAGAGGGCATGGCAACCCACCCTAGAAGTCTTGCCTGGAGAATCCCCATGGACAAAGGAGCCTGGAAGGCTACTGTCCATGCTGTCCCAAAGAGTCAGACATGACTGAGTGACTAAGCACATAAACACACACCAAGCCCCTTAAAATCATTCTCGACTCTCCCCTTCCTCTCACAGTAGATCTTGCTGCCCTGGTCTGCCTTCAGAGCATAATCAGCATTGGATCACTTCTCATCACTCCCATTGCAGTTTCCTTAATCCAGGCCCCTTTATCTTTTTTAAAAAAATTATTTATTTATTTTTGGTTGTGCTAGGTCTCTGGTGCTACGCACAGGCTTTCTCTAGTTGCGGCAAGCAGGGGCTACTCTTTAGTTGCGGTGCACAGGCTTCTCATTGTGGTAGCTTCTCTTTGTTGCAGGTCATGGGCTCTAGGGTGTGCAGACTCAGTAGTTGTGGCACATGAGCTTGGTTGCTCTGTGGGATGTGGGATCTTCCTGCCTTGGCAGGCAGATTCTTCACCCCTGGACCACCAGGGCAGTCCTGGGCCCCTTATCTTTTGCACAGATGATTGTGATCTCCTCCCATCTCGCCTCCTTCCTTTTGCCTTTGCCCTCTTCTATCTTATCACCACTGCCAGCCTCCTCCTATTACAGCATAACTCAGACCACGTTGCTCCCTGTTACAGAAGCTTCTGATGGCATTCCATCTCACTCTGAAAGCCAAAGTCCTTGCAATGTTCTCAAGATGCTACACTGTGCATCCTGGCAACCTTTCAACCCCCTTTCCCTCCATGACCCCTCCTCACTCACCTGCAGTCACATAGTCGCTTCCTCTTTGTGGCCTCTGCACACCCCCCACCCCCACCCCATGCCTCTACCTGGAAAGTGCTTTCTCCAAAAAGCCATGCAATCCAGATCTTTACTCCAACGGCATTTTAGTGAGGCTTCCTGGATCAGCTTGCCTAAAACCACAAGTTCCATCCTATCCCTAAATGTTTTCTTTCCCCTCTTCCCAGTTTTCCTTTACTCCATAGAGAATCATTTTCCCTTCTACCCTACTAGACATCACTGTGTCACTTAGAGGCAGTATAATATGGTGGTTAAGATGCAGGTATGTCCTTGGGGTCCGTGTGCCTGAGTTCAAGACCAGGCTGTGTTACTTACCAGGTAGTCAAGATGAAATCTCGCTGTTGTCCATTTTTCTCATTTATAAAATGGTAATAATAATAGTATGCACCTCATCAGGTTGCAGGCTTCCTATTTGTATGGTTCTTAGAATGGAACTGGACCATAGGAAATGCTCCATGGTTGACTAACATATTTTTCATCCATCTTTTGTTTATTACGTCTCCCCCACTAGAATGTGAATTCCATAAAGGTGCCATTTGTCTGTTCTGTACACTGCTCCACCCCCACCAGCCAGTCCAGGGTCTCATCCAGAGCTGGGTTTCATTGTCTAGCTGTACAATGAGTTCCTGAGATACTCAAGAGTCAGTGAGGAAAACTTGCTAAGAATTTCCTTAATGTAATAATGTCAGGGCTTCCCTGGTGGCTCAGCTAGTAAAGAATCCATCTGCAATGTGGGAAACCTGGGTTCTACCCCTGAGTTGGGAAGATCCCCTGGAGAAGGGAACAGCTAACCACTCCAGTATTCTTGCCTAGAGAATCCCATGGACAGAGGAGTCGGGCAAGCTACAGTCCTTGGGGTCGCAAGAGTCTGACACGACTTAGAGACTAAATCATCAACATAAGGATGTCATAGGAACAAAAGCTAAAGTTCCTGATTGCAGATGCTGATCTAGGCCTAGATACATTTGTGTTCATCACTCACGGGTGACAAGCCTTTCTCCTAGATTACTTTAGAAAGTTACAAAATAGACTTTCAGGGTTCTAGGTAGGTACGCAATGGTTCTATTTTAGTACTTGATCAATAACCATCAAAAATCATTTTCCTTTGATAAAATGGAACTAACTGAGGTGTCCAAGTCCTACACTGAAGCTCTGCTCAGTGTTTTCTGACCAGAATATTGTTCACAATGCCACATAAGTGATACTCTGGGGTCCCCGGTGAAATGGGCTCCCTAAATAATTTGAAGGACACTATTATTATCCTTTACCATCTCACAGGCTCCAGAAAGGCTCAAAAGGGTAAACTTAGGAGTTCAGATTTTTTAACTCATTAAATAGCATTGGTTTTGTTGTGCAATTTTATTTTGCTTTAATAAAGATAACCGAGCACCGAGTCTTGATTGAGACAACAAGGTCTGAGTCCTTGTTGTCCAGAGTTCATGTTCTGTTCTGTACGGTGAATGCTTAGAGCAGGCTTGGGCCTGACTCCAGTATCGGACGGTCTCTGGTATATAATTCCCTGAGAATGGAAGTGGACATAATTCTATTTTAAGAAGTGAGCTCTAAGAACTGAGTTCGGTCTTATCCACCTCTGAGATTAAAAGGTTTACTGAGGATAGTGTGGGCTCT
This sequence comes from Antilocapra americana, assembly GCA_007570785.1. NCBI lineage: Eukaryota > Metazoa > Chordata > Mammalia > Artiodactyla > Antilocapridae > Antilocapra > Antilocapra americana. The sequence continues at coordinate 8,605,832 of ML663557.1, forward strand.
GCCCCATCAAGCCATCCACCCTGGCCTCAGCGAATGCCTGCCCCAGGGCACTCTTTCTTTCTTTGGCAAAAGTCTGGTTCTGCAGCCGCCAGGCACATTCTGGAGGCTGGCACTCCCCTCCCAGCCGCACCCACTGTCGTCATGCAGCGAGCACACCAAACAGGTTCTCCTGGCCAGACGGCCGGCCGCTGTGGTGTCTGCAGTGGAAGGGAAGTACAGTCATGCACACGCCCCATGACACAGTGACAGAGAGGAAGCAACTGCTCTGCCTTCCCCTGGCTTAAATCAAATGCAGTAACCACACAGAGTGGCCTTCCCGGGAGGTAATGGAACTCATAGGCCTCTTCTGAGACGCTCTATACTTACTTTTGTATTTGTGATCACATATATACATACATATATATGGGCTTCCCTAGTGGCTCAGATGGTAAAGAATCTGCCTACAATGCAGGAGATGTGGGTTCAATCCCTGGGTTAGGAAGATTCCCTGGAGAAGGAAATGGCAACCAACTTCAGTACTCTTGCCTGGAGAATTCCATGAACAGAGGAGCCTGGTGGGCTAAAATGGGGTTATAAAGAGTCAGACACGAGTGAACGATTAACACACACACACATATGTATATAATATGCAAATATATAAATGTATATATTAATAGATATAAGAAGGTCCCAAATTGCACACACTTCAGGTCCCACAAAAATGTAGCTTACCTGATTATCCTAACTTTGTATAGTGTCATATACTCACCCACTATGAAAACAACTCTGTAAGGTTGTGCTGGCCCCATTTATAGTGAACACTGGCAGGGTGAGAGGCTTAGCTGAGAGTACACAGCTAAACAGTCCATGAACTGTGGCCACTCAATAGGGCCTGAGGTTTACACTGAGCTTCTTTTGATGTCTTGACATGTATTTTTTGGTTATCAGATTTCAAATGCATCACTCATGCTAAATGACTTGGCTCTCTTTGTTTTATAACTTGCAGACTCACTCAGAATAAGCTCACCACAGTCACAGCATTTGATGGTAATGATGAATCATAAAAAGTCTAGTCTGTAATCTTTTGGCCTATTCACACCTAGTGGACGGCAATGACTAGAAGATCTTATGACAAGTGGAGAAATCAATTGTAAGATAAATTCTTACATTAAAGGATTTAAAAAATAGATACATCAGTCTCTGCCTGCTTTTTAAGAAGGCCTTTATACTCTGTAGGAGAAAAATCTTGGTTAATCAAGCTCAAAGTGCTTAGAGTTTCTCAGTAGTGTTAAGCACAGAAAAGAGCTAACTTTGTCTCTAACATTGTAATTAGCAGAGACTTATTCTGAACATCTCCCTCCCCAATTATAGCCTGTTTTCTAGCAAGGGGAGCTTGGTTGGCTCCAATATGCAGACAGACACTCAGGATATACCAGGAACAAAGGTTAACACGAGGGGCAAAACTGTGAGAACAGTGCATAGCGTTCTCTGATGCTCTAGACAGCATCAGAATCCCCTAGAAGGGGCTTAAAACACAGCCTATCCCCTACCCCTCAACCCTTGCATTTCTGATTCAGTAGGTCTGGGGTAGAGTCTGAGGATATGCTTTCCTGAGAAGCTACCAGGCAAAGTAGATATTGCTGGTCCCAGGGCCTCACTTTGAGAACCATTGCTTTAGGAGACATTCTCAGCCCATAATTCTACATAAGCAAAGACTTCATCATATTACTTCTTTAACCCTCATTACACTCAACAGAAGAGCATGATCACGCCCATAGCAGTTTTCGCCAGCCTTTTCTTAGAATTGAATAAGACATCAATAGACTACTAATGGCTTGATATCTACTCTTTTTGATCTCAGCATGGCAAAGTCTTCCTAGCTGGGGCCCTGATGAATGACTAGGCACTTTAGAAAAACATTTTCTGGCTGTGTTGGGACTTAGCTGCCGCATGTGGGATCTTTGTTGTATCATGCAGGACCCTCTGTTGTGGTGCATGGGTCTCTAGTTGTAGCTGGGGGCTTAGTCGCTCCACAGCATGTGGGATCTTAGTTCCCAGACCAGGGGTCAAGCTTGAGTCTCCTGCATTGCAAGGTGGATTCTTAACCACTGGACCACTGGGAAGTCCCTAGGCACTTCTTTAGAGCCTCCAATAATAGGAGAGAGTTTGAAATAACCAAATAGTTTGCCATGTTGTTGTTGGTCTTATGAAATGATAGCATCACACATGGGAATAGCCAACAATAACCGATTAAAAACTGGAACATGGAAAATGAGCACATAGCATGAGCTTTCCTTGGAATTAGAGACCATGGTGGGGTTCCCAAACATCTCCAAGACACAGAGAGGAATGGATGGGCAGGAAACTCAACTATGCAGCTGCACATCGTAGAATTTGCTGTCCCTGCGCTTTCATATTTGAGTCAGTGTTCCCAAGCTCATTTCCCAGATTGTAGTCACTCCGACACAGCTAAAAAGTACACACCTTTTCATATAAATAGTATTTGTCCTTCAAAGACTTCCCATAATAAACAGTCCTGAGCATTCATTGATCACACACAGACACACACACACACACATATAATGTTCCTAAGCATGGACCTACATCCTCACATAGTCCTACTTTATAGAAATAGATCTTCCTTTATTTTTGCTTATATTGTTTATGCTTTGCTTTTTGCTGCCTCCTTGACTTAAATAAATTTCCCAAAGTAGTGATAACTGCTTTTGTCACGTGATAACACCCATGAATACCAGAACTAGGTAGGCTATGCGAGTAATGAGTATTCCAAAAATACTTGTCAATAATGCATAAAATAGGCAATCATCTACAGAGAGAGAACAGACCACGTATCCTAAAGCCAAGTAGGCTCATGAACAATTTGCGTAAAATACAGCACCATTTTCAAGTGTTTTTGCATTCATTTGAGCAATCTATTTTTGTTATCATTGGCTATCGGCATTTTAACAATTAACAATAATAACCTAATTTTGCTCCTTGGAGAAGTGGCTGGTTCAGGATCAGGACAGGGAAAGTACAGGTGAGCCTGTAACGTCTTGATGTGCCAAAAGTCAGGCGATGCTCCGAGAATGACGAGGACGTGTCAGAAAGTAAGAGGCCAGCTTTCAAGTACCCCCACTGTCTAAATAAGGGACATTTAAAATCAAAATAAATATCAAGAACAAAATATTAAATAAAATAGGAATGCATAAATCTAAAGTAATAGAAATCAGCAGTTCCCTAGTGGTACCGTGATTAGGCCTCAGTGTGTTCACTGCCATGGCCTAGGTTCAATCCCTGGTTGGGAAACTAAGATTCTGCAAGCAGTATCATGTGACCAAAAAAATAAAGTAATAGAAATATGTATGAACATAAATATAGATGGGCTTCCCTGGTGGCCCAGCAGTAAAGAATCTGCCTGCAATGCAGGAGAAGTAGGTTTGACTCCTGGTCAGGAAGATACCTTGGAGAAGGAAATGACTACCCATTCCAGTATGCTTGCCTGGGAAATCCCACGGGCAGATGAGCCTGGTAGGTTATAGTCCAGGTGTTGCAAAAGAGTTGGACATGACTGAGCATGACTAAAGAACAATAACAACAAATAGATACAGTATTAGATAAATGGAAGAGATGAAAAAGCTCTACCTCACAATATTAATGCCAACTAATAAATATAGAAAGGATAACGGAATCAGAAAATCTCCATATGGCAGCCATTATAACTGGGTAAATGTATAAGAAGTAACAGAATTTATATAGTCTCAAAGTGTCTCCTTGTGAGATACTTGGTAATTATCAATACAAGGTTAATAGCGTAACTTTATAGTTGTGAAACCTAGAGGATACTAGCCCAATCAAACATCAAAGTTTATACTTATGGCTGATTCGTGTTGATATACAGTAGAAGCCAGTACAATATCGTAAAGCAATCATCCTCTGATTTAAAAATAATAAATAAATAAATAAATAAATAACATCAAAGTTAACATTGCCAGTAATTACTCAGGTTCCTCCTAAAAAAAAAAAAAATCAGCATTACTTCTACTATCTCCTTGCCAGAGGGGCACAACCTGAATCCAATCAAAGGAAAACGTCTGACAGACCAAACTGAGAAACATTCTACAAAATGTCTTTTTTTTTTTTAATGTCAAGGTCACAAAATACAAAAAGAGACTCAGAACTGTTCCAGGTTAAAGAACATGCAGGAGATGTGACAACTGAACATGACACATGATTTCAGATTTTCTTTTGCTACAAAGGACATTATTGAGATAAATAGTGTATTCGTTTTCTATGACTCTGTCACCAGTTACTCCAAACTTAGTGACGTAAAGCAATACACATTTCTTATTTTATAGTTCTGTAGAAGTCTGATGGGGGTCTCCCTGGGCTAAAATCAAGGTATCAGCTGGGCTCTGTCCCCTTCTGGAGGCTGTAGGGGAGAAATGTGTGTGTGCTGGCGTGCATGTACACTCACGCACTGAGTTGTGTCTGACTCTTTGCAACCCCATGGACTGTAGCTCGCCAGACTCCTTATTCATGAAATATTCCAGGCAAACATACTGGAGTGGGTTGCTGTCTCCTCCAGGGGATCATCCCAACCCAGGGATTGAACCCACATCTCCTGTGTCTCCAGCTTTGGCAGGCAGATTCTTTAGGGAGAAACATTCCCTTGCCTTTTTGAGTTTCTAGAGGCCACCTACCTACCCTGACTCCTGTTACCTCCTCCATCTTCAAGCTGGCAGTGATACCTTATCACATTGCATCACTCTGACCCCCTTTCCTGCCTTCCCTCTTTCAATTATAAGAATCCTTATGATCACATTGGCCCAGCCAGATAATCCAGGAATATCTCTCAATTTCACAATCAGCTGATTCACAACCTAATTACATCAGAAACCTTAATTCCACTTTGCCTCTGTAACCCTACACAGCCCGAGGGTCTGGGGATTAGGACCTGGACATCTTTAGGGCAGCCGTTATTCTGCTTACCACAATGGAACAATCTGTATAGGGGCTATAGATTAGTTAACAGCATCCCATCAGTGGGAATTTCCTGATTTAGACAATTGTACTGTCATCGTGTAAGAAAGTTTCCTGTCTTTAGGAAACACACATTGCAGTATTTATGGGTAAAGGGATATCATGTCTGCAACTTCAAAGAGTTCTCTCTCTTTTTCTCCCTTTCTTTCCACAGAGAGCAAGTGTGAGAGCAGTGAAAAAGCAAATGTAATAAATTAACATTGGTGGAATCTGAATAGAGAGTATTGGAGAATTTTTTGACTCTTCCTGAAAATTTTTCTCTAAGTCTGAAATTCTGTAATAAGGGCAAAAATTTTTAGAGTAGTCTTTATGAGTAAATTTTCTTATTTCTAATTAATACTTAAATTTGTCATATTATGAATAATATTTTCATTCTGATGCATCTTTAAAAAAATCTCTTTTGAAACATTAGGGTCATTTTAGCAGGTTGCTTAAGGACTTACTTGGCATTAACTATGAATAAATTATGTATTGGGCAGTCTTGAGTATATTATGAAGGTAAAATCCATTATTTTGGACTTACACTCCTGTTGCCCTAGAGCCTGGATATTACTGTTAAGTATTTTCATTCTCTGTCTTAAAATTCAGCATTACTTTAAAAATGGAGTCTTGAGAAGACTCTACTTAAAAGTAGACAAAAAAGACTGTTCTGTTAACAGTATTCATCCAATATTAATTAGCTTTGATAAGTATAGCATGGTTATATCAAACGTTATTAATAACATTAGGAAGGTAGGGGAGGGTAAAGTTAGGTGACTCATGATACATACATATATATCTCTGAGCCTCTGTGCAGGGAGAGAGAAAGGGAAGGAAAAGCCAAGAGCAGAGAGGTGTGAGCTGTAAGGTGTGTAAGGCCCAGGTTGCTTGAGGACAATCAAGTTCCAAGTATTAATTCTGCCACTGACTGGTTCCTTAATATTATGCAAGTTACTCATACATTTATTTAAATCCTGCCTTGATTGCTCCAAAAAAGGGATCTGAGGAAGCTTTTAATAAAATGCCTGTATATAATAGAGGCTCTTAAAAGGAAAATGGATTAAAATCATGAGAGAAAATGAGGCAACAGCTAACACAGTGGCTAGGGTGATGGGGCAGCAAACCACGGATTTTTTCAATGGTCAAATGGAGACCCTCATTACATGAGGGGCAAATGAAAGAAATCAATTATGAAAGTGCCCTTTAAAACATGGTATGCAATGTGAGTTAGCTTGATAGAACTAGTCTTGCCTGAGCCCTCAGATACCTAAAGAGGGCAGACAGCCTGTCTGAAATCTTCACAGCAAAAACTCATCCCTCTGGCCAGGTCTGTGCCTCTGTATCAGCCCAACTGAGACATCACCCAGTGCAGACTGTCTGAACCAAGAGGGATCAGCAAGTTGTAACACAAACTTCTCTGACCATGCTAAATGTGTAATCACCCAAATCACAGCTGTTTCTCCCGAGACTTTATCCTGGACGCTGGCTCAGCAGCCCAGGAACGTGTAATCTACATCAGGATGGCACACCTTCTCTAGACATTTCTGCTCCTGGCTGGACTTGTGCTTACTCTGCACTAATCTCAGCTTGGAAACCATGCTCATGAGAAAAGAAAGGTCCTTGAAGAAGTGAGTGGGATCGGTGAACAGAAATTCAGAAAATCAGACTCATTCACATCCTAGAAACCAAGGACTGAATATTGAGCGTGAAATCACACTAGAAATTGTGAACACAAGTTGCCATGGCACAAAATTTGATGATGATTGCCTTCAGTTACCAAGATGACAAAGGATCTTGGTATTAGGGCAGACACCATGGCATGGGCCCCAAAAGTCTCAGTCTGAGGCTCAAGTAGGATTTTCTGCTACTCGTTGCTGTTCGGCCACCCGGTCATATCCAGCTCTTTGTGATCCCATGGACTGCAGCAGGACAGGCCTCCCTATCTCTCACCATCTCCCGGAGTTTGCCCAAGTTCACGTCCATTGCATCGATGATGCCATCCAGCCATTTTATCCTCTGACTCCCTCTTCTCCTTCTGTTACTAGTCATGGTGGGAAAGGATCATAGGGGTATGGAAGGGGGAGCCTCAAAGGTATGACCAGGGGCCTTTCGCAGAGAACCATTTGCACTGTCGTGGACAAATTCGCAGGAACAATGCTGTAACAGAGGGTTACATTCTGATTTGATCAAGGGCCTGAAGCTCAACTTTTTATAGAAATAAATACAAACTATACTGAACTCATCATAAACAGTCCCTCTGTGGCCTATGTTATAAGGCTTTCTAGGGTAAGAAGCAAACATAAAACACCAACCAGTCAGTTGAAATTTACTAGGACCATTCCCAGGAGTTACAGAAAAAGAAAAGAATCAATATTATAACTTGGGCCAGGACTAGAGGTATCTACAGTGGGCCTGTGGGTACAACTCAAAGACACACATACGTGGCATTGGGAATGACCAGCGTGAGGCTGGGAGCACAGAGGCCCGGGCCTTGTGGGCCAGATCACACCAGCTGGTTGCAGACCATCTAGCCCGGAGTGGTGTGTGCTGTGCCATCTGGTGAAAGACAGTGGTTTTTGTTATTTTTCTGCAAATCCATCCTTAGGTAGGAGAGTTGAGGGAATAGACTGCTCTTGGATGGAGAGGTGGGCAGAGAGAGAGAGATGATGGAAAGAGAAAGAAAGAGTATCCATAAGCCTCCCTCTCTGCTCACAGCAGGGAAAAAGTGATGTGAGTGGGAGAGTGGGATGAGCAAGGTTGATTTGATTTCTCACCTGTACACCACCATGAGTGGCTACTGTCCAGCTCTCATCCCTGAGGACATGAAGGTGAATAACCAAGACCTCTTAGAGGACAGCAGAGGGGAGGGAAAGGTTGGTGAGACACATCTGACTAATAAACGCACGCCCAAGGGCCATACTAGGAGCCAGTACTAGGTCAGGGAGGATGGTGGACACAAGGGAAGCCTGGCCTGTTTAAACAGATGAGGTAACACCTTGAGCTTAGTCATTCCTGTACTGGGGAGGGGAAAGAAAGAACATTCTGGGCAGAGAAGAGTTAAAGACATGGAGGTCTTACAACAGCACTCGAAATGTTGAGGTTTCTTTTTTTTTGAGCTTTCCTTTGGTCTTCGGATAAATATTTCCCTTTCTTAAATGTATGGTTTTTATTTGGAATTTCATTTATCCACGTAGAGCCATTACATTCATTCTAGGAGACACCATACAAACAGAAGAGACTCTGGTTGTTGACTCCTGACCAACTAGAAACTCTTGAGAGATTCCTTATGGAAAATTCTTATTTTTCACTCCAACTATCAATATTTGCAATTAAAACTCCTTAGTGTGAACAGGCAAAATTACTTGCCATTTAGTTCTCATTTCTATTCCCATAAACGATTGGCTTGAAGAGATTTGATCTTTCCTTGGGTGGGACCGTGCTCACCTTAGGTGGAAGGGACCACCTGATTTACTACTGTATTTCATGACTCTCCCGGGCACCAGGAGTCCTGTCTTCTCTGGACATTCACTATATTTTGAGCTTAATGGAAGTGGAGCTGGTGAGTTCAGATTTATTAAGGAGCTAGAATCCTTATTGAAGACATAAAGCTCTTGGGATATTTTGAATCAGATTACCTTCCCTGATAGCTCAGTTGGTAAAGAATCCACCTGCAATGTAGGAGACCGTGGTTCGATTTCTGGGTTGGGAAGATCCACTGGAGAAGGGATAGGCTACCCACTCCAATATTATTGGACTTCCCTTGTGGCTCAGCTGGTGAAGAACCCCCCTGCAATGTTTGAGACCTGGATTCAATCCCTGGGTTGGGAAGATGTCCTGGAGAAGGGAATAGCTACCCACTCCAATATTCTGGCCTGGAGAATCCCATGGACTGCATAGTCCATGGGGTCGCAGAGTCGGACATGACTAAGCGACTATCACTTTCACTGAATCAGAATCATATTATGCTGATACCAACTTTGGAGAAACTGCTGACTCTGAAACAACAAAAGGAGTGAGAACACATTTTTAAAATCCCACTCAAGGCTTCCCTGGCAGTTCAGAGGGGAAGAACCCACCTGCCCATGCAGGAGACACAGGTTGGATCTAGGCAGCATGTGCTCCAACTATGGAATTTGTGCTCTAGAGCATGGGAACAGAAACTACTAAGCCCACGTGCCCCGACTACTGAGGCCTGCACGCCACAGAGCCCACGCCCTACAACAAGAGAAGCCACCATGATGAGGCCTGCCCGCATGCTGTGACTAGGGAGTCGGCCCCGTGCATTGTAACTAAGGAAAGCCCATGCAGCAATGAACAACCAGCACAGCCAAAAAAAAAAAAAAAATCTCTCTTATCACTCTGACATAGCAACTATGGAAGTCTGTCTGCATTTTAGTCATATCTATACAAATGGGTTAAGAACAGGGTATGTAAGAAAGCTAGTAACTAGTGCCCTCTAAAGCTCTCTCCGAAGAAGTCTAATGAGAAGAGTGGAGGTTCTCCTTCACAGGTTATCAGTTATGATGATTTATATGACTGGGAAATCCACCTGCCATGCAGAAGCCGCAGGAGACTCGGCTTTGATCCCGGGGTCAGGAGGAGGGCATGGTGACCCACTTCAGTATTCTTGCCTGGAGAACCGCATGGAAAGAGGAGCCTGGTGGGCTACAGTCCATGGGTCTCAGAGTCAGCTACGACTTAAGTGACTGAACAGCAACAAATGACTGGGAAGGTGGCCTGCCATCCACAGGCCTCAGGATCATAAGTAGAGCCGAAGAGCAGAGCAAAGCTTCCCACTGTCTCTGTGGCTGCACACTCCTTCACCTGTCTTCAGTTACCCCAGCTGTCTCTGTGGTTGTACACTCCTTCACTTGGTCTTCAGTTACCCCAGCGGGGTCTGTGGCTGCACACTCCTTCACCTGGTCTTCAGTTACCCCAGCGGGGTCCACCCTCGTGATGGCCTGCTGGTCCAGCACCTTACTCGCTCTTTCTTCCCTTACATTTGAGAGCGTTTCTCATCATCTGCAGAGTGTACCTTTAGCTGAAGATGTGATGTATTTGAAAGGTGGAAAGACAGCTCTTTACATACATCTGCTAATTCAGGAAGCCCAAATAATTTGCAAATAGTCCTCGATAGTCATTAATCAAGGACTCAATCAAGTACTGAGACGACACCAGGGGTCGGGTTAACTCCAGCCCGCAGGCCCAGGGCCTATTTCTGTGAATAGTTACACTGGACCACGGCTCCATTCATTTGTTTACAGATTGTCCCCAGCTGCCTTCTAGGTCCAACAGCAGAGCAGCTGTAATGGACACTGTGAGGCCTGCAAAGCGTAAAACATTCACTATTTGGAGCTTTACAGGAAAAGTTTGCCAGCCTCTGTACCACACCGAAGTATCCCCATCTGAGACAAACATACATGTGCATTACACTACTGGGTGTGTGTGTGTGTTCAGTTGTGTCTGACTCTCTGAGGCTCCATAGACAGTAGCCCGACAGACTCCTCTGTCCCTGGAATTTTCCAGGGAAGAATTCTGGAGTGGGTTGCCATTTCCTCTTCCAAGGGATCTTTCTGACCCAGGGATCGAACTCATATCTCTTGCATCTCCTGCACTGGCAGGTGATATTCTCACCCACACTGGATTGTTCTCAGGAAAATAATCCAGAAAACACGTTATGAGAAGCTTCCCCTTTGTCATCCCTCTTAAAACATCTTATATCCCCAGGACCACACTCAAGCCACACCAAGTATAAAGGGTTACAAATATTCAGATTTTATTATAAATAAAATACTGTTCTTTTTAACATAAAAAAATGCCAAGTGTTGCATTTTTTTTTTTTTTTTACCACCCTGGAGAGCAAGACTGTAGAGATTAAGGCAAACAGCTGAAGTGAAGGCACATGGAAAAGGGCCACAGTTGGAATTAAAAGGGAAACTTCCAGGGAAGAGCTGTGTATGTTCCCTGCGACACCCCGCATTCTGCAGCAGCCACCCTGTCAGTTTCATTACATATAATACAGATAACTGGAACTATACAATACAATAATGGCTATACTGCAGGAGTGTAACGAAGGTATCCTCTTATAAAGAACTTTTATTTTAAAAATAAAATTCTGTTTAAAAATATACCACGTAGATGGAAAAGGAGAAAAGAAACCACCAATCTCCCCAATTCACTGTGGCCTAAGACTCCCTGGCGTGAACCTGACCCACAGGCTAGGTGGGGGAACCACCTTCGCAGTCTGTCTTCAGTCCTTTCCCTGCAACCTTGACCAAAAACGTCTCCTGGGCTGTGACCACGTAACAAGAGGAACTAGCTAGGAAACACTGATGTGAACACTTGGCAAGAGTCATGCCTCCTGTGATGGGGGAAGAGGCCTGAGAGGAGGGACAGAGTGATGCCAGGTCAAGACACCGCTGAGTCAACTCTGGGATGCGAGGCGGCAGCGGGAAGGAGAAGAGGGAGGATAGGCCACCTCTCCCACTCTGCCTACCCACAGCACGACCCCTGATGCCTTACAAGTGCTCGGAAATCATGCACCTCCCATCAAAACGATCCATCCAGTCCCAACAACTGCCAGAAAGGGTATTTCCAGCTCATCCCTGGCGAGGCTCACACTGATGGTGAAGATGTCCTTCAGTACACTTTCCCAATTCCAGCATTCCCTGTCAACCTGGCGTTCCCGCTCTGGGGCAGGCATTAAGAACACTGCGCTGTGGCTGAGGACCACCAGGACTGCAGTGGAAGGGGGTTCCAGAAACCTCTCTCTGGTGGCTGTGTGTGGAGGAAAGCAGGTGGATGTGAATGTCAGAGAACAGACAAGCTGCAAACACAAGGCGAAGGGCAGACCAATGGGGAGCAAATCCAATCCAAAGAACAGCAGGTGGAAGAGAAAGAGGTATACAGACGCACTGTGCCGGTGAAGAGGAAAAATGAAGTGAAGAAGTGAACGGACAGTGTCATTCCAGAAACAGGACAAGGGTATTTACATAAACTCCTTACTCTATAATCATGATAAACAACAACAAAAAAAAACATTCACACAAAAATATAAATTTGAAATAATTAATAGCACCAGTGTGTCAGATAATAGTTTCTTTCCCCCGCTACGCAAAGTACAAAGTTGCATAGTGTTAAAGGCTATATATGAATCTTGAAGGCGGGCTGGCAGGAGGAAGAGGTTTGTGGCAGAGAATCGTCACGCTGTGATCTTGGAAGAAAATCACAGAGCTGAGGATCAGAAGTTGAGAAGCCCACTAGGAAACTCCACGTAAGGGCCTTCAGTCTACACCTGGAGGGAAGGTCTAGAGGTGGTTTAGACCACCAAGTGCAGGAACTAGATGGTGCTGGCAGCTGTGAGACATACTGAGGGCAAGTATCTGCCACCAGGATCTGGCAGACAATGTGTTTTGAGGGACTCTATGTGATGGGAACCTCAGAAGAAAACTGAAACTAAAAAAAGGGTCTAATATTTCATATCTCCCCAATGGAAGAAAAATGAATATGTGGGATCCTGACAATGCAAGTCACATCTAAGTTCTATCCCTTTGCTAGCAAAGACTAGGACAAGAAGGCTTTTGCTTTGTTTGTCAAGATCTTAAGGACCAACCACCATTCTCCGCCAGGTAACAACTAGTTCCAAGATTAATATACTAAAAAAAAAAAAACTCTAAGAATTAGTTTGATTTTGGGGAAAAAAAAAAAAAACTTTAGTGGTTATCATATCCCTATTTCTTCTGTATAAATTCCACTTATAGGAATAGAAGGAGTCTGTTGGTGAGTGCAAGCTGCCCGTTCAGATTTAAAGTTATCAGCTGCCCAAAGATCTGAAAAAAGTTTATCTTCCTAGTCAATTATTAACATCTGAGAAAATGTTCGGCCTACTTCTGCAGTCTCATATTCTCCTGGAGACTGTCATAAATCATTGCATCCTTACCCGTGGATGGCTCAGTGTCCTAAACTCAAATAGCTAAAACAACTGATGATGGCTCTCGACATTCTGAATGACCAATACCTTTGGCACAGGAAGTGTATCTCCTTTTTGTTTAAAAGGAGTAGGGGCAGGAGATGTAGATGTGTTTTCTTTGCCTATAGACTGGATATACTGGCCATCACAATGCTACTGTTAGTAGCCAAACTTTTCCTTCATAGAAACAAGAGTACTGAGACTGAGGAGGTTCTGTTGGCATCAGTGAGACAGGGAGGGCTACTTGCTCAGCCCTGGAATACAATGGTTCCCACGAAGCGTTTAAGCCACTGTACAGCAATGCAGGATGCCACGTCCTTACGCGACTGGGAAGGTACAGGTGGGTCTGAGGGAGCGCCGTTAAGTGGAAGAGAGACTTTATTAGATAGAACCCTTTGTTCCTGATTCACGATGCTTAATTTGCTTCTCTTTAAACTTGGTGACTTTTCCTGGTTCAATAGGACAGTGGTACAGGAGCAGCAGAGAGTGGGGGGCAGGGGTCTGAAAACTGTGGCCTTTGTGTGAAGGCACTCTGCGGCCTCACAGTGGCTCCCTAAAGGAAGGTGCTAGGGCTTCTCAATGGACGGGGTGTTGAAGCAGCCGGAGGGTAAGGTCTTCCTGATGTCTTCCAGGTTGCGGATGTCCTTCAGGATCTCCTCGATGTCTCGGTTATAGTCCATGATGGCAGCCTCCTGCTTCCTGGCTTCGTTCTCCAGGCTGGACACTTTCCTGTCCAGATCACTGACTTTCATTTCCTCTTTGGCTTTGTTCAGGGTGCCCTCAATCTCATTGAGCTTGTTCAGGTCCACGGTGTCCAGCTGCCCTACAGTCAGAAGAGGACAGACACATTCAGTATGAATTCTGACATCACTCCACAAGCACCGCCCACCAGCCTTTTTATAAAGGAAGACTGGAAGCTTCCATTATACAAAAGTGGCCTGAGAACTAGACGCCTAACTAATGAGAACGTACTGTACAGCAGAGAGAGCTCTATTTAATGCACTGTGGTGACCTCAATGGGGAGGAAGTCCAGAAGGGTGGGGATGTATGTATATGGATGGCTGATTCATTCTGCTGTAAAGCAGAAACTAACACAACGCTGGAAAACAACTATACTCCGGTAAAAGTTAATTAAAAAAGGGAGGGGGTACTAACAATGTAAACCAAGTACAAACACCGACCTAACCCAGCAGGGATGGGTCAGAACATACAGTGAATAGTGGGGCTGGATTTCTTTTCTCAAAATATGGTTTCTTTGAAATGTTTTCTGAATCTATAGCTACTATGTCCTAGCCCTTATGCCTTACTTGTGGTTTGAAGGTCATCTAGTAACGTTTAATCCCTTTTTCTTTTCCATGTTTATATATGTAATCTTCCTGTCGTTTTAGTGCCCTTTAATGAACATAAAAATCTTTAAGTAGAGCCCTAAGCCCTCAGCTCTTCGATACCAGGGAGACTGGGTTGCTTTGGGGGAGTGTTACCCTGCTCCCAGAGTTAGACTCTATCATAGAAGCCTTCCTGTGGAGAATGGCCAGGGTTGAAAGGCTGAAATAATTTTAGCAAAGCTTTGCTTTAAAATTAGCACGGAAAAGAGGTCCCTTTGAAAGGAACTATTTCTATATAAATGAAAGCAGACAGCCAGCTGCGGTACTTTATGTATACTATACTTAATTAAATTCTCACAAGACCATTTGACATCAATGATTCTCAGATGTTAAGTAATTTGCCCATATTTGCATGGCTTACAGGCAACAAAGCAACGATTCAACCCAAGTCTGACTAACTTTAAAAGCCAACCTTTTCTGCACAAAAGCTACCTCTTCTAGCTTACTTTCATTTTAAAATCCATCTACTGGCACCTAATTTATTATTCTTCAAAATTAAGACAGATAAAAATATCACACACACACACACCCCCCACAAAACAGAATACTGACCAAAACCAAACTTTAAAGACTAACATTAAAACAAGATGCCTCGCTACAAAGCTGTACTAGTTAGCGTCTCGTGTGTGTGCTAAGTCGCTTCAGTCACGTCCAACTCCGCAATCCTGTGGACTGTAGCCTGCCACGCTCCTCTGCCAAGCAAGAACAGTGGAGTGGGTTGCCATGCCCTCCCCCCAAAGGATCTTCCCAACCGAGGGGTCGAGCCTGGGTCTGCTGCCTGGCAGGTGTATTCCTTACTACTAGTGCCACTGGGAAGCCCACGGGTTAGAAATTACAGCTTTATAACACAGACTGGTGACAAAGTACATCTATCCTATAATGAGGTCTGCTCCCTGGCAAACTGGATTAAAGGAAAATTTCAACATGCTTAGTATTTCCTTCAAAACAAAAGCCTTTTCTCTCGTTTTGCATAAAAACCACCAGCTCATCAGATTATCCTTTAAAGTGTTCTTTTATTCTATCACTGAAATCCTTCACTTCAAACTCTTTGAAGACACTGCCAGTAGGATGAGCTAAGAACGATCATTGCTTAACTATATTATAAATCTTGACCATAAAAGGGCCATGCCAGCTGGCAGCAAATCTTTAAAATTTTATTAAGTCCTCGGATCGCGGTCAGATTCCAATACTGAGGTCAGAGTCCATGGAAGGACCCAACAAGTACATGTTGAATTAATACAACTTGAAAGTCATGATTCAGTTTATACAATCTTTGCACTGTAACATCTGCTTTTGAGTCGACGATCTCAGACCCCAAGGACAGTACAAAGAATTCAAAGACTGTCTATGGTGACTACAGTTACTTACCAAGCTGCTCCAGGAGCTCATTGATAAGGTTGAGGAGGCTGGTAACAGAGTTTTTGGCTTTTCTGGCATTGATCTCAGCTTCCTGAGCAGCCTGCGAAGCCTGTACACCAAAAACAGATAAATAATAAATGATATATTTTCGTCTTCTTGAAATATCTTTCCCCAGTGAGTCAACAAATCTAATTTTCAGGTGGTTTCCCTTCTTCTAATTCATGAAACTATAATCTCTCATTGTAGGGATTTTGGGGGTCATATCTTCATGTTGAGTATGTTGCTATTTTTAATTCACATGACAGTCATAAAGAGGCTATTTTTAATTCACATGACAGTCATAAATAGGCAGTCGTATGCCTACATGTATTTGTATTTCAAAGATCAATGTTATAATTTCCTTTTCTCACTTTCTTACTCAAGAATACATGAAGGTGTATTCAAAATAAAACCCATCAAGCAGAAACAAGTTACTTAAAAAAATTTTTTTTTGGATTTTCTGCTTCTCCTTTTTTAAAAATTTCACTACATTTCTTTATTTTTCGGCCACACCATGTAGCGTGTGGGACAGATCCCCAGCCAGGGCCTGAATCCACGACTCCTGCAGTGGAGGCATGGCGTCTTGACCACTGGACCACAAGAAAGTCCCTACAAGTTGCTTTTTAAGGATGAATACAAAAACTATTCATACATTTTAGAACTAGAACATGTCCTCCAAGACTTGATTATCAGAAATAGCCTATTCTCAGAAAGTTTTCATAATTATGCGATATTCTTCTAAAACTCCCTCTCCCTCTGTGATCACACACATACATGTATACACACACAAACTGAGACAATACAATTTACATTAAAAAAAATCAACCAAAGGTAAATCTATTTGGGAAAATTCCATGAAACCTGAACAAATATGCTTCTGCATGAGTCACAGGAAATGGCAATGAAAGAGGAAGTGTCTAAGGATCAGAAAACAGATGCTCTCACAAATAAATCTGGTCAGGATATACACCCGTAGCTTTGAGCTTCCCACCACAGAACTGTTTTTCCTAGCTTTTTCTGGGTCAACAGAAATACAAAACTTTTGGCTAGGGAAACAAGGTGAAAATTTTAAAAAGAGAAAGAAAGAGAGAGGAAAAAACCTTCACAAATAAATGATAAATCTCTGTTCACATCACAGCCACTACCACCGCGTCCTCCCAGGCAGTCTGCGGATATCCTAGCAGAGGTGCTGGCCCTTGGACTGCTTTTATCCCGCTGTCTGCAGCCCCCTCTTCTAGGAACAACTGTGAGCTTTCACCTTTTTCCTTAAAAAAAAAATTGGTTACAGACTCCAACAATACTGATGCAATTCTGGCCTTTCAGGCTATTTAACTATAAATGGGACAGTACATATGAGGTACCCTGTGCTCCTTATAAACTATTTACCAAAAGGAATAAAAGACAGACCTTTTTTCTTCCCTTTGAATGGAATCCATACCCTCTTTGAGGGTATGAAGATATAGAGAATATACATCTTTTCCCTTCTTTCAACAGGCTCTAAATCTCATGTTTCTATGACTGTATTAAAAAAAAAAATAAAATCCAGAGACCCTCAGCACATATGAAAAACACACATTTTTACTATGTGGGAATTTTCACTTGAGACATACCTTGCTATAGAAAATTCAGATAATCCAAAACAAAAATCAAAAAATGAATAACAAAATAAGGTATTTGCAGAGGGATACTTCTGTTATCACTTCCCTAAGGACTTCCTCATTAGATTAACAAGTTTAGTAGTTCTTCTTTCTATCCCAAGGTGAAAATGATCTACCATGATCATTTATACAGCCGCTCAGTCATGTCTGACTCTTTGTCACCTCATGGACTATAAAGTCTACGGAATTCTCCAGGCCAGAATACTGGAGTGGGTAGACTTTCCCTTCTCCAGGGGATCTTCCCAACCCAGGAATCAAACTCAGGTCTCCCGCATTGCGGGCAGATTCTTTACCAGCTGAGCCACCAGGGAAGCCCAAGAATACTTGAGTGGGTAGCGTCTCCCTTCTCCAGCAGATCTTCCTGACCTGGGAATTGAACTGGGGTGTCTGTATTGCAGGCGGAGCCTTTACCAGCTGAGCTATAAGGAAGCCCACACAAAGGAGTCCATGTCTTGTCATTACTGTGATTATAATCAGACTGAACTGGGAAGAAATTATTTCCATTGTGACTCCACTAGTATTTCAAAAGCAAAATATTGCATAAAACAGAAAAATGGATTCCAGTCCTTCGGGAGACCATGCATTCACAAGTTAATTTTGTTACAAACAGAGCTATGTATACACATCATCACAATACGTGAAAAAGTAAACTGGATGTAAGTTTGATATGTTTTGTCATCTTCAAAACTGTCCTTTTACACAAGAAACTGGTCTCTGCTAAAAGGCAAGTTGCTGGGAGACTAAGAGGAGGAAGGAAATTAACTTCTCATTGCATTCCTTTTTTTCCCCTTTCTGACTATATCCCATTTATGAATTACCCATTCAAAAATATAAATACATACTTTCAAATGTCCTAAAACCTCAAATGTGTAAAACAATGTTTTGCTTTTAATTGAGAGTAGCTTTGGGAAGGAACTCCTGTGCAACAATCTGGCTGAAGATCCAAATTCTTTGTCTTCTATGTAAGTTATTAACCCAATTCTTGACCAGGAAACACAATTGAAAACAGAAGTCAATAGGAGAGAGACTCCTCAGTGAGTCAGGAATCTTTCATCACTAAACACCCTTCACTTTCTACTCGTTAGCCAAAATCACTTACCATCCCTGCCATCATCATATCCTGGTCAGCATCCTCTTGTTTTTTCTTCAGCTCTTTTTCTGCTTCCTGTAGTTGTTTCAACATATTATTCACCTCGTTATCCAGATCTGTAACTTCTGCAAAAGTCCTTTCAGCTTCTGCCTTGGTGCTGGTAGCGTTCTAGACACAAAATAAACAATTGCTGATGAAAAATGTTTTCCTTTTTCTAAAGTATTCTGCCACTTCTTTTATAATCTGTAAGATGGCTCAAAACTAGGCTCCAGAAACAATAGGGCAATAATTTGTACTGTAAGTTGAATTGTTATCATTTATTTGGGCTACAAATAACTGTAATGAAAAAAATAACATTACCACCTAACATAATAACATTTAACAAAGCACTGTTATTTGTATCCTCTTATTTAATCCAGTTAATAAAAATTCCTGTTCCATTGTTGCCATTTTTAGTTGGGGTCACATCGCTGCAATATTTAACTGGTGTATACTTTTCCCGCATCACACTGATTAGACTCTTTCACATGGAAATTTTCTATTCAAAGCTAGTCTTATTCTAGTTGGCAGTTCATTATAATGTGCAAAAAGTCCATAATCTTGAAATATATCTGCTCTAAATAAACTAAAAAATGTGTGTTTTTCAAGCACATATAAGTTTACAATCAGCTCCAATCTCTCCTTTAAATGAAACAGATTGATTTTTAAGTAGGAGAAAGCCAACCTAAAGAAATTATTCTTTAAGATGAGTATAAAGAATTCTGGCATGGGCAGCTACAAAAATTCTAAATTGGTGGGGCTTAGATATGGCAATATGTTTGAAAGAGGGGCATGAAAAACTGTGTAGACTTGACATTCTATATAAGACAGAAAAAAATAAACTATCCATGGCAGGGAACTGTGTTTACTTAGAAAGAGTCTGATTTTTTTGTGGGAGGGGACTCTCAGCGGGTCCCTGAAGCCATCCCGCTCCTCATGACTCAGATCCTGCCACCGAGACATAGAAGAGATTTTTGGAGTAAAGGACCCTTTCTTTCTTTTGTTGCATCACACAGCATGTGGGATCTAGTTTTCTGACCAGGGACTGAAGCTGCACCCCCTGTACTGGAAGCAAGGAATCTGAAGCATGGAGTCTTAACCAGTGGACCACCAAGGAAGTACCAAAGGATCTTTTCAATAACTCTCCCCTCTTAATCAACGTGGTTACCTGCTCTAATGCTTGGTTAAAAAAAGAGAAAGAGAGATAGAGAGAGAGGAATGACAAAGATGAAGTAATGTAACTTTACTGGAGTCAAGGAAAAAATGTGCAAGACCTTTCAGGTGGCGGGGGTCTGGAAAGAATCTGGAAAATGACTAGAGAATAGATAACATGTGAGCAAAGGCCTGGTTCTGGACAGGAAGGGCGTGCACACCTTCTGGACAGCGCTGGCGATCCTCTCCGCCTCGTGGGCCTTGTTCCTGGCCTCAGTGGCATCTGCGGCAGCATTGCCCAGCGCCTGCTGTGCTTCCCTGGTCTTTTCATTGGCTTCAAGTATGGTCTGGTTGATGGCAGGGATCCTCCTTAGGGCCTCCTCTGCAGCCGTCTTGTTATCATTCACTCGCCTATCAAAATCTACAACAGGTTCAAGGAATGCATTTGAACTAAACTCTCAACAAGCCAAAAGGTAAACTTTCAGGGAGCTGTCACTAGATTTTGTTTTATGAACAGTGGAAGTTAGGGGAAAACAGCATGGACTGAAATCTTAGGAGAACAAAGCTCACGGCTCTATAAGGAAGATTCATGGGAATGTGAACACCTGCTTCTGCAAGGCAAATTCTCATCAGAAATACCTGTTTTCATGCAGAAGCGAGGATGCTATCACCTCCACCTCAACCAATATTGAAAGATGCAGCTTATTCTGTGTTTGCTATGTATATGGTAATGAGTTAAGAACTTTATGAATTTTGGTATACATTAGAATTAAGGATTAAAAAGGTAGATCATTTTTTCAAGGATTCACAGTAAGAGTAAGAGGTAGATCAAGGATTCTAACTCAAACCCACTGACACAGAGCCCATACATTGAACCATTATCCTGTAAAGCTTCTGTATTTACAGAACTTATATTTATCAGAGGCAAGTTCAAGGCTATACAATGAATTGAGTGTAGTTCTTTTTTATCTTGGGTAAAGAAAGAAAACAAACACTGAGATGCGATTGGCAGAGAAAATTAAAGATAGTCTCCATTTACCAATACAAAGGAGTTAAATAAACATATATCAGTTGAAATATACTTTTTGTTTTGTTTTGTTTTTCATACCATGACAATGATATGTAAAATGACATGAGCTCTGGGATTTTCCTTTGAAATACTTAATATAAAAAGGTAGGGAAGGTGTTGAGGGATCAAGTAAGTGCAGTAATAATCTTAACTGCTGAATCTGAATTATAGGTATACAGGATTTATTATACTATTATCTCTCATACTATATGTGGTCAGAAAATCTCACAGTAAAAATCTTTTACAAAAGAAAGAAAACCACCCTAACAGAGGACATTTACCCTGTTACCTCACCCTCTCATACCTTTCAGGTTGTTGAGAATGTCATTGGCTTCTTGTAAGGTGTTTCGTCCCTTTTCGGCAGCTTCTTCAGCAAGAGCCTTGGCAGCATCAGCTCGGGCAAGGAGTTGATCAGCAGTCTGCAAACACATGGCAGATCAGAGGACAAAGCCTCCCTTCTCTGTCCTATCAGACCAGGCACCTCCAGGCCACCCCACTCTGACACCAGACAGCATACATAGGTTAGGCCTGGGCATCGGCATAGCACCCTCCACTGATTTCTTCTTTGTGTGTTTTGTTGCTTCTGCGATTTGTGGTGATGGCTCAGACACAGCTTACAGTCAGACAATTTCAATTTTTGCTCACGAAATGAAGCAATCTGCAAAGCAAACCAACCTGCTGTTCAGTCTTTCCTTTCTCCAGAAGGTTCTTTACTTCAAATTCTTTGCCTCTCATGTCCTCTCTGAGGTCCTCGTAATCTTTCAACTTCTGGTCAATCAGACGGTCCAGATCTTCAGCTTCCTTCTTGATTTTATTTGCCTCATTCTATGAAAAGCAAGTAAGATCACATATGCTAGAAAAAACAACGTAAACTGCCCAAAAGAAAGCCTCAGTAACTCTGTAATACTTACTAGATAGTTTTGAAAAGAATAGCACAGGGCAAGATTTTAGGCACATTTTTAGGAAGAAAAAAAAATGGAGGTATACCCTACCTATATGCAATGAAATGCACAGTACTTAGTTTAATGAGTTTTGAAAAATATATTCACCTGTGTAACCAAACCCCAATCAAGACACACAGTATTTCCACCCAGGAAATGCCCTTGTATCTCTTTCCAGTCCATTTCCCCACCCACCTCTCCAACAGTGTGGCTGCCACTGGTCTGTTTTTTTTTTTTATCATCACAGATTAGTTTTGCCTATTGCCAAATTCCATATATATGAAATCAGAAGTATGCACAAACTTAGACAGCACTTTAAAAAGCAGAGACGTTACTTTGCAAACAAAGGTCCATATAGCCAAAGCTATGGTTTCTCCAGTAGTCATGGAGGGATGTGAAAATTGGACCATAAAGGAGGCTGAGAGCCAAAGAATTGATGCTTTTGAACTGTGGTGCTGGAGAAGACTCTTAAGAGTCCCTTGGACTGCAAGGAGATCAAACTAGTTAATCCTAAAAATCAATCCTGAATAGTCATTGGAAGGACTGATAATGAAGCTGAAGCTCCAATACTCTGGCCACCTGATGCGAAGAGCCAACTCATTAGAAAAGATCCTGATGCTGGGAAAGACTGAAAGCAGAAGGGGATGACAGAGGATGAGATGGTTGGATGGTATCACCAAATCAACGGACATAAATTTGAGCAAGCTCTGGGAGGGTCACGGACAGGGAACCCTGGCGTGCTGCCATCCGCAGGGTCACAAAGACTCGGACATGACTGAGTAACTGAACAACAACAGTATGTACGTGTCTGAAGAGATTTAAAACTTCATGGTAAAAACAAAGTCAAGATCTCAGACATAAGAATGGAAACTTGACATATTTCAAGTTTAATGTAAAAAATACACCATGTATATAGAACCTGGTGTGAGGATTCATGATTAGAGTACAGATGAAATAAAATACCATCAACCCCCAATTATCTTACCTGCCCCAAAGCATCCTGACATAGTTCTTTCATTTAAACCACTATTATTTCTCCTTTGTTCAAAAGCAGATAGTGCCCGGGAGCAACGACCTAGGTGTCACCTGCTTTAATTAATCCAAATATAATTTGGATTTATATGCAAGATTTCGGAGTGATTATCCACATCACTAAAGGAGTCTTTTCTATTTAATGTTTATAATCACAGGATTATTTTTCACCTCAGTAAGTTCTCTTTTTTTCAGGCAAGGCTTTATTGGGGCCCCAGCTGCGGCAGGGAGGGCTGAGAACAAGTAGCAGGCTGCCTTGCTCACTTGTTTGCTAAAAGGGGTGAGCTTGTTCCTTATATGGGATGAAGGTAGGGGCGTATTAACGTATCTAAACCAGAACTCTGACTTTACCAGTGAGTCAATGGGAGGTCAGAGGAGGTACTGGGTTAGCCAACACCATAAGATCTCATGCAAAAACCCAAGCGAACCTTCTGGCCAACAGCTGAGGAGCAGTCAGAAGAGCGCTCCCCCAGACTGAGGGGTCATGCGGGTGTGCGTGTGGTGGGGAGAGGGTGGGGGTGGCAGGTCTGTGCACAGTACTTCGCACAGGTACTGGCTGTCAGCCCAATACCTCCAGTGCTTCCGAGTCCACAGGAGTGAGCTGGGCTACACTGGCGTAGATCTCCACCGCTTTATCACCAGCCTTCTTGGCCTCCTCGTGTACTCGGGCAGCTTGCTTCTCTAGATCCTGGGAGATGTTCTTTGCTTGTTCATACCTGAGGAACAAAAGACGTGACCAAATGAAAACCTACGTTCCTTTTAGCATCTTAATGCTCACCAGATTCATTCTAGTTTAAATCACTGTGACAGTATTTTCAAAACCTCAAAGAAATGCTATATTAAAATGCGATTATTTAATACCAATATAGCTTAAATTTCTATTTCACCTCATCACTTTATAGCATATAATGTACCATACACTTTCTTATTTCAGACGTCTTTTAAATATATGAAGCTTATTTTCTCTGCTTATTCTGTGGTATTTTTTCTCTTCTCATTTATGCAGAATTTTAAGTAACATGGCTAGTCTTTACTATTCTCTGCTGATACAGCAATTGGATCAAATAAAATCTCTGTGGCTCTACATCCCTTGCTCTAATTACTGCATCATTTCAAAAGCATGATGAATAAAAGATACCTTACTGCATGAAATGTCTGGTCTGAATTCACCAGCATTTAATTCTTCACTGAACTGTTGCCACTTACAAGAACAATTTAAATTATACTCACTTTCTATTAAGCTCTTCGATCTCAGATGCTGTTTGATTTTCTCCTGCTAGTGTCCTCAAAAGCAGATTATATGCCTCGGCTGAGGTATCATTGGCTGTCTTTGCTACCCGTACAATGTCATCAGCTTCTTGTTTATGGCTATATAACATAACAGGAAAGACAAGTCATGAAACAGAATCTTTTAATAGGGAAAGAAGCAGAACTCAGGTAAAGCTCACCTTATTATATACATATACTACTGTGGGCAGAGTTCCACAAATATTGAAAAGCCTTGTAAATTTGCAATTTTGTTATCATTTCAGTGGGGCTGAGTTTATAAATAAGTACTCTATAATTGAGAAAATGACACTTCCCAAGAATTTAATGATATAAAACATACAGGGACAAATGCTTTTATTTCTTAAAAATTACTTTTAAATTATTTGAGAATATTTATAAGTGAAGCTATGTATGCTGGCAAGAACTCATTTCTCTACTCATAAACACAAATCTCAGACCTCATCTTTACTGGCTATTCTGGTTCTGTTACTACCTAATCTTAAAACCCCTTTGACTATTCAGATTTCTCACATACAACCTAGGGAGAGCAATTCAATGCCAAGTGGCAAAGAACATGTCAACTGGGACTGCTGGGTAACTGCTAAGGTTCTCTTTTTCAGCTCTAAAATTTCATATTACATTGCCACACTGCAATACATGGCCATTCTTTTTGATCTGATAAACTTTCCTTCAAATTTCATGCAAGAAGTACACCACAATTAATTTATCTCCAAGACCTAATTTTTCTTGGGAGCTTTCTGTAGTGTTTTCAGCTGTCTTCTCTTAACCAGAAAATCCAGCTCTGAAACCATGAATGTTCTGTGAACTACAGCAGTTCACACACTCACATTTACAAAGAACAGAAAGAGAGCACATACATTAAAGCAAGAAGCCAACGTAACTGCTCAGACACTGAGGCTAAAATTCTATCAGGTTTTACTTAAGCACCCTAGACCCATGAGGTCTACTGTTCTGCAATACATTTATAAACATTTATTGAGTACTTATTATATGCCAGACATTGTTTCAAGCACTGAGACTTCAGCAATGAATAAAGCACACACACACAAAAAAAACCTACCCCACAAGGACTATATTTTAGCAATTTTATGTTTTTAAAAATGCTTTAACTTGATGCCTTCTACAATTTAAAGTCTTCTTAAGAAATTGCTTTACTTTTAATTAGGAATAAAATGATCTGTTTGGCTAATTTTCACATGAACTATGAGTTATTAAATGTTTTCTATTGAAACTTGAAAATTAAACATTTTTGTTAAAATTTTCAAAATTTAAAAAAAAAACAACAACAACTAGGGATTTCTCTGGTGTCCAGTGGTTAAGAATCCGCCTGACAATGCAGGGGGACATGGGTTCAATTCCTGGTCTGGGAGGATCCCACATGCTGCGGAACAACTAAGCTCACTGAGTCCGTGTGCCCTAGAGCCTGTGCTCTGCAACAAGAGAAGCCACTGCAGTGAGAAATCACACACTGCAACAGAGCAGCCCCCACTCACTGCAACTGGAGAAAGAACACACGCAGCAACAAAGAGCCAGTGTAACCCAAAGTAAATAAACAAAAACGTTTTTAAAGTCATAACCTTAAAAAAACAACTAGGTTATGAGCTTCTTATCTATTAAGGTTAAGGTTTCAAAATTTAAAATCTAGATTTTCCTTGGATATGTAGATACAATTTCCCTCCAAACCATCATATTCTAATATTCAAAGTAAATATTCGAATATCAAAGTAAAGGCAAGAAAAGAGTACATGTAGTTCTTTTCAGAGTATAGTAGATGACATGTCAGAAAAGAGAACAAACTCTGCAAAAGTAATTATGTGGGAAGTCTCTGTGGGTGTATGATGGAACACGAACACACCATAACATAAGCCATAACTTGATCATTAAAAAGGGATTTGAAGGTTACCGTTCAGCAAGCTTCCGTGCCTCTTCTGCCAAAAGGGTCATGTTGTTGGGATCCCCTGTAGACTCTGGCTGAGTGATTGACTGAAGAGGAAGTAAACAAAGCACTAATCTCAAAGGAGGGGATTATTTATGTTAACAAACAAGTGTCAAAACTAAATTTTCATCAATATTAAATTTAGAGAAAGAATGTCTTTTCATTTAAGAGATCTTCAGTTAATATCAGCATCCTTGACTACAGATTATTATTTCTATTTTCAGTGGAGAATAAAGAAAGCTTAAATTGTCTAGAAGGACCAAACCAGAGACAGGACCCAGATGTCCTTTGGTTTTAATTCAGTCTGGGATAGCTATTTCGTGGTAACTATGAGCAGTGTGGCTTTCTTCCTCCATGTTTAGAGACAAATAAAAAGATACAAGGAGTCAATTTATCTGAAGATAAATTTCCACTACCAGTAAAAGACTTGCTGTGAATGACCGAGGGACTCCCCCGGTCCCGCCTCAGACTGTCCCGGTCACTCACCACATTGGCAATGGCAACCTTTGCTTTCTCAAGTTCTCTGGATGCGATTTCAATCAACTGCTCTGTGCTTTCTACCCGGGAACGTGCTTGTTCAGCCAAGCTGCCGGTCTCTTCAATGGTGTTCCGGATATTCTGTAAACGGCTAATTTGGCTGAATAAGGTGTTATTCACTCTCTGGAGGCGATCCATCAAATTCTGGTCTACATCTGCAAGAGCAGTGCAGAAGAAAGTTCATAAACTATCTGAAGGGGGTGGGGAACATATCATCTCATATGAAATCTGAGGCACTGCTTCTCGTCACGCTTCCAAATAGAGCATCTTTCTGACAAGTTTCCCGAAGCCAGCAGCAGAGCTGGTCAGTCCTCACTGTTCTGTTACATTCAACCGTGGTCTCCGATTGTGTTTAACTGGAGATGAACATACCATCTCTCCCACTTGACAACGAGTCCCTCCTTTCTTACTCCACACGGCATCCCAGTCTTACACAATGACTGGCAAAGAGAAGACACTCAAAGCGTATCTAATGAAGATATGACACTCTTCATTTTGACACTCCAGCATATGCAAGATTGAATCATAAAAATACAATGTTGGTAAAAGCACTACCAGCCCTGAGAGCGGGACAGTTTTCTAAACTAGGAAAAAAACTCAGTTCAAAACAGAAGTTGAAATACTTTAAATTCATTTTAAAATTTTAAACTAAGTAGACTCTTGCTGCCACCCCGCACATCCATGTAATTTCAGACTGATCTCTGCTTTTGAATAGTTTTTCACATTGTTCTTTCTTAATTTTGCCTATTTGATTTAAACCTCACACCTGTATCCTAATCAATCAAACAAATATAAGCCCATACAATGATAATTCTGACATTATTAAAATTCTCATGTCATGAGGTCATATTAATATACAGGAACCATTAGGTCAATCTTATACAAACTGACCAGTTCTTATTTCTGCATGATGCTAGTGTTGGCCTCTGAATTTTCCAAGGTATGTAAAAGAGACGAAGTTGAAGTCAAGATCAACAGAGGAATAAAGGCTTGGAAAATAGCATCTTGGAAGCAGGGTCACCCAATCAATACACATGCAAAGCTGGTAGACTGCAAAAAACTCATCTAACTACAGGATGACCCCGTTCAGGTATTACTTAAACAATTCTTTGACAACCCAAAGACTTTTAACAACGCACAAAATAAAAAACAAGTTGAAATCATGGAGAATCAATTAAGATTTAGGAAGCAGCCAATGAAGTTATAGAAGCCCCTTCCGTTGCAAACTCCAAGAAGGTAATATATCAATCTCTCTGGCCAGTTCTTTAGAGAAACAATAGTATCCCCCCTAAAAGGGAAGAGATAACCTAAGTGGATCACTTCAAAGCCCTCTAATTCCAAGTGTCCATTTGTACCACATAATCTCCTTTCAAAACTGCAGAATAAACACAAGTTTAAACTACAAATGAATACTTAGGGAGAGCCTGAAAGGATAAATCATTATGAAGATATCCTTATTCTTGACTAGTTTGAACCTAAGTGAGAAAGGTCAGCCAGGAACTCCACAAACCAGGACTTAGTGGAAGTGGATTTTAAATCCCAGCCTCACTCTAGGGGCTCCCAAAGTGAGCAGAAGCAGGCACCCGTTACGCTCCCCATCCTTCGGGTGGCTCAGGGGGAAGCGTGCTGGCCATGGCTCCTACTAGTGCTTCGTCCCACAGAATCATCCGCCTGGACAGAGGAAAGCCCACAGCCACTGTGGCGGAAAAGAGCCCGATGTGCTGCGGCTGCACCAAGGTGTGGCGCCCGGGAGAGGGGCAGTGCTGGCCGACCTCGCTTTCTTGCCCCTTGACTGAGCTCGAGGTGCTGGCACCAGAGCCGTGTGCCACACCCCACCTCTCAGGTGGCTGATCAGCACTTAAGAACGACCACCCCACATTCAACTCTTCAACAGATATGGCAGGACAGAAATGAATTTATAGTTACAGGAGAATATGTTAATGGAAAAACGTGTCAAAATTTGAAAAATGAACATTCTAAAAAAAACCCCACCATTATTTATACAGAACAGGAAACCTATAAATTCTTCTTAATCTAGGTTTAAGACTTAAAATGTAACAACTGAAACAAAAAACATGTTTTTGACATCTCATTTTATTGTTCCATTTCTAAAAATTTACCTCATAGGAAAATTTCTGGACTGTCCTACAAAAATTCAACAAACTTGCCCAAACCAAATACATCCAATTTCTTCCTTCTATACTTCAATCATTTTATAAAATTTTAGGGACATTTGTAAATATATATATAAATATTTCATATTTATAAATATATAAGCAATATATTTAGTTTTTGGTGACCCGTACCCTGACAAAAGACTTCTCTAACTCATAATGGAAACACAGTCAACAGGGAAGCTGATCACTGTGGCCCCAAGTCTATTAATGTCAACGCACACTTACTGTGAGTATCTGGCGAGCACTGGATCTCAGTGACGGAGAAAACCCAACACAGAAGCAACCTCAGGCCAATGGTGAGCACCCTGATAGAATGATTTATAAAATGCTTGGGTTTTAACATCTAACCATTTCTGATGTAATGGGAGAACTACTTCTGCTTGGTGTATCTTAAAACATTGACAGGTTCTTGTCTACATGTTTAAAAAATAAAATCATTTATATTCTAGACACAGTTTAAAAACTGAGAAAGGATTTTATAAAACCATACTATTTAACCTTGAACTAAGAGCCACATCTAAAGATGGCCCCCCTCACAGAAATTACCCACTTGTTTAACTTGGTGTACCTTTGACATCCTGGGCTTCACGAAGGAGGTCGGTAACTTCTCTCTCTGCTTCCTTTAGTCTGTCTTCAAAGGCGTGATCTGTCACCATCTCATCCCCAGTTCCAAGGTTTGCAATGAGATTCTCTAATTCCCGGAGTTTTGCTCGATGGTCAGCAACCTAACATAATGAAGAAGGAAAAGGGAAAGGGAGGATGTATAAACATTCCTGAAGAACCTGACTGAACTTCCTGCAGAGATAATAATCAAAACGGTGCTCTGCAAGCGTGGAGGTCTACATACTCTATGTGTGTAAACTTTTAAGGAGATAACATGAGTCGTTTTTCCTCATTTCTCTGGTTTCAAAAGAAAAACTGTCAGGGTGATTCTGCTGACTTTAAACTCTGCATGCTGACGATTCTCCAGTTCTGATTATTTTCTGGTGTTTATGAGATTACTTTCCTGATGTTGCCACTTGGCTCTCTGACAGGTATTCTCAACTTAACATCCAAAACTATACCCTTTATTCTCTGAATCATCTCCATGCCAGTAAGTAGTGCCTCCAGCTACCTTAAGCAAAACAACCCAAGATCCATCCTCGAGTCTTCTCTTTCCCTATCCTGACCCTCTCTCATATCCTGCCTTGCTGAACCCACATATTTATCTAATTCAGTCTAGGCTTTCCCTTTTGCCCTATTCCTAACCATCCAACTGCATGCAGCAGAGTGTTCTTTAAGTATAACCTGAATTTCCCAGCTTAAAACTCTTTGGTGCACTCCCATTGGATTTTGAATAAAATCTAAACTTCTTTACTCTCGTCAACATGGCGCAACATATGCAGTCTCTAGCGACCTCTCCAGTCTTATCACAATCCATTCCCTCTTCATTCAGCAGGATTCAGACACCCTCGAGTTTTGAGGCCTCGGTACCCCACGTTCCTTCTTCCTGGAACAGCCTACCCATCACTTCTCCTTTGGCTTGCTCTTTCTCATCCTTAAGATCTCATCTTAAGTGAGTTTCCACAGAGGCTTTATAGAAAGTAGTTCTCCCCAGCTGTTCTCTGCATTCTTGCTTGTACTTATCTCAGTTAGCATTCCTTTAATTTTCACTATGTGTCTCCCAGTCGGCAGTGGAGCCCCTGAGAACAGGGGCTAGGTCTATCTGGTTCACCCTGTTTTCTCTAGAGCTGAGAGCATAGGGGGTGCCCATTCAACGTCTGCTGAGTGAATGGATGCATGCACCGGTGACAGCTGACCTTGTCCTTCACCAGCCGGTAACAAGCTGGACACTCCTGGCAGCCAGGCCAAGACCGATTGTAGAAATAGTTCTCTTCACACTGGTCACAGCGATTCCCCACAAAGCCTTCCCTGCATTCACAGCGACCATCGTCCTTGCACTGGAGGGAAAGAGACCCCTCAGGATGACAGTCACAGGCTGCAGAACAAAGGGAAAAGGGTACATAATAAGGAAAAAAACGGAGGAGTGCATCTTCTTTAAGCTCAGACTGATATCAATCAGCCAACTGTACTATCATTCTAAGTAGATGCTTTGTGAAAAACAGGCCCATTTAGGAGAATTTAAATGGTCATGCCTGCTCAGCAGAGAAGACAGACGTTTTTAAAACGACAATAAATTTTAAAGTAAAGTGAGCATCTTTTGGAGGGGGCACATTTTCTATGATTGAATAATTATACAGATTAGTCTATTAAGTAGAAATCAGTCCATTACAGAAAGTGCCCTTTTCGTGCACTTCCAAGAATTCATCTCTACCTTCATCTCTCCAACCGTTTAATTTTTTCTTTCTCTAAGGAACTAGAACACCCAAATGCTAGTGCTGATTTTCCATTATTTTGTAGTTTGTTTACTCATATTGTGCTCTGAATGGAGTCAATGACCTATGCTGCATTCCACAGGAGAAACGAAGGAATTCAGAAAGCAAAGACCCAAACTGTTCTGCGGCCTAATTCCAGGCAAGTGTTTATGCCAAGCACCGGCAGATGTGGACATGTAAGCCACCAAAAGGGCCCCAAGGGTGGGAAGCAACTGCACTCAGTAAGTCAACAAACACGGCTGAGCAGAGCCTCTCACAGCTTCGTTATCTGCACGAAGAATGTGATCAATTAAAAAGTTTCATTAAGCACAGGAGGCGGCTCGGTAACCAAAGGGTAATCACTCGGAAATATGAAGGACCAGAAAAAGGAAGAATCAGAAATACTGTAAAAGAAGACATAAATCGGGTGGTTGCTAAGAAACCAGAGAGGCTTTCGGTCCTCTGAGTTTTAGAAATGGATCATGTTTCTGGAATAAAGCATCTCTGAGGAATTGGGTATAGCCCTGACTGTGAACCGTGGGCCTACACGGAGGCTGGTAAAATGTTTTGGAGTCACAGTTCTAACGGGGATGACAGGGGACTGAAGACTTCCATGCCACCCTTGCCCCTTACGTTTGCAGCCTTCGGGTCCAAACCCAAAGTGGTTGACCTCGCAGCGCTCACAGTGCTGACCGGTGATGCCAGGCTGGCACTCACACTGGCCACTGTGGATGTCACACTGTCCGTTGGTGGAACCCAAAGCATGGCAGTCACACCTAATAAATGAACACACGACAATTCTCAGGTAAGAAAAACAGACTTTAAGCAAACCTTTTTTTTTTTTCCTTTCAGCACAGGACTGACACAGTTTTGTTATCAGAAAACAGAATGTTTTAATGATGACAGATGTTAAGGGTTATTACATCCCTGAGGTTCCAGTAATTTTCATGAGCTCTACTCAGATCTTCTTTTTCTAACCTAACCCACACAAATACTGCTGTTCCACTACTAAACCCACTTCCCATGGCTCTCCAATCTGGCACCGCATGGGCGCTGGGCAGGAGCTTTGAAAACAGGAATTCCCAGCCTCCGTAACCCTAGAAGGTCTAATTCTAAACGTCTCAGAAGGGACCTTATAATTCACATTTTTTTTTTAAATGTTGCTCAGGTGACGCTGACACAGCTAGCGGCACTGCCTTCCACTCTCTGCTCTCACTACTTCATTACCGGTCCCCAGCATCGCTTCTGAAGGGTGCGGTGCCTTTTTCAGGCACTCAAATAATTCCCGAACAAAGCCCAACCAACTGCGGAAGTGTAACTTAACAAAAACTCATCTGTGACAACAAAAAACGCCAAGGTTACCCCCACCGAAGGCAGCGGCCGTTTTACCTCTCACAGCCCTGCCCGCTCTGCAGGTTGTAGAAGCCGGGCTCACACGCGCCACAGTCCCGGCCGGTCACGTGGGGCAGACACTCACACTGCCCGGTCACCGGGTTACAGCTGCGCTGCTGCCGCACCGTCCCGGAGGGGCTGCAGCCACAGGCTACGGCGGGAAGACACAGACAGCAGAAGACGCACGTCACCCGAGAGGGACACTCAAGTGTGAACGACACAAACAGAGGCTTTCGACCTGTGCTGTCCGGTCACCGAACGGAGCTGCGCCGGCAACGCGAAACACACCCTCGACTTTGAAGAAGCAGCGTGGGAAAAAAAGGACATACCTCTCAACCATTTTTTATTGATTATTTGCTGAGATGATAATATGTTAGATATGCCAAATAAAATACAACGTTAAAATTAACTTTACCTGCTTCTCTTTACTGCCCTGTATTTACTAGAATAATTTAAATTACGTAAGTGGTTCACACTATATCTCTACGGAACAGCGCTGCATTACACCAGACAACCGTAAATATTTAAAGAGATCGTGCAGTGACGCTGCGAGAGGATCTGGCCGATGGCTGGTTACCTTTGCATTTGTCTGCTGGATTGGGAGCCAGGGGATTTCCAAAAAATCCATCTTTGCACCGGTCACAGTAGAAGCCAGCAGTGTTATAGATGCACTTCAGGCACTCTCCCGTCAGGCGGTTGCAATTCCCAACCGCGTTGGGATCGATGTTGTCATTGCATTGGCACAGGCGGCAAAGCCTCACGGGGCCGTTACTACCCAGGGGGTCTCCAAAGTAGCCGTCATCACAGAGCTCACATCTTTTACCTGCGTGTGAGACAATCTGATGTTACGAGAGAAAGGCCTGAGATGTTTCTTGTGCCACTGATTACAGACGGTCTGGAGGAGCCACCAGACACGATGCAGCACAGTGCCATGGACACGGCACAAGCCTAGCAGAGAAGAAGACCTGGGCTGCAGCTCTGGCGTGGTGCCCAGCCACTGGGGTGACCTTGGACACATCTCCATTTCTTCAGACAGACAGCACCCGGTTTGCCTCCTTCTCCAGCTGTCTTGAAGATTAACTGAAATCATGCCCTAAGAGTGCTGTGTAAATGAGGCTTTACTAATCTTCCAGCCCCAAGGGTTGGTACGTTCACCTGGGTTTGTTTCTGTCAATAATATTGAGGAAACTGAAAGATGACTTTTTTTTAAACATGGTTTTTTAAAGAATATTTCTTTATTTATTTGGCTGTGCTGGGTCTTAGTTGCAGCGCACTCAATCTTCTATTGTGTGCACGGACTCTCTAGCTGTGACTCATCGGCTTAGTTGCCCTGTGGTGTGTGGGATTAGTTCCCTGACCAGGGACTGAACCTATGTCTCTTGCATCAGAAGGCAGATTCTTTACCACTGGACCACTGGGAAGTCCCTGAAAATGACACTTCATATCACTCATTCCTTATACAACCAAGATGAAAAAGTGACAGTCACTCAGTCATGTCTGACTCTTTGAGACCCCATGGACTACAGCCCACCAGGCTCCTCTGTCTATGGAATTCTCCAGGCAAGAATACTGGAGAGGGCTGCCATTCTCTTCTCCTGAGGGTCTTCCTGACCCATCGATCGAATCTGGGTCTCCTGCATTGTAGGCAGATTCTTTATCATTTGAGCCACCAAGGAAGCCCCATACAGCATGTTTGGCAGGATCATTTTCTTAAATCATAAGAAAACATTAGGCATCTACTAAACTTTGTTTGAGCAGTGTCAGCTGGCACAGGAGAGACCTCGGAGATCATTATTTGCTACTCATTTTTATTATGGAGAAAAGAACGGACAGGCTAAGAAATTTGCCCACAACCAAGCAACTAATAGTAAAAGAGACAGGTAGATTCAGGACTCTTTCCACTACATTAAACTCAGTGCTCCTCA
This sequence comes from Antilocapra americana, assembly GCA_007570785.1. Classification (NCBI taxonomy): domain Eukaryota; kingdom Metazoa; phylum Chordata; class Mammalia; order Artiodactyla; family Antilocapridae; genus Antilocapra; species Antilocapra americana. The sequence continues at coordinate 8,640,177 of ML663557.1, forward strand.
TCATTCCTTTTCCACTTGCCCACCATTATCAGCTCAAGTTGTGTCCTTGGTATCTTTGTAGCTAATTGGGCCTAAATTAGCCTAAACTTTTTTTTGGAGAAATAGAGGTTTGTTCATTTGCTCATCCCATTAATGCTGTCTGAGCACCTATCATGGACAGACTGCTCAAGGGTTGTCCAGGGTGACGTGGAGAACAGGGTGGACGAGGTCTCTGCTCCCACAAGGCTTGTGCTGCCTCTGAGGGTGATGAGTTCACAAATAAACAAGACCACATCAGATAGCGACACGCATGAAAAAATTAAAACAGAAAATATGGTAAGAGAGACAGGTCAAGGGCTACTTCATATTGGGTGGTTCCTCTGTAAGAGGAGATATTTGGGATGACAATGGAGAGACACAAGAAATAAACCATGATAATATCCAAGGGAAGAATGCTCCAGAAAAGTAAGATGAGCTTGTAGAAGCAGTAAGAGCAGCCATGTAGGGGCACAGCAAGGAAACTGGGTTTAAATTAAAGTGCAGTGAGATGCTACTGGCGGGGAGGGGGCGGAGGTGTTTCTAAGTGATGAGATCTGATTTACTTTTTAAAGGTATTATTCTGGCTGCTGTATGGGGAATGGGTTGTTGGAGAGCAGAGTGAAGCATGGAGGCAAATTAGGAGGCAAATTAGATGAGAGACGACCATGGTGTAGAACAGGGTGGTTATCAGTGAAAGTGGTAAAGAGTGGTCAGATTTGAGAGACTAACCTTCTGGCTGACTCCTAGGAAATCAAAGAAAGAAGGATCAAGGATAAGCCTAGGATTTTAGCTTGAGCAAATAGGTGGATGAAGATAAAGACCAGGGAAGGAACAGAGTCAGAATTGAAGACAATCAAAGACCTAGCTTGGATTTGCTTAAATTTGAGATTCCTTTAGCTGTCTGATTCAAAATCACAACAGAAAAGATTTAGCACCTTCAAACTAGCAACACTTGCACAGAGTTAACAAAAATAGCATCTATAGAAGGCAGGGGAGAGTGGGGAGACATCTCAAGTAGGGTGTAGCACTTGAGATAGTAACACAGGGGTCCATAAACTTGACCTCAGGGGATGAGCAGTTACCAGAACCAAATAGTTTCTAACTTTATCAGAAAGACCTGTTTGGAGAAGGCCACCTGCCAAGAGCAGAGAGACAGAGACAGGGCCTTGGAATATATACTCTGCCCTCATCCTCTTTTCCTCTCTGATCTCCTATGTGCTTCCCACCAAGTGGAGGTGGCTGTGTGATGTAGCACACACAGGTCTCATCAGGGTGGAGCAGTACAGAGGACGGATATGGAGGGGCAGGCAGAAGGTTCCCTACCCACCATCCAGGTAGAGATAGCAAGTAGGTAGCTGGCCCTCCAGAGAGCAAGGTCAGGGCTGAAGACAAGGATTTTCCAGCTATAGGCAAGGAGGTGCTTTTGAAGCCTTAAGGTGAGAGGTGGTTACCTAAGGAGAGAATACAGATAAAGTTGACAAGAAAACCCCAGGCTGAGAAACAGAAGTGATCAAAGAAGACCCAAAAGAAGAGAAGAAAGGGAGAAGAAAACCAAGGAGAGGGAAGAGTCACAAAAGGCAAGAGGAGAAACTGTCTGGAGCAAAGGGAGTAGTCAGCAGTATCCAGCGTTGCTGAAACACCAGGTCAGATAAGGACAGAAAACTGACCACTGCATCTGGCAAACAGAGACCACTGATGAGGTAACAGAAGATCTAGCTGGGGATGGGGCAGGATGTGCAGAAACAGGATGTCAAAAGGGATTGGGAAGCTAGGGGCCCTTCTGCCTCTGAGATAAATACAGCAGTTTCCAGACACAAGGTCCTTCTCCAGTGTAGGATTAAGACAGTACTTCAGTTCTGCTTTTTCATCAGGTAGTTTAGCTAGTTTAGATAGGATCCATATTTTAAACATCTTCGGGACTTCCCTGGTGGCCCCGTGGTTAAGAATCTGCCTCTCAAAGCAGGGGACACAGGTTTGATCCCTGGTTAGGGAACTAAGATCCTACATGCTGTGGGACTTAAGTCCACGTGCTGCAACTACCAAGCCCACGCACCGCAGCCAGCGGGAGACCCATGCACTGCAACGGATGATGCCCTGTGCCACAACGAAGAGCTGACACAGCCAAAAACAAACGTTCAAGTGTCTTAGAACCTGTCTAGAATAAAACGCCATGGAGAAATCTGCTGGAAAAGTCAAAACAGAGCTACATGGTAGCCCATAAAAGCTCTGGTTGCAAAATACCCTCCAAAGATATAGCTAGCCTGCCCCTTCGTTTCAGAGTCTAGGATGTAGGTTCAAATCCAGGCTGTACTACTTACATGACTTGGGCAATTTATAGACTTCTCTTATCATCCTTCCCATACCAGGAGAGGTATCTGTTTTCTCCTTTAGCATTTTTGAGTGTATTTCTTTATCTGAACTAACCACACTGTATGAAAATGATCTCTGTGCTTCCCTTCACTTTTAGACCCTGGAGAGTAGGGATTATCCTGTATTTATCTTCATAATCCCAAAGCCACGCACTCAAACAATTTTGTTGAAAAAAGATTACTATTATTAATTTACCTGAAAAGATCATTTTAAGTACTAAATGCAGAAGCGAATCATGCACAAAGACCTCAGTGACTATTATCAGTCATTCATATTCTTCAACAGTCTTCTAAATCTTACTTTGCATCTGCAACCTCTATTCATTTATTTTATAAATACTTGCATTCACTCAATAATCACAGGTGCCAAACACTATTCTGGGTGTTAGGGATACAAAGGTGAATAAAACAGAGAAAAGTCCCTGCTTCAAGGACCTTAACTCTGGGGATTGAAAGAGGCGATAAGCAATAAACAAATGAATACACATAAAAATATCGAGCAGCTAAAAAGGGCTATAAAAAGTAAAGCAGGATGCTGGAAAATAAATAGTGATAATTTTTTTTTCACAGGTTCTGTGCTGGTTTCATGCAGACTTCTATATCCTACTTAACATCCTCAAGAATAGCTATAGATTATTTCCTTCAATCTAGGTGATACCTCACAAAACAAATGCAGTTGACCCTTGAACAATGCAAGGAGTGGGGGCTGACTGACCGCCCCCACTGCGCAGTCAGAAATTCACAAATAAATTCTGAAACTCCAGCCCCCACCTTCTGCGGTTCCTCTGTATTCACAATTCCACAACCACGGATCTAGCCAACCATGGACTATAGTACTGCAGTATTTACTATTGAAAAATATCTGCATGTAAGTGGACCCGTGCAGTTCAAACCTGTGATATTCAAGGGTCAACTGTATATTTCACAAATGATCTGTGCGAAGCATTTAACTAGTGACTAACATTTTCTAAAATCTCCTATATGATATTCCATCTTTCTCTAAGCATCCCAAATAATTTTACTTCACCGTCTGTACTATTTAGTACAGGCATGACAACAACTCCACAACGTGAACTATTCAGTTCGCTGACCACTGAAATAACGATGAGTAGAGGGATCTCTTATCAAAATACTCTGTAAAATGCTTCTGAGCGCAGACTCTCTGTGACAGCAGAGGAAAGGGTCCTAAGAACCTGGGGCAGCAGGACACAGAGGGTTCAGTGAGGAAAACCATTCCAGGAAGTGAGGTTTCAACTCAACCCACAGAACAGTTAGGAGCTGGCTAAGAAAAGTGAGGTCTGGGTAAGAGAAGCGGGTAAGCGTTCTAAAGAAAAAATAGTTGACGGCAGGGCAGAGGCGGGTGCATCTGAGGGAAGATAAGACCAGGAGGGCTTGGAGAAGAGGGTACCAGGAGAGAGGCAGGCGGTGGGGAAGTCTATCTGTAAGAGACTCTGCTGGACCACTGTTTTGTTTTTTTATTAAACAACAACAACAACAAAAAGAGTTAAAAATATGAAGTTCTATACTAACTTCTACTCCTCATTTCCTCAACTGCCTTAAGCAAATGACTGGCTCACCCTGTGTGGCACTGCCTGGTGCTCGGTGTGGGGTCGGGGGCGGGGAGTGGAAGGAAGGTGGAGTGTTTTAATGTTTCCCAATAATTAAGGAGTGTTTCTGATGAGACAAGAGAGATGCAGATTATGAGCTCAGTGTTTTGGTTGTTCTGTTTAGGTTCATGCTCTGTAGCAAAATATTTTTTGAACAAAGAGCTTATAAGTGGAGTCAAAGGCTGGAAGCCTGGCCAGAACCTCTCTTATTAACACGGAGGCTAAAGTCAGTGGAAGAAGGGGAACTGTCATCTGTGAGCCCCAGTCTACTCTGTCAATCAGCACAGGCAGCTCCTTGAGCAGCTAGCCAAGATCTACTCCAATGATCTTATCAAAAAGAAAGAAACTCAGAGAACAGGAACAGAGGTATATCCAAAGCTATAAAAATATTTTATTTCCAACTAACTGTGATGGGCTCTGACACATTTGAAAGAACTATTTAGAGAAAAAATTTTAAGATTTTAAAAATGTCGCTTTACATCAAGAATCCGCGGGTAGCCTCACAAACTGAAAGTCAGTTTTGAATCACATCTTATAAGAGAGAGTATGGCTCCGCTTCCGGTGGCAGGGTTTGGGGAAGGGGCGGCAGGCGCCATGTCGGGCCGCGAAGGTGGCAAGAAGAAGCCCCTGAAGCAGCCCAAGAAGCAAGCCAAGGAGATGGACGAGGAAGATAAGGCATTCAAGCAGAAGCAGAAGGAAGAGCAGAAGAAACTCAAGGAGCTAAAAGCGAAGGCCGCGGGGAAAGGCCCCCTGGCCACCGGTGGAATTGAGAAATCTGGCAAAAAGTAAGCTGTACTTTGTGCCTGAGGCAATGATGACCCTTAGTTCCATTCCTGTTTAAACACCTGGATTCCCTGCCATAATACCTGTTGCCACCTATAGCTAGAATGAAGTGTGGTCTTGGAACCTGTTGAACATTTAAGAATAAACTTTTGTTAAAAAAAAAAAATAAATAAGAGAGAGTATGTTGTAGTAAATCATCACCATTGGCATCTGAATCCCTAGGTTGAAATTCCAGCTCCTTCAATGATCAGCCATCCATCTCTGGATAGGTACCTTAATTGTGCTTCAGTGTTCTTAGCTGTAACCTGAGGATGGACTTCCCTGCTGGTCCAGTGGTTAAAAATCTGCCTTGCAATGCCAAGGACATGGATTCGATCCCTGGTCAGGGAAACTAGGACCCGATGCAACCACATAAATATTGGTGGCTGAGTGGTAAAGAATGTGCCTGCCAACGCAGGAGACTCGAGTTGGAGCCTTGGGTCAGGAAGATCCCCGGGAGGAGGACATGGCAACCCACTCCAGTATCCTTGCCTGGAGAATCCCACAGAGGAGCCAGGTGGGCTACTGTCCATGGGGTCACAAAAGAGCTGGACACGACTTGGCGACTAAACAACAAACAATCTGAGGATAACACAAGAAGCAGCTCAGAGGGCTGTGAGGACTGATGGGGCAGTGTACGTGAAAGCGCTCAGGCAGGCACCTGGCCATAAATGTTATGTCGGCTGTTATTAATGCCAGATATGCATTTTATGAACCTATAATAAACCTGTTCCGACAAAACTTCTGCTGCTGGGGAAACCAGTCACAGAACCAAAGCAGAAAATCCTAAAACCCTCCAAAGCCCGTCTTTCCCGGATGCTCCTGCGGGTAGAGCCGACTCACCGGTAGTGCCGGTAGGACAGCTGGTGCACACCACCTCCTGTGTCTTAGGGACAACAGCACAGCTGGAGCCCCCAGGACACGGGCAGGGCTGGCAATCGAAGGAGGTGCCCGCAGTCGAATCTCCATAGTAGCCATCGCTGCACTTCTCACAGTGGGGCCCGGCCGTGTTGTCTCTGCAGTTACAAACGCCTGTTTGGAGAGCAGGTGTGAGAAGACAGGCAAGCGCCCAAGCAAACAAGACCGCGGGCGCTTCTGACCCGCCTGCTGCAGAGAACGCAGGCCCCGCCATCCCCGGGGTCACCGTCTCTCACCTGTCTCGGGGTCACAGGTTTCGCTGTGCCCACTGCAGGTGCAGAGCACACACGGGCTGTATGGGCCGAGGCTCGGGGTCTCTCGTCGGTAGCCCGAGAGGCACAACTCGCAGAGCTGCCCTCCGTATCCCACGGGGCAGGTGCAGGACTCCACCCACGTTGCGGGGACCCCGGGCCCAGGGCGAGCGCTTGCCAGGGTGACGTCATCCAAATAGCCAGCACCTGTGTGTGGTCGGGGGAAAGAGGATCACTGGACTGGCTTCTGTTTTCTGAAACTTCATGAAAAGTGCTAAAGGGAAACCAGACTCCAAATTTCAGAAAAAGCTAATCATTAGTTCAATTTATCTACTGGAGAAGCTAACTAGAAAACAGCACTTAAAAGCGATTATGTGGTACCTGGTGCTAAGTATCCGGAATGGCGGCATATCAAGCTTTTATTTTCTAAACACATACACATACGCACAGAGATTTCAATTTTACAGTTCTCCCAATCAGATCCCCTGGAGAAGGAAATGATGACCCACTCCAGTAGTCTCGCCTGGGAAATCCCATGGACAGAGAAGCCTGGGTGGGCTACGGTGCATGGAGTCGCAAAGAGTTGGACGTGACAGAAGTGACTTAGCACACACACCTAATCACCAATGTGAAAAATGAAAAGCACTGGGCAATGACCTGGGGCAAGAAAAGACAGAATGAAGAACAGGAAGAGTTTAAAAGCTACAGCCACGAAGCCATGTTTTTGTTCTTTTGCCACGATAGCAGGCACCGATCGTAGAGTTTAAGGGTTAGAAAGTAGGGAAAGCACCTGTCAATAAGGACCACGCAACTGTATTTTGTGCCCTGCATAAAACAGCAAAAATAATTAAACAAGTTCGAATAATCAGGGCTACTCTGATGAACATAATTATTCCAAAGCCATTACGCCATTACGCCACATATCCTAACACTTTGTTTTCAAAAGAAAATAAAAACAGAGAAAGCCTTATATTGGCTTAGCTCAAAGGTTCATCCAGCCTAACAATGCATGTGACAGGCTCAAAAGGAACATCCTATGGAAAGGGCAAGGGTTTATTTTACCACCATGTTTCCTTTAAATTTCCATTCCACTCCTGTCTCTTACAGTCTTATCTTTTAAGTGTATCCCCCCATGTTATAAAATATCACTTGTTTATATAGAAACTGACAACCTGAGGCTAAAGGACATCTCTTTTATTTCTGCCTTGAACTCAGTTTAACTTTTAATATATTTATGGGTTTTTTTCAACATTAGATCATGAAAGACATCTCCACTGTTAAAGTGCTTCCAACTCCAAACATTCTTAAGTCTCCCCATCCTAAAAGTATTCTTCCTTCAATCTGTCCGTATTCCCAAATTATAATCTATCTCTCTTCCTCCCCTTTAAGCTGCAGTTCTTAAAAGAGTAATATTTTAATTCTTCATCTTCACAAGTACTTGTGATTTAATTTACGTAATTAAATCAATACAATCTACCTTGTTTCAACACTCCTCTTAACATAAAAAGTCACCAATGATTCTTTAGTTGCCAAATAACAAAATCCAATTGTACTGTCTTTCTCAATCTGTTAACCGTTCCTCTTCCTTAAAATTCTGTTTTTCTCTTGAGTCTCAGGTCATGGTCCTTAAATAACCATGTTTCCAGGATTGCATCTTCTTTTCTCTTTCTACATTTTTTGTCATATTTCCAAGTTTAAAAATGATTGCCCATTTGTTGACAACTCCGATTCTAAATCTCCAGTGCCAACTTCTTCCTAAGTCCCATCCACATTTCTAACTACTTGTAAGACATTTTCATGTGGATATTCAGGCAGGCACCTCAAAAATCAACACATCCAAGCTGCTGACGCCACTGCCAATGCCACACCAACACGCGGATTCCTCTCCCCGAGCCAGCTCTACCTTTCTACAGAAATAGGTCCTCATTCTAAAAAATTATAGGAAAACAATTTAAAGGCACACTTAAAAACATCTTATCTAAAATTATAACAAATGTTCATTCAGTAAATTTTAACTTTTCATCGTTTAGCTACAAGGGTTTGATAACTGATTTAGTTAAAAGGGCTTGATAATTACATAGGAAGAAGTAAAAAAGAAATGGAGGTTAAATAACGTGAGCCAGTAGAATTATATTTGAGATTCTTAGAAAAATCTAATTATATATATATAATGTAACCTCAATAGGCTTACCCATTATAAAACAACCCCATTTACTAATTTTTGGCTAATTTTCTCCAGGTCCTTAAGAGAGATTTCGAAATGCATTATTTTTATACACAATTCAGGTATGATGAGGAAGTTTATTATACCACTTCTTTAGGATCAGGTTTACAATATTAGGACTTTAGAGATAAGCTTTTGATTATGGGTCCTTTTTCCTAATCATTATCTTAAATGATTATCTTAATTATATCATAACTTACTTCTCTCACTGTATGTCCCACGAATTTTGATAGAGGTCAAATTGTTTAGGAGTTTCTGAAATTCGAAAGGGGTAAGAGTAGGCCTCCAAGGGTAATCTGTCGCTTCATGGAGCCTAGAGAGAAAGGAAGGGGCACATTAACCTCTGTAAGGACAATTCTGGGTGCAGAGAAAGTATTTCTTACTCATTCATGCCACCCTCAATGCACTGCTCTGCCAGTCTAACGTCAGAGATGAGTCTGGTGGTTTGACCAGACCGCTGGAAAAGGTACCAGTAAACAAAGGGAAAGCTCCCTTTTACAAAGTCACATCAAGAACCCCCAAGGTTTTCCTTAATACACACCCTGAGGCCTGATGAGCTTAGATAAAGAAACCACTTCTACAATTCTGGTCAACTCAGATTTTATAAACCAAACTGTCTTACCTGAAGACATATTTCACAGTGGTCTCACTTGGATAGGAATTGCCCTGAGCGATCAAGGGCACAGACACTCTTAGGCCAGCTCCCTCAAGCACCAGGTCTTCTGCCGAGAGGCGAGTGTCTCGCCTGTCCACGCGGAAGGAGAAGGAGAAGTTCTGACCATAACTCAACACCTGCTTGCCTAAGAACTTCGCTGGAAGGCAGACACAATGGTGAGCAAGAACGTGAGGCCAAGGATAAACACGAGCACATACCACACCACACGGCTTCCCAGCCTACTTACCAGGGGCGATGAAGTACCTAGGAAAGTAGCTATCTGAGATGACGGCAATGTCCTGCCTCTGAGGGGACCACTCAAATGATGCTTCAGAGCCATCCCTTTGTTCTGCACGCCACCCATCCTCATCTACAAGCAGAGGATGAAAACACAAGTGCCGTGACCTTGCAAACATCCTGAATTCAGGTCCTCTATATTCCACAAAACTACAGAAAGTCATCAGGGAAAGGTTTTGAATAAATGGAGGATGTAACAGTACCTATATATGCTATACCTCTGAAGCTGTATTTTCCTTTATTTTATATAACAATTATACTCACTTTGGTAAATTCTAAAACCATCTGTATGTTTTCATTAAATTGAAAGCCAAACAAAAATCACATACATTAAAATAAAAGTATTGATATTCTCAAAAAAATCCTCAAAGAGCTACTGATTTTTTTTTAATACTGTAAGTCTAGGCTCAAAATTCTAAGGGAGAGAAGGAAAGGCCTACTTTACCAGTCTCAAAGGTAGAGGTTATCGAGTAAACACTGTAGCCAACGGCATTTGTACACACGGAAGAATGCCCAAAGCAGAAGCAGGGGGTGCAGCCTCGAGGGTTAGATGATTCCAGATTAAAAAATCCAGGTTTGCATCTGAAAGAGATTAAGATACAATCAGGTAATTTTTGTATCTGAAATATGAGAGAAGACACAGTGCAGCTAGAGAGAGAATGAGCTACCTCTCACAACTGAAGCCTTCGACATTGTCTTTGCAAACACATCTTCCTGTTTCAACATTGCATTCATCTATGCTGCCAGAAGGATTGCAAGAGCATGGCCTGTTGGATGGAAAAATGGAGTGAAACAAAGAAATAAGAGGATAAAGAAATTCTGCTGCAAGTCAGTCTTTTGTTTTATAAGTTAATAGATTTTTTTAAAAAAAAGAAAAAAAATACATAAAAAAGCAAAATGAATCCTAAAGTCATCTTCGTATTTGGATTAGATTTCAGTCAAGGACATCCATCACACTGAGACATTAAAAACTGCTTCATCTCTATACCAAACAATCCTGGATTATCATTACAGCTGGAAGCCTTAAATCCTGGTGATTATGATGGGGGGAGGGGAACGTTTATATGGCTGCAGTTAAGCTACAAGATCTATTACTAAGAATCAGCTACAGTTGGATTCCGCCCCCTTACAAATCTTACCTGCACCCAGCCTCTGTAAGAGAATGGTACCCAGGCTGGCAACGGTCACACTTGTCCCCCATCACTCCTGGCTTACAGCTACATCTGCCATAGCTATCACACTGTGTACTGAGGGAACCTGAAATATAAAGCACTCAGTGTCAACCACAGACAGGTAAGTAAAACTAATGCCTCAAAGAAGGAAAACCGGTAACTAAACAATGCTTGAAACACAGTATCTAGATTGGTTTCCAGTGTCTAGATGGTAACCAAGAGAATAAAGATCAAATTTTAAAACAGAACTCCCTCAAAACCATACCCTTTTAAACTCTGACATTTAAACTTTCCAGACATACACCCTAAGATGAATCTACTCATAATTACTGAAAAATACTAACAATTAACTCTGTACCCATGATAAACTGCAAGCAAAATCAGTCACTGTGGACAAGCACAGGCTCCTTAGGGCCTGTGTCTAGAATTTAAGTATATACAGGCAGGAACAGCAGAAATAAAGTTCAACTCTTGGAAAAGCAGAACAGACTAAGAGTTCTCAGCTCCTCTGAACACACAGCAACATGCTGTAGGAGTTTACTCCTCCAAGGAGGTTAGACTAAACAAAATCATTAACAAGGAAGAACTCACGGAGCAGCTAACCAGCCCTTTACAGTCAAAGTTCAAATGGTCTCAATGATCTTATTGCTAATTATTTATAAAACCATTACTCAGGCCAACCCCAGTTTTATACACACCAGAAAGTCATCTCAAGGCTCCACCTGGTCAAAGAGAGTTGAGGCCGATGCCAAATCATTTACACATTATTACAATATTCACTCTTCTATACTTAACCTGTGAGCATCCTAAGGAAACAAAGCTTTATTTCCCGGGGATACAGGAAATGCTTATTTTGTCTCCCAGCCCATCAGGCTGAAGCGGACCCTGGCTGTCACTTACCAACAGGACTGCAGTGGCAGGGAGAGCAGGCTTCCCTGTTCCCAAGGCGGAAGAAATTCTCCCGGCACCTCTCACACTTGGCACCGTCGGTGTTGTCCTGGCAGTTGGTACAGTGGCCACCATGGCCCGTGGAGCGGTACAGCTCAGGGTCAAAGTAGCATTCCTGCGATCGGCCATTGCAGTCACAGGCTGTTGGCCAAAACGTTAAGTCAGATCCGCGTTCCTCTACAGACAGTATTTTACAAGATTCAAACCAAACTGTAACTGCCCACGTCTCCATGACAGACGGTGGCGGTGCTGGTGGTTTAGATGCTAAGTCGTGTCCAACTCTTGCGACCCCATGGACTGCAGTTCCTCCGTCCATGGGGTTTCCCCGGCAAGAATACCGGAGTGGGTTGCCACTTCCTCCTCCAGGGGATCTTCCCAACCCAGGAATCGAACCCGTGTCTCCTGCATTGCGGCGGATCCTTTACCTCTGAGCCATGATAGGTGGCAGTAAAATAAGAATGACTACCAGACACATGTCTCATTTAAAAAAAAATGGAAAAAGTATGTCTGTCAATAAAGGGTTTATAGTCAGGTTATCAGCTTGCCAGGAAACGTTCATCCTTATCAAAAATGGAACCGTCATAGTTTAGTTGGTAAAGAAGCCGCCTGCAATGCAGGAGAACCCGGTTCAATTCCTGGGTTGGGAAGCTCCCCTGGAGAAGGGATAGGCTACCCACTCCAGGATTCTTGGGCTTCCCTTGTAGCTCAGCTGGAAAAGAATCCACCTGCAATGTGGGAGATCTGGGTTCAACCTCTGGGTTGGGAAGGTCCCCTGGAGAAGGGAAAGGCTACCCATTCCAGTATTCAGGCCTGTATAGTCCAGGGGGTCACAAACAGTCGGACACAACAGAGTAACTTTCACTTTAGAATATAACTAATTCCTGTACTTGGAAATCTCCAGATAATAGTGTATGTACAAGTAAAAGCCAAGTCAAATTACAGTTTTTCTGAGTCTTTATCCTTCATGTTAATACCAAGTCCAAGCATAAAGGATCAGTTCATACGCAGATTTCAGTTTATCTTTTTAGGGCTTAGACAATTCAAATATATTAGCCACTAACTTTCAAAATGCCAGATTACTTGTACTGAGACTGGGGTGATCTGAGCCATATTGGGTACAATATGTACCTCTGTAAAAGGAAGCAGAAAATCTAGATGCACCAGAAAGTAATTCAACTAGAAGGGAAATCCAGACCCACTAGATGCCTCGATCTAATGGGAAGCCATGGTACCAAATGGGTCATCTGTTAAGCAGCTATAGTCCCTCCAGGGCACAACCATATTCTAAGAACAAGTATCTACAGCCACTGAAAATCTTTATTATATTTATATTGACATGATTTTTTCCAAATTATTGATTCTGCCCCAAGTACAGACAGTATTTTGAACATGAAATAAAAATAAAATTTTATTTGATTTCAGATAGAGCAGGAAACTGTTTTAAAAAACTTTTGAATATCTCTTTTTTTCTCCTCCCTGCCTTTCTACTAGTTCTTTTATAATGTTATACTTGAAAACTTTTCAGCAACTTGAATCACTAGCATCAAGAATTAGAGAGTTAAGTAATTTTAAAAGCTCCCATTCCCTTCTTCATTAGATATTTTCTCTTCTCTCAAGCCTCCCTAGATTATCTCACAATCAGCCCAGCTTACAGCACCTAAACGGTCTGGTGCCTGGAGTCTCTGAGGCAGAACAGCCCCATGTCTACTCTGTCCTAACCCACCACTAAAGCAGATGCTGTGGCTCCCTCGTCGCCAGCTGAGAAGATGGAAGGTGGCTGTCATCTTCTCTTCCCTACCCCCAGCACCCTGACAATACTTTAGTACGGATCCCCTCCAGGAACTTCTCTCTCTGAGGGGTCACGGTGCTGAAGGGACCTCCAAGGGAAACAAACCGACTTAGCTCCTCATCAAAGTCTTGTGAGCTGTGCTCAGTTCACCTGCCAGTGAGAAGCTGGCCATCATATTACACTCATTTTTCTTATAACGTTCCTTGATAGACTCAAAATATGACATCATTAAGCAGATTACTGTTCAAATACAGATATATATTTACTTAGATGTCACACCTTAGGAAAAATCACTTTTTACCAGCCTTTATCATATAGCTTCTAACACTGGATGTTACAGTTCAGTAAAAGACTTAGAGAAGTTCAAGTGCTTAGGAATACTAGAGGAGGAGGCTACTAAACTTACCTAAAAATCAGGGATTTGCTGAGAAAAGAAAAGACGAATAAGAAAATGTGCTGTATGCAGCTAATGCAAACAGTCCTAAGTCAAGATACTGGTCCCTTTTCAAGGTTTCTGCCAATAATTCCTGCAAGTTCAGAGTGTCTTCCTTCTTATTCCCAAGAAGGTATGATAAGGAATATTAATAAGGACAGAAGAAAGTTACAGCTGCTTTAAAAGTGTCTTATTTTTTAAGTCTTTGGCAAATCATGATTATATAGTTCATGATTTTTCTCCTAAGATTCCTTTCTCTATCTCTTCAGAATAAACCAAGACATTTATGAAGGAATAAGCAATGTATAATCTTTTTTTCATTTTCTCTCTTCCTAAAAGTACTGGGATCTACTCTTCCTCTCAAAGCCTCTGGCCTCTGCACACGGGAAGTACAAAAATTCTCTGTATTTCACTCTTTAGAGAGATAAAGAAAAAATAATTTTGATAAATAATCTTTTGAATGGTAGTCTTAGTCTACTATTCATCACACCTGACAAATGCTAATCAACAACCTTGGTTGTCTGAAGAAATAAGAACTGGAAGGAAGAAAATATTTCCAAGAGCAACAAAGATTTATTAGAAAAACCATTCTTTAGAGCAGGCTACACCAGCCAGGCAGTTAGAACTAAGCACAAGGCCAGACCCTGAACATGCTGCTCCCATTCTGTTAAAGGTGCTCCTGAAGGAGACAGAAAACCTGCGCGTTCATGTGTATGGTCAATTCCACGGATCTATGACTCCCCTCCGACGTGCATGCAGGTTATATATACATACATCTACACGCTCAAATTACGGAAGAAGCACTGCCTTGCAGGCTCTTCCTTTCAAGGAAGACTCAAAGGAAGTTATCCACTGCCCGCCCAGCCAAAGTCCTCGAGACAGCTCAGCAGTCGGGAGCCCGGGGCACTCACGCTGGCACTCGTTGGCACTCTCGGCGGTTGCCCTTCTCCACGGCCGGTCGTTGAAGAAAGGAAGGCACTTTTCACAGTCCACGCCGTAAGTATTATGTTTGCAATTACACACCAGCTTGCCAAACTCGTTCTTCACACATTCGCTTGCATGTCCGTTACATTTACACCTGGGGAGAGAAGAGACACTCAGAAGAAACGGCTAGAAAGCCCTGACATGGACATGGAGATGGGATGTTCATGGAGAATTAAAAGCAACCTCCGAAATGTTTTTGAGTTTACCAAGCACAACTGTAAACTGAGGAACTGAGCAAGATCAAGTAACAGCTGTGTTTTTAGTTATGAAGAAAGTTTATGACCAAAAAAAGTAGCTCATTTAACAGGGGCTGGAGCATTAACTAGATATAAAAAGAAAGTCCCCGACGATTTCTGAGGACTTCTGTAGGACCCTTTCCTGAAGTGAAATGTGTGTGTTTCCAGAACACGGGTGTATACATGCAGCAGATTCACCTTGCGTGCCATGAAACTAACCTAACATTGTGAAGCAATTATATTGCAATTGAAAAAACAAACAAAAGAACATGGACTCTGAGGCCTGGCTGCCTGTGCCTTACAGATGTAACTTAACCGGTGCCGTACCTGTAAGACAAGGAGGAGAACAATGTCTATTTCATAGAGTTACTGAGATCAAGAGGTTGCTGTTTTTATGTGCCCAGGATTATATGGGCATATAACAAGTCAATAAATGTCAGCAGTTATCTGTCATCATGATTTTAAAGCATTCTGATCTGAAGACAGTAAGAGACAGACACGACACCACCATTTGAATCTCTGGTAGACGCTCCCTCAGGTTGTTTGCGGTAAGAGTCCTTGATGGATCCCTGAGACGAAGGCACTACAGCAGTAAGGACTGTGGAAATCCCCATGAGCATCCGCCGCCCTGCAGTGCCCCTCACTTGCTCTTTAGAGACAGCAGTCCGCTCCACAGCTTCAAGCACCACTTAATAATACACTCAGACACTTCTGAGATATCCACAGTGCCCTAGGATGAATCCCAAATCATATCTCCAGCTTGGCTCTTTCTTCCAAGCTTCTGCCCTTGACTGCTACACAAATGTAACGTTGCCACAACTTAAAGCTTTACATCTTATAACTGAACTCACCATCTTGCCAAATGAGCTCATCTTCTCCGTTCATATTGTTATAAATTGGTTATCACCAGCCTCCTCATCACTAAACCTTCAAATCTTCTTTGACTAAAATCCTGATAACTCTTCCTTCACTAAATGCACCTAAATGTTCCTTTTTACCCTGCTGTCACCACCCCAATGTCAGGCATTTGTCACCTAACACCTAGATGACAGCATTGTACCAGGAATATGAAATCCTCTCAATCATATTCTACTTCCACTCTGCCTGCAGCTCCTCTTCCTAATCTACCGTTCTGATATGAGAGCCCTACTCCAAAAGAGTACCTGATTTCCCACTGGTTACAGTTTCCAGCAGCTTTCTCTGAGCATCAATCCCATACCAAAAATACAGCATACAAAATCATGTTTCTGCTCTGGAGACTTCACAGGCTAAGACAATGAGAGGTAAGTCCAAGATTCTTGGCCCACTGTCTAAGGTCTCTGGCTATCAACCTCTTTCTGGTTTATAACTCTACAAATTCATGTAAGATGCTCCTCCTGTCAAGGAGATTTAGATTCTCTGAACTCTAAACTTTTGCTCATGACATGTCCATCCTCCTGCATCCAACCCAGACATCCTCTCTCCCTATCTAAACCCTGCCTATTCTTCGAGGCCCAGCTTCGATTCCACCTGCTTCTCTAGCCTGACAGCCCTCTGACATAGGACATCTCTTTATCTGAGCACGTGACTGTACTAGTATTTAACTTTTCACGCGTTCACATGGCGCCTGCCTCATTCATCTGCAGGATCCAGGAGGTCAGGTCCTCCTCAGGAGGTGAGTGTCAGTCCCACGCTTCCTCAGTAGCTTCACAGTGCCTGTCATAGGGCTTTGCACTTAAATGCTCAACAAGAATTCACTGATGTGTTGACTGGACAAGGTCTGAGAACACCTAGTTACTTTGTTTCCAGGATAACGAGGTCTAAGGGCACCACTAATACTGTTGTAAACAAGGGGCTACATTCACTTCTCTGCCAAAGCTTCTGTGGCTTTCAGGGTTATTTACCGGCTTACTTACCTACCACCCACAGCAAAATCAGAGATTGCATAATAATAGGATTTGAGAACTTTGGGGTCGTTAAACACTTCATCTCCAAAAGTGTTCAGGCGATTGAGGGTTACTCTGATGTCAGTGGCAGTTACCCACTCCTGTCAGAAAACAAAAACACAGAAAAGACGGTAAAGGCACCGACGGTGAGACACGTATGTGACAAAACCTCTGAACAGTTAATGCACCATTTAACTTATGTCTTCTTCTGGCATTAAATCTATTATACTGCTCAAAGGCTTCCTTTAATTTCCTTATATTTTTTCTCCTTGACGCTTCCCTTCTTGGATCTAAGTTGTTACTTCACCACTCAGCGTCCCCCAAGGCAGAAATAGTAGAAGCTTCTTCACAAGGCTGTAGAAAGGCTTAAACGAAATACTCTTTTCAGTACTCAACATACGTTAGGTACTCAATACGCATGCCCCGTCCCTCCACTCCATATCCACACCCCGAAGCCAGCCTAGAGAAGCCAACACAGAGTTCACAAAGCGCCACAACCACTTTCGATGTGCTGGTCATTGCCTCCTCCTGCCCATCCTGTTCCATCTCCCTTTGCCTTTTACCCCAGCCCACTACTGACAGATCTGGAAGACACATCCAAGTACAAAGCTATCAATCATTACACTGGCCTGAACCGATCAGACGTACTCCTTTGTCCTGACCCTTCCCAAATGTCGCTTTGGAAGGCCTTCCCTGGCCATTCTATCTAAAATTGCCACCACCACCACTACCTCCAACTCTCTATTTCCCATCACTATTTTATTAAAATTGCCTATTTCCATCACCACCACCTGGCCACCCCAACACTGCCACATCAGATTATAACTCCACAGGGCAGGAATTTTTTGTTTTTGTTCATTGCATTTCACTGCAGGTTAGCATATACTGGTGCTCAGATAACATTCATGAAGAAGACCCTTCAAACTCCTTTAGATAACAAGGAACTCAAGCCAGTCAATCCTAAAGGAAACCAACCGTGAATATTCCATTGGAAGGACTGATGCTAAAGCTGAAGCTCCAATCCTCTGGCCACCTGATGCAAAGAACTGACTCATTGGAAAAGACCCTGATGCTTGGAAACGTTGAGAGCAAGAGGAGAAGGGGATGGCAAGGGATGAGATGGTTGGATGGCATCACTCTCAATGGACTTGAGTTTGAGCAAACTCAAGGAGGTAATGAAGGACAGGGAAGCCTGGTGTGTTGCAGTTCATGGGAAGGCAAAGAACTGGACACAACTTAGACACTGAACAACAAGCAAATGGGCAGACTGGCAGAAACTACAACTGATCAAGATGGCAGGTGTACCATAAGGGCAGAGGGCAAGAAGGAAGGTTATACAGTTTTCCTCTAGGTTTTATGAGATCTAAGTGCTTATAATAAATGCCCTTTCATTGGGCTAATTTTAGTCAGATGTTTACATCTGGGGTAATTTAAACAATGATCCCAAGGAATCATGTCTGCGAGTGTCCAAGCCCTGTGAAGTCCCTTTCCACACTGACTCTAGGTGGGCAAATGACTTGCTTTGGCCAAAGAGACATCAGTGAAAGTGACACAAGCAGAGGATTGATACATATGTGTGCACTGGGACTTGCCCTCTTGAATACTTTCACCATCACATGAAGAAGCCTAGTCTAGCTTCCTTGAGGAGGTAAGATGATAGGGAGAAGATAAACCCAGCTCCCAGCTGACGGGCCAGGGAGTGACCTCAGGCCAACAAAGAATCATGAGAAAAAAAAAAAAAAAGAATCTTGAGAAAAAAGAAATCATGGTTGTTTAAAACCATTAAGTTTTAGAGTGGTACATTACATATAATGACCCAAAGACGCCACATCCACTTTCAGTTCTCTCCTGGGACTGCATCTCAGTGATCCACAGAGACTAACAAGCAAGTTGTAGAGCTGAAGGCATCTGTTTTCAGAAGGCTTCATGTGAGACCAGGAGGCACACCCCTGATTAAGAATCACTGCTTACACCATGCCAAACACCTGGCAGATAGAACAACAGAGACAGCTCATCAAGGCAAATCTCCATGTATAATTAGAAAGGAGAAGAGATGGTGATTTCACCATATCCAAACTTGGAACTCCAATAACAACTCCCACTCACGGTCACAATGTCAGGAATGTTTTAGTCGTCTGTAGTGTAAATAGCTAAACGGATCTCTGTGTTTAGAGCTTGTATCTTGAGACAGGCTTCAACTTTATCACAGCTTTTCTTGAAAAAGCTTCTCAAGAGCTGAATCTAAGACCTTTTCTTTCATAATGGGCATCTTAAAGAAAACAGACTGTAAAACTAGACTTTCTAGGCTCTGAATCCCAGTTTAGTGGCTAAAAACAGTGTAATTTGGGGCAAGTGACTTTATCTTTCCTGGGCCTCCGATTCCTCATCTGTAAAATGGAGATAATAAAAGTGTCTACCTTACAGAGTTACTGGGAGAGTTAAATGTGTTAATATATTTAATGTATCTAAAGGGCTTAGAGCAACACTTGGCACACTCCAGTAAGTGCTATAATACATGCTAATTATTATTATAAATCACTACATGCTCAGCAATATTCAACACTGAAATCAGGAAGGTTTCTGAGAGATCACAACTTTTGCAGGGAGGCACATGGAGCAATGCGGGCAAGAGCCAAATGCCTCTGTCCTCACTGTCAGATAGGCTACCAGTCAAATCAGTTACCCTTCCTTGGCAATTGTGTATCAGAGTCAGAGCTCTTACATCCAGAGACACATAACTGATGCTTCTGCATAATGATACCAACTGACCAAATCTACTGAAAATGCCCACAGCCTTTTGTCACATTTAGTCTCATGAGTTTCTAAGACATGAACAATAAGAAACACCAGAACTCCTATAGCTGTGGAACTGACTTAAGACAAGCTAACAAGGCATACAGTTAGCAACGGGGCCAGAAAACCACAGTCACATTACCTCACTGCTTTTTCCTATTGACTACAGGGTCCCTCTCCAGGACAGTAAAATATAATAACCTGTGTAGAAAGAATCGAAGCCGGGAAACATTTGCCAGTTGATCAACTTAGACTTGTGGACACAGCAGGGGGAAAAGAGGGTGGGAGGAGCTGAGCGGGCAGCACTGGCATACACACACCACCATGCGTAACACAGAGAGCTAGCGGGACGCTTCTGTGAAACACAGGGAGCTCAGCTCAGTGCTCCGCGATGAACGAGAGGAGTGGGGCAGGCGGGATAGGAGGGAGGCTCATGAGGGAGAGGAGGTATGTATGCTTACAGCTGATTCACGCTGTTGTACAGTGGAAACCCACACAGCATTGCAAAGCAATTATCCTCCAATTAAGAATAAATTTAAAAAAATGTTTTAAAAAAGAGTATTTGTAGATCACTTCTCCCTTAGGTAATCTGCCTTCTGTTTTTTCATCTACCAGAGCCGGTTATTCTTTCTGCCGTTCTCCGGCCATTGAAAGAAATTTTCTGAAAGGCCTTTGCAAACATACTCACTGCTCACCAAAACTCTCAGTTTACCAAGTCAAGATTTATGATCCTCCAGCAAGCAACAGAAGTACAATGGAAGGGAGGAACTGGACTCAGAATATAGTCTCATCTTTTGCCACTGTCCAAAGTTACACAGCCAAGTTAGACAAAGAATCCTTGAACATAAAAAATTCCAAAGAGAGAGCAATGAGAGGCTCCAAAGGCAGAACGCCCAGAAAAACAGGGGCATTCCCTACTTAGAAGTCACAATAGCTCTTCATAAAGTATATGTAGCACTTGCAGACCCACATCCAGTCATGGTAAATTAATATGGGCTGCCCTTATTTAGATGTTAGGATGGAAGCATCTATGATCGGGGTGAGTGTGCTGAGAGTGGCAGGACACTCATCCACCTCTCCAGAGTCAACAGCCAGAACATAAGAAGAGGTTACAGACATCTAAACAATACAGAAAGATTCCAAATTGCAGTGCATAAGGAACACACATATAGGATTTATGAAAAAAGAAATCTCTGAATCTACTGCCACACGGGGACAAGTTTCTATCACTACCCTTTAGCACTACACCAGGGTAGCTAAATTCACATCTTGTCATAAAAACCAGTGCCTTTAGGTGATGAAGAGTTTTCATAATGATTGGCCACCAAAGTTTCCTTGTACAATAATAAAGGGGGCTTCCTTGATGGCTCAGTTGATAAAGAATCCACCTGCCAGTGCAGGAGACGTGGGTTCGATTCCTCATCCTGGAAGATCCCACAGGCCATGAAGCAACTAACGCCCGCGCACATTGAACCTGTGCTCCAGAGCCTGGGAACCGCAACTACTGAGTGCGTGTGCTGCAACTACTGAAGCCTGCATGCCCTAGAGCCCATGCCCAGGAACCAGAGAAGCCCCTGCAGCGAGAAGCCTGCACACCACAATGAAGAGTAGCCCCGACTCATCACAACTAGAGAAGAGCCCAGGCAGCAATGAAGACCCAGCACAGCCAAAAATAAACATTTTTTAAAAATAGCAAAGGAAGGTAGAGTTCTTAAACATCTTGTTTCAGTTGTTGCCTCTTGCCAACGTTAAAAGATAGTTTTTTTAAAAAATTCTGTCAAATCAAAGAGGTAAGGCAGGATACAAAAGACCCAAAAAAAACACAGCAGATTCATTGAAACACCCTCCTTCAAAAGGAAGGTAGAGAAGCAAAATATTTCCACTGCAAGTACAGAGACGCAAGTTAAAATTGCTCAGCATCTTAAGATCTCTGTAAAGTTTACATCCCAGAATACATGTGCAGGCAAACACAAGAACAAACATCCACGGGGCAGCAGGAAGGAAACTACTCTCCTTCACGTGTTCAGAGCACCCAGGAGAGCAGAAGAAGACCCAGCTGTCTGCTCTGACCCCTCCTCCAAAAGCCGGCCCGCGGCCCCGCTCTTACGATCCTCCCGCACGCTGCGCGTGGAACCAGGCGGCGGCTGCCGCCGAGCTCCGGGGGCCTACCTGCAGCACGGGGCTGTTGTCGAAGTTGTAGGCGCTGGGCCTTCCTTCCAGCGTCGAAAAGGCCACGTTGCCGCCGGTGAGGGGGGAGATGTCGCTGAACTCGTCCGTGCACAGCGCCTGCTGCTCGTCGCCGCCCGTGCGGACGAAGCCGCGGCTGGCCTTCGCGTAGGTGTTCTCGCAGGAGCCGCTGTAGTACTGGTAAGGGGTCCAGGGCCCGTCTTCGCGCGTGCGCTTGTAGATGGCGAAGCTCTCCGGGCGGCTGGTGTGGAACTTGAGGCGCACGTACGTGATGTCGAACGCTTTTCCTGGTGGGGCGAACACGCGGATGTCCGTAAGTCACGTGGAGGAGGCCAAGAACCCTCCTCTGTTCCCACTCTGCTGTGGAGCTCGACAAACAAAAGAGGATACAACCCAGCCTGTGCACACGAGGCTGAGAGGGTTCCAGAACGCGCTACCTGTTGGCCGGCCCGACGGGCTCCTCTCAGCCTGGAAACAGTGCGTGTTTTCCCACAGACATACGTTATAGCTGGGCTCAGAAGCTGGCTCATAAAAGCCCATGTATGATGTGCTGTTGACATTGTGCTTCCCATGAAAAATGACAGTATGACAGTGTGTAGTACGTACTTATACTGTGAAATCAAAGTAAAATTAAGTGAAAAACTGCATTTTATCCTCAATGCTGTTGCTTCTACCAGAGCTTAATTAAAAGACAGAAAATACTTGCTAGCTTTCTTCTGAGCACTTCCAAGATTTCCAAAAACTCAACTCTTTATTCATTTTAATTTCTCTTCTGGATGCAAGAAGAGTATCATCAGGACTATTCTTTCTTTCTTTACCAGACTCAGGAAGAGAAATTTGAGAGATAAGGTCAGGAGTTGAGTAGGAAAGAAAAAAATAAAATTTTTCCAGTAGCTGAACAAAGAAAAAAACAGAGAGAGAGAGAGAGAAGAGAAAGGCAGTTTAAAAAACTGTATTCAAAAGAGACTACATGGGACATGAGTGCCGAGCAGGGAACAACAGCAAGGAGCAGAGGCCAACGGGCTGTCACCCCTCTGGGAGCCCGGTCACTGGGTCCGGCAGCGCCCTGCGGCAGCCAGAGCACAACATGGTCCAACGGCTGGGCCAGCGTGGGTACTGGCCAGCAGGACTTCAGGTGGGCAAGAAAGATACTGTGCAGTATGGCAGAAACCACCACAATACTGTAAAATAATCAGCCTCCAATTAAAATGATTTTTTAAAAAAGAAAAGATAACGTGTAACTGATTTTAAATGCCATTCATTCACAAATGGGTCTTCCCATCAGTTTTTGTCAAGAAGGGTTTCTTGGGCACAACTACCTGCTCAGCCCCACGCTGTACACTCTGGGGGGCAAGATGTGTCAGACACAGGGGGTCTCTTCTGTGTGCATCAACTTCACAGGAAGAACCCTCCTCCAGGACCCAAAGCGGAGGAGTTCCTGCACTCTCACAAGTGTTGAGGACAGACTTCTAGCATTGTCTCACTTCCTCACACCCACTCACCCCCCGGGGAGGCGTGATGCTCGTGTGTGGCCTGGAATCTCAACTCTCTCCTCTCTGCAGCCGGGCCCCCCTCTCCTCTCCCTCGCTCCTCAGAGCACCCCTCCTCTGCCAGGTGGGGGAGGCCTGCTGCCAGCCTGCTACTCCGTCCAGGACTGAGTGGGTGAGTTTAACCTGGACGGGGAGGTGTAGGCTGTACATCTAGGCACTCCTCTTCAAGTCAGTCTTATCCATGATAAAACCGATCAGATGAGCCAAATCTGACTCTATGGTCCAGATCTTAAAAGAGGGGTTTAACTGTACCCACATACATGAAATGCATTCATGCACATAAGATCTTGAACATAAAGATGTATGCATGAAGGAAAAATACACAGGACTGGGCACTGCGAGACCTGAGTACAGATCTTGACTCCTCAGTTAGCAGCTGTGGGGTCACTAGTACTTTCTCTATCACTTTCTCCTCAGTAAAAATGAGGATGAATGATACAGACACAGAGAACAGACTTGTGGTTGCCAAGGAGGAGGTGGGGATTGGGGAGGGAAAGACTCGGAGTTCTGGATTAGTAAATGCAAACTATTATGTACAGAATGGATAAATAACAAGGTCCTACTTATAGCACAGGGAACTATATTCAAAATCCTGTGAGAAACCATAATGGAAAAGAATATGAAAAAGAAAAAATATATATAACTGAATCACCATGCTGTATAGCAGAAACTAATACACTATCGTAAATCAACTATATATCAATAAATTTTTTTCAAAAATAAACAAAAAAGATGAGAGTGATGATCCCTGAGCCACCTATCTCGAAGAGTTGTTGGAAGGTCAAACTAAGCTTCTGCATATCTGCATATACTTGATTAGTTATAAAGTTGTATACAGAGTTTGCATTATATATACATATCCTGAATTTTATATATAGTCACGAAATTGTATATATATGTTTATATATATAATTGTATATATAATCATGAAATTGTAGCTTAAAGACAACTGTCGCTTCAATCTAGTCTGAGATGTAAAATGCTAAGGCTTTCAGGTTTTCGGCAGCATTATGTCGGCTGAACACTAGGCCAGCTGGCTTGTTTCTCAGTACCATTATCAGAGGTGGCTCAGTGGTAAAGAATCTGCCTGCCAAGAATGAGACCTGGGTCTGATCCCTGGGTCGGGAAGGTCCTCTGGAGAGGGAAATGGCAACCCACTCCAGTATTCTCACCATGGAAAATCCTATGGAGCCTGGTGGGCTAGAGTCCATGGGGTCACAAAGAGTTGGACATGGCTTAGCAACTAAACAGCAGAAGCATACAAATAGAAAGCATTATTATAAGAGAGTACAGAAGAGAACTCCTGAACTAGGATCCTGGAGATGGTCACACACAAGAGCCTGTTTGCACAAGGGCCTACGGGATACAGTAGCCAAAGAATATAACACAAACCTGAACCTTCTACCTAGGAAGCAGTACAACGCTTTGGACACAGGTCATGCAAATACAGTTTACAACACTCCTGTTAAAAGAAAGCAAGTTGAACCTGTATCTCTTTACTGTGTCAAAAATGTAAAGACATCACCTGAGAATGAGGGCGAGGTTGTAATACAGAATCAATGGCATTCCAGAGACTATCTAAAACATTCTGGAATGGTAAATCAATTTAGTTACTCATGAGTATGTGGCTTGGGATGTTCAAAGGCTTACTCACTAATCTCTGGATTACAGATTACCCTTGCTTTTCTATTCTGTCTACATTTCTGCCATTTCATTGTTCTTTAGCAACCCAATCTGCAGGAGGATGGATCAAAGGAGAGAACGTAAAATGGATCTGGGTATCCAGTGTCCCAGACAGACATCTGCACCACAAAGCCACACGCGGAAAGAAACAGGAATATGTGGTCACTCAGTGTCGGCACGGAGCATCAGAAAAGCAGCTCTGCTCACATTAAGCTCTGAAGCAGCCTAGCTTGCTGGCACTGGCCCTGTCTCCCCACACCTCATTTTCAGAGCTGCTTTTTTCATTCTAACTTTTAGCTACGGTTCAAAGAGATGGCAGTCTCTGGCTATCTGGAAAGTAGGCTCCCACATTCCACTAGACAAGATGGACACATGCATGACCTTCAGTGTTGTGGCCAGCCCAGCCATGGATGCCGACCACTGCAATTCCATGTGATGAGTGCTATGACAGAGAAGGACATGAGGTTTGGGGAGCCTGGAGGAAAGTCACTTCATCCACATTTGTGAGGTCAAGAAACATTTTTGAAAAGAAGTGACATCTAAACCCAAGACCTGAGAAATGCAGAGGGATTAGCTAGGCCAACAGAGACCAGTCGTCCAGGCAGATGGAATAGGATGTATGAAAGAACAGAGGACACAGACAGCTGGAGTACAGCTAGGACTGGGGAGGGTGGCTGGAGACAAGGGAGCGAGCAAGCAGAGCACGCTGGGCCTGAGGCCATGCCGAAGAGCAACTTCAACTCCCACTGACAAGCCACTGAGGGATTCACGTCAGGAAATGGATGATCGGGCTTGATTTTTAGAAAGATCATTCTGGCCACTGTGTGGAGATTAGGTAAGAAGGGACAGGACTAAAGGTGGGAAGAACAGTTAGAAAGATGTGGCAGTGATCCTGGCTAACAGTGGCTCAACTCAATATCCGGACAGCTGGAATAGGGAGAAATGAATGGACTTGGGTGACATGCAGTCGTGTGTGTGCATGCTCAGTCCCTCAGACATGTAGTGAGCAGACCTCAATATCAATAATAATTTGGTAACTAATGGAGGGAAGCAGACGTCATTGCTGATAGCCTTCTCTACTTTTACCCTATTGACATTCAGTTTCATTGCTGAAGTTCCTTCTACGTGTTCCATAAGGTGGCAGGATTAAGAATAACATTCAGTTTCCTAGTTTAAAAACAACCAAATGGAGAGACATACCATCCCATCCCCTGAAACAGATGCCAAAGGAGGTTAAGCAAAATTGGAGGGAGGAGTGGAGGGCACGATCGGGAGACGCATTCCATCCTGGATACACAAGATTTAAGGTGTCTATGGTCACCGAGACAAGAAAAAAAGTCTGGTAGGGAGTTGGATGTGAATGATCTGGAGGCCCAAGAGAGACGATACAGATCTGGGATTCAAGGACTTCCCTGGTGGTTCAGCAGTTAAGACTCCACGCTTCCAGTGCAGGGGGCACGGGTCCAACCCCCGGTCGGGAAACTAAGACCCCGCATGCCCCACAGCGTGGCCAAAGAAAATTTTTTTTTTTTTTTTTTTAGTTTTTTCAAAAGTTAAAAGAAGATCTAGCACTCATTAGCCTGCAGTTGGATAAAGAAGACGTGGCCATGATTGCAACCAAAGAGGGCAGGAGTGTTGAATGAGAAGAGAGCTGACTTTCGAGATCATGCTGAAGAGCATTCACATTTAAAGCACAGCCAGAAGAAGAAGTGACAGAGGGAACTATGAAGACCAGAGGGAGGAGGGCAAGTCAGAGAGTACAAGTTATCATGGAAGCCAAGAGAGAAATAATCAGTGGTGTTTAAATCTGCTGAGCGAGTCAAGTAAGATAATGACCAAGAAGCATCCACTAGCATCAAGCCACAAAGAGGTCACTGCTGTGCTTAGTGAGGACAGTCTCACTGGCAGGGATCTTCCTGAACTGGAACTGGGA
This sequence comes from Antilocapra americana, assembly GCA_007570785.1. Taxonomy (NCBI): domain Eukaryota; kingdom Metazoa; phylum Chordata; class Mammalia; order Artiodactyla; family Antilocapridae; genus Antilocapra; species Antilocapra americana. The sequence goes on from ML663557.1 coordinate 8,666,971, forward strand.
ACCCATGGCAGATAGGAGGTGGAAATGTAGACACAGTGAGTGCAGCCAACCTGGCCTGATATCTGATAAAGTGGAGGAAAAAGAGACGACCACGACAGCTGGAGGGGTACAGGGCCAGGGCAAGAGGCCTCCCTTTTAGGTGACAGAAGATACAAGTCAGTCAGCAGAAAGGGAAAGACTGTGGAAACGAGGCTGGGAAACAAGAATGTGATTCAGCACTGTGAAAGGACTGGCTCCATATGGGAGGAAACCTGCACCTTGCTTTCTACCTGAGTGCAAATGCAAGGGATTCAGGAGGCTTTAAGGGACGGAAGGTGAAAGCATTCAAACCGAAGACTATTTTCTCTGCACAGTGACAATCAAGGGTACCTGCTAAGGGGCTGAGGGCAAAGTCTGTGGAGAATGTTTGGTGGGGAGTATCTGAAGAGAATGGACACCCAAGACAGAAACTAGCAGAAAGCTAATGGGGGAGGAAGAAGACACGCGGGACAGAGACAAGGCTGCCAGGTAAGGGCACGGACAACTTCGAGGAGGTGTGATTTTCCAGAGAAGCACTTAGCTCCCACTGTACAGATGCAATGGACGGACAATGCAGGAGGACTGATGTTACTTCAAGGATTTCCTTGGCAGTCCAGTGGTTAAGACTCCACACTGCCACTGCAGGCGGCACAGGTTTGATCCCCAGTCAGGGAACTAAGATCCTGCATGCGAGGTGTGGCCCCAGAAATAAACAAATAAGACAGTAAATCCAGAAAGTGGAGTGGAACAGTCATGGCTTGAATATGCTGTGTTACCTGGAACTACATGTAACCATGAATAATCAAGAACTGAAAACTCAGAAGCTAGTTTTTATTTCATTAAACAACTACAGTTGAGACCTGCCATGTGCTTATTCACACACTCTCTGTCTCTCAGTATACGTCCCTGCTCCTTATCTGTCCATCCTACTCACTTCACAGTAGACAGAGCAAGATGGTCTCATTCATCTACCATTTAATACAAAAAGAGGACTAGGGCTCTGTTTTTCCAGTCCAATGACAGCTACTATACTATCTTCATAAAGTGGGTGCACACAAAAGCAGACAATATGACTTCAAAGTAAAGGAGCCAAGCCAAGCAATGAAGAAAATCAGTAAGATCTTATCTTGTCTGGAAAGTATCCCAGCCACTATCCAGCTAGAAGGTCTTCCCCTTCACCTTGCCTTCACACACATGAAGACTAACCCTGAATATACACACCCTCAAGAAAATATTTAGCTTCTGAATGTTTTGCTGCCTCCCAGCCTCACCCCTCACTGCCACATCCCTTCCATAAACAAAAAGACTCAAGTGCAGATGTTTAGAACCAAGCACACAAAGTTAACTAATACTTCCTGCTCTGAACCCTACAGTGCATGTGGCCGAGGGATTGATAGATGAGGAAGGGACCACAGCCTGGACAATGAGAATCCAGCCTCTGTTCACACAGGGTCGAGCTAAGGAATTCTGCGTCCGCCTCCTCCATGGTGAAGTATTTCTAATCTCTCTGAGTAGGGGAGAAACCGTTCCTGTCTCAGAACTGGAGTCAAATTCTGACTGCAGTGGAACATGAATGCTTCTCTGTTCTGTGCGGCTCAGAGAATTCCATGAGGATGTTGTTCAATAGCCTCCCTTACAGAGAAGTAATGAACGACAATGGACGTACAGAGTTGCATGAGATTTCAACATGCCCTTGCATGGCCTAAACTAGAAGAGAACAAGCTCATTTTGAAGTGTATTAGGAGTCACTGATCCACTGCTGTTCTTACATGCTCTCTCCTCAAGATCAGAAAGTAACTGCCCTCCTTGCAGTCAGCCTTGATCTGAGGTAGGTGTGCACGCATGCTTAGTCGTGTCTGACTCTCTGCGACTCTCTGGACTGTAGCCTGCCAGCTCCTCTTGTCCATGGAGTGTTCTAGGCAAGGATACTGGAGTGGGTTGCCATTTCCAATGCCGCCAGGGGATCATCCCGCTCCAGGGATCGAACCCATGTCTCCTGCATCTCCTGCATTGGCGGGCAGATTCCTTGCCACTAGGGCCATCTGGGAATATGAAACTTTAATGAGGTTGTAGCACAGAAAGTCGATTAGAGATGGGAGATGTTTAGGCTACTAGATGGGAGTCTCCAAACAGTTAACACAAACAGTAGTCGCAGAAAACAACTACTTGAAAACGTTTCCAATTTTGTTAGGACAACTGCTGGCTGAAATAGGAGTTCCCAGGACAACGTGTACAGCTGCATACCAGCTGTTATTGTTCCACCTCAGCAGACAGATTGTACAAATACGGCCTCGCCAATCAAGATGACCCAGGGCCAAGTTAATGCTGAATGTGAGATCCTCAAGTGGACACAGATGGGTGATCAGAAAGCATGGAGAGGAACCTCCAAGCACAGACAGAATATGTTGGGGGTGATCTGGGTACATGGAGTCATTCCAACTGTTAGGAGACCCAGCCCTAATTGCCTGCTGAGAGGCTAGTTTCTGTGGCTCAATTCTCATCTTCAAAACAGATGGTCTTTAAAAACTTATTATCCTGCTCCTGTCCCTTAAACCTTAATGCTCTTTTTGTATGCCCTCTCTCTTGTCAATCAGCTAAATGCCAACAGGGTAAGGGGACAATCCCATAGGAACTGCATCTGCATCAGCACAACCGACGAAGGAGGACAAGTAACCTTTACAGCTTTCTATGAAACAGTCGTTCTTTCACTGAATGTATTAAAACAAATGCAATAGCATCCACAACTGGAGAAAGCATCCCTTTCAAATGAATAAACAAAATGTTCACATTTCCAAGTACACGCAGAAGGCACATTCCATCACATACGAGCCCCCGTCATGACAGAAAGACACGCTGAGATGAGTGGTGCTGGAATACAGACAGTTTCCATTCCAAGCTGCCATGGGGAAACCGAACAAAGCAGGCGGGTAAACCAGACAAAGTGAAGATAACCAGTTTAGAATTTTTTTAAAAGCTAATAAAATTCTCTACCAAATGCTATGTATTAAAAATAATGGCGTGGCTATAACAATAAAGCTAAGGAGAAAACTCAAGTTTTAAAATGGACTGGCATGATTTGGAAGAAAATAAACTCATAATCTCTTGGGGAAACTATCTTTCCCTAAAGGACCAAATTTAAAGTTCAAGGCAAACAAGACAGTTTTACTCTCTCCCTAGCATGACTGCTGAATAAGACCATGTGCACTAACTCAGTATAGCTATCCTCAAACACTAAAATCCTGCTTGTGTTCCCCAATGGTAATATCCAAAAAAGCTACATACTCTTCAGCAAATTGAAGAGTCAAAATTGATTTGCTTTACACACTAAATAAATATGAGATCATCCTAAAACTTCTACATGAACAGAGAGAATTCTTAACTGAACACTAGAACATCAAACACTTTTGGAAGGTAATTTCAAAATAGGTGTAAATTACTGTTAGAGGTTTCAGATATTCTCCTTTATTGAAACATCAGATAAATGTATCTCAATTTGTATATCCTGCCATTTTATTTGAATTTGTTACCAGAAGAGACAAGATCTGCAAGTGAAATTTCAAACCAAGAACTGGGCATATGACTTATTAACCCAAACCTCATGCTCGCAGACTCAGTACCAGCCCTAATTCAGGCTAGTAGGTCACAAGCATGCCTGAAATCCCTGAGCCAAGCTAAAGGAATGAAGCCAGCATTTACTCCCACTCGTCCAAGCTGAGGCAAAAAATCCACTCTGCCCAACAGCAGAGTTCTAAACGACAAGGAACTGAGTAATGTATAAGATTAATGGAATCACATGAAGAAAGCAGTGAATCAGAATACTAAAGAAATCAGGAAATAAACAGGCAATGAAATGTAAGTTCCATAAATAAAACCCATACTTTAAAACCAATATTTTTTTAAGACATGAAAAAGATGCCTAATTGTTCAGGACATGATAAGGAAAAAAAGACACCAGTTTTGGGGTAGCTATCTCTTGTTCTGTGACATCCGTACACTATTGAGATATGACTACTTTTGACTACCATCCTGAGCAGACGACTGAAGAACTTTAAAACAGTAGAGAGAAAATCTGACTGGCAAAAATAAGAGATTCTAATATAGTCATAATGACAGTCATAGACTAAGGTAATTTCTAATAAATCTCCCCCACACCCAAAAAGTCACAAAAATTTAACCCACAGTGTCCTTTTTATTCATTCAATAACTACTTGCTAGGCGAATTTAAGTGACAGTCCATCATGACAAGCTATTTAGAGACCCAGTCCTTCATTCTGCTAGAATGCCTTTTAGACCCCATTTACCCCCCCCCCCCCAGTTTAAGTCTTAAACTCAGCTCTCTATGCCTCCAGATCACAAACTATTTGTATCTGTCCTCAATGGAAGAAACAATTACATTGTGGCTGAAGTTAAGAGTGAACCAGAGGGAAAGGACAGCAGATGGGGGTCAGGGAAGCTGAGGGGAGGGAGAGACTGCCAGCCTTCAGGCCACGGTAAGACACTGGCTTCTCCTCTGCATGAGATGAAACCCCACTGGAGGGTTCTCTCCAGGGAGCAACACGATCTCACTGTTCGTTTAAAAGGATCACTCTGGCTCGCCTACTGACAGGACTATGGAGGGGAGTACAGACAGACAGGAAGGCTAGTTGGGGGGGGTTGCAAACTCCCAGGTAAGAGGTAACAGATTCTGACTGTATTCTGAGGGTAGACCAGACCAGCTGTCATTTACTGAGACAGCAAAGAACAGGGTAAGAACAAGCGTAGGGATGGAGAGCAAGGAAACTGGGAGTTCAATTCTGGATATTTTAAGTTGGAAATGCTACTGAAACATCTGAGTGAAGATTTCAAGTCAGCCACTAAGATATACAAGTCTGGATTTCAGGGAGACGTGCAAGCAAGAGAGAGAAATCTGAAAGTCACGAGTCAGACAGACAGTACTCAAAGTGATGGCACTGGATGAAAACACCTACAGAATGACTTGCTAGGTACAGAACTGGGTCTTGGGACACACCAACTTTCAGAGATGGGGGAGGCAGGGAGGACTCAACACAGGAGACTCAAGAGGGACGGTCACTGAAGCAGAAAGAGAACCAACAGAGCAGAATTCCAGAAGCCAAGTTAAAAAAAAAAAAAAACTTTTCAAGAATAAGAGAACGATTGACTGAGTCAAATGCTTCTGAAAAGGTGAGAAAGATGAAAACTGAGTGTCGGCCACTGGATTTCACTGATGATTGCTGACCCTGACAGCAGATGGACTGGCAGAACGACAGGGATGAAAGCCAGAGAATGCTGAGGGGGTGGGGAGGACAGAGACTGGAGACAGCTAATAAAGACATTTTTCCAAATAATTCTGCTATGAAGAAATGGGGTGGTAAACAGAGGGGAGAAGAGAGGGTTCAGGGAGAAATTACTTTCTTGTCCAGGAAGATAGTACATGTTATGGTGATGGGATTGATCCAGTGCAGCAGCTGAATTTACACTGAACAGTGAGGACCATCTCTAGTGTCAGGTAGATGGATTACGAGTGGGAAAAGATACCTACTTTGGTGCACAGTGAAGCCTTTCCAAAGGCTTCTTTGAGCCTTTCCAAAAATTTCTCTTAAGAAAGAAATAATGGAGTTAACAGGATTACTATAAGTACCTAGATTAAAAAAGAGTTATTTGGTGCAAACTATTATATATAGGATGGATAAACAAGGACCTACTGCACAGCACAGGGAACTCTATCCAATATCTTGTGATAAACCATAATGGAAAAGAATATAAAAAAGAAAATATATACATGTATAACTGAATCACTGTGATGTACAGTAGAAATTAATACAACATCATAAATCAACTATACTGGAATAAACTTTTTTAGAAACTTAATCTGGTACCCAAACAGTTCAAAGACCACAGGAGCTCTGGAAGGCATTCCCCAGTAGAGCCAGCCCACATGGAAATTTCTTGCTACGGCGGTCCCATTACCTAGCCCACAGTAAGGTACCAGACTAGCTGTTAGAATCAATCAGAAAATTTCTGAGAAAATGAAAATTGTTAAGCTTCATCCTCAGAAGTTCCATTTTGGTAGGTTCTGGGTGAATTCTCCAAACCTGCATTTTTTTTTAAAATACCCAAGGTGATTTTTATGTACATTTGAAAAAATACTATTAACTTACCTCATCCTGGTTCTCACCCTTTAAAGCTTTAGGAAGGAAAGGTTCTGCCCCCTGTGCTACACTGTAGAATGAACTCTGGCACTCAGGAGTGGGGACTTCCACTTTCACGTCATGTATTTTAAGGTGAAATTTACTGCAAGTGTTAACTGTGCAGGCAGGAGCAGTGAACCAGAGTAATAGCGGTCTGTCTTCTTGGAGACACAGACAGATGCTAACCTACATGTTGAACTGAACTGCTCACTCCACAGCCACGAAGGCTTGGGGTGACTGGACCAGGTGAACCCAAGCTCCACAACATTCTTCTCCATGCCAATTTTCTTTGTCATTCAACTTGTATCCTCAGGGCCCTATTTCCCAGGCAAGGAGAAACAAACATTCGATTTTAAGAAAACCCACCTACTGCGAGAGGTTTCACGGTGCTATTCTTCTCATGGAGACGTGTGTGTGTGTGTGTGTGTGTGAGTCACGTCTGACTCTTCGCGACCCCATGGGGTTTAGCCCACCAAGCTCCTCCGTCCACGGGATTTTCCAGGCAAGAATACTGAAGTTGGGTTGCCATCCCTTTTCCAGGGGACCTTCCTGATCCAGGGATCACACCCAGGTCTCCTGCATAGCAGGCAGACTCTTTACCATCTGAGCCACCAGGGACCTGATTCTCTGTAATCAGGTCAAGATTCTCTGTAATCCAAATTCTCCAACCCCTCTAGTTTCTGTCCCTTCTTCCTCCTCCCGACAATTAACTTAACAGTTTATAAAAGGACAGACAATCAACAGGTCTCAACGGCAAGAACAAATCTGGAAGCAAAGAGTTAACTTCTGCTTCAGTACACTCAAAAAGATAAGAAAACACTTTTTCCTCTTTGTCTAGAAGCCTAGACTTGTTTAATCCCAGTCTGTGTCGGGTAGTGTTGGCATTTTCAGGGAGAGTGTTACATTCTGTTGGTTAAAGACCAATGTAGAAATATTTACTTTTCAGAGAAGAAATTTCAGGTATTTATTTTTTAAAAATATATATATGCTTAAGAGTAAAGTACCAGACATTCGCATTGCTATTAGAGAGACTGGCGGGGGGTTGGGGGGGTGGGGGATAAGATTGACTGAAGAATTATAAGAACACTTTAAAAATCCAGACTGGATACTCTGGATTTTAAATTTTCCCCTATCATTCACACCTGATCTATAGGGTGTGCTTTCTCGTCTGGAAATCCTTGGAGGTGACTCATCTCCCCCCAGAATCAAGCCTCAGGACACATCTTCAGTAGTTTCGAATCTAAGGTTGATCACACTGAGGCCCACAGACCAACTCTAGCCTATCACCTAGTTTTGTCAGTAAATGCCCACTCACTGCTCTTTGTCGACGGCTACTTTCTGGCCGTAAGGGCAGAGCTGAGCAATTGTGAGAGATACTGCAGGCCTAAAATATTTACTATGTGGCCTTTACAGAAAACGTCTGCTGATCCTGCTCTAAGAAATCAAAGAATACAAAAACAAAAAATTCTACTAAAATCTTGTCTACCTCTTTTCTTCAGGGCATAGTATTTTAAAAAAATAATTGGCCCAAGGATGTTCAGATTTTTTTCTTTATGGTCCCATAAAATATGGAAGGAGGACGTCTATGCAGGCATTTTTTAAGCTTAATAACAATTCAAACCCATTTGAAACCTAGATTTATTTTATTATTTCATAGGAAAATTATTATTTCAGATGAATAGGCAAAAAGATCCACAATTAAACGAAGAAGAGATGAAGAGTTAATGCATTTCAAAAATCAAATCTGTAATAATGTTAGCCCACAAAAACGAACCAGTCAAACAGAAAGGCAAGAAAAACAGCACCACTGGGAAAAGCAGCACCGTGCTTCTAGTGACGGCCCCTCTCAGATCCACCCCACGTGGGGACTTAATAAGCAACAGCAGTGAAAGGAGGAACCACTAGGATGGCAGGAAAACATGATGCTATAAACTGCAAAGTGGAAAAGGCAAATCCATCCGACGGAGATCTCCGAGAGCTCCTCCCTCCCTTGTCCTCTGGGTAGGAATTCAGTCCTTCACACAGGCCTCCTTGTGCTTCTGCTCTTCTGAGCGGACAATCTACATCATGAGAACGCTCTGCCAGCTGGCACTCTCTCCACAAGCGACTGATTGTGAGCAGATGCCTTCGTGAGATAAGGGTGAACGAATACACCCCCCTCTTCATTTTTCATTCACCCTCCCCTCTGTGCAGAGGAATGGAAACGCATGCTCTACGCCCTGTCTTTTAGAGACCAAAGTCTGTGTTCTTCACATCCCTTCATCTTCCATGGGTGGCGCTGGGACTTGCTACTGCGTTTCTGATTACACTGTGCCCCCACATACCTAAGATGTATGCAATCTCGCAATCTCCCTCGATTATCTGTGAATAACCCTGAGTGCCCAGATACAAGTGCCTGCTTATTTTTCCTAATGATTTAAATACTGACTACTCTTGAGTATAGCCTCAATTTAGAACATTTGATAATCTACCACAACAAAGAATCAAAACTTCCAGCCAGAAGTCAATCAAAATTATTGGTGTAGTCAGTGTTACAGATGAAACAGTCACATTTAAATATGCTTTTTTCTAGTTAAATCACCTTCCTTTTAACATACACTGTAATTTTAGAAGCTTCGTTTTAAATTTCTCTTCAATAGGAAAGTAGTGAGAGTTGCAATATTCCTTTTCAGGGAGGAGCAACTTTTTGTGATCACTGCCAAAATTGTTTTATACATTATGTATACACCACATTCAGCGAGGGGAAGACAAGATCATATGACAAATTATTTACACAGCATGCTTCAGGTAGGTCGGTCAGATTCCCTGTACTTCAAAAACACGAGCCTTCCTTATCTGCTTTTCCTTCTATATTAAGAGCAAATATTTAGCAGTGATATCAGAAGAAATGTTCTTCTAACCCATCCTTCACCATATTTCAAACAGACAGTGCTGAGTTCTGATCCATGGGAGGATTCCCCATGCACCACAGTGGGACCTGTTCTACCTTTCTGTTTACATTCTGGAGAACGGCCAACGTCCTTCCCAGCGCTCTTTGATCTGCTGCCAGAGACTTGGTACCCAACACCCACCCAGAAGAAATTCCCTCAGGAGATCCACAACTAAAGAAGAGGAGTCAGGAAGAAAATATTCTATAAACCCACCCTACATCATATTGCCACCCAATTTACGAATCTGTGCAAGGTACCTAATCCAGTGCAAACTCCTTAGGCATGTTTTTGCAAGGCACCCATTAAGTTTTAACACTTGGGCTTCATTTCATATCCTCTGACTATATCCTAAAACTCTCTAATGTGTGACTCCAGTCTTGCCATCTCTTTTATATGCATACCAATGCTCACTTCAAAGCTGTTCAAAGCCTTCACTCCTACCAAATCCTACCTGTCTTGCTAGGTTTAGTCCAAGTGGCACTGTCTCCAGAACACTTTCAGTGTGTGCTGTCTTACTTAGTGGAACAGACAGCTCTTACCATCCAAATCACATAATTCAGAACTTGGGTTTTCCCTCCTTTGCATAAGTTTCTTCCCCCCTACAAGAAGTTTGACTCCTCCTTTTTTAAATTATAGTTGATTTCCCAAAGTATATTAGTTTCAGAGTATAACTTTTTCAAAAGCAAGCAATCTACCTATGCTTTTTGGACATCCTCTACAATAGTACTTTTCAAGCTTTTCTGACCAGGACACATAGTAAGAATAAAGGGATTTTATACTGCAACTCTCAACATACACACACAGACAGACACTGAAACTCAAGTTTGAGTTTAAAAAAATGAAATACTACCTATCATACAATCTGATATTCTCTTCCATCCCCTATTTCATTTGTTTAAAAAAAAAATGCTAGTCACAGGTCACAAAATTCATTTTATGACACTAGGAAGTTGTAACCTACTTGGAAAACACTGTTCTATAATCCTTTGGTCACTGTCCTTGGCACAAAACAGGTGCTCAGTTAAACATTTGTCTACTATAGGCTGACTCATCTCCTGTACATAACAGGTCAGAATTCCACAATGAAATAATGTTTTCTAGATACTGACATAAAGTTTAAGATGATAAACTTTCAAGACTTTCCAATTACTTAAAAAACTGAACAATATTTTTAAAAGCCTTTGTATATGGCAGCTTTTACCATGATTTAAAAAAAAAAAAAAAAAAACCTGTTCCTAAAGCTAGAAGGCAAAATTCCATTCATCAACATGGCATCCCTAAGTAGACCAGAAGCCACCAACTCTTCTTGAACTGATCCCTCCAAAGTAGTTCTTTTTAGCAGCTCTGGTTCCAGAAGAACTCCTTCAGCCACAAGTCTGTGACAAGCCTTCAGGGTAGCAGCAAGGATTTCCTCTCAGTGGGGTAGATGGACGGATGCCCGGTGCTGGGGGGTTAGACTATACTAAAGACAATACATCTGAATATTTCTTGGGAAACTCACTTCTCCTTGTCTCATGTTCAAGGCACTTTTCTCATTGGGTTATCAGTACCTGGGATTATCTCATTTATTTTTTGCACGTCTTGTTTATATGACCCCCAATAGACACACACACACACACACACACACACACGTGAGAGTAAGCTTTTGAGGACAGGACCCTTGTCTTGTCCCCTGCTATCCCTTTACTTTGAGGGATGTTTTTGTCGTTGCCTTTTAAAGGGAGAGAAACATTTGACTTATAAAATAAGCAGCAAGCCAACAGGAGAAAGTCAGTGACCCAGGTAAGTCTGGCTTGTTGTTTGGTTCATTCATTCACAGATTCATTCATTTTGCAAAGATATGCTAAAACTTTCTGCTAGGCAGTCAGTTAGGCGCTGAAGACACAAGGATGAAATAAGACTCAGTCCTTTCCCTAAAGAATTCCATATGATAAATTAAAATTTAATGTGAGAGAAGTACTATACTGGGGAGTAAGGAGCAATCACACATCTATTTGCTCATCCATAAAACAAGGGTTCAACAAGATGAACTTAACATTCAAATCCAAAAGGCTCGATTCTACAATCCATGTGTTTGGAAATCCACATTTCTAAAGATAGCTCCCTCACAGATTTTTTGAATACTTATTTTACTTATAGCAACATTCTAGAGAACGTTAAAATGCCACAGGAACTGATTTCACAAAGACAAATGACGTCAGAGACATGAAATAGCAGCTGGTTTCCAATTAACCTCAGTTCTTTGAAGACATTAATTCTCTAAAGCTATACCATGCTTTTGCCAATATTCTGTGCTCTGTTTAATCCTATAGTCCCAGGTGAGTTTATATTGAATAATCTGGAAAGGATAACAGAAATTAAGGGTTCCGTTTTTAAGGTTAAAACTTTTCTAATGATTTAACAAAGGGCTCTCAAATAGTTGCTTCCATCCTTGAATGAGAAAAAAATAACTCTCCATTTGTAGGTCCACAAAAGATGAAGATGTTCAATTTCCAGGCTGTAAACAAATAATCAAACACCTCTGTCCACAAGGGACAAATGACATTATGTTTTAGAATTTCGTCAGTACCAAAAAAGAATGATTTTCTGCCCTTGTTTCTCTCACTTGAAAAAGTAAATGCCTGGATCCCTTTGAAAATTAGCCCAATCTACAAAACAGTGGAACTAAACTGAACTCCCACCAAGATTTGGCTCATGCATTCTTCCACAAATGTGGAACAAAGACCCCATTGACTTACGCATGTAGGCGGATTAGAAGTGCAATGCAGCCATGTAGCACATTACTGCTCAGTGATTCCACCCGGATAAGTCAAGGGAACCTTCTCCAGATAGATGGCTCAGTTTTCCCTCTTTCACAACACATTACTGCTCAGTGATTCCACCCCGACAAGTCAAGGGAGACTTCTCCAGATGCATCTCCCTGTTTTCCTTCTTTCCACAGCAATGTAATTTCAAGTTCACCCTATAATACAGATGTGGGATCTAGCATAAAACAGGCCTGTCTGCACATTTTTAAACAAATAACAAGAATTACATTTTTAAATTTGCCTGCTTCTATTTAGTGTTGTTTCTAATCCTTTTGAGAGCTTTCCTAAAAAACAAGATAAGTGGAAACATGCTAAGGGTCAAACACTCCAAGTTTTTAAAAGTCCAGTGAGAACCTAAAGAGAAAAACATTATTATGAAAACTATTAATAGAAGGAATATGAGAATGGGAAATGGGTCACGTGGTAGAAAACAAGAGCAAAAGGATGGTATGAGCATAAAGCAGTTTTTAACCAGTTTTGTTATGTCTTTAGAATTGATAAAGCATGTTTATAAACTTCTTTCAGTGGCCCCCACTTTCTAATTTCTAAGCACATACTAACTGCCTAAAGTAACAGAATATAAGGGTGGATACGCTCTCTACCCTCAAAAAGTTTACAATCTAGTGGAACCACAAATCCAAGCGCAACCCAGAGAAGGATGTGCTAAGTTTCAGCAAAAGCGTATGCAGGGCAAACTGACTTCAAATGGATGACCTTCACAAACTTTTATAAAGCAGTTATTGACAAATTTAAGTTTCTTCTTCTGAATGACTGATAAAATACAAGTGGGAAGCTTTGACACAATAGACCAACATAAGCTATACTTTCAAAAGCATTTTCTTTCAGTTCTTCTCCTGATGTTTTAGTATAGGACTTTTAAGAATACTCACTTGAGTAGAATGCCTGGCATTGTCACTCCTAATGCCAGAATAAAAAAGAGAGCATTGTAAGAAACCCACAGAGAATTTATATGAATACAGGCACAGATAGGGACACAGACTGATTTTAAATACCATATATGCCTGAGGATAATAAAGGAATTTCCCCCTAAATTATCCTTTCAGAAAAAGGAGAACTGCTTTGTATTTCAGTTCTTACAAACCTTCCCAATTATTTCATTTTAGACCACAAATTACTGCAAGGAAATCAAATTAGTCTGAAATGACCTCAAATAACACAAGTTTTGGATTCTTATATAGGACACATAATAGAAGGTTTTTTTGTTGTTTTGCTTTATAAGAGGCAAGAAATTAACTCAGATTTATGTCATTTTCCCTGAGAAGTATGGCTTTAAAATTAAAAGTGCTGAATACTATAAATAATAAACCTTTCAAAGAATACTTTATTAGAAAGGAGAGTAAATGGTTATACTATGAAGAATGCAAATACAAACCAAAAGGAGAAGCGGAGAAATACATATACTAATATTATATGAATCAGTACATATGGCTTAAGAAAAAATATCCGATGATAACAATCTTATACAAATGTAAAAGTACTGTATCATAAATAACGTATTCATGAAAATGAACATACCTGTAAAACTGCGCTGATGGCTAAAAAGGGACTTTAACAGTCACTGATGTCAGAAATGTATGCAAAGAACCGGAATGAAATCATTCCATAGATGTGAAATTGTGGAAAATAATATTAATTTATAAATATATTATTTAAAATGTGTAAGTTAATCAATTAAATATTTTAAATAGATAGCTGATTATTTCACCTATAACTCTTTAAAAATTTTATATAGTCAAATTGGCAAAACCCCGTTTTTAAAATCTTCTAAAAGGGAAAAGGAGAAATAGCTTAATATTTGGGCTGTCTTTTACACATATTCATATGGTAAACTGCATGCTGTGACTCAAAAGAAACAAGACAGTAACTCAAAGGGGATTCTGTATAAGAACTGTATAAAATTTAACAGAGCAGTACCCATGCAAAAGTGTCAGTCCTAGAAGACCCCAGCACAAGTCAGGCAGTGAGGGGGCTGGCAGGTGCCACTCATCCTGGTATTATTCTGTTTCCATATAATAGATAAAAAGTTACCCAGGTGGAAGGATGCCCTGCTTGAAACTCTTCCATCCCTTCCCCATTTTATCCTTACTTGAAAAAGGAAAATCAGCTTTAGGACTTCCCTGGTGGTCCAGTGGTTAAGAATTGCCTTCAAATGTAGGGGACACGGGTTCGATCCCTGGTCGGAGAATTAAAGATCCCACATGCCACACAGCAACTCAGCCTGCACACCACAACTAGCAAGGCTGCGTACCACAACAAAGAGCCCCATGCCACAGGTTAAGGCATGACACAGTCAGATAAACACCTCTTTAAAAAAAAGAAAGAAAGTCAACTCTACGGGCAGCTCAATCACCATCAACACTAATACACGAAATCGCATCAGAATAGGTACACTAGTATGATCTACTCTTGATGGTAACAGACTACCATGAAGGAAAAAAATCTGTTTTTTTCTGTTATTTGTCTTGAACTACTTCAAGAAATTATCACCTTTCCTTGCTTGCTCCAAAGTCCTCCCACCTGCACAAGCCACTGTGAAGGGCAAAACTGTTGGAAGAGTTAGTAGCACAGACAGCAGGAACATGGGCACTCAACTCAACTTTCCTGGAGCTGTGCCAGGGCTCAAGAGCCCCTGCTCTACTGTATCACTAACAGACCACGTGACGATACTGTCCACGAGGCTGGAGCTGGAGGAACCTCACCACGAAACTCGCAAGAATGCTGTCCAAAGTCACAATCTTCACTTCAATTCCCAGCACCAGGAGATAGATGGTACTGACTGTAATAAACCCCCCACTTAAACCATCTTGAGAGATCCAGGCACATGCCTAAAATCCACAAACATTTTCATCATCAATACTAATAACGAGGCATACCGTGTCTTATTGTTGTTCACTTCACAATGCTTTGCAGACACTGCCAAGCCAGTTGAAGGTTTGGGGCAACCCTGCATCCAGCAAGTCTACAGCAGCATTTTTCCAACAGCATTTGTTCACTTTGTGTCTCTGTGTTACATTTTGGTAGTTCTAGCAATGTGTCCATTTTTTTCATTATTATCATTATTTTTTCATTATTGTTATCGTGATCTGAGACCTTTGATGTGACTGCTTGCTGAAGGCTCAGATGATGATGATCACTTTTTAGCAATATTTTTAAATTAAAGCATGTACATTTAAAAAAACCTTTTAAGTATTTATTTTCACTTATTTTTTGCTGCACCACATAGCATGTGGTATCTTAAATCACCCAGAAACTCTTGCTCTTTGGAAGAAAAGCTATGACAAACCTAGACAGCATATTAAAAAGCAGAGCCATTACTTTGCCGACAAAGGTCCATCTAGTCAAAGCTATGGTTTTGCCAGTAGCCATGTATGGAAATAAGAGTTGGACCATAAAGAAAGCCGAGCACTGAAGAACTGATGCTTTTGAACTGTGGTGTTGGAGAAGACTCTTGAGAGTCCCTTGGACTAACAAAGAGATCAAGCCAGTCAATCCTAAAGAAAATCAGCCCTGAATATTCACTAGAAGGACTGATGCTGAAACTCCAATATTCAGGCCACCTGATGAGAAGAACTGACTCATTTGAAAAGACCCTGATGCTGGGAAAGACTGAAGGCTGGAGGAGAAGGGGATGACAGAGGATCAGATGGTTGGATGGCACCACCAACTCAATGGACATGAGTTTGAGCAAGCTCCGAGAGTTGGTGATGGACAGGGAAGCCTGGCATGCTGCAGTCCATGGGGTCACAAAGAGTCGGACACGACTGAGCAACTGAACTGAACTGAACTGAGGGATTGAAACCATGCTCTCTGCAGTGGGAGCACCAATTCTTCACCACTGGACTGCCAGGAAGTCCCCAGTATGCACGTTCTTTTAAACATAATCCTGTTGTGCACTTAACAGGCTACAATGTAGTAGCCTGTATGCACTGGGCAAACAAAGAATGAGTGTGACTTACTCTAATGTGACACTCACTTTACTGCAGTGTTCTGAGACCAAACTGGCAGTGTCTCCAAGGTAACTTTTATATTTTTATAGCCAAGGTAAGCCTGCGTGATCAAAAAGCCTTCGTGCTGTAGTCTCATCGCCACCACGGCTCTCTGATACGGCACTAGCAGTCGTGTGTCACTTAACACTGTTCAAACGCACAGCATGTGCACCACCCAGAGTGGATCTTGCGAAAACTATCAGTTTTAGGGGATACTGCGGGCCACTGTTGTCCCACTGACTAACAGACGCACCACTCTGGTTTAGGATGCTGACAGTGGGAGAAGCTGTGTGTATGAGTGAAGGGAGGAAGTACTCCACAGGAAGTCTCTGAGTTTGAGACGATACTTTCTATACTTTACTTTCAACTCAATTTTTGCCTTTAAAACTACTCAAAAAATAAAGTCTATTAATTTTAAAAAGAACATTACTAAATTTCATTGAAAGGGCTCATTTCAAAAGTCAAATGTCCTTTGTCATAGCTTTTCAAAGGTAGTTTTCATTCAAAAATACTAAAAACTTAAAACACTAGTACTACGAAAAGCTGTCTTAAGACGAGTTTTTTAAGCTCCAAACTGGTTTGTGTTGGGAAAAAAAAAAAAAAACTAAAAATAAAATCTTACCAATCTAACAACATATATAAAATAACACAGTCAAGCAGTATGCGTTTTTCTATTTAACACAGTATTTTTAAAAAACTAGCATCAAACTGTAACAGTTAAGATTTAACATACTAGCTTCTGGGTCTGGAAAGAACACACTGGAAGCAATAAACTCTCTGATCCTCAAAAGGTCTGACTCAACTCACCGACCACTTACTATAGCTGGGTGTTCTCTCAATGGTTCTAAGTCCCAAGGCTGAAGTCTGAGAAGTTAAGGGAGGGAACAGGGAAGCCTTGGTTTCCATAAGGAGGGCCAGGACGAAACACTGAGGATGGAGAAAGGGGAGCTGATCCTTTGAGAACTCCAGGGATGTGCCCCATCCAATGTGGTCCCTTCGTGAGCTACAAGTTGAAACAAGTTGCGCCCATATATATTTCATCACTGATCAGTGTAATGCTCTCTGGAAATAAATAACGTAAGATAAAGGATATTGCCTAGAAATTGTAGAAACTATCCTGGTATCTTAAGTATCATCTGGGGGGCGGGGAACAGCCAATAAAATAATATTTTTTTATATTTTTATAGCACTGTCATTATGCAATAAGATATCCCTTCATTAAGCCTGCAGTAATAAATACATTTACGTGTCCATTCAGTAGAATTGCACTGACTCTATTATAAAGATTGGTAACACCGATTAGTCATTTTATGCACAATAAACTTTTCAAACTCAGAAATCTAACTTTTATCAGTGCATGAAGACTGATTAGGCTCTTGGGAACTGACTTATGCTAACCAAACTCAACCAAACTGATGTATCCATAAACAATCACATCTTCATTTCTGATAAAAGCTGTTTTTGTCAAACAATAGGAGCAGATAGCTGCACAGAACAAGTCCTCACAGAAGACCAAATTAGAGATTATAGAATTGCTTGGTAAGCAGAGAACTGGAGCAAACGGGAGCTGAACATTCCTGGGCAAGAGTTCTCTCAAATTATGGCAAACTGCCCTTCTCTATTCTAGAGATAGTTCTCTCTAAAAATAATCAGACCCGTGGTCTAATATTAGAGTACTTTCTCCCCCAGAGAATGGGACACAGATTAAAATTTTTATTCTTTATTTCCTTTTCAATATTCCTTATATGTCAGTAAAGATCCTGTCTTATAGCTTTTGCATTAATTATATATCTTGGTCCCCTTAATTTCACAATGTTGCCTTTAACCACAACATGAAAATTAGTTAAAATTACTCCATCTATTAGGTTTCATTTTCTCACCCTGACTCCAGATTTGGGGATTTGAAGATCTTATCTCATTACTTGAGCTTTTAGATTTAAGTGCATTTTAAAAAGCAATTAACATTCCTGTGTGATACCTATCCTTCCAGTTAACACCTTATCTGCAGATGCAGAAATTCATAGGATCCATAACTAGTCAAAAATAAACAACCAATATGGTAACGTCCTGTTAAAAATAATCTTTCTGAACTAGTATTTTTCTTAACTTTATCTGTATCTAAAATATCAAGGGAAAAAGAACACTAAAACACACACACACACACAAAGGAAAGCACAAAAAGCAAGAAACTTTCAAAGATTAAGGAAAAAAAAATAACACCAGAGTTGAACAAATTTTGAGAGAACTTCATTACCCCAAACAAGTAAACTCCAAAGAGATGAGAGAGAAAGCTAGTTAGAACCAGTCACCACAAACAACAGTACTGAGAAAAGACTTGATGGAACACAAAAAAGGGAAGGGAAAAGGAATTCTTGCAAATAATGAGTACTGTTCACAACCATGAGTCTTTCCTGTTCAAAAAGACTCAACAGTATTATCTCCAGGATCACAGGTACTTCAAAGGAATCCTCAGTCCCCCAAAACTGTTAGCAAGTGTACTTGCTTCTCAATAAAAAGCAGAAATGGAGGGGCAAATTGGGTTTGAGACTGTTCTTTGTTCTGCTCTCTCTAAATTGGAAAGAAACAACCCAAACTGTCCTCCGGAGATCCTCTTACTTACACCAACTACTGAAATGAACTCAGGAAGCACAACCCTGGTCTTTCAGGTGACTTCAGGAAACTTCAGTGAAAAGGTCAGTCACTAGGGAACAAAAATCAACAGGCCCTTCTCTAACTAGTTGTGCATGAAGTTAAAATACTTTGGTGTTTAAATATTTATGACAGGCATTAGATGGTAAACCTGGGGTAAGGCGGACAAACTGGAGTCTCTTGGAGAAAAATAATGTTTTTGTTTGTGCACAAATGTTTTAAATGGCAAGTGATTTTTGTCAAAATTTATATCCAGCCTCCAATAACCAGTGATTAAACCTCTAATATTAATTAGAGAGAACATTCACAGGATGAGCTGATGACTGCAATGCAGAAAAGCAAGGAAAACAAGCGCAGACTAACTTTCTCTGATATGGTATTAGATGTAGTATTAATAAAACAGTATTATTTAACATTCCAGTGTGATATCCTAAAGGTCTACAACGGTCCTGAAGTTAAGACCTGCTGATGCATGAAGGCTCATACTCAGCCACTGCAGAACAAAGGAAGAGAGAAAAGAGGTTAATAACCCCTCCTGTCTTACCACCCCCAAGCACCAGTTTGGTTCCATCATTTTCCCAGGCTGCTGGACAAAGATGGCAAAGGCTGGTGAACAAATCAATCAATGGACATGTTAACAGAATAAAATATAACTACAGAATTTGACATCAAAAACCCCATGACAGCATTCTTTCAGTCCTTACTGCTAAGAAATAAAAATGAGAAAGCTCAGACAAAATGTTCTCCCCTATTCAGAGATAAAGGTAAAGGAAAGGGAGCTGAAAGAATAACATGAAGCGTGCCTAACAATCACAAAAATGTCTGGTAAGCAGAGAACCTTTCAAAGAGTGAACAGATTCTCCATTTCCATCCTTCCTTATGCCTGTGGAGGCATATTTACACTGCTGGAAACATACTCACTGTTGGAAACAACTTGCCCAGGAAAGTTAGCTCTTTATAGTATCTGTAAGACCTCGTAAAACGACAGAGAGAGGTTTTATGACAGCTGCAGAAGCATGGACAGAAACTGGCCAGACAACATGATGTTGAACCCACAGATTCCACAGGTCCCCAGTGTGCCAGGAGATTAGGAAACCTACTGTACTATCTCTTACCCTTCCTCTCCACGCAGGAGACAGCTGAGTCATGAGCCAAAATATCTTAAGCACCCAGAATCTGAGGATTTGCTTGAAAGGAAATAAATTTTTTTAATTTTTTAAGCACTTTTTTCATTTATTTTTCAATTGCGGGAAAACTGCCTCACACTGTTGCGCTGGGTTTCTGCCGGATGACGACACGAATGGGTCACCACTGCATGCAACACCCTTCGCTCTTGAGCCGCCCTCTGCTCCCCAGGCTGGGCTCCCTGTGCTCCAGGGCAGTTTCCCACTAGCTAGCTACTTTACACATGATGGTGTATAATGATGCTGCTTTTTCAAACCATTCCACCGCCTCCTCCCCCTGCTGTGTCCAAAAACCCATTCTCTACATCTGTGTCTCCATTCCTGCCCTGCAAATAGGTTCACCAGTACCACTTTTCTAGTTTCTATATATATGCATTAAAACTTGCTTTTCTCTTTCTAATTTACTTCACTCTGCTGCATAACGGGCTCTTGGTTTATCCACCTCACTATAACTGACTCATATTCCTTCTGGAAGGAAATGAAATTTTAAAAAACTTTCCAAGGATACAAGAGTTTTCTCTACCAAATGCCTGTAGCTATTCATTCCAATGTACTATACAAATTACCACTGCACCTGAAATGGCAAACTCTAAAAGTTATAAATTCCCTACTTCTAAGGAAAGATAGGGGAGGCCAGATCATCACTATCCGAAATGAACAAACAAGACAGTCCATTGGGGTGTGTGGGAAGAAAATATTAGAAACTCAAAATTCTCTACTTGGCTTTGTCTCACCCTTCTAAACTTCCTATCTATGATATTTGTAATGTACATAATATATTACTATAGCCTACATGTGTACCATTTATAAATATATTATATATTATTATTTCTTATATACATACATTACAGGTGTATGCCAAGAAATATTTTACTACCAGTGATGATTGATCCAAAAAGTTTAGAAACCATAGGTCCAGACAGCCACTTAGAACTCATGCTTGTCATGGACTCAAACACTGGGTAAAGCTTTAAGATAACCTGAGAGTTCATTTCCTAACTTATGCAACTTCTCTTCATTCTTGCTCAAACATAACTACAATCTTAATAACCTGTTTTGGAAAATATTTTCCATTACACAAGAAAATTATAAGCAGTGAATAAATTTTATTTCACCACAATTCTTTTAGACTTAAGTGGGACTGAGGTTGTGTTTGAATTTGGGAGGAAATAAGTTTTCTTTTTAAAACTCAGTGAGATAAATCTGTGTATAATCTGTATATATCTGCTATTCTGCATATTTCCAAAAGCAGATAAGTGAAAGAGGTTTCAACTACTGCTATTCAGTTACCTGGTATTTAGGTAAAGTGTCATCTTTAATTCTTACAGCACTGAGTAAAGAAACTCCCAGGATTTTTTTCTTATAGGCTCCAATAAGATTATCAATTAAAACTGTAAAATTAACAGGTCAGAATGAAAAATATAATTTTTTCTAACTTATAAAGTGTCAAAATTCTCTGGAGTAGATGGGAAAGGTGTTCTGTGTTCAGCTCTTCGTTAGGTAAGTACTCAGCCTCCTCTTCAAGAGGGTAGACAGAATTAGATCCAGCAAGGAACCAGAACCGGTGTCACCAACATCAGGAGTTGGTGGAAATGCAGCTTGCCCTCAGTCTCCTACTGCTGACACTTCTCTGGCTCTACCATCTCCCACTTCCTCTCCTTCCTCCAGCCAGTAACTCTCCTAGCCTGTTCACTTGATGCCAGCCCCTGTATGCCAGCTGTTGCACTGTACTACAATACTTACTTTTCAAGGTATTATACTGTAAAATTAAAAAGGTTTTATTTTTTGTTTTTTATGTATGATTTGTGTGAAAGGTATTATAAACCTATTACAGTACAGTACTATATAGTCAACTGTGTTAGTTGGCCAGGTACCTAGGTTAACTTTGTTGGACTTAACAAACAAATTGGACTTTGAACGCGCTCTCAGAACAGAACTCATTCATATGTAGGGGGCTTACTATACCATGATGGAGGGTAGGGCTAGAACATATGAAATCTGAGAGTACAAATATTCGGGCCATAAAATGTCTCATTTCGAAAAGGTTTTGGAAGCTTACTTGCATTAAACAATTTTTATGGAAAAAAAAAACTTTACAAAGAAAATCACGGTTGAACATTTGGCATATATCCAATTTAGGCAAAAGTCTGATTCCTAGATATTTGATTGGTATCAAACGGGTATGTCTCTTTTAGGTTCCCATTCAATCAGTTCAGTTCAGTCACTCAGCCATGTTCAACTCTTTGTGACCTCATGGACTGCAGCACACAAGGCTTCCCCATCCTTCACTATCAACTGGAATTTGCTCAAACTCATGCTCATTGAGTTGGTGATGCCATCCAACCATCTCATCCTCTGTCATCCTCTTTTCCTCCCACCTTCAGTCTTTCTCAGCATAAAGGTCTTTTTCAGTGAGTCAGTTCTTCTAATCAGGTGGCCAAAGTATTGGAGTTTTAGCTTCAGTATCAGTCCTTCCAATGAATATTCAGGACTGATTTCCTTTAGGATGGACCGGTTGGATCTCCTTGCAGTCCAAGGGACTCTCAAGAGTCTTCTCCAACACCACAGTTCAAAAGCATCAATTCTTCAGCGCTCAGCTTTCTTTATAGTCCAACTCTCACATACATACATGATTACTGGAAAAACCATAGCTTTGACTAGACAGACCTTTGTTGGTAAAGTAATGTCTCTGTTTTTTAGTTTAGGTTGGTCATACTTTTCTTCCAAGGAGCAAGCATCTTTTAATTTCATGGATGCAGTTACCATCTGCAGTGATTCGGGAGCCCCCAAAACTAGAGTCTTTCACTGTTTTCATTATTTCCCTATCTATTTGCCATGAAGTGATGGGACCAGATGACATGATCTTAGTTTTCTGAATGTTGAGTTTTAAGCCAACTTTTTCACTCTCCTCTTTCACTTTCATCAAGAGGCTCTTTAGTTCTTCTTCGCTTTCTGCCATAAGGGTGGTGT
This sequence comes from Antilocapra americana, assembly GCA_007570785.1. Lineage (NCBI taxonomy): Eukaryota > Metazoa > Chordata > Mammalia > Artiodactyla > Antilocapridae > Antilocapra > Antilocapra americana. The sequence goes on from ML663557.1 coordinate 8,689,724, forward strand.
CATCTGCATATCTGAGGTTATTGATATTTTTCCCAGCAATCTTGATTCCAGCTTGTGCTTCTTCCAGCCCGGCCTTTCACATGATGTACTCTGCATATAAGTTAAAGCAGGGTGACAATATGCAGCCTTAACATACTTCTTTCCCGATTTGGAACCAGTCTGTTGTTCCATGACCAGTTCTGACTGTTGCTTCCTGACCTGCATACAGATTTGTCCAGAGGAAGGTCAGGTGGTCTGGTATTCCCATATCTTTAAGAATTTTCCATAGTCTGTTGTGATCTACACAGTCAAAGGCTTTCGTGTAGTCAATAAAGCAGAAGTAGATGTTTTTCTGGAACTCTCTTGCTTTTTCGATGATCCAGCGAGTGTTGGCAATTTGATCTCTGATTCCTCTGCCTTTTCTAAATCCAACTTGAACATCTGGAAGTTTACGGTTCATGTACTGCTGAAGCCTGGCTTGAAGAATTTTGAGGATTACTTCGCTAGAGAGTGAGATGAGTACAATTGTGCAGTAGTTTGAGCATTCTTTGGCACTGCCTTTATCATATAGTAAAAGAACATTTTCTAGATTAAACTATATAAACAGTATTTTTAGTCTGGCACTGCCTACCTAGTATCCTTTTTCTTTTAACTTCTCATCTATATCTTATAGAAACACTAGTTTAAGGAATTACTCTTCAGACAACAGTAAATGAGATCAAGTTGAAGAGGAAGGACATTGAATGTCACAGGTGAATTTGAAAAGCAAAACTTCAGTTTTAACGCTATTAAAGGAAAACACCAGGCACTAATGTTGCAATGATCTGTTCTCTAACCTAGAGGACCCAAGAGTCATTCATTCACCACACCCAAGTACGTTCATTCACAACTCTGTTAATAACAGTACTGTGGCAAAATTCTCTCCCACCATTTCCTAGATTCAGGTTAGAGATTCACTCTGGAAGGTCCATACCCATAAAGAAGGAATCTGTAAAAGGAATAACAGTCTTTGAAAACCAGTGGAACAAGGGGCTCCATGACTGCCAACTCAGTACCTCTAATGAAGCAGAAATGTACAATCAGTCAGAATTTTTGGGGTCCCAGATATTCAAAGAGTTGTCTGCAGATTTTGCAAGGATCACCTGAATTAAATGTTACCAAGCCTGGCACTCTCTGGAATGTGTCGCAGTAAGAGTTTATCTACATCAGAAGCTTATCATAGTCACATTATCACAAACAGTGCCCCCCAAATAACGGACCTCAGAAACTTGACCTATGTGCTATTACTTGTTCGTGGCTCCAAATTAAACAGTCTTTTTTTAATTCTCAGGCGACTTTTTTCTTTTTCTCTTTCAAAAAGCATAAAAATTTCCCATGTTCCAATCCTCTTAACACTGTTGGGAATGTAACTGTGCAGCCAAAATGAAGAATGGTTTAGAGTTTCCTTAAAAAACTAAAAATAGGTCTATCATGTGATCCGGCAGTTCTACTCCTGGGCATATATTTGGGGAAAAATGAAAACTCTAATTCAAAAAGTTATGTGTACCCCAATGTTCACAGCAGCACTATCTACAGTAGTCAAGACATGGAAGCAACCTAAATGTCCATCAACAGATGAATAGATAAAGAAGACGTGGTACATACATAAAATGGACTACTACCCAGCCATAAAAAAAGAATGAAATAACGCCGTTTTCAGTAACATGGATGGACCCAGAGACTATTACACTAAGCGAAGTAAGTCAGATAGAAAAGAAAATATCATTTGCTGTCATTTATATGCTGAATCTAAAAAACATGACACAAATGAACCTGTTTACCATAACAGAAATAGACTCTCAGACACAGAAAACAAACTATGGTTACCAAAGAGGGAAGGGAGGAGAGATAAATTAGGAGTTTGGCATTAGCAGATACAAATCACTATATATGAAATAAACAACAAGGACCTACTGTATAGCACAGGATACTATATTCAATATCTTGGTAATAAACCATAATGGAAAGAACCTGAAAAGGATACACACACATACTTTGCTGTATACCTAAAACTGACACAATAAAGTAGATTTACTATACTTCAATAAAAAAAATTTTTCATGTTCACTGAGACATCTGAACTATGAGTAGGGCCAATAAGTTTACTTCAAATACTATCAATTCTCATTATTCTGGTGGTTATGTTCTATAAAGTTGCATGAACAATAAATTAGCAAATACAGAAGCATTGCTCCCAGGGGAAATACAGAATTAGATTCTTGCAAACATCTGGACATATTCTGTCAACATATTAATACATAACCTTGTTTTATGTGTAATTCTGCTTTAGGACACTTATTTAACATATATTTTTGGTTCATTAACACTGAAATCATGGCCAAGAGCACTATAACTCACACCCAGACAAAGCTTATCTAACATGTATTTTCTCCCTGAGTACAAAAAAAGCCTTCTTGTACTTAGAAACACTAGACACTTGATGACCATTTTAGGTAGTAAAGTCACCAAGAAAGCACCAAAATGAGAAAAATGTGGCACTAAATGTTCACCATATGAGAACTGAGGGTGGGGCATCCCCTTCTCCAAAGTCAGCTGAGAACATGGGTGTCAGGCAACACTCTTCACCTCTCCGAACATGTTCCCAAATAACTGCAAAGCAACCTTGAAAACTGACTTCTGCATTACCAATAAAGTTTAGTGAGGAGGGGAATTTGCAAATACCAAATTTATGAATAATGACTATGGACTGCACAGGGTCTACATACATACCTCAAACAGCATCACAATTTTAGTCTCAGTCTTCCTGGTGGCCAGAGAAAGAAAAATACAGACTTCTTCTGTATTATTATTTTAAATTGCAGCTATATCTGGATAGTTTCAGTTTTCAAGTGAGAAACCCCACAGGGTAACAGCTACAGAACACAGGATAAAGCCTTTTTCTCCACCCACATGTAGACAAAACATCTATGCATACACAATTCCAAGTTTCTCATTTTGTCTCTTCTGCATCAATCACCAAATCCCTAATTTGACAACACACACACACACACACACACACACACACACACCACACCAACTTTCAAATTTAGAGCCTTAAAAGACATTTCCTGGATCAGCCTTTTGTGAAACAACAACAGCAAAATCAGCTTCCTGACATATAAAACATGATTTCCTAAACATCAATCTTGAAAAGCACTGTTACTTTGTATAGCGACTCAGCAGGTGGCAGGGTGTGATGAAACAGGAAATGAGAACAAATGCCTCCCACACAGACTTGCAGACCACCACAGGGAATAATACATCAGCACACAATCCCACATCTTTATCATCCAACCAGCCATCATCTGTTGGATGATTTCGCATCCTTTAACTCACTCATACCCACTGTTCAGTCATCCTTTGTATCTATCTGATGATTCTTTACAAATTAACGTAAGAAATCTGCCACGGGTGCCATTACTGTGAGAATTACACTGGATTCAAACAGAAAAAAAAGATTACCTAATTCCTAAAAGAATAATTGCTTAAATTAAAAGCAAATCTCCTTAAGCTACAGATTTAAAAATAAAACATTGAGGGAGTTCCCTGAGGGTCTAGTGGTTAAGAATCTGCCTTGCAATGCAGGGGACTCAGGTAAGATCCCTAGTCAGGGAACTAAGATCCCACATGTCATGGAGCAATTAAGCCCATGTGTATGGCAACTAAGAGCCAATATAGTCGAATAAGTATTTTTTTTAAAAAATAAGCATATAACATTGATATCTCAAGAAATTATTAAACCCTTTTCCTCTAATTACCTCCAAAGAGTAAGGTCTCCCTAGTTATCAACTAGATAACAGCATTTATTTTACTTACAGTTCTAAAAACATAGGATATTTTCTTTCACTACCCCAGAAATCAAAGGAGCCAAATAAATACAAATGGTGGTATACTAGTGAGATCGTGACCCAGACAACAAAGGAAGAACACACAGATGTTACCATCACCCACAAAACTGGACGTATCCCAGGAACACCTGAGTATCCACAAAGCCAGGCAACAGTAATGCTCAGAGAGCCAGGATACAGAATCCAACAGAAGGGACTCAGCTCTGGAGCCCCAAGAAAAGCATTAACACTTGTTCATTTACTTAAAATCATAGATGCTCTCTATGGTAGAAGGAGAGCTCCCAAATCTAACTGCTTCATTAACAGCTGAGGAAACGGTCCCAAAGATTAAATGATTTGCTAATACAACTACTGAATCACAGACCGAACTGTATGACTACGCATTTGCCTCATAAAAGGACTATGGAAAGATGATTTAGTAGACAATAAAAATACTCAAATTTTAAAAGATACAGGTCTGGGCGTTAAATTCCCTTGTTTAGATTTTTCAAAGCACTCTGGACTTTAAAAATCCCCTTACCACATGACAGGAGAGATTTTCATGGCCAAGTCTATGTATCTCTCATCTGATTCTACACACATCCTGCAATGCAGCACATTCATTCGTCTGTCCGTTCATTCAATCACTCTTTGAGTGATTTTTTATGAAGAGTCTACTGAGTGCCATGTACTGTGTCATCCCAAACTACTTAAAAGAACTCAACCCGGCCATTCTTTGTGGACTCAGTGCCTTTGCCCGTGATATTCTGCTTTTACCTGGAATGCCCCCCAAAACACAGCAGGACATTAAACTGCATTTTTAATAATTAGGTTTTCTATATCCTGGTGGATAGCTCCCATCTATCTTACTTTGGACATTAGCAAAAGAGAAATACTGAAACTCCATACTTCTTATTCCCAGGCACATACCAGGATGTTTTGAGAATCTGGCAAGAACAGCAAGCTAAAATGCAATGCCAGTGTGCGTGTGTGTGTTCGGTCGCTCAGTCATGCCCTACTCTTTGCAACCCCATGGACTACAGCCTGGCAAGCTCCTCTGCCCATGAGATTTTCCAGGCAAGAATGCTGGAGTGGGTTGCCATTTCCTCCTCCAGGGGAATCCTCCTGACCCAGGGATCGAACCCATGTCTTCTGCATCTCCTGCATTGGCAGGCAGGCTCTTCACCAGCTGAGCCACTGGGGAAGTACCACATTCAACCATAAAACATTAAATCATTCTCTTATTTAAAATCAAGAGCAAGACAAAAAATGCCCCCTTCACCACCTGCATTCCAGACTCCATTCATGACTCACTGCCTTCACAGCCAAGCCTCGGAAATCCTCTGGTAGAGAGCTTCCCTCACAGCTCAGTCACCTTCTTTCTTGCAGGTGGTCAAGTAAGGAAAAAAGGAAAGATTCCAGCACCCTTAGGCTCTACCCCACAGCTGTGCTCCTACCCAATGTGGTAATATGAGGATGTCCCCTCAACCTTCAGAGACTTGATTTCCTCAACTAGAAAAATGGGAATAAGTGATTTAAGGAACAGAGCACTTACTGAGGTCCTGCCAGCTGACGGACCGGATACATAAGGCTTCGTGAAGAACAGGTAAACAGATAATATGGCTGTTGAAGAAAGTTATCACAGTAAAAGGTATGAAAAGGCTCTGGAAAACACAGATGAGAAACCAATTAATTCTGTCCTACTTAAATCACAGGACTGGAGTAAGGTTCAAAAAAGATATGTGAAAATAGTTTTATAAATGACAAATCCTTCCACAAGTATGGGTTACAATGAAACGGCAACTCACTCCAGTATTTTTGCCTAGGGAATTCCATGGATAGAGGAGCCTGGCAGGCTACAGTCCATAGGGTTGCAAAGAGTAGGACACGACTGAGTGACTAACACAAGCTGGCATCTGATGTTTTGATGCATGTTTATTCCCTAGAACATCTAGGACACTGTAACCAAATTAATTCAGTATTTATTATATAAACTGAAAAATGTGCAAAGCCCAAGAGATTCGGATTAGCGTGCCAAGTACAATATACTGGATGAAAGTTATCTGAGAAAAAACTACTCTTTTTCTTTACTGACACATAATTCACGTACTATAAAATTCACCTATTTAGCTTTTATAGCAAAATCTGACCTGATATGACATGGGCTATTTATAGTCATTACTCTACTTATGCGTGAATTTTTCTTTCACTGCAGAAACTGCCATGCATTCAATTATGGGGTACTTATCCAAAAACTGGTGAGAGAAGAAGTACATAATATACACATTGGGTTACATCTCTAAAAATCATGAATTCTGAAACAATCTGTCCCATGGGTATTGAAGCTGGGACTCAGTTCAGTTCAGTCACTCAGTCGTGTCCGACTCTTTGCAACCCCATGGACTGCAGCACGCCAGGGTTCCCTGTCCATCACCAACTCCCGGAGCTTGCTCAAACTCATTGAGTCAGTGATGCCATCCACCCATCTCCTCATCCTCTGTCGTCCCCTTCTCCTCCTGCCTTCAATCTTTCCCAGCATCAGGGTCTTTTTCAAATGAGTCAGTTCTTCGCATCAGGTGGCCAAAGTATCGAAAAGTCAACATCAGTCCTTCCAATGAATATTCAGGACTGATTTCCTTTAGGATGGACTGGTCGGATCTCCTTGCAGTCCAAGGGACTCTCAACAGTTTCCTCCAACACCACAGTTCAAAAGCATCAATTCTTCAGCGCTCAGCTTTCTTTATAGTCCAACTCTCACATCCATACGTGAACACTGGAAAAACCATAGCCTTGACTAGATGGACCTTTGTTGGCAAAGTAATGTCTCTGCTTTTCAATATGCTGTCTAGGTTGGTCATAGCGAGACCTGCAATAACCTAGTACTTCACAGAGTGATTGTGAGGATGAAGAACATCAAATGCTAGCACAGTGCCTGCATGTAGCAGGGCTTCCTTAAGCGTCAGGGTCTCCTGCCAGCCTTCCAGGACTACTTGGTGAACAGCACCAATAGCACCAAAACTTTTCCAGTTTTGACTCCTTCATTCCCATCCCAACGGATGTACCTGCCCTCCCTTGCTTATGTACTATATATGACTTCTGCCTTATTATGTCTTACCTTGTACTATAACATCCCAGATGTTTATTTCAATTTATGTAAGAATAATGACTTTACACTTTAAGCTCACTTAAGCATCTGAGTTTGGGACAACTGTATCCACTGTCATTTTCCACAAGGAGAAATGAACACAAAACAAAATAGATAACCCAATAAAATAGAATATCATCTTTTAGGCAATAAATAGCAAGGGCTTTTAAAAAATACCTTGTTCAAGTAAGAAACTGAGTATCACCAGCTACTTTCAATGTAGCCCTTAAGCTTCTCAGTAGGTTACTAGGAAATGGACCCTAAATTCATCTCCCATATGCTAAAGGAAACTCAGGTTAATGGATTCTAATCTACGCATTCTCCGGAAGATTGGCAGGTATAAACAGTTCATCTCTTTTTGCCATTCATCTAGCACAGAGGCACCCATGTGAGGCCCCTATTAACAGATCTTTTCCAAGTTCCTTCTGCGATCATGATACTCCCAACACTATTAATATCAAGGTCAATACTGACAAGCTACAGAACACTCAGTGCAGAACTACATCAACAAAGAAAAGCACAAAATACATTTGGCAGTTATGTGGTCAATTTTAAAAGGAGCCATCCTAATCTTTTTTATTATTATTAAAATAAGAATGCTTTTATAACTTAAAAATATACTTAGCAAAAAAAAAACAATTCTACACAAAATTGAAAAACCTTATGAATCAAAGATTACATTTCCTTTATTGAGCAAAATCCCAGAGTTGATCAGTAAATCATCATCAATAGTTAGACAAAGTCCTAGGTATGAAATCTGTAAGAATATGACCTCCTTTAAAGATTTTTCTAGAAAATATAGTTCCATTTCAATGATCACTGGTATCAAAACAAGAAATTACGTTTTTGATGCACTCTTAGAATGTACTTAGCCTTAACCTGTGACGTTAGAAAAACTATACACCAATAACTAAAAATACAATAAACAAAACTCATCATCCCAAGCTCTGTAGATACTTTACAGGATACCTCAGTTAATCTTCAAACAACTCTGAGATCACAACACTGCTTATCTTCACTGGTTGTGCAATTTTAAAAAAGAAGAGTAAAACTGAGAGGGCTGGATTTTGATTGCATTTTCCCCCGTATGCAATACCAATCATGCTCATACACATTCGTATTGGCCTATAGTGAAAAGATATAGGGGAATTTAAAACTTTAAAATGCAATATAAGGGACTTCCCTGGTGGCCCAGGGGTTAAGAATCTGTCTACCAATGCAGGGACCCGGGTTCAATCCCTGGCTTGGTTAGATTTCACATGCCACGGAGCAATTAAGCCCATGTGCCACAACTGCTGAAGCCTGTACACTCTAGAATCCAGGAGCCCAGGGCTTCACAAGAGAAGCCACGGCAATGAGAGGCCCACACATCACAACAAAGAGCAGCCCCTGCTTGCCACAACTAGAGAAAGCCCCCACATGGCAACGAAGCCCTAGCACAAACAAAACAAAAAAACAAAATCAGTATGTACAAATACACAGATATTTGTAGGCATACCAACATATGTACATGTGCGTGCAGATACTGACTTCTACACACACACATCTCCTTCCTACTGGTGGTGTTTCTCTGGAGATTCATGACTTATACATACACTTAAATGTATCATATATAAAATTATAACCACCAAATGCATTAACTCATACACACAAGTTAACCTGTTTTCATGAAGACATTGGAAAAATTCTTTCCCATCTCTGTGATATCTCTGAACTTACACGTGTGTTAATTAGGCCAGTTATAGTTCCACTTTGTTTTCATGTAAATTCAGGTTGGAGCTTGTCCACTTGTGTAAAATTTTACAAATACGTACACTATTACTGCCCTTGTGTGCCATACTCAGATGCCAGAGAAAGCCTAAACACACTTGATTCGCTGGTGCTGCACCTGCCACAGGGTAAGAGTCAATTCTACAATAATAAAGATGTTACTCACTTTGCTTCATAATAACTTAACACATATTTAAAGTGTCAGATCTTATTCTCTTTTATACTTATAACCTGACAATGAAAATGTAACTAATTTGTCATTCAAAAGTAAATTACCATATCCCAGAATGGACAATGTTATAGGCAAACATGATCTTAAAAAACACAGGGGAAAAAGTATCAAGCTTGATGTAGGAGCAAGCAATTGTGGAAATAAATTTAATATCATCATCTCATAACACCCCCAGGGAAGATTCCAAGCAAGAGCATCTTTTGCATATGCTGAGTTCATTCAATGTCTGAAACTGGCTAAATTCATTCAAACAATGAGACAGATATATCTTTAAATGTTTGTTTTTTAACATTTCTTCAGGAAAAAAAATAAAGAGTATTTACAAGATATGATGCTACACTGTTTAAAGGAATGATAGAAAAGATCTCAGGAACAGCAAGGCTCTGACAAAATGAATTACCACAGTGTGTTCAATAGTAAGCATCAGATGCCAGCATCTTCCAAATAGTAATGAACAGTAACATAAAAGCTGCCAATTTCACTAAGCCGTCTTTTAATTGTTTATTTATTTATTTATTTATTTTTGGCTGTGCTGGGTCTTCATTGTTGCACAGGCTTCGGGCTCTTTCTCTAGCAGCAGAGAGCAGGGGCTACTCCCTACTCATGGTACACAGGTTTCTCATTGTAGCACCTTCTCTTGTTGAGGGGCATCGTAAGCTCAAAAGCTGTGGCACTTGGGCTTGGTTGCATTGTGTACACCATCTCTGAAATGCTCATTTCCCAGGGTATCAATACCCACATCCAGCAATTTCAACTTTGCTTCATACTATTTGCTATTTGCTCTGGAGCAATGTGCTGATTTCTAATGTTATTTTTAAAATCACTTTTGGTTGATAAATTCCATCCATTAACTACCTCTGAAATAAAAGAAGTATATATTAATTTGCCTATACTCCAGAACAAGCTTTAATCTCACTATACTGAAGGCTTACAGACGAGTGTTAGTTTGGACTCAGTGTGTAAAACAAAATAAATTTGACTATATTGATACTTTGAGTGAAAAGCTGACAGTCTTTTGATTTTTTTAAGTAACCATGAACATCTTAAAATGTTACAATATACATTCAAAAATCATTTTATGCCAAATAATGAAACCTGATGTAGGGATATTCACTAACTCCCTATCTGTACTCCCAAAATGAAATTAACTGATATGGAACATTGAGATCACTACTAATTAAACATTAAAACAAAATTTCCTACTATTTCTCCTTCAAGTGTTCTGGATTATGTAAATCAGACACTACCCTGAAGTTGCAAGACAAGCTATTTTATCCGGTATTAAAGAGCCACACTGTAATTTTTAGCACTTTCTGACAAGAAAAACAATACTAAATAATATTGATCCAGCCAAAAAAAAAAAAAAACAAACTAGAATTATCCACAACTTTGAAATCTCATTTTGCAAACAAAATGTACATAAGAATAAATTATAATATGAAACTGACTGAAGGTTTAAACATAACTCTCAAACTGAAACTTAGTGTACTAAAGAAAATAAATGTATGTATCTTAGTACTATTTTTATCTATCTTATGTATTGAGAGTTTGATTTCATTAGACAAAGGGTCCTGTTACTAAGAAAGTTTGAGACCTGCTATATGTAAATGCTCAACTGGGGATATTAATATTCATTTTTATTTATTTATTGGCTGTGCTGGGTCACAACTGTGGCATAAGGGATCTAGTTCCCTGACTAGGGATCGAACCTGGGCCTCCTACATTGGGAGCACCAAGTCTTAGCCACTGGACCACTAGGGAAGTCTCCCAACTGGGCATGTTAAAAAGATATAGGCTTCCTTTATCACTACTTTTCAATTATGCACAGATACAATTTAACTATACAAAGTTTTAGTTTCTTTAATGAAGTAAATTATTAATATTTACTTTACCAGATATTGTGAGCATTCAATAAAATGTCTGTGAAGAACCTAATTGGCTCAGTTAATGCAGGAGATGCAGAAGACATGGGTTCGATCCCTGGGTCAGGTAGGTCCCCTACAGAAGGAAATGGCAACCCACTCCAGGGTTCTTGCCTAGAGAATCCCATGGATAGACAAACCTGGCGGGCTACCGCCCATGGGGTTGCAAAGAGTCGGACACGACTGAGGGACTGAGCACACACACATCGCAGTAAGTACTGTCAACAACAACCATAACAAAATGTCAGAAAGCCACAGTACAATAAGGAAGCGATAGGAACATCTTATAAATGCCAAGAAGAACTGACAAATTATTTCCCAAGATTCCTTCTGGGCCCACAGCCCAGCAAAGATGAGCTCAGAACAAACAAAAAGCAAAAAAAACTAAAAGCAAGAATTATTACAGAGGGTTCTGGAAGGGGAACGAGTGTATACCCATGGCAGATTCATGTCAATGTATGGCAAAACCAACATGATAATGTAAAGAAAATAAATAAATGGAAAAAAAAAAAGAATTATTACAGAAAGAACTTCTGTTCCTCTTTGAAAAACCAGAGCAGAAAATTTCAGGTTTAGGTGGAGCTTTTAGATACTAATGTCAAAAGACTAGAATGGCAAGGACTTTACTTTTGAAGGGAGGCAAGGGGTGAAAAAAAAAAACACACCTTGGCAAACCAAAATGTGAGAAATCTAAGTGAACCAGGTCCGCCAGAGTTCTGTGGTTTGTTGTTTTAAATGTCTCTCCTCTGGCCTCTCTGATTGGCACATCACCCCAGACTCAGTCATCATTAAAACACATCTGGACTGCTACAATAATTTAACTAGTATTCCAGGATCCAAACTTTTCCTCATTCCAAACCATCTAGCCACTAGACTATTTTTCCAGTAACTCTGCTATGTAACCATGTCACTAATCTGACAGAAAAAGCTCAAAATGGCTCCCTTCCATGACACATCTCAAGTCTGCTTCACGGTCAAAGTCTTCCAGATGAAGTGATCACATCTCCCTCTTGCTGTTACAGAAGACTGCTTCGGAACACGAATTCTTCTTCCCAATCAAACTGTTTCACTCCTCTCATCAAAGTGATGCAAAGTTTGCATCCTTTTCTTTGCTTATGCTATTTTGTCAATTCAGCATAACCTCTAACCAGGATTGCTGTTTCATTCATTCATTCATTCATTCATTTATACATACAACCGCCCAATGAGCATCTATGATGTGTCTGGCACTAGGGATAGTGCTCAGGATACAAAGATGACTAAGACCTGATCTTTGTCCTCAGGGGACGTAAATCATTACTTACTGAGTCAGACATGTAAACAAATCATTAGGACACAGTTTAATAATTGTTGTAATATTGTGTACAAGGTACTATGGAAACACAGTAGTAGTAGTGATTCACACCAAAAGAGGTAAGAGATGGAGAAACCATGGTATGAGAGGCTGCAAAGAAGAAGAAGTGGAATTTGAATTAAGTCTTAAAGGATGACTAATGGGGAGTGGTGGGACAGCATAAAGGGGCAAGTGCTATTTAAGAAAAAAATGAAAATACGTATCACCCTCCAAGAACTGCAAAAGATCCAGCATTAAAAATACAAGAAGTAAAGATGGAAAGTAATTCCATTAGGCTTGAACTTCTAGATACATAATGAAGAGCCTAGGATGATTTTTAGCAGTGACATGCTCAGGTTTTTAGAGCTTGCTCTGAAGACACCCTCCTTTCAAGATCAACAGAGCCTTCTTGCGATGGTTAATTTCAGGGTCAGCTTGATTTGGCCAAGGGGCGCTCACATTAAACATTATTTCTGTGAGGGTGCTTCTGGATGAGATTAGCATTTGGATGGGTGGACTCAGTAAAACAGCCTGCCCTCCCCAGTGTGAGTGGACACCATCTATTGTATTGAAAGCCTGCACAGAAAAAGATAGGGCAAGAGGAATGAAGAGTTCACCCCTTTTTTGCTTCCTTGTCTGCCTGTTTGAGCTGAGACCTCTGTCTTCTCCTGCCCCTGGATTGGGGTTTATACCATTGGCTCCCCTGGATCTGTGAGTGGAGGAGAATTTAGAGACCCCTTCTCCCATGGACCTCAGTTCTTGGTAAGAAAACGAAGAATCTGAGGTCTTACCTGTTGCAAGAGAGTTTACTGAAGATTAGGAAAAAGAGAATACCTTAAGACAGACGTGGGCCAGACCAAGGAAGGCAATGGCCTCTGGAGGGTGCAGAGACTTTAATGCAAGGTTATTTGCCTAATCCTGGGGCAGGGGGGGTCACTGACTGACAGCTGCAGGTAATATAAGAGGCTCTACTGCAGCATAGCATGTCCTCCCCATCATTCAGTCTCTTATAATTAGATTTACATATTCATGGAATATTTGTAAACATTAACGAACCCAATGGCCACCAAAGGTTACCTAAGTACACGACAGTGTGAGGTGTGCGCGTGTGCCAGAGAGGGGAAAGTCCCCCCAGTCGGCCAGTGGGCGATCTCTCCAGTCCCCTATTTTGGAGTATTGTTAAGGGTGTATTTGGGGTGGGGCTGGTAAATAGCTTGGTGGGATTAGGTGGCCACTGGACACTTAGCTGAGGGGGCCACTTCTCACTGCTTGTGGGCTAACCTTCTGCCTAACAGCTCTCAGGCCTCTGGATTCAGACTGGAATTACATCAGCAGCTTTCCTGGGTCTCCAGCTCGCAGACAGCAGATGGTGAAACTTCTTAGCCTTCGCAACTGCATGAGCCACTTCCTCATGATAAACCCCTTTACGTAATACAGTTCAGGATGGAGGGGACACATGTATACCTGTGGCTGATTTATGCTGATGTATGGCAGGAACCAACACAACACTGTAAAGCAATTATCCTCCAACTAAAAAGAAAGAAGAAGAAAGCAAAAATAAGGATCTCTCTCCTCCTGGTTCTATTTTTCTGGAGAGCTCTGACTAATCCATCTCCCTGCTGCCACACTCCTCACCCTTCTCTCCTTGCTGCTCTCTTCCACTTCAGACAGAACACTAACTGTCATTAGGGAACACTTGCTCTGTCACGCGCACTGTGCCAGACACTTAATACTGTCACTTATTTAATCCCTACAACATTTCTAAGGTAAAGGAACCTAATGTCAGAAAAGTTAAATTTCTTGTCCAAATGGCACACAGCTTGTAGATGCCTCACTCCGAATTCTGTGGTCTCCACCCATGACACCATACACAGCCCTGCACTGAACAGCCCTCTGCTTGTCCTGTCCCTGTTCCATATTTATGTGTCTCCTCTTTTACCTATCTCGTAAACTGCTGCAGGACCTGGGGTCCACACTCAGGGCTGCCACAAATTATCAATACTTACTGACTTACACTGGGCAAATCACTTAGTTTTGACTAGCTCCCTTGGCTGAAATGGAGAATTAGACCAGGTAGTCTCTCAGATCACTTCCATTTTCTCCTGCCACACACTTGGGATTAATGTAAATTACAAGTCTTGATATAAAACAGGGCAAGTGGTCTCTTACAACTTGGGATGCTGCGGTCCACCATGATGTAACTTATTAATAACCCATCTATCAACATTTATACCAAACACCTTTCAAACCAGGAAACCAAACCTGAGTTGACAAAATCATCAATGAAGCCTCCCCTCTTACCTCTGAGCAGGGTTCTTATTCCGCTAACGCAGCCTCCTCTAAGCAGGGCTGCTTTGCTTATGAAGGTTTGAATTAGAAGCCACTTCACTACCAAGGGATTCTAAGAAAATCACAAGACAGGCAGTAGCTCCAGGAAACCCAATGGAAGGAATTACCTATATCTAACTAGTAAACTGAGACACACAGCAAAAAGAGATCCTGTCATAGTACAGCTATCTTTCAAGAAAAACTTTCCAGACTTTATTCCAAGGGAATAAAAATGTATATGTTGTGAAACAGAACAAAATATAGATATTACCTTAACTGAAGAGCACTTGGGTATTGAGATTGCAGCTAGCAGATTTTTACCTTTAGTAAATATGTAGAGAGCCTTTTGTTGGTGGTTTTTCAAGAGTTTTTCTCCTCCATTAATCACCTTCTTTTACCCTCCAGGGAAACCAAGTAGGTGGGCAAAAATTCCTGGAGGTTTTCTGGGAGGTACTGAGAACACCCACACCCAGAGACATTAAAAAAAAAAAAAAAAAATACTTCAAGTCTAGATAAACAGTCTTAGAAGATAATTTGGTTAACAAGAAACATTAGGATAAGTAAAGATAAAATATTTACATATTGAGACATAAGAAAATGTTATAGGAAAACGGGACATATGTAAGAACAAAATTTAAAATTTAAGATGTGTTCTCTAATGATTCATTCACACGTAGAATTCCCAAATCACCAAATTCATCATTCTTCACTACAGTGAACGTCTTCAGGGGACAAAAAAACAATATGGATCTCTACTATCAAATAATGCAGAGAAGAAACAGAAATAGACTTAAATTTATATCTTCCAAGTAAAATAATCGCAGAGGAATCTTTTCCACCAAAAGTAGTATTCAAGAAGCAGGAGGGAGTTCCAAAAGGGAGAGGATATATGTATACCTATGACTGATTCATGTTGAGGTTTGACAGAAAACAGCAAAATTCTGTAAAGCAGTTATCCTTCAATAAAAAATATTTTTAAAAGCAGACAAACATGTAAAATTCCATCACTACCAGGATCCCTAATAGTTGACCAAAACTCACATCCACTTAGCCACACAATGTGCAGGCTTGAGATAAAAATCCTTAAATTGATTCTTTAAGTATACTTCCAAGAATTTACTAAATTTAGAACAGAGCAGTCAATAGTGGTGAACTATGGGAAAACTACATCATAGACAAAAAAATAAATGTCCTGCCATTTTAGAGAGAATGAGAGAAGTCTCTTTTTAGAAGGGTCAAATATACTCAGTGACAAACTGATAGTTTATTTTTAGAAGGAGATGAGGTCTGTTATTATTTGCTAAACAAGAGCAAATCCTTTTAAAGATGACTTTTATGAGTGAGTTACTTCTTAGGGGTTGGGCATAATAAAACATCTGGTATATTTAGTTAAGGCACATAATATATAAGGAAAAAAAACTTCAACAGAAATATATATGTACATTCTCAACTTCACAACCCTACCAGCTTAGGCTATAGTTGACAGCTTTTAGAATTTTTAAGTAAATTTCTATATGGTCTGGGATGGTCTAGGAAGTTTCCAGAAAGACAGGCAACTTTGTCTCTCTGGAGATTGGCCTATATCATGAAATCTATTTAGACATCAAACATGGCTAAGGAAGTGGTAATGAATGAGGGCTGACCAAAGAAAGTCCCTGGCAGCATTCAGAAGGCTATAAGGTGGGCACCATTGTGACTTTGAAATAGAAACAAATGTACCTGCCAGCACTAAACACTTCTCTTCTGGAGAAGCTGAGGGGAGAGAACCAAGTGAGTACCAATCTGTGTTCCTCTGTGTATCATAGGGAAACAACACTTTAGCAAACCAAAGAATACTTAGTCCTGCTACAGAGTCTTCCTTATCCACTTGTTTTTTTAACAGCTCAGTAGGCTGTGAGCTCTTTCAAAGACACACACTCTCTTATAAAGCTCACAGTGCTCAAAGCTTTGTACAAAGTGCTTAGTGCATGTATGATTATTAATGCTTGCGCTGTGATTTTAAAGAAGAGAATTACTCAATTATTATGCCTACCATCTAAATAAAGTAGGTATACAGACTGTGAGCAGGATGAGCCCTTGGAACAGGTTCTCTGTTCCATGAGGTACAGGTCTGGGTACATAACCTCCTATTTCTGTTTTTGTTCTTTAATAAGCTCACAGACTGAGATGGTGCATGGAGTCGTGAAGAGGGCACTACTCTAGAGCATGAAACCTGATCACTATCTTCCTTGGATTTCAGATTCTTCATCTGTAACATGAGTGTGGTCGATAAAATGACTTCCGAGGTCTTCGAGGTGCCTTCATTTCGCCTCACAAAGCTGATTAAACGCCAGTGGCATTCTAGAATTTAGGAGGGAGAACAAAGCAATGGACAGGGGAACTGAGAAGAAGCCCTCAAGGATGAAGACACTCAAGTCAGGCTTCAAAGACAGTGGTCCTCGTCCAGTGGACAACAAATGCACCGGATTTGGCAAGGTCAAGTGCTCATACAAGGAGGAAAGGGAGATGAGCCAGAAGACGAGGAGCCAGAAGAGCTAGATAATTCCCTCGGAAAGCTGAGTAGTCCCAAGATCAGACTTTTATCATTGCAGCTTATTATTAAACTAAGCATTTTTCAAACAATACACTGGTTTGAGATGGAAAAAAAAAAAAGTTGATAGGTCAAGGTCAGCATTAAAAAAAAAATTAGAATGGAAATATCAGAGTTAGCCTTGTTTTAGGACACCTGTATCCACAGTCCTGCATATGTGGCAATATAAATATTCCTTCCAAATAAAGGGTTACAGTCAAAAATACAGGAGAAAACTCATTCAAAATTGACAAGGAAACTAAGTTTTTGAGTATGTAAGCAAATTTTTCAAGTTTTTAAGTTTAACGCATTGCAAAACCCTAACAAGAGATTTGATTTACAGTACTCTTGTACCATAAATTCAAACAAATAAATTCAGAAAGGGCTGATCTTTATCCTTCCTGGACAGGAAGCAGAAGTACACAAAACTCCAGCCAACACTAGGAGGAACAGAGTAATCATTGTGTAAGTACCTGTGTTTGCATAAGGAAACCCACATGCTCTCAGGACAATAATTCCTTAGGTTTCCAGTCACTAAGCCTCTCAAGCACTTTCATGTAGCTTCTTCGAGAAAGAAAGAAGAAAATGCAAATACAGAAAAGGTTTCTACTTAATCCAAATAATTTAATGAACACTGTTACGTAAAATGAATAAGAACGTCTCTGTCCTCAAACTGCTTATAATCTACGAAGGAAGGTAAGACAAACACCCAAAAAGACATGGACTGCGTGCTCAAGGTGAGGGAGAGGGAGGCACATGAGTAGGAGAAATAAGAAATCAAAAGTGTTAAGAAGAAGAAAGCAACTGAAATTAGCCTTTTGGTATAAACAGAGTATCAGCTGACACAGTTTGGGAGAGACAGTATTACGAGTGGAAATCAGGGTACCTCTGAAGGAGGCAGGAACAGCAAAGAAAAGGCATGAGAGCTGCATAAAAAATAGATAGGTAGCTAGTCAGACACTTGTAAGGAAATGGTGGTAGTTACGGCTATGTTTGATGGCCCCAGGGGATGTACCTTCTCTTTGGCAGGCAATGAATGACAGGGGAGCTTTTTGGTCACGGGGAATGGCAGGAACCTATGGATACCAAGAATCTGAACACAGCTCGTCTTCTCAGGGTTACCACATCCATGGCTCTCCTTGAGATCATCTTAGTGATGGGTTCCTGCACTGGCCTCCCATGCAGCAGCCACAAAGGGATACCGACCGTTGAGAGTCTGCTCTCTCAGACACAACATCCCTGTGATCGGAACTTGGTTTGAAACTACTGCCAAGCTTCGGTTCTCACACAAAAATGCACAGCCTCGGGATGCTCCTGGCTCCTCTCCCGCTACTCTCCAGTGGAAGCTGAGGAGAAGTGCAATTTCTGCTGCGAGTCCAGAGTTTTTTTGTTTGTTTTTTTTTTAAAGCAACCATTCCAGGAAGGAATACAGGCTGATTCCCCTTGGGGGGAAAACAGCTTGGGCTTTCCAAGTCAATACCCCAGAGACTCAATAACTGGCCCAGTTACCTACTGCTGCACAGCAGGCCCCTCCAATGCTCAGTGGTTGACAACAGCCCCCATTTTTATATCTCATGATCTTGAGAGTCAAGAATTTGGGAAGGGCTCAGTTGGGCACTTCTCGCAGTCTGCAAGGCGCTGACTGAAGTCACTTGGTAGTATTCAGCTGGGCTGGTCATGCCTAGTGCCTTGGCAGGGATGGATGGACGGCTAGACACTGCTGAGAACACCCACCAGAGTGTCTACCCATGTCCTCTCAAGTCTCGTGGTTTTAGCATAGTCAGACTTCTCCATGGTGGTTCAGGCTCCAGGAGACCAAGGCGGAAGCCACCACTCCTCTCAAACAAAGGCTAACCCTGGGACTGGCATATCACCACGTCTGCTCTCCCACTGTTGGTCAAAGCAGTCCCACACCAGTCCACGTGCAAAGGGAGGAGTGCTGAGGCACTCATGCCCATCTCTAATCTATTCTAACCAGCAAAATCAGAGCTGCATCTTAAGGCAGACATGATTTGCTAACTACTCATGATTGGGAATATTAAAACTCAGGTGAGGAAAAATTCATTTGACCACTTCACTTAAAAGGAGAGAAAGAAAGGAAATTCCAGAGCAACAGATACTCTCATACTCCACCATTCAGAGTTTAAGATTGAAAAACTTGGATGAAGAGAAATTAAATGTTCAGTGGTGAGCATGCTGTAGGGTGTACAGAAGCGAAAATGTAATGCTGTACACATAAAACTTATATAATGTTAGAAAAGAATGGTACCTTGATAAAAAAAATTCCTTAATTAAAAAAATAAAAGCACCCAAAAAACAGTTAGTAAGGAATCATGGAGAACTTTCTTCAATTTCAGTTTCTGTTATAATAGAGGAAAAGCAGACTTAAAATATCAGCAAACACTCCTGGAAAGCACACCAGGCACAAATATCTACATTAATACTTTGGAGATGCAAAGAAACCAAAGATACAGTCCCTGCCTATCAACGTCTCCAACTGGTGAGACAATACATACACCAAAAAGTAGTACAAGATAGCACTTGAGGAAGTAACGGCTGGTATTTCAGAAACAGGAGAGAGGCTGTGGAGACAGGAGACTGGTTAGAAAACTACCTGTGGAAAGATGACTCACTGTAGGGTGATTCTCTAGCCACAGACTTCAGCCTTACTTTACAACAAATATTTTGCAACGCCGTCCTTTCACCATCCCAAAATGAAACCCACAGGCTATCATCTACAACACGCAACTTTCGAGCGAGGGTGCACGTGTGCATGTGGAGGTCCACCTATAACGTACAGCAGAAATCAAAAGGAAACTATGCATTTCAGTAGCTAAGACCTCGATCACTACTAAAGGTATTTCAAAGTCATCAAGACACCTTTACTAGACACCAACTGATAACAAGTCTGCATTTTTATTCATTTATTATTTTTATTTATTTGGCCATGCCATCATGTGGCATGTGGGATCTTAGTTTCCCAACCAGGGATTGAACTCGGGCCGCTTGCCATGGGAGTGCAGAGTCTTAACCGCTGGACTGCCAGGCAGGTCCCAAGTTTGCATTTTTAAAAATAGGATTAGATGCCTTTCTATACACGACATACAGAAAAGTCAGGGGCAGAGGTACAGGGGAACAAGGCAATAAAGAAAAATGGTGTTAGCAAAAGTAGTAATACACCAGCTGAACCCATAAGTGTGTTGAGAAAAGAATAAATATCACTTTAACTGAGAAGGTATACCAAGTCAGGTCAGATTACAGACTGCCGAAGTAGAGAACTCAAGTTAGAATGACATATCTCAGCCAACTTTATCAGCATGTTTCCTTGTAAAATATTCACCTAATCCTAATGATTTCATTGCTCCATAAGAAAAAAAAAACACGCTGGCAGGATAGGCACATCAATAATTACTAGTGTGCAGGGAAACCTATAAAAGCAAATTCCAAAATTTCAAATGAATATGATCAATACTTTCCTTGACATTTGATATTTTAGAAAAAAAAAAAAAAGAGGCCAAATATACAAATATGCACATGGAATCACTCTGAGTGCCAGAAGCATAGTGTGGTCTACACATGTGTCTAACAAGCAACTTGAACTCCGTGAGAGGGACTATTGGCAGAAAAATGACTTTCCTCTTGCTAAGCTCAAAAACTATTTATTTATACAGTGGCTGTATTCATGGAAAATTATGTATAATAAAGTTATGTGGAAAAAACTGTTTATGTGTAAAGACAAAGTTATGTTCTAGGCTCAGATATTTATAATCAGGTTTTTTAATAGCATAAATGTCCCATGAGAAATCACAAAGTTGGGCAAGATTTGGGCAATTCTTTGCTGTGTAGGACTGCCTCCCTTCCCCACCCCATCCTCTCTGCCTCCCATGTACTAAATACCCCTAAAGGGACAGTACCACACTCAAAGGGACAGTACCACACTCCTCTGAAGACCACTTCCCTGGGGTTTACAGCGGAATCCATGAGACTTATCTATTCCAAACTCTTTAAAAACTTCAGATTTATCACAGTTTACACTGTACAAGACAATCTTTCTACAAATTCCCATAGATCTACCATTCTTTGTTCTAAAAAATCTCAAAATTCAATCCACTTCTCAGATTATAAATAAGGTTTCAAAGTGTATTAAAACAGTTTTAAAGAGGGGCAAGAGAGTTTAAAGTACATGACCCACATTAATGACAGGAAAATCATGACAACTGGCCTAACACATCTCAGGAGCTTGAGAAATTTATCAAACTGAAGTCAAGGATGATTCAGTTAGGAAGATAAATTAAAACGCAGGTCTTTTTATCAGTGCTTCCTGGTGTTGCCACTGAGACAATCTGCTTTGTTTTTTAGAGAAAGAAATGTACTGATCAAGTCTTCAGTAAATTTTATAAGTAGCCATGTTTTCGTTATCCAAAATATCTATTTATCTATAAATAAATATCTATTTATCATGCCAAACAGTATGAATTAACAACTAATGTGGTACCTACTTTATCAGAGAGGTGAGTAATACCTGGGTACTGCTATTGTTTTTCCCTTGGCTCTGCCATGTACCTTACAGGATCTTAATTCCCCTAGCTGAGGACTGAACCTTGGCACTCAGCAGCAAACACATGGAGTCCTAACCACTGGGCCACCAAGGAATTCTCAATTTGAACTATTTTAATTCACTGTAACCTGTAGCCAAAACATTCCTTAAAGTGGTTAAATAGCAAAACAGTTAGACACTAAGCTAAAAAGATTTTTTATTAATACCATATCTCTTTACAAAAAAAGAAAGTGAGACAGCTTACAGAAATAAATATCATGCAACAGAATAAAAAACAGTGTCAACAATTACAATGATTACAAAAGAGATGCAACCTAAAATAAAACATTTCTCATCTATCAAATTAGCAGAGCTTTGTAAAAATCTTAGTCCTTAAGAGGAATGTTTAAACAGGAATTTGTACATTGTTCAAGTCAGCAAAGAAAAGAAAAAATAAATAAAAGAGTTAAGGATCAGTAAGAAGAAACAAAACGATTATTATTTACAGATTATGACAGTCTACATATAGATCCAAAAGAGTCTAAAGAAAAGTAATTAGAATTAATAAGAAAATTAAGCAAGTGATTTTACACAAAAAAAAGTTAAATTTTTACATGCCAGCAACAAAGACATAGAAAACATAATTTAGAAAAAAGTTAAAATAACAAGAACATCAAAAATGTACCCAGGAATAATTCTAACAGAAAAAGGGCAGGGTTCACATGGACAGAATTATAAAACATCACTGGCCTCTGTCAGAGGTTTTCTGATTCTAACTAGCAATAAAGAGTGTGCACTTAAAGAAAAAACTACTGGAATTCATTAAAGAAGAACTAAATTATACTACACTCATGAAAAGAAAGACTCAAAATTGTCAAGATGTCAGTTCAACCCAAATGGATGCACAGAGTTAATGCAATTTCAATCAAAATCCTAATAGAGGTTATTGAGGAACTTGATAACTTCAATCTAAAATTCACATTTAAGAGCAAATGCCCAAAGACAGCTAGGATATTTGTAAAACAGAATAGTAAGTTTGAAAGGGACTTGCCTTAGAAGGTAAAGACAATATACAAATCAATTATCACATTAAAATTAAGAAATTCTGCCCATAAGCTATCACAGGGAATATAAAAGACAAATCACACACTGGTAGAAGATACAGAATATATGTAATTGATGAAAGATTAGTATCAAGAATATAGGAAGAATTCTACAAATGAATAAACAGGCAAATCAATAAATGGGCAAAAACATGAAGAGACATTTTACAGGGGAGGAAATATGAAAGACCAATAAACATATGAAAAGATACTCACCTTTATAAATAAAACAACTGAGATATAATTTTACACCATCAAATGGGCAAAATTTAAGAGTTCTAACAACACCAAACGTGGATCAACAGTCTATTAACACTGTTGGAGAGCATCTCACCCAGCACAACCACTCTGGAAAACAACTTGCATGATCTCATAAAAACGGTGACACGCATTGAGGCCCAGCAACCCACTGAGAGAGACTCCCCCATAAGCATCAGAAGACACAAGTGAGAATGGTCATAGAACATTATTCATCCTAACAACCAAAAAATGTCCATCAGCAGAATAACCAATAAATTATCCATAGTATAATCACAATAGAATAGTACACAGGAATAAGAACAAAAAATTACAACTACATCTTAGAAATGTATTAAGTGATTACTAACAAGGTTCTGACGACTACATAAACCATTTTTATAAAGCTCAAAACAAGCAATACACTATCTAGAGATGATAAACTACTTTCTTTTAAAAGCAGGGAAATAAAACATAAAACCCAGGGTAGTGGATATCTAGGGTGGGGAGAGTGGGCAGAAATTCTAGAGCGACTCAAATACTTCACAGAGAAGTGTTCACTACTACTCCAGATTTCTGTGCATGCAAACAGAGCGTCTGCTGAACAAACAACCTAATTATCTGTTTTGTCTTGCATTTAATTCTAAGTACAAAACACACAGCCGACCATCTGTGTTTCAAAACAAGACAAAACACACACAAAGAACTCCAGAGATGATTCAGTTTGCCTTTGGTGAGTACTTAAGGACCACTAGCCTAGGTGACACCAGGATTTCCTCCTTGAGAAAAAAATCCCTGGATTCACTGACAATTAGTATTAAGAATTGGTAACAAGTATTACACTGTAATAACTTTCAAATGCCATGAAGAAGGAATTTCAACACCTACTTTATAGGACTTACTTTATCCTTAGAGAAACAGAAACTCTTAAAAGTTTCAGTCTGAGAAACTCTGCTCTCCTAAAAAAAGAAAGGTATTTAACTTGGCACTCTGGATCCTGGAAAGGAGCATAAGGCTGACTTAAAAAGAAACAAAATTACGGTTGGTCTCAGCTATTTTTTGGGGTCTCAAAAGAAAGCTCATCAGAACAAAATGACAAGTCTTCTACTACTACTACTGTCCACAACAAGGAAGATGTCTTAAATTTCGAGAAAACAGCTCTGTGGATTTTCTCCAAAGGTCAATAAACACATCTCTTCCAAACACTTTTTCACAAAGTCTGGACATATTGGCTGAATTTAGCCCTGTGCTTCTCAACTTAGAATTGAATTTTCTGATTCATCAAGACAAAGAACACTCAGATGCCTATGGACTTCATAAGTCAAGTACCTAACTCTGAGCTGCTGACCCATAGCTCTCGTCCTCGATGAGCTCTTATGGAGAAACAAAATAAGTACACATTTAAAAGATTTCAGAACAAGACGGTATGCTCAAGTGACCAATGAGTGATACAATAAGCACTACTGTCTCACATGTCTAGAATGTGGAAAAGAATTTTTAGAGAAGGCAATTTCCTTTCAAAAGAAAATGGAATGATAAAGCACAGAGGACAACATGATATATATTCGGGCAAGAGTGATAGCAAAAGACATTAAAGCAAACAAAAACGACGAGTCTAAGAAAAAGGAAAAAGATGTCAATTCAAGGAGAACCACCATCTTTCAGAAAGCAAAAACAAAGCTGAGAGAACCCTAAAGGCAAAAGCAATCATTTACAACCATTTATAAGACATTCCCAACCTGAGTGACTCTTGAAAGATTCCTAACGACTCTGCTTTCTTACTGACTTAGGACAACTGGACAGAAACAAAAAAAGCTGTAAGTAGGTAGACAGGGAGGAAGACAGAGGGTGGAGAGCGCAAGGACACAGGCATCACTAAAATCGTGTGTTTCTGAGAACAGGAAGAAAGTCAGAATTAACTTCCAATTCAAGAAGTATCTCAAGTGAAATGCTTTAAAGCAGCTGCATTCTTAACATAGGCACTTGAGATAAAACTGCATTTCTACAAAAAACAAACAAAACATAAATTACTTCTTTGAAACCTATGTTTAATGCTCTATTTGAAATGCTACTGCTCTCACCATAATTTGGCTTCCCTGGTGGCTCCGATGGTAAAGAATCTGCCTGTGATGTGGGAGACCAGGCTTCGATTCCTGGGTCGGGAAGATACCCTTAAGAAGGGAATGGCAACCCACTCAAGTATGCTTGCCTAGAGAATCCCACAGACAGAGGAGCCTGGTGGACTACCATCTATGGAGATGCAAAGAGTCAGACACGACTGAGCAACTTAACACTTTAACTTCGCCATAATTTAATAACCCATCCACTCATACTGTCTTAAAATACATCTGCTGAAATCCACCCTTTCAATGAAACAAAAGTTTCTGTTAAATAGACTTTATTCAATCATTTAGAAAATAACTAATTTATCAAATGTCTTTTGTGTGCGAAATTTTTACATAGTCTTTAGTAGTTCTATGATCATTATCTGTGAAAGTGGTATAACTTATATGTAATCAAATGTGATACAATCCATAATCCTTTATCTGTATCTATACAGATAAAAAAATTCTAAATAGCAGAGGATTTGCATAACATCTGGCAACATGACTTGAACTAGTGTGAGGTCCTTATAGCCTTTAATCAGCCTTTAATTCATACAATTATGAATACAATTCACTGCAGAGATTAGTAAAGTGTTTGACTGGGGGGGTTACCCCTATGGGTTTTATATCATACACATTGATTTTATTCAATTTACTACAATTCTGTAAGTCAGGGACCTGCCTCTAAGTCTCTGACCTAATTAATGGTTAAAATATAATTCCTACCCTTAGTGAACCCAACTTATATTGAAGGAAAAGATAAAGACGCATTTAAAAACATCCCAGAACAAGACTGTATGTTCAAGTGACTAGTAGGTGGTACAAACAATAGGCTCTGTTTTATTATTTCTGGAGTGCTTGTTTCTGAAACACATCTGGAGTTTAAAACAGCGTGATTCATCCATCACGACGGAAGGTAAACATGATCAGTATTGTCAAGTAAATCAAGACATAATGATCCTGCAAGGATGTGCTTCTCCTTCAAGATGAATGTGATACAGAGCTGATCAGTGCAAGTACCAGACACTCCTATAGTGAGATCTCAGTGTCAAGATGGGACCATGGGAAGAAAAACTGGTATCTCAGAATCAAATGAATTGTTCAGAGGTAGGGAGTGAATGTTGCAACTGAGAAGAGCAGGCAGGACGAGCATGCACCCCTATTCTTCAGAGGCTCTTCTTCTGAAGACCTAGAGTGTAAAGGTCTGCAGAGAGCGTGTCTACTCATTTTCCTAAATCCACTTCCTAAAACTGCTAGCCACAGAATGGGATCCTCTGAAGAACACATTTCAGGAAGACCCTCAGTAAAGAGAGGATTCCACAGCGCAGGGACTGGCAGGCACATTACCTGATGCAAAGAGCAGACTCCTTGGAAAAGACCCTGATGCTGGGAAAGACTGAGGGCAGGAAGAGAAGGGGGGCTACAGAGGATGAGATGGCTGGATGGCATCACTGACTCAATGGACATGAGCTTGAGCAAACTCCAGGAGACAGTGAAGGACAGGGAAGCCTGGAGTGCTGTAGTCCGTGAGGCTGCAAAGAATCAGACACGACTTAGCAACTGAACACCAACAGGAGCAACGCCAGCTCCCTGTTCCCTGCCCTCCGTCACTGTAACAGGTTTGTGGCTGGCTCTGGCTGCCCAACCAGACTACATTTCCCAGCCTCCAATGCATATAGGAGTAGCCAGGTGACTAAGCGCTCGCCAATGGCAGATGATACAGTGATGTGGACTCTACAAGGTCTCGGTCTTGAAAATTAAGCATACACACCTCAGCAGTACCTTCCCTTTTGGAAAAAAGAGGTGTCATCACCAGCTTCAACCACACAAGTGAGGGTAGCACCCTACGGAATTGCAGATTATGAAGATGAAAGGACCCTGGGCCCCAGAATGTTTGTGTGGATCACAGCTACCCTGCTGACCACTCACGACCACCACATGAAAGAGAAACCTCTCTATTTCTTGGACAACTTTAGTGTCGGAGCTCTTTACTATAGCTCAGTCTTCACCCAACAACACCAGTGAGGGAGCTACATCATGGACCAGCCATTCCCCTCCACCTGAGCCAGTTTCAATAACCCTATGTAAAAGGCAAACTCTATCTTGGGAAAAATCTAAACAAAATTACTATTTCTCTCTTTTATCTGCATTCTATGGCTGGAGCCTCACAGAAACAGGAATTCTCTGCATGCTACAGCTGGTGCCTCACAGAAACAGGAATTCATTCATTCAGCAAACTTTTGAGCATTTACTACTATATGAAAGGTATTATGCAATACACTAAGAATAAGACAACGTAATAAAGTCAACACACCCCTCCTAGGGTCAGGTCCTCTGTTTCACCCAGAAGTTAAGCCCTAGGTCTTCTTTTCTGTCCCATCTCCAGCACCTTGCAGGGCCTTTTTTAAAAATTTAGTTATTTTTTGGCTGCACTGGGTCTTTGCTGCTGCCCAAAGACAGCTTTCTCTAGTTGCGGTGCACGGGCTTCTCACTGCAGTGGCTTCTCCTGTTACGGGGCACAGGCTCTAGAGCACGCAGGCTTCAGGAGTGGCGGTGCATGGGCTCAGTAGTCGCACACAGGCTCTAGAGGGAGGGCTCAGTTGCTCTGAGGCATGCAGGATCTCCTCTGACCAGGGATGGAACTGGGCGTCCCTGCACTGCAAAGTGAGAGTCGCTCAGTCATGTCTTTGCGACCCCATGGACTATACAGTCCTTGGAATTCTCCAGGCCAGAATACTGCAGTGGGTAGCCTTTCCCTTCTCCAGGCGATCTTCCCAACCCAGGGACAGAACCAGGGTCTCCTGCATTGCAGGCGGATTCTTTACCAACTAAGCTAAACAGGGAAGCTCCTGCGTTGCAAAGTGGACTCCTAACCCACTGGACCACCAGGGAAGCCCCACATGTGCTTTTTACATAACAGACAATAAATATTTGTTAGGTAAATGAACTGAAAAATCAATAAATTCATCTTATCCTCAATGAATTCAGTCTAATGGGGGAAACAAAACAGTACAATCTCGCACCTTTCGAATCACAGGCATGCAGCATGTTCAGTGATTTGCAGAAATGAACAAATACATGGACACTGGACAACACGACAGCAAATGCTACGGAGGGGCAAGAGGAATTAGAAATCAAAATCTTTCCAGAGACACTGAGATCTGCCATGAGTTCTGAAGGACAATTAGGAGTTAACCAAATAAACAAGGTAAGGAATCAAGAAGATGGAGCACCCATGCTGTCTGAACATGTTTACCGTGACTGGAAATTAAGGGCAGAGTTCCAAGCAAACAACGAACACATCTAGTACGCCTTCGAATACCACCAATTAAGCCGAAACCAGAATTATTTTCTTTAGCATCTGCATCACTCTCCTTGCTTAATACAAACTGCTGCCAATGCAGAGCTACCCACTTCTTTAACATCCAGATTTAATTTTCACTTTTAAATCTAAAATCAGAATTTATTTGACTAGTTCTAACAAGCCCTCCATCATATAATCAAAGAATCTCAAAGCTGGTAGGAATCTGAAAGGTCACCAGATAAGTGGTCTGAGAAGTCATTTCATCAGCTACAATGAGTTCTTTGCAGTCCCGTGGAATTTCTGATCTTTCTCTTGCAGTGCTTTATATTTTGTCTCAGTGTGTTCGTTGATATACACATGCTTGCTCTCCCACTAGACTACACAATTTTTATGTATAATTCACATCCTTCTTTATCTCCTATTCTTTCCGTGCTCAATAATCACAGGACCTGTAAAAAAAAAAAAAACCTTTTAATCCGATCTAATCCCATCAGGTCCCTCAGTCCCTGTCAAGTCCCAGTCATATGTCTGTTCCTGTGTACGGCCTCACTGTTTCCTCCAGGAAGGATGAGTTGTTGCGCCTTCTCTCCAAGACCCACAGAGTTTCCTTCCTGTTTTGTTCTTTTTTAATTTATTTATTTTTGGCCACATTGGGTCTTCATTGCTGCGTGCAGGCTTTCTCTAGCTGCAGCAAGCGGGAGAGACTCTCTAGTTGTAGGACGCAGGCTTCTCATTGCAGTGGCTTCTCTTGTTGCAGAGCACAGGCTCTAGGGGTGTGCAGGCAGGTGGGCTGGCTTCAGTAGTTACAGCTTGCAGGCTAAGTGGCCCTGCCCCATGTGGAATCTTTCCACACCAGACCGGGGATCGAACTTGTATCCCCTGTACTGGCAGGTAGATTCTTAACCAGTGGACCATTGATGCCACACTGCTTCTCTTTTACCTCCATTTCTATGTTATAGATTATGGAGGCTGACTACTCCAAATGTCTGGGGGAAAAAAATGAAACAAGTTCCAAATAAACCACCCCTTCTATAAGCTGCAGAATGTCCTTATCTCAGAAGTTGTCAGATTTTTCCCTGCAGATGTTTTAAGCCTAAAATCATCGATGGCCTTTCCCATACCACCTTCTGTTCCTCTGACAAGGTTACTGTGTTTCCTGGACACTTCCTGTTTGAATAATCACACACTTGGGTGTCCGAACTCCCATGTGTCCATTATTCACCATAAAAGGGACCTGAGGAAGTCACCAGGCAGTTGAACATAAAATGATGTATGAACAAAAACAGCTGTGTGTTAGCAGGATGGACAAAAAGACAGCAGGGATCTAGACACTGCTGTGAATTTCAAAAACAAGGTCTATTTAGTCAGGCGTGGTTAAAAGGCTGCTGATTCAGAGCATTAGTGACCCATTTCATAACTGAAAATCACTAGGGATGTGAAGAAGTCCTTTTAGTTACTTTCCCAGAGTCTCACCCCAACACCAGCCTTCCTAGCAGTCTCCCTTTTGGGAAAAAAGCTGCCTCTCCTTTCTCTCACAGAAACGGCAAATTCAACTTGAAGGTTTCACAAAAAATTTAATACTTGTTTTGTTCCCCATTCCAAAGAACAGACCCCCCTTCCCCAAGGGGTTTTCCTATTTAAAAAACAAAACAAAACAGGAAAGCAGAGATACACACAGAAAAACAGCACAGAAAGCAAGCCTACATTCTCCAAACATCTGGAAAGTTGGTTAATTTGCACAGTCTATCTTCGGGTACACTAGATTTACCGTCCATGTCTTGTGCCAGGATACAAGAACTTTAAAGTGGGCCTAAGAGAAAACCAAGCTTTATCAGAATGGCCACAAAACTGAATGATCCCAATTGCACCAGGAACTGATGCTAACTTATTTCTTGGCAAGCAACAAAAATGCTGAAAAACGGCAGTAAACAAACCGGCTTGAGCCTCTGAAGTGATCCTGATAAAGTAAACAAATTTTATTACAGCTGCATTACAGATGGGCCCACAAACTTTCATAATCTGTAGCAGAGCTGTAAGAATCTGGTATTCAACAGACTTTCTATCCCACGACTTCTCTAAAATACTCACTAGAAATTCACAACTATGCACAGAGCCACTTTGAAAATTAATCCTAGGTGCTCAAGCCCACAGAATATGACCCTTTTACCATGAAGGGGCAGCCACATGACCAAAGCAATTAAAGCATACAATTGCTCTTCTGGTTTCCAGCTGTCTCTCCCCCAAGTGATGCTTACCTTAAGACTCCAATGATGATTTCAGGATGCTCATCATTACCAGATCAGGATCTGGTATTTAAATAATAATCTAAAAACAGTGGCACCGAAACAACAGAAGTCATCGTCCTGTCAGAACAGGGTCCCTAAGAAGCAGCAGGAACCACTAGAGGATGAACAGCAACACCAAAACACAGATAAACGGCTAAACCAAAGCAACTACACCCTAACTTCTTCGGTAAGAAGTTAATTAAGCAAGGACCCATCCGTAAAACACATTTTTTAACAGCTTAAACTTTCCTAAGTCTCTTTTCAACTCCAAAATTATTCCAGTTAGCCACATGTTTAAAAGTCCAGAGATGCCAACATTCCAGAAAACTGAAGTTGTTCAGGACAGAGTCAGAAAACAAAATCCATTTCTAGATCTAATCATTTCACATTGCCAAGCTACTAAAACTTAAGTTCTTGGCAGTCGGTGATAATAAGATGACTTCAGATTTTAAGAACATCTGGGCAAACCATTCCTGCCTCTAACCAGGATCTTTGTTGCCAGAGTAGGAAAACATCACTTCCCAGTCCCTGCCAATGAACAGAAAGTGCAATAGAAGCTGTTCAACTCATTTTCAACAAGCTGTCAGGACACTCTTTTCAAACACTGTGAAGCTCTTCTCTTGGAAATACTTAACATCCTTTCATTCTCTTTGAAGACAGTTGATGGAAAAACCCATACTTATGCTTCTGTATTTTCCCAACTGGCAAAAGGGGTGGGGGCATTTTAAGCCCAATACTCAGCCTAGAATGTAGCAATGAGTACCATCCTTTTCATAAGAAATGTGAATTTAAAAATCATCACTTGATGTGATTCCTGTGTCACAGAAATGCAATGTGTACAAAGCAGGTCTATAGAGAAAGCAGGACTATGATTAAGTAATACTTCATCTTAGTAGAAGTGGAGGTAGTATGTTGTGGGGGAGGAATACAAAATCCAAGTGGGAAATACAACCCCCTTCTTCAGAAAGAAGGCAAAAAAAATTAATTTTAAGGGATCTAGGAATTCCCTGATTGAACCTTAGCTCAGGAGTGCTCTGGGACCTAAAGAGATAATCACGGAATGACAGATAGACAAACAGATAAGACAGATTAGATGAGTTGTAGATTTATAAACTAACATTTACAGAAATCAAGGTGAAGGGAGTCACCTTTGAGCCTGAAAGAGGACATAGTGACAAAGAAATCTCCCAGGACCACAGGAGTTATTTATCAATCAATATAAGGTGGTTAGACTTATTCACTTAGCAAACATGAATAACAAAAAAAGCCACACTGTGAGAGAGCTGACTTGAAGCAGAGGAAATGAAATAGAAACTGGAGATGGCTCTGACAGACTTATCTTTAAAGATGTCAGATAAAGTAAGCAACTGAACTAACTCAGCCATTCTCAACAACCAGAAAGGAGTCATGGATAAGGTAGAAAGGAGATAAGGTAGCGCTCCCCGACCACCCTTCAGGAAACAGGGTATGTGGTACACTTTTCCTATCAGCAGACACTGACGAAACACAGGATCTCATTCTGAAATTCAATAAATTCCTTGGAAATTCCTAGAGGTGCTAACAGCTAAATATAAAGCTAGTACAAGCACCCAAAACCTAGTATTTTTCCATTGCTAACAATCCTCTGTTTTTCACAAGAAAGTGCAAAGATCCTTTTTAAAGAAACAATCCAAATCCAGAGCTCAAGCAGAGATCTGTCAGAGAAACCAGGCTCAGGACTCCCATTTGGTGTCCCTTCATTTCACTGCCCAGTTAAACGGTCCTCTTCAGCTCTCCATCACTTACCAGGCTTGTTCGAACACAGCAAGGTGGCAAGAGCTTCATGTATCCACGGCAGACCTGAATTCCAACCTAAACTCAACCTGTTCCACCTCAGAGCAGTCACCAGTCATCTTTTATTATCCATAGGAGTAACTAACCAAATCCTTACTTGGGTAAAGGTGGCGATGAGAAGGGCAAAAAGACCTGCACACCCTGCACACCTGCCCCACGCCACTTCCTGAGGCTTACTATGAAGCTCAGCTGAATGCCTTTCTGAACCTACTCGGTGGGTACGTCAGTTAAAATCAGCTGACACCTCAGTGAAGATCAGCTGGTTGGCTTGTTCATCCTTTCATTCAAAAAAACATTTCTGAATGCCTATTAATGCCAGCAGCTGCCGCCGGTGGCATAGAAAGACAGTAAGAGAAACAGACTTTAGATTAACCCTCAGATTCTGTGCTCTCTTATTTTAAACCAAAATCACACCTCAAACCTATGTACCTATGTATTTTTTTGTATTTTAGAAGACTGGAGTGTTTCTTAATTCTTTTTTCTAATTTGAAAATTTCACATACAATGAAGTGCACAAATATTAAATGTATGGCTCTTAATCTGTACATACGTATACACCTACGTAATCTCCATGCAAGTCAAGATACAGAATGTAAAGTGAGAAATATAATGGAGGAAAAGAAAACCGGATCATTGGTCATGTCTCTGAAAACACTAAAATCAGCTCTGCAGCCACTGCCGTGGGCAGTCTTTCTTTACATACACTGATTTACCATCACGAACAAAATTCATTGAGTCCCTAATTCTACACAGGACCACTTGTATTTTTCACCTCAAAAAAACTTTTTTAAAGAGTGAAGGAGGCCGATTCTGAATTTTTACTTTCAAAAATTTGCAAAACAAAGAAGATAAAATAACAGAAATTAAAAAACGATGATACAGCAAAAATCCAATGTTGACTGCCATATAATAGGAAGCAGCCATGCAGCTGGAAACACAGAGTAAAAGAAGGGAGCTGAGGGAATATACAACTCCTAAGTCTTAAAAGAAATAATGTAAATCCCCTAATTCATCTCCCAGCCTTGCAACAAGAGACCTGAGAGCGCCACTGTCTAAGCAAGAGATAAGTCTGCTTTATTTTATTCATGAATATGTAGCCACATAGGGCAACAGGCTGACTGAACCCAGTGATTTTAGGCTGGCCCCCCTGGAAGAGGCCATGGAAAGAAAGGCAGATGTACTTAATTAGTGTCACCACAGTCTGGCACAAAACTCTAAAACCTCAGCAATATTTCTATAAATGAGTTTTCTGCTAACCCCTTTTAGCAAGCTGTCCATTTTAGGCCTGAATGAGCAACATCTAACTTTATCATTTTACAAGAAAGGAGAGGTTTGCAAATCTTAGCAAGGCCCTCTTACAAATCTTAGATCAAGAAATTTAAGCAAAGGAATAGAAGTAGCACATCATCATCTTGAAATTTTACCCTTTGAAAGGACAGTTTAAAATAAGGGACAGATTCATAATCTCTTATTTTTAACAATCTCCTCCAGAATTTTGGACAGTAAAAATAAACAGCTCTGCTCTAAACTTTGACACTTTCCCCTAAAACTCAAACAGAACAGCAGCAGAGCTGTCAATTATGTACAGCTGGAAACAAGAACCAAGGAAAGAAGCTGCTGCCTGTTAACTCTAGACAAATAAGTGGTTATTATTCATCTGTCTAGCCACTTTAATGTGGTTCTTCATTATCCTGCAGAGAAAGCATGCCTCAGTATGCCTGTATTCCAACTGCACCCCAATGGGTTAAATAAACTAAAAATGCCACACACAATAAGCAAATAAGATATTTCACTGCAACCCTTCCCCAAAACTGCTTAATAATAGCCTTTTGAGTCTATTTCAACAATAGACATGTGAATATATATTTTAAAATAAAATTTCTGTCCATATCTAAAAAAAAAATACACAATATTAACATTAAAATTTCAGGAACAGTCACAAGGGAGATTCAAATCTGAGCATATAGTTTACTTATAAAATTTATCCAGCTAACTTTAAATCACATACAAGTCTAATTTTTGCCCCCAAAAAGGACAATCACAGATCTTTCAATTCCGTATCAGTTCCACACCCAACTTAGTACCTTACTTTAAAGCTACAGAAATAAAACCACTACGGACCATATTAACAGTGACATATATCTCAAGAAAATGAAGAGATGGCACTGATCACAAATTCAAGTTCAAAAGCGTTACTGAAAAGAATGTAGATTAATATGGAGTGTTGGGGGGGCTTCTTATAGTTCAGGCATGCATTTATTTACTTGTTTTTCACACACCTATTGAACACTATGCCAGACAGACTGTTCAGCACTGAAGATATAAAAACCTTCCAGCCTTCCTCCAAATGGTGAACTAAGTGAATGCTCGCTGTGTGCGCACCTTTTACCTAACAGCTTATTCTGTAACACTGAGTGTATCCGTCTAAAGCAGAGGTCACCAAACTCATGCTGCAGAGGGTCAGACAGTAAACATTTTGGGCTTTGTGGGCCAGGACATACTGACACACTCAACTCTGTCTTCGTAGTGCAAAAGTAGCCACAGACAGTATGTTAATAAATGAGCTTGACTGTGTTTCAAAGGAATTTTACAGATACTAAAATCGGAATTTCATATAATTTTCACGTGTCATAAAATATTTTCTTCTTTTGATTTTTTTCAACCAATCAAAGATGTAAAAACAGTTCTCAGCTCATGGCCCACACAAAAATAGGTGGCAGCCCAGGGCTGGATTTAGCATGTGGGCTATAATTTGCCCACACCCAGGAGAGAGACCCAGGACTCCACATCTAAGCCACAAGTTCCAGGAGGTCAGGGCAATGTCCAATGAATCTTTATACACCCAGGAATCTGTATGGTGCTGAGGTACAGCAAGCAGTTAACTAACCTTATATTCAACTAAACTAAAAACACAAATCTCCAACCTGGCCTTCAAAAACCTCCTGGTCTAGAAGTGGAGAAAAGTGAAGAAACAAGACAATGCCATCTGATAAGCGCTGTGGTAGATACCTACAGGGTGGTGTGAGTGGAAGATCTAATCCAGGCCAGGGAGTAGGATGGAAAGGGATAAGAGAAACAAGCTGGGGAAGGGTTCCTAGAGGTGGTGACACCTGGGAGAAGTGTCCCAAACCAGAGAAGGAACCCTCTGAGCACATGAAATGACACAAGAGATGCCTAGAAGTTTAAAAAGGTCCAGATCCTAAAGGATCTTATACAGCATGACAAGGTGTCTGGACTTTACCTTAAAGGCTTGAGGAACCACTGCAGAAATTTTTAGCTAGGACATAACATCAACAGATTTGCATTTTAGAACCAGTGCTCAGTCCCAAGCAATGGCTGCCCAAATAGAAAGAGCAAAACTGGAGGCAGAAAGACCACCAAATTAGTTAGCAAGCTGCTGCAGTAATCAGGGTAGAATTTCATGGGGAGCTACAGTAAAGCAAGATAAAGATAAGGATCCAAGAGACATAATGGCTAGTTACAGGAAGTGAAAGTGGAGTCTTGGTCATACTGCAGTAAGGATGGGTGGGAAAGAGAGTGGTGGAGTTACAGCTGCCCAGAGACTTTCAGCAGTGGACACTATCCGCTGGCCAAACAGTAATCTTTACTGACGCCTATAAAGCACGGTCTTTGGCAAAAGAATGGATGCGAGTCTCAGGTCTAAACAGTAATTTAGCTGTATCTTCATTTCATTAAGATACAGCTTTGAACTGGATAAGACAATAAGGAATGAATTTAGTTCTGGACATGACCTCTGGACATCCTAAACTGACCATGTCCAACCTGGAGAGGAAACTGTCCTGAAAATGCGAATTTAGAATTCATTGATTTGCCAACAGTAATGAAAGCCTTGAGATTAAGAGATGTTCATTCAGAAAGAGCAAGTAACATGAAAAAAAACAAAGAAAGAAAAAAGAAATTCAGAAACGTAAGTGAAAAGGAACAGAGGCAGGAGAAGGAAAACCAAGGGAGTTTGGTATCTCTGAATCAGTATATACTTGAACTTGTATTTTAAAGTTGCCCTGGAATAAACTAGTCACTCTTTTGAGAGATCTGTTAGAGACGCTAAGAGCTGAAGGAGCATTATGTCAGACTGACATAATAAAACCTACCTCCACTGCAATTTTTGGCAAATCACAACCTCAGGCTCCTCATCTTCGCTTTCCCTCAATGAGTTATGAAAATCTAATCAGTGATTGACTGGATGCTTTAAAGTACTACAAAGGCACTCCTGATTTAGTACTGTAATGGCATTTATCTGGGTATGAAAATTCCAAATGAAAGTCATTGAAAATGCTAGCTGCTCAGTCGTGTCTGAGTCTGCGACCCCATGGACTACAGCTGTCAGGCTCCTCTGTTCATGGAATTCTCCAGACAAGAATACTAGAGTGGGTTGCCATTCCCTTTTCCAAGGCATTTTCCTTACCCAGGGATCGAACCCGAGCCTCCTGCATTGCAGGCAGATTCTTTACCGTCTGAGTCATCAGGGAAGCCAAAATTCCATCTAACCAAGTATAAACTTCTGAAGAATGGACCTTCAATCTTCTACACCTTTCTGTCAGGTACGGCACCATGTATTTAGTAGGTATTTAAAATATGTTTGCAGAATATTTGGAAGTAACGTGAGAATGTATGCACAAGGCTAAGGAGTGAATAGCAAAAGGTATATCTGACTTCCTAAGAGGATTTAGAACTGAAATAGTCAAGCTTTGTCCCTACCACAAATGTGGTCAATGACAAAATCATGGGTAGAAGGGAGCTTACAGCTCCAGAATTTTCTCCTAATGTGTAAATTGTTTTTCTGAATACTCTAGAAACATGAAGAAGGTATTTAGAGAAAAAGCAGTGAATTGTAGAATAGGAAACCAGCCAACAGCAACTTCATAAAACTGTGTTCACCAACTGCTAGCCATTAAAGAAGAGCTCCTTAACTTCTCAAGTTGAAACCTGCAAAATGTAAATCAGGCCTTTGTGAGACAAACTAAAATAGTGTCCCCTCGGGGTACACAAATACCACAGTGAAGTCACCAGAGTTCTGACAGAGTCAGAACCTACTTTGCAAAGATTTTCCTGGGGGAAAAAAAAATTGCCATTTTTTCCTGTTAAATATACACTAAGGGACCAAACAGAATAAAGTGCAATATCCTCCCTTATATAGCGATTATTCTAATTTAGACACCAAGAAGCAATATCTTAGATACAGCTTAAAAGCATCATTTAATCACTCTTTGTTCCCGAAACTTATAGGGAGCTTGGACACCAATCTGGTCTTGGTGTAAATTTTAGGAGTTCCATAAACTTTGACTGAGTTGGTTTTATAAGCACTCTTTTCCTTAATATAATTGTTTTTAGAAAGAGGGAAAGGTACCCTCCTCCAAGATCAAGACCCAGTTTGCCAAGTCTTCACCTGCAAATGACTACCAAGTTAATTAAACAGGTTGTTTAATAAAAGTCAAGTTCTCAGCCACAATCTTACTATCAACTATTCTGCTGATAAGGATAAAACTCACTATAACTTAAAAAAGCCAAAAGCTAAACTTTGAAAACGTAGTTGAATAATTCATATAGAAGTCAGGAGAGAAGATCCAGAAGTTGAAGGCAAACTAAGAAAAACTTCAGGGTGCCTTGCTGAGATTTCTCTTCACAACAGGCAGAAAATGTGGTTCTGAATCCCACAGCAACTGTAACTCATTATATCTAAGGATACATTACACCCTGCACCCTGGATTACTGTACTGGTGCTTAAGACATGGCTGCTTTCAGAAGCAACGCTGATTTTCCTGGCTTTCATACAAGTGATGATAATGGTACAACCATCTAATTTGTACCTGCCATCTATTAAAATATGCCTCACCGCCCAAAAAATGGACCAGTTAAAATGATCGTGTAATTTTATACATACATGTGTATGCATGAAAAGTTTCTGGAAGGTTACAAAAGAAATTGTGAGCAACAGTCTCCAGGACAACTTAGCAACTGGAGATGCAGTACACACTAGTCATTATACTGTTTTAACTCATTATGTCACATTTCACTTTTACAACAAAAAAAAAATGACTTAGGATCAGTGGCAAAGTATGTGTATTTCTTGTGACTACTTACGTGAGAACTGACTTTGCTTATTTTAAACTTTACTGTGTTTAAAGTTCAACGTTAAAAGGAAAGCTAGGAAAGCGGTGGCCAGACCTAGTTCTTTCACACTGCTCCCGTAGAGTTTCACATGCTCTGTAAGGGCAGAGCACAATATGCATCACTTGTTTAAGGGTATGTGAAATCCGAACTGGACGGGAGATTTAATAGATGCACAAACAGTCATGGTCCTTGAATTCATGGGAAATAATTAGTTAGCTAGAGCCCGTGGAGTAACTGGAGTTAGGGAGTGAATACACTGAATATCCAATACATAAAACCCTGTCTATCTGCCATAAGTTAGAGGTCACAACATGTATAAATACATAGATCCTTGTCATTAAAAAAGAGGGGAGAGAAAGAGAGAGATTGAGACATCTAACCCCACTACACACAAATCTCCCTCCCCTTCCAAGAACAAGTACAATAAGTTCTTGTCAAGTTTTTTAAAAATTGTCCACCTAAAAAGCTTAAAGAAAAAGTTTTTACAGCACTTGGATGAAAACTATTTTAGGTAACTTTTTACTTAGAAGTTTTAAATCTATGGTTTTATGAACTTCATTTAGCAAAAATGTTACCAAAAACTGAAGAACTTTTCAGCAAAATGAGTTCAAGCACATATAATATTTTCAGTGAAAAAAGTCTTTCAAGCATTCAATCACTAGGACCCAAAGTTCATGTATCTGTTGCCCAGGAGTAGCAACCTAACTTGACAGATACTGTCTTACCTAACACATTATCTTTGTAACAGAGAAGTAATCACTGAGTAATCTACCTTCCTACACCATCAACTGAAATAACCTTTCACTACATAATGATCAAGGGCTTCCCAGGTGGCTCAATGGTAAAGAATCCGCCTGTCAATGCAGTAGACTGGGGTTTGATCCGTGGGTCGGAAAGATCCCCTGGAGAAGGAAATGGCAACCCACACCAGAATTCATGCCTGGGAAATCCCATGGACAGAGGAGCCTGGCAGGTCATGGTCCATGGGGTCACAAAGAGCCGGACACAACTTACTAATTCAAATTCAATGCTCACAGCAGAAAATTCAGAAGGTCCAGACTGACAGCCCTATCTTTACTTAAATAAGAGATTCTTATGCAGAAGTTTTCAAATGAATCTCAGGCATGTGAGACATCGAGGCCATGCTTTTGCTTCGAAATGTTTAATATTTCAAAACAGATGAAATAAGACTTGGTGGGGATTCAAAATTCAACACAGAAACTTTAACAAAACAAAAATTTAAACAAAAATAAATGGATACAAATTTCAAAAATAATTCTGGCCAAGTTTAAAAATATAGCACTTAGGAGAAAAGAGCTAAGAGCATCCCCACAAGGTCTTGGGAGGCCCTTGGTCTCTTGCAGAACCTTCAGAAGGGCATCTGTTCCAACATACAGTTTAGGTCCATATCTTTGAAAAATGGAACTGTTTACTTCTTCCATCTCAGAAAAATGGGTGCCTCGGAGTTCCAGTTTATAAACGTATTTTTGAAAAGTCTCATCTTCCTAATGATTTGTCTACAAATAAAATATTTACTACAAAGGTGCTAAATACTGCTTTCCTAAAACTTATTCCACACACAGTAATTTAACTTCACTTTTCAAGTACTTTCTCTGGAATCTTGACACTTACATAAAACTTAATGGACCAGAGAGCAGTGGAAAGAAAAACACAAAACACAACCAAAAGAACCAAGTGCCCACCAAACAGTTCCTTTCAAAGATTCCCCAAATCATGTTTCCAGCCTTAGAGAACTATCCTGATTTGATAGAAGAATGGCTTGGCACTAGAAGTTCTCTGTAAGTTCATTACTACCAGCTAGCAGGAAAATCTTGGCTTTCAACCTAACTGAGGCTGAAGCTCTACATGTCAAATGTCAGTTTCTTATGCATATGTTACTCTGTTAAACACAATGATGAATCACTCAGTTTGTTTGTATATTCCAATGATGAAGAAAAACTGACCCAGATCAAACATGATTTTTCATACAATTCTTTGAGATAAACACGTCCATCCTCATCCACCGCCCAGCGATGAAGTTTTCTATACATCCCTTTCCTGATTTCTAAAAGGTCATTCACACATGCTTCTACACTTGCCTTGAATCAAAGCAAAAGGGAAGGCAATGAGGAGAGCCTTTTTACTCAGGGACCAAACTTCCAACAATTGCAGTGGGTTGCAGATACTTCCTTTTGTTTTCTCTCTCCAGAGATTAGCAGTGAAATCGCTTTGTGGCCCTTCATTAAAGATGAACAACTTTCAAGAACAATAACTTTAAAAGTGAACTTCTATTTTAACCACAAGCAGGCAACAGCGGTAGTAAAGGCATTTGCTCCCCTCAAATCCCCTTAACCTTTCCTCTCTAGCGTATTCAGCAGAGTAGCGTATTCAGCAGAGCAAACAGCAATCATCCTCAACCCTGGAGAGAAAGACTTTTAAACAAGGTCAAAGTGCTTAAGGTGGACAAGGAGAGGGGGGCGAGGAGGGTTTCTGATTCATGCTTCAGGAAAGAGGGACCAAAGAAGCCGAAATGGCGAATAATCTAAGGAAGGAAAAGCCGGCTAAGTTAGAAGAGGAAAGCAGACAGAGAGATGCTGGCGGGAAGCATCTTGGCCCGCGGGAAGTTAGGTGTTAGATTTAGCGCAGAAGTTGGAGAAGGGACTTTCTGTGCGGCCCAGGCTGGGGAGTAGAGAGCTGGCACGCGGCTCTTGGGGCCCCTGTCCAGGCTGGACCAGGGGGTGAGGGTGGCCCGGGGGCCGGGCTGCGGGCAAAGCAGCAGCAGGGGACCCGGGGCTGTCACTGCTTACCCAGGTGCAGCGTGAGGTTGATGGAGTTGGGGTACTGCACCCCGGCCAGCATGGTCTGGCTCTGCCACCAGGTGGTGTCGGCCTGGTTGTTGTAGTCGGTCAGGAAGGCTGCCCCGTGCTGCAGGTGGGGCTGCCCGGCGTCGCACAGGTGACAGGACTTGGTGACGCCGGTCACCCCGGTCTGCACGCAGTACTCCTCGGGCGGGGTCCCGCACGTGTTGGTGGCCACCACCGTCACGTTGAAGGCGGCGTTGACGAACTCGGGCATGCAGCGCTGCGGCCGCCCGGCCTCGTCCGCGCACTCGTCCATGGCTGCCCGGGCGCAGCCGGCCGCGGCGGCCGCCAGCACCGCCAACACCGGCCAGACGCGGTCCCGCGGCCGCCGCGCCGCCGCGGCCCGCTTGCCGCCCCGCATCCCGCCGCCCCCGCGCCGGGCCCCGGCAGAGGCCAGGGGTGCGTGCGTCCCTCGGAGGCCGCTCCGCGCGGGCTCAGCCTCGGGGCCCAGGGACGGGCTCTCCGGACGCGCGGCGGCGGCGGCGGCGGCGGCTGTGCCCCCGGAGAAGCGGGCGGCTGGGCGCCCCGGCCGAGAACCGCGCGGCTCGCTGAGGCCGCTCCGCGCGCGCCGCTCTCCCACCCGGGACACAGCCCGCAACTGGCCGCCGACCCCCGACTTCCGAGCGAGTGCCCGCGCGCGGGCGCGCGCGCCCCCGGGGAGGAAGGAGCTGGGGGTGGGGTCGGCACGGTGGGGTGGGGTCTGGCCGAGGAGGAAGCCCAGCCCCGGCGCCCGCTCAGCCGCGCCCCGGCCCTCCGCGCGCGCCGTGCACTGCGCGTCCGCCCCGGAGCCTCGCAGCGGCACCTCGCGCTCGAGCCCGCGGCGCGCGGTCGGCGGGGGCGGGGCCTGGAGGGGCGCGAGGGGTGGGCGGGGCTTGGAGAGGGGCGGGGCGCCGGGGAGGGCGGGGCGCCGGGCGGTGCATGCCGGGAGAGGGGCTGCGGGGCGCCCTGGCGCCGGGTCCCCGGGAAGACTCGGGGCGGAGGCAGCGGAGGGGTCTAATGGGGGCGACCCCGGAGGGGCGAGGGCGCGCGCAGTTGGCCCTTGGGCCCCGAGCGGCCTGGGCCACCCCAGGTGTCCGACCTGCTGTCCCGCGGGCCGCGCCCCGGGGCGGGGACCCGAGGGACCCGACCCTGCGGAGGGAGGGGGCTGCCCGCAGGCTCCCGGCCGCCCCCGCCGCGGGGCCGCCCCGCGGATGCCCGGGGCTGCTCGCGGCCGGCTCCAGGGCTTTCCGAGCGGAGTTCCCGGGGTGTCAGGGCGCTGACACGGTCCCCGGAGATTAGAGAGCGGGATCGCAGCATCAGAATGAGTTTTCTGAAGTGATTTCCTGCCTCTGAATTGAAGCGTAACCCGTAGTTTTTAACAGGGGCGAGGAAGGAAGTGAGAAGGCTGGGAATGGAATGGCATTTCTTTTTTCCCCTGGGTATGCAGCAGACCCACTGCGAAATTCTTCCACTGTGTTGTTTATGTTCCCCAGCTTGCCTTTAAAAGACTCGAAAGGATCTGGGTTCTGACATCCTCCTTTTCGGGCCTGCTGAGTCACGGAATATTCTCCTTGCCAGAATGACTCAGTTCACAGAACCTCAGCCAGAAGATCATGAGGTTTAGCCTGAGATCAGAACCTGGGCACCTACTCAGTGCTGATGCGACGCGCACGGACGCAGAGGGAGGGCGATGTAAACGTGGATGGATCGCTTTTGGCGTCCGGGAGCAAAGTGGGGTGTACGCGGTGGATGCTCCTGAGACAGATTCTTTTTTTTTTTTTTTTTTTTAAACTTTACAAGATCTTAACTGTAGTAAATGCACTGGGGCGGGGACGGGAGGATGTCTAGTTTTGTACCCAGAAGTCCCG
Organism: Antilocapra americana; assembly: GCA_007570785.1. Classification (NCBI taxonomy): domain Eukaryota; kingdom Metazoa; phylum Chordata; class Mammalia; order Artiodactyla; family Antilocapridae; genus Antilocapra; species Antilocapra americana. The sequence continues at coordinate 8,733,112 of ML663557.1, forward strand.
TTAAGAGAGGGATGGTGGGGATACGAAATGATGTAATAAATGTCCGTTAGGTTACTATGGTAGGGGTCAGCGTTAACTCTAGGAGGACCTTAAGAGTGATGGTTTGGGGGAGGGGAGCAGGTTAGGGGACTTGTCGGAAAGATGAGGTTGCTTCACAGATACATGGATCACTTATTAGGCGTGACTCAGAGCCTCTGACTCCTCATCCCTTGGCATCTTCTCTTTGGTTGAAGAACCAAAGCTGTGGGTAACAGTGTTTTTTCATCCTTTCATGTTTGAGTCAGAAGCAAAATATATTCATTTATACCTAGAGGGGGTGATATTCTCTCTCAGTCCTTGACTGTTCTTGAGAACAAACAAGGACATAAAAGACAAAGATAAGGACGGTAGTTTGTAAATAAAGCTACAGATAATTTTAATAATTATATTTAAATACATATATTAATACATTTGCCTTATAAATTTTCAGTATTTTATTAGATATTGGCAAGCCAAACAGTGGATCTCCTTTTGTTTACTGCCAAGTCACAATAGTTGAAGAAATGGAGAACCCAAAATCTATGAATCAACATAAATGTTTTCTTGCCACTGCTTCCTTTTGGGTTCTAATGTCCAAGGGTAACTAAAGCTATTCCTTATGCTTATCTATCCCACAGTTTCATTACCAGAACCTCATCTGGTATTTGTAAAGCACATAAAGAGACTTTGAATCGATTTCCGAATTCTGTTGCTCATCATGAGAGTGTGACAAGGACTATCTCTTTTGAAGAGAGATAAAATTGTAACCAGCCAGTGTGCTTGATGATAAAAAAAAAATTTTTTTTTGCTCCATTGTTTAAATCCTGATTCAAACAAACCAATGATTAAAAGAAAAAACTTAAGACAATTTGAAAAATTTAAATGCTAACTAGATTGCCAATGATAACAAATCAAGTATTTTAAGTACCTGGAGATGCCACTGCTGACTAAATAGACTTGGTATTTTTTTTTAAGTGAGAATGTTTGAAATTTTCTTTTACTTCAAGCTGGCCTGTTTTTTAAAGAATTTCTGAGTCCTTAATTCATGTTCTTAGCTGCTTGGAAACTTCATTACCTCTGGTAAACAAATGTGATGTTTAGAAGAAAAATGTGACAATGTGGGGGAAATGGTTTCAGACCCCTCAGGAGATGATTGCCAGTGCCTCTATACTTCGAGAATGGTAGGATGAGGGAAGGTAGTCGTTTACTGTACAGAGGAAGGAGCTCCAAAAAAAAATTTTTTTTCATTCCACTTAGAACCTCAGAGAACAGAGATTTCTCCCATCAGGATCTGTGTAATCAGTTTCAAGGAAGGATGCTGATTCTCCTGGCTCAGGTCGCTGCAGATGCCTGAGCATATCCACCCCTAGGGAGGTGAAGAGTGATGTGAAAACCTTGGAGTTTAGGAAAAGCAGTTCTCCAAGGAAAGAGGTTGCTGTTGCCAGAGGGGGCAGATTACAAGGCATAAAAAAAAAAGAAACCCAGATGCCCATTACATCAAAACTGAGACTATATGATATATATAATTAGAAAAATTATTTTAAAAGTTTGTATTGACCTTTGCAGATTGCAATTTGGCCCTTTTTTTATCCTTTATAATTACCAGTGTGTTTATTTTTCCATCCCTTAGTCTTTCTGATTTCATTTCCCTATATTCTTTCCAAGTCTAGACATTACTCTATCTTTTTCAAAAATATTTTACTTATTTATTTGGCACTGAGTCTTAGTTGAGGCATGTGGGTTTCCAGTTTCCTGTGCTCTTGCTCAATCACTCAATCATATCCAGCTCTTTGCAACCCCATGGACTGTAGCCCTCCAGGCTCCTCTGTCCATGGGATTTTCCAGGCAAGAATACTGGAGTGGGTTGCCATTTCCTCCTCCAGGGGATCTTCCTGACATTGAATGGAACCTGGGTCTCCTGTGTCTCCTGCATCGGCAAGCAGATTCTTTACTGCTGAGCCACCTGGGAAACATGGGTCAAACCCAGGCCCTCTGCATTGGGAGTGCGGAATATTTGCCCCTGGACCACCAGGGAAGCCCCAAGTTTTATCTTTTATATTTAGAATGCAACTTAAAGATAACAGTTGCAACCAATAATATAATGCTGTTAGTCTATATTTACATTCTGTTTTATACTTTTCAAATTGTAATAATTCCGAAGCAAGGAATAGTAATTGTCTAGGGTTGAAAATAGGGGAGCTTTGGCGGGCTACCGTCCATAGGGTCCCAAAGAGTCAGACACAACTGAAGTGACTTACCACATAGCATACATAGGATTGAGGAAACTAAGGATCCAAGAGACTAGAGAGCCTGCACTTTCTGGATAACTGCCCAATGCTATTTTCTTTTCTGTCGTTTAAAGATCATGGATGAGAAAAGGGTAAAGGGAAGCTTTCTCAAACTTCCAAGGTTTTGAGGTTATCAAATGGGAATTTCTAATTAGGTGAGAATTAATATGATACATTGGAAAAGACCCTGATGATGGGAAAGATGGAAGGCAAAAGGAGAAGGGGATGATAACAGATGAGATGGTTGGATGGCATCACCAACTCAATTGACATGAATTTCAGCAAATTCGGGAGATAATGAACGACAGGGAAGCCTGGCATGCTGCAGTCCGTGGGGTCATAAAGAGTTGGACACAACTCAGTGACTGAACAACAACAGCAGAAGAGAATTACAATATCCCTCTTCAAAGTTACACTAACTACATGTGATTCTTAATGTTAGGTCTGTAGATCCTTTCTTGGTCCTTGGTACAAGTCCAAGCATAACTAGATAAGATATTGTTGTGGCCAGGCGCAAGTGAAGACAGGATTCCTCTTCTATGAGGTAAAGCCCGTTCTTTGCATCCAACTCCACATACCCAGTTTAAGCCATCTTTACATTGTGATACTAGTTTTAAAAGGGAGAGAGCAAAAAATGAACACATACCATAATCCACAAGATTTAAACTAGAATTTTCTTAATACAAAGACAATTTTTGAAAGAAATGTTTCCAAAAGTTAGGAGTAAAGTTGAACCCCTCCCCTACCCAAAATCTTTCCCATCAAAGGAACAGAAAATTTCACACCTCAGAAATTTTATTATTCTGCCAACCAGATATTGAATGCATCCTACTGTGGAGAATAGAGAGATAAACAAGCTTTTATTGGGCCTTCTTTAGTGGTCCAGTGCTCAGGACTTCACCTTCCAGTGCAGGGAGTGCCAGTTCGATCCCTGGTTGGGGAACTAAGATTCCACATGCCTCAGGGCCAAAAAACCAAAACAGAAAACAAAGGAATATTGTAACAAATTTAATAAAGACTTTTTAAAAATAAGCTTTTATATATAGATGAAATGGTTTTACTGTGAGAATTCAGAATGTCTACTAAGTTATTGATCCTTGGTGGTTAAATACTGTCAGAAAGGGTAATTCTTTCAAGACCAAAGTTATATTATTGATTGTTTTTTCTCAACATTTAATTCCATTATAGTTCATTATCTCATTCAAATACATACTTTTTTTTTTTTTTGAGGCTGTGCCTAGCAATTGTTTACAATTAGAAGTTCACAGCTCTTTGAGCAAGACTCCCTTTGGGAGTATGATAATAACAACTTTAAATTTTTTTCTGATTGAATTTATATTTGTCCTCATAAAGAACTCAAAGGCCTCCATCTCCAGTTTATATATGTATTTGAACAAATACTAGATTACTTTTTCCTCCCACCCAAATTTTGTTTACTGTAACAACCAGATGAAAGCAAAATTTTTAAAACTTCATCCCTAATTATATGCTATAATTATACTACTATACTACTAAAATGACTGTTTTTTTTAATCAGAATTCCCTGTCCTAGCCTTAATCATTCTTTTACTTTAATAGATGTCTTTTACTGAAGTACAATTTGCATGCAAAACACACAAACACAAATTCCAGGGTATAGTTCATATCACAAAGTGCACACACTTGTGTAATCACTACCAGGTTCAGAAGTAGAATATTACCCTAACTTAAAAGCCCCATCATGTCCCCTGACCATCAGTACCCTTCCCTTCTCCCTAAATGAAGCTTCCATCCTAATTTCTGTCACTATAGTTGTGCTTGTTTTCAAATGTTTTCAAATGAAATCACACAGTATGTGTTTTGGGGAGGGGGGATGGCTTCTTTGATCAATATTGTGGTTTTTTATATGAATCTGCATAATAAAGCAATACTTTATTATTTTCTTTGTTGTGTGATGTTATATTGTATAAATAAACTATAACTGGTTTATTCACTCTATGACTGGTGGACATTTCAGTCATTTACAGTTTAGGGCTATTTTGAATAATGTTACTCTGTCACTATCAAAATTCTTATCCTTTGAAAATACACACACGCACACATTTTTGTGAGTATATACCTAGAAATGTAATTGCTGAGTCATAGGACTAGGCAAATATTCCAGAGAGGAAGGCAGTTCTTATGGAAGCCTGTGATGAAAGTTGCATAGTCATGTCCGACTCTTTGCGACCCCATGGACTATACAGTCCATGGAATTCCCCAGGCCAGAATACTGGAGTGGGTAGTCCTTCTCCAGGGCATCTTCCCAACTCAGGGATTGAACCCAGGTCTCCCACATGGCAGGTGGATTCTTTACCAGCTGAGCCACAGGGAAGCCCAAGAATACTGGAATGGGTAGCCCATCCCTTCTCCAGGGATCTTTCCAACCCAGGAACGGAAACAGGGTCTCCTTCATTGCAGGCGGATTATTTACCAACAGAGCTATCAGAGAAGCCCAATCTACCAAACATATAGAAATAAAAACAGTGAATTAGGCAAAGTGAGGTTACTGAGGAGTGTGTTGCAAACAAGGAACAAGATAAAATCCCAGAATAACTAAGTGAAATGAAGATAAGCAATCTACCTGATAGAGTTCAAGATAATGATCATAAAGATGCTCAAAGAACCAAAGAACTCAAGAACAGATCAACAGAGGGAGAAATTAATTTTTAACAAAGAGTTAGAAAACATAAAGAAGAACCAGAGATGAAGAATATAATAATTGAAATTAAAAACATACTGAAAGGAATCAATAGTAGCTTAGATAATACAGAGGAATGGATCAGCAAACTGTTAAGACAGAGGAGTGGAAATCACTGAAGCAAAAGAGAAAATAAACTGTGGAAAATTCTGAAAGAGATGGGCATACCAGACCACCTGATCTGCCTCTTGAGAAACCTGTATGCAGGTCAGGAAGCAACAGTTAGAACTGGTCATGGAACAACAGACTGGTTCCAAATAGGAAAAGGAGTACGTCAAGGCTGTATATTGTCACCCTGCTTATTTAACTTATATGCAGAGCTCATCATGAGAAGCGTTGGGCTGAAGGAAGCACAAGCTGGAATCAAGATTGCCAGGAGAAATATCGATAACCTCAGATATGCAGACGACACAACCTTTATGGCAGAAAGTGAAGAGGAACTAAAGAGCCTCTTGATGAATGTGAAAGAGGAGAGTGAAAAAGTTGGCTTAAAGCTCAATATTCAGAAAACTAAGATCATGGCATCCGATCCCATCACGTCATGGCAGATAGATGGGGAAACAGTGGCTGACTTTATTTTTGGGGCTCTAGAATCACTGCAGATGGTGATTGCAGCCATGAAATTAAAAGACACTTACTCATTGGAAGAAAAGCTATGACCAACCTAGATAGCATATTAAAAAGCAGAGACATTACTTTGCCAACAAAGGTCCATCTAGTCAAGGCTATGGTTTTTCCAGTGGTCATGTATGGATGTGAGAGTTGGACTATAAAGAAATCTGAGTGCCGAAGAATTGATGCTTTTGGACTGTGGTGTTGGAGAAGACTCTTGAGAGTCCCTTGGACTGCAAGAGATTCAGCCAGTCCATCCTAAAGGAAATCAGTCCTGGTTGTTCAGTGGAAGGACTGATGTTGAAGCTGAAACTCCAATACTTTGGCCACCTGATGCGAAGAGCTGACTCATTGGAAAAGACCCTGATGCTGGGAACGATTACGGGCAGGAGGAGAAGGGGATGACATAGGATGAGATGGCTGGATGGCATCATCGACTTGATGGCCATGGGTTTGGGTGGACTCCAGGAGTTGGTGATGGACAGGGAGGCCTGGCGTGCTGCATTCATGGGGTCGCAGAGTCGGACACGACAAGTGACTGAACTGAACTGAACTGAAGACAACATCAGACATACCAATATTGGCATTAAAGGAGTCCCAGAAGAAGAAGAAAGAAAGGTGTAGAGAGCATATCTGAAGAAATGATAAATGAAAACTTCCCTAACCTGGGAAAGGAAATGGATATTCAGGTCTAGGAAGCACAGAGAGTCCCAAACATGATCACCTCAAAGAGGACCACACCAGGAAAAGACGTAACTAAAATGGCAAAAATTAAAGATAAAGAGAGAATATTAAAAAGCTGCAAGGGAAAAGCAACAAGTTATGTACACAGGAACTCCCATTAGGCTATGAGCTGACTTTTCACCCAAAACTCTGCAGGCCAGAAGGGAGCAGCATGACATAGTTAAAGGGATGAAAGAGGGAAATTTACAACCAAAAATACTCTGCCCATCAAGGCTTTCATTCAGATTTGAAAGAAAAATCAAAATTTTCACAGGCAGACAAAAGCTGAAAGTGTTCAGCACCATGAAGTCAGCGTTACAAGAAATGTTAAAAGGAGTTCTCTAAGCAGAAAAGAAAAGCCCACAACTAGAAATATTAAAATTATGAAAAGAAAATTCTCATTGATAAAGGCAAATATATAATAAAGGTGGTAAATCAACCATGTGCAAGGTTACTAGGAAGGTTAAAAGGTAAAAGTAGTAAAATCATCTATATCTATAATAAGTAGGTAAGGAATACATGAAAATAAGGTATGTAGAACACTATGTTCAATCAATGAAGCTGAACTCCAGCTGCCTCCTGCCTCTCCAGATGGCTCTCCAAGATTGACAAGTGGATCTGACTTAGGATCTTTTCAACCTACTGGTGAGATTTTGTGTGTGCCCTTAAACAGTGGAGTCTCTATTTCTTACCACCCTCTAGATCTCCCGAAAGGAAGTGGCTTTCAGAGCCAAATGTTCTGTGGGTTCTTCTTCCTGGTGCAGGACCCCCAGGCTGGGGAAGTCCACCGTTGAGCTTAGAACCCTCACTTCTTGGGGTGAACCTATATAACTGTGATTATCCTCCCATCTATGGGTTGCCCACTCCAGGTGTATATGTGTTGACCATGCTGTGTCTTCACCCCTCCTACAGTCTTTTTTTTTTTAATCTTTAGTTGTATAAGATCTTTTCTGCTGGTTTTCAGACCTTCCCCATCAATAGCTCCTCTGTAAATAGGTGTGACTGTGATGGACCCTTACGGGGAGGTGAGTTCAGGGTCTTTCTCTTTTACCATCTTGGCTACTCCTCCACTATGCTATTTCATTCAGTGGAGTCCTTTGATGAAAGAAATTCTTCATTTTAATGTTACCTAATTTAAAAATACATTTATTTATTTATCTGGCTGTTCCAGGTCTTTAGTTGCAACATGCAAACTCTTAGTGGTGGGCTGTGGGCTCTGGTTTCCTGACCAGGGATCGAACCTGAGCCCCTGCATTGGGAGCACAGAGTCTTAGCCACTGGACCCCCAAGGAAGTCCCTGATGTAACCTACTCTCGAACTTTAAGATCAGTGTTGTTTTGGGAATTCCCTAGGGTCCAGTGGTTAGGACTCAGTGCTTTCGCTGCCATGGCCTGGGTTCAGCCTCAGGTCAGGAAGCAAACTTCAGGGTTGGCCAAGAAAAAAAAAATACTAGTGTTGTTTTTATACTCATTTTAAAAATCTGTAAATATAATAGTATATCTTATTATGCTATGATCTGGAAATTTTGTTTTATCTTCCATATTTAAAACTTTAATACACCTTGAATTGATTTTTCTGTATGGTATGAAATAGAGGTGAAGATACCTTTTTTTCATATGGCTGCTCTATTGCTTAATCACTAACATTGGAAAGACTATTCTTTCCAACATTACTCTGCACTATTACCTTTATCACTAATCAAGTGCTCACTAATCTGATTCAGTTATCTGTATTCTGTTTTACGATAGCTCTGCAGTAAGTCTTGAAAACCAGTAGCGTAGGTTCTCCAACATTTTTTTTTTCCCTTCAAGACCATGGTGATTATTCTTGACCTTCTACTTTTCCAAACAATTTAAAAACTGGCTTGTCGATTTACAGCAAGAAAGAAAGTCTACCTAGAATTTTGCTTGTGATTACATTCAATCTACATATTCCTTTAGGCAGAAACAATATACATACATTATTGAGTCTTCCATTACTTAAAATGATATGTTCCTCCATTTAATTTAGGCCTTCTTTAGATTATCTTAATAATGTTCGATAGTTTTCTGTGTAGAATCTTGCATACTTTTAAATTAAATATTTTGCTAACTATTTTCTTTTTCATTCTCTTGTTTGTTACTAGAGTATAAAAATGCAATTGGTTGCTCCATATTGGCATTGTATCTAGCACCCAAAAACCTTGCTAAATTCACTTGCTATTTCCAATACTTTGAAAATTCTTTTAGATTTCCCAGCTATACAGTCAGGTCATTTGTGCATATTTTTTCCCTTTTAAATATCTTTCAGTTTGTTTTTTTTTCTTAACCTGCATTGTTTAGGACTTCTTATTAAATGTTAAATAGAAATGATGATAATAGACATCTTAATCTTGTTCCTGATCTCAGAGGAATACTTTTCAACATTTCACCATTAAATATGTTTGTTGTACATTTTCTATGTTTACCTTTTATCAGATTAAGGAATTTCCTTTATACTCCTAGTTAGATAAGAATCTTTTTTTAAGAAAATTATGAATGAATGTTGGAATTGGTCCTGAATTTTCTGCATCTCTTGAAATGCTTATTTGACTTTTCCATTTTGTACATCATATGATATTTTTTTAGTGTGCTGAATTACATTGAAAGAAAAAACAAAAGGTGGTTCAGACAGTAAAGAATCTCCCTGCCCTGCAGGAGACCGGGTTCTATCCCTGGGTCAGGAAGATCCCCTGAAGAAAGGAATGGCTACGCACTGCAATATTCTTGCCTAGAGAATTCTATGGACAGAGGAGCCTGGCAGGCTACAGTCCATGGGGTTACAGAGTCGGACATGACTGAGCAACTAACAGTTTCACTTTCATATAAACTTTTATTTATGGTATAAACTCAGTTTGGTTGTGCTATTATCTTTATCTATTACTGAATTTCATTTCTAATATTATATTTAGAAGTTTGTTCATCTATAATAAATGTCCTTTTTTTTTTTTTAGTATTTCTTAAGGATTTATGAATAAGACCATGCTGGATTTAAAAAACAAGTTGAAAACTATTTCTCTTTTTCTATTCTTTGGAGGAATTGTTTTAAGTATTATTTCATCTTTAAGTGTTTGGAATAATTCATGAGTGAAGCTATTTAGACCTGATTTTGGGGAGAAGTGAATAGAATAGGAAAAGACATTTTAATAGTACACTCAATATTTAAAATACATATAGAACTATCTAAATTTTGTTTCTTTTATAATCAGTTTTAGCAACTTGTATTTTTTAAGGAATTTGTCAGTTTCCTCCAAATTTCAAATTCATTGGCATAGAATTATTCATACTAACTTCTTATTCTCTTTTTAATGATTGCAGGAGCTTTATTCATTCCTGAGACTGGTATTTTCTCTCTTTTTATTACTTACCAGAATCTATCAGTTTAATTAATTGTTATAGATTACCAGCTTTTGGCTTTGTAATTTTTCCCTATTACTTGTTTATAATGTCATTCATTTCTGTTTTATTATTTTCTTCCTTCAACTTGGAGTTTGATATTCTGTTCTAGCTTTTTTATGTGAAATCTTAGATAATTAATTTCAGCCATTTCCCCCTTAATATAAATGGTTAAGGATTCAAATTTCACTCTATACAATGCTTTAGCTACATCCCATGAGTTTCAATCTATCATGTCATTTTTACTATTATTCAGTTCAAAATATTTTCTAATTTCTGTTTTAATTTCTACTTTGGCTTATAGGTAATTTATAAGTATGCATTTAATTTCCAAAGATTTGGGGGGTTTGTTGTGATCTTTGTCTTTATACTGTTTTTTATTATAATGTTCTTTAAAGTGTAATTAATGGGACCTTAGGAAATGTAATGTTTATTATGGTGATTGTTTTGCTTAGATCATGGAGTCAACCCATGGAGGGAGATGAGAAAGAGGACTTGGTGTCAGTTTGGAAAGGGTTGGCTCGCTACAATCTCTCTAGAACCTCTCTGATCCAGTAACTTGAAGGTGTGTACATTGCAGGAGCAGCAGTAAAAGGCCATCTGATCTGACCTCTTGAGACTGAGTAACAACCCTTGGATTCCTGGCCTTACTGTGACATGTGGACCCAGAAAATGAAAGACATTCTCAAAATAAGCAGGATAGATGTTTGGCGTCATAGTACTACTAAAAATATGTGACCTTAAGTTAATTCTCCAAGCTGAAAAAACAGGATATAACATTTTTCATTTGATATCATATTTCACTTGATATTTAGGAGACATGAATATAATTTAGTCTCCCCGCTGTGTTAATAATATCCATAGTTGACATTAACTTAGCACTTTTACTACATCTTAGGCACTTTTCTAAGCATTTTGCCTCTATTAATTCAATTAGTCTTCATACCTGTTTTCCACATTTTCAGATGAAGAAACTAAGGCATTGTGATATTGAGTGACTTGTCCAAGGCCCTTCGGCTGCTAGTGGGGTCTGGATTTAAATTCAGGATGCCTGGTACTAGAGCTGATGCTCCTAACCATTGTGCAGACTAATAACAAGTGCTTACTTGGAATTTTCTAGGTTGCATTGACATTTTAAGTGCTCAGTATATATAAATTTATTTAATCAGGGAGCCTGGTGGGCTGCTGTCTATGGGGTCACACAGAGTCGGACACAACTGAGCGACTGAACTGGTCTGAACTGAACCCTATGAGGTAGGTTAGGCTCCCTTGGTGACTCAGCAGTAAAGAATCCACCTGCAATGCAGTAGATGTGGGTCAAGAAAATCCTCTGGAGAATGAAATGGCAACCCATTCTGGTATTCCAGCCTGGGAAATCCCATGGACAGAGGAGCCTGGAAGGCTACAGTCCATGGGGTTGCAAAAGAGTTGGACAAGACTTAGCAACTAAACAATAGCAAGGTACATAGTTTTATATCATTCCATCTTATATTTAAGCACATGAAAGTACAGGGAGGTTCAGTAACTTACTTAAAGTGACAGAGCTAGTGAGTGGCAGAGATGAGATTCAAACATGGGCAGTTTGACTGCCGAGTCTTTGTCTTCACTGTTACATACTACTGCCTCTTGAATCATATTGGCTTGTCAAAGACATCAGTTCGTGTTGTATTATATTATCAAATTAACATTGACTCAGACTTGATAATTACATCAGTAACGATGAGGCATTTATTCCTGAATGGATGCTTTTCTCATAAATAAAGTTCTTCCCAATTTAAAAAAAAATTAAAAACAATTTATAGGCATAATAGAAATAACCTACAAATAACAGCATTTATGACAAATATGATTGTATAAAAATACACATTAGAATCTTAGTTTGAATTCTATGACAAAAAGAAATGACTTATAGATAAGATCAACTGAGGGAAAGAAAACTTCAGTTTGCCTTAAGTTATGCACACAGGTTATTTTTTCCATGGCTGCCACCTGAATTATTAAAGTTTAAAAGTTAAACTTTAATGTTAAACCACTCAGACTTCATAAATATGCGGTAGTGACAAGGCTTATTTGGTGTTAGTTCCACATGAAGGGGAAAGGGTCCATTTTCATCCAAAGGTCACCTGTCTAATATCCAGGTAACTTAATGACTGTAGAGCTGAACAATCCTCTTCCTACACATCACATTTTTTAACTGTACAGTATATTATACAGTAATTGAAGTCCTTAACTTGCTTTTAAATGTTAGCATGCCACAATTTTAGGAACAGAGCTTTCAACCCTTTATCCAGTCATATTTGACTGAAGTAATAATAGTTTTCTACTAACTTTTCACTTTTGATCTTTGGTGAATGTTCACTACACTCATTTGTTAACCACAAAGGATGTGCTTTTCCAAAGCAAGAATTAATACTAATTCAAACGGATTTTATGGAAAAGTCATTTCAGGGAATAATTTGACATCAGAGTATTCATTGAATACAAGAATGACAATTTCTTTTAAAGAGCTGGATGGATGCTCTTTTAGATGTCCAGTTTTGCATGCACATCAGCAGAACTTCTTAAGCATAAGGCACTCTTGTTTTTAATAGCCTCTGAACATTTGTGCTAATGGAAGCATTGATCCCATATTCTGGAATGAGTTGGGAAATGAAAGTCTGAATAGAAAGGACCCCTCTGACATACTGAGTCTAAGCAATGAATGTACTCCAGGCTATAAAGTAGGGATACAATTCAATCACTACATAAGGCAAACAAGTGGAAATATTCCATATGGCTTCCTAGGCAGAAAAGAAAAAAATTACCACTTCTAAAGAATTCTTCTCAGTATGTCACAAAATGAAAGTCAAAACAAACTGCTTAAATTTGGGAAATAAAAAACAGAATGTAAAAAAGAGGGGAAAAAAAGAAAATAACATACTTTGGAAATTGGTGCCATGGCAACTCCCAATAGCCAGAGTGCTGCAAGACAGGAAGAACTCGTTAAATTATTGTTATGGACCAAATGACTGTGTTCTCAACACCCTCCCCCCGACACACAAATTTTATGTATTGAAGCCGTAATTCCCAATATGGTAATACTTGGTGCTAGGACTTTGAGAGATGATTAGGATTAGATGTGGTCATGGCTGTAGAGCCCTGGTCCAACAGGCCCTTACAGAAAGAGACACAGGAGAGCAAGTGCTTTCACCCTTCTCCCTCCGTATTTCTCTCTGTCTCTCTCTCTCTCTGCCACACAATGAAAAGGTGTCGGCTGCAGGGCAAGAAGAAAACTGTCACCAAAAACCTATACTGGCTAGCACCTTGATCTTGGAATTACAAGTTTCCAGAACTGTGAGAATATTCATCGCTGCTCTTTAAGGCACCTAGTCTATGGTCTTTGTCAAGACAGCCTGGGCTAATACAATTGTTAAAAAACTACCTTTACTTTGTTGCAATCAATGCAAAGTAAATCTGCTATGTCTCAGAAAGTGTGATTCTTTGTTTATACTGAAAGTGAGCCTACTTTTTTCGCAACTGGTTGCAGATCCTAAAAATAGGAATAAATTGTATCTTAATAGACCTGTTTGTAACAGTCTAATATTCACTGACCTCTAAAATATGCCAACAAAAATAAATCCTTAGAAACTCAGTAAATCTCAGATAGTTACAACAAGATGCCAAAACCCTTTGTGCCTATAGTTCTGAAGTATGTTCCAGTTCTGAAATCTTGTGATTTTAAGTATCTAAAGTTTAATTGTTGATAATTTTAAGAGTGGATTTTCTTCACTCAGCATGTGTAACATCTGAACATTTTCATGGAAGTAAAGTGTAAGAATTAAGAATTGCAGTACTTTTTCCTCATTTTGTGTTTAGGATCATTTTAAGTAACAGTGTAGCTTTAAATTATACTGAAATACTGAAATATTTCTTATTCTGGAACTTCCATCTTGAGACAGCTCATTATAAAAATATCAGTGTCTGTGGAGTGCATGAAGGGATCATTGTCATCAGGCTGCCATCCTGATCCATCCTATCCCTTTATCTGAGAGTACAATTACACAGCAGCACTGAAGCTACGGAAAGAAAACAGAATGTTTCCCACTGCCAAGGAGGTACAGCCAAGGAAAGAGTCTTAGCACAGACAGGGTCAGTGACAAGCAAAGAATAAATTCACATACGTGCCTAGTTTCGTTCCTAAGAGATATGTCTTTTATATTCCAGATTACCTGAAGTTAAAGACCAAGGTTTTTGAGTTTTATTTTGAATATTGATATTAGGATGAGGGCTGGTTACCATTGGAGGCAGCCCTGTGATTAGAGGTTTGGTACTTTCAGCCCCACCTCTCCCCCTCCCACCATCCCCAGGAGAAGAGAGGCACTAGAGATAAGAGTTTAATCACCAGTAGTCAATGATTTCATCAGTCACATCTAAGTAGTAAAGCCCCCACTGAAACTCAGAAGGAAGGGGTTCAGGGAGCTCCCCGGCTGGTGAACACATGGAGATGCTGGTACAGTGGCTCCCCATACCTTGCCCTGTGTGTCTCTCTCTACTGGCTCCTCCTAAGTTATATCCTTCTGTGATAAACTGCGGGTCTAGTAGGTGAAATTTTTCTCTGAGTTTGTGAGCCTCTCTAGCAAAACGACAGCAGATGGTTGGATGGCATCACCAACTCAGTGGACACGAGTTTGAGCAAGCTCCAGGAGACAGTGAAGGACAGGGAAGCCTGGCGTGCTGCAGTCCATGGGGTCATAGAGTCGGACACAACTGAGCGACTTAACAACAACTAGCAAAATTCATCAAACCCTAAGAAGTGATTGTGCGAACCTCTGGTTTATAGCAAGTCGGTCAGAGAAATATAGGTAATACTTGAACTTGGGAATGGAGTCCCAAGTCCAAGGAGAGGATCACTGGAATCTCCAATTTAGTTAGTTGGTCAGAAGCATGGGTAACAGCCTAGGTTTGCAACTGGTGTCTGAAGTGTGTGTATGTGTGTAGGGAGGTGATAATCTTGTAAGACTGAACCCTTAACCTATGGAATCTGATGCTATCTTTCAATAGATAGTGACCGAATTAAGTTGAATTCTTGGACACACCCCTCTGATGTCCAAGAATTATTTGTTGATGTAGGGAATTTACCACCCTCACCACTATGTCAGGTCTCAGAACTCCCAAAAAAAGGAAGACAAAATAATTACAATAAAGTGAAATGGAATATGACATAAACACAGAAATAACTGGAAGTTATTGGAGGAACATTAAATAACTGGAAGCTGTCTAAGCATAGAAGTAACATGATAATATCTGCAAAATTTAAAGCACATTTCTCTCATTGCAGATGAGAAATGAATCAAAAATGGAAGAGAGCCATTTAGAAAGTAGGTGGCCGTTATCCCAGTAGGAGATAGATAACGATAGATAAGGGGGTGGAGAAGATGGCAAACTCAAGACATACCTATGAGGTAGAGTAAGTACCTCCTGGGTTTATTTCTTGACTATAGAAGATTAAGAAGACAATAGGAAAGAAATGTCTAGATTCTGGATTGAGTGATGCTGGGTTAATGGTGACATCATTCAATGAGATAGGAAACGCTGGAGGAAGAATAGGTTTGGGGATAAGGTTTAAGTATGCTGAGTCAGTTTTCAATTTTGGTTGATATGATTGTGTTAGATGCAAAATAAGGCATAATGTCTGACCTTGAGGGTTCATAGTACAAGAGAAAAACAACTAGCACATTATTGTATTCAGCATAATAAAAGACTACATAAAGACACAAAATGTTGAAATAGGATATGTGAGGTTATGAATAAACTCTCAAACTCAGTGACTTAACCAGCAAGAATTTATTGCTCGCTTATATGAACTCTAATGCAGTTTCAGAGGACTTTCCAGAGCACACCCACCCCTTCCCCAACATGTGATGTGTTTCAGCCGTTTTCATCTTGTGGTTCTGCCATCTCATTACAAGAGCTTCTTGTTAACTGACAGAAGAGAGCTTTGGAAGGTCACGTACCAGCTCTTAGGTGTTTCAGACCAGAAGTGGCACATCTTACTTCCACTCATGGCTCTTTGACCAGAAGAATTCAATTGCCCCACCTGATTAGAAAGGAGCTGGAAAATGTAGGGCATCTACAGACTACTCATTGAGGAGCAAGAGTTTGGAATGAGAATGATTCAATCACTAGCTGGGAGGGTCGGGAAATGCTTCACAGAGAGGTCACATTTATGCTGGAAATTGAAGGAAGTCTAGGAATTGGCCATGTGATGAGTACAGAGGAAGGGCTTTGCAGGCTAAGGGAACATCATGTATGTGGATGAACTCAAGGTGTTAACAGAAGTCTGGGGAATACAAGGAGACACTTGTAGTCAGAGTCCAGGGTTTCAGGGAAGTAGAAGAAAAAAAGTAAAGATTGATAAAGATTGAGGAGGGCATGAGTATCATACTAAGGAGATTGTATTCTGATCTGTAGGCAAGGGTGAGCCACTGGTGGTTCTCAGGTAAATAAATTCCTGTATTAGATGGGTGAGGAAAGAACAACTAGAAAGAGGAGAGACTGAAAGCAGGAATACCATGTAGGAGACTGTCATAGAGTTCACAGAAGAGACAAAGAGAGAAATCTACTTAGTGAACACAATGGGCAGGACTTGGAAACCTCTGACATGGGAGGGTGAGGTAGAAGGGACTATGGAGAAGAAATCTGAGGTTTTCAACTTGGTCAGCTCAGAGGACAGTAAAGCTGTGAACAGAGATTGAGAAAATAGTCATTGGAACAGATGTAAAAGTAAACTAAACCTGTCTTAACAGTTAGAGATTTGAGATTCTATGAGCATCATTTGCTGGAGGTTTTTTTTTCCAAGAACTGTTCTATAACTATGTTGTAATAATATTTTTCTTTAAAAAAAAATGTTATGTCTACGGAAACACTGAAGGAGTAGGCTTTGTTATTAGCTAAAACCACCCCTCTTATTTGAGTCTTAGCCTGGTTTCTATTGCCTGCTAAATCCCGATGTGCTTGGACATGGAAGCATCTGGACCAACCACATTTCCTTATTTAAGCCAAAACAAGTTCACTCATCTGTGGCTTATCTCATATCCGCCCTGTAGATCTCATGGGAGGATATAGCCCTGATTATTAAAATAATGTGTAGAAAACAAAAA
The DNA here is from genome assembly GCA_007570785.1 of Antilocapra americana. NCBI lineage: Eukaryota > Metazoa > Chordata > Mammalia > Artiodactyla > Antilocapridae > Antilocapra > Antilocapra americana. The sequence goes on from ML663557.1 coordinate 8,750,024, forward strand.
TAGCATGGAAAGGAGTTTTAGGACACAATCTTTATAGTTGCTTTTCAAAATAACTTACTCATATTAAGTTAATATAAGTTAATGTTTTGTGATGAAATATTGCTTTGTTTTGATAAAGTATTTTTCTTGGTTTTGCTTTTTTTTTTTTCAATGTGCATTCACTTAACTTGGGGGGAAACCTTTTTTTGTAATAAAAAGAGAAACGCTTAGATGCTGTTTTTTCCTCTGTAACTTGTGGTAAGCCACTTGACCTTTTGACAATTAAGCCCTTGATTGTGATACAGGGTAATAATGTTCAACTCTCTTTATGAGAATATTTTCAAAACTTATTTCATCAAAGGTGTTAAAATACTGGTGTGCTCTTAGGTGACATGTATTGGTAAATACTAAGCATGAATAATTACTGCTGCTTATTTTTAATTTAATAATTTATTTAATCCTGATAGTTAGCAATCTTCTATTATATATTAGGTGCTAAGGATAAAAAGATAAATAATATGTGGTCCCAACCTTCAAGGGATTCTTCATTTTAACAGAGAAGATAAATCATAAGATAAAAGAATCAATCAACACAGATAAGCACAATTTCAACTGAATCACTAGACGGAAAAAAAGAGTGAAAGAGAAAAAAAATCAACAGAAAAATCACCTGAGCTAGTTTTTCTAAAAAACCTTATATATCTTGAATTACTCTCTTTTTTTTTTATTAGCTTTCTTTTTTAACTAATAATAAGCTATAGTAATTTTCAAAGCTTCCACTTCTTCCATCAAAGAAGTGGTGAAGAGTGCTGGCCCTGAATGTAGAGCTGCTGAATTTAATTACTGGTGTGTGACTTTGAGCAAGTTTCTAAGCCCCTTAATACCTCAGTTTCTTCATCCAGAAAATGGGGAAATAGCAAAACTTTGTAGAGTAATTGAGGACTGAACAAGTTATCCATGCAAAGAAACTGAAAAAAGAGTAAAAACAGAACCTGAAAGTAATTGGCACCTGTTAAATACTCAGTAAGTGCTAACTCTGATTATTAGCCACACCTCCTAGTATGATGTTTTGCATACAGTAGGTTTGTGTTGTTTGGATTAAATTAGCAAGACACTCGGGTGTAATCCAGAATCAGGTAAAAGGACCCATTCAACTGTCACTGTTCTTGACAAAGACAAATATAAAGCCTGGAAAGAGTTCACCTCATGAAGAACTGAGGAATGAGATTTAAAAAACACTAAGGGTAGACCTTGAAAAGCATCCTGCAGAACTTAGGAAGTGAACAGGATCTGTAACATGTCAGGGAGGGACTTCCCAGTGGTTGAGACTCTTCACTGCCACTGCAGGGGGTACGGGCTCAATCTGCGGTTGGGGAACCAAGATCCTGCATGCCACGTGGTGCATGTCATGAGAGCAAGGACAAGGCCAGTGTCCAGCCCTGACACCTACGTAATGGCTAGCACATGGTAGATACGCTATAAAGTTTTGTTATAACGACCCAGTGAGGGTTTGGGGGTAAAATATAATTCTGAAATTATCTAGCATTACTCAGAAGAAAATTTTGATCTCTTCCACAAAATGCAAGAACTTTTTTTTTTTATAAAACAGTGTCAGAAAATTATGAGAAAAAAATGGGACATTGCTAGTCTAAGCACCAGTGCTAAAACACTTGTTGCCACCTGTGATGACTAAAGGCTGCGTCTACTGAAGGCAAGGCCTTAGCAAATGTCATACCTACTGCAGTAGATCTTAAGCCTGTGCAGGGTAGGAGTGGAGGGTACACAGACTCAAAAATTGTCAGGCTGCTTCTAAGTGTTCGTTTATATTGTCCAAACCCTCGTCAGTGAATATGTGTGGTAATGAATTCTAAGGATGTTAGATCAGGAGGCAGGAACATAATTTTAGATTGGCCTGAATTTATCACTTGGCTTGTATCCATGAGAGATGCTGGATTCAGTGAGCTAATTCAGGCAGCTGAGAATAGTTCTAATTGTTGGCTTTGATTTAATGGTATTCTATGCTGAGTTAAGCTGAGATAACAGAAATTCCTTGGTATTATATGAGACAGGGATTCTCAGCACAGTTTGACCTCATGCCCTCTTTTAATAATAATTTTTTTGTAATAACCCCTTTGTTCTGAAATGAAATTCATAGTTAATATAATCTACTTATACATATTATTTTCTTAAATCAATATAGTATTCTAACTGTAACATAAAGAAGAAAGGGAAGGTATTACTATTTCAGCGTGTAAATGCTTAAACACAGCTATACCAGGAGACACAGCAGCAAAGTATTCAGTCATATGTCTGCATCTATATGTGGAATCACCTTGAGTACAATAGCTACAAATGAGGGCTGACATAGATGCGCTGTTTTGAAGATAAAAGATCATAGGCAGTCTTGTGGTTAGTGACATAATTTTTCCAAAATAATGAAACAAATATTGGTAAAGTTCTGAACAAAACAACATAGTTATAGCTTCATTTACATGACTCTTGCTTTCCAGAAAATTTTGTGTATATTAAAACCTCATACACGCACACACACACAAAAATTCACAAAAGTGCCTGGATATTTTTTGAATGGCTTTCACGTGAACGTCAATTTTTTTTAATGTACTGTAGCAACTGTATTTGACAGAATTACACAATGAAACCCAAGATTCTGGACTCCTGATCAACTAGCCAGAAATTCAGCATTTTTTAAACTTTTTATTTTACATTGGAGCATAGTTGATTAACAATATTGTGTTAATTTCAAATGTACAACAAAGTGATTTAGTTATACATATATCTATTCTTTTTCAAGTTCTTTTCCCATTTAAGTTGTTATATAATATTGAACAGAGTTCCCTGTGCTATACAGTAGGTCCTTATTGGTTATTAATTTTAAATATACCTCTGTGTACATGTACACACTGAAAGTCAACATTTAGATTTAAATGGTACTATCTGCTTCTCCCTCTATTTCCACTGCTGGGATCAAAAAAAGAAAGTATCAGCATTTAATGATCATATATAATGTGGAAGGAACTAGGTAATGCTTTAAAGTTATTCTCTCAGATCCCCTAAAACAACCCAATGAAGTAGGTGCTTTTTTTACCCTTGGATGAAATAAATGAATAAATAAAGCTCCCGGAATTTTCCAAAAGATGCTGTGTCATTTACTGAGTTAACTGTACACTGGGGAAAAAGAAATACTCTTCATGGATTATTGGACTGAGCTCTGAGATGCCACGAATCCCTGGGAACCAAGAACTTTACTATGGTCACTCAGTTGAGTTTGGCTTATATAGGTCGTGTTGTAAATGCTGCTGGGCTCGAGTCCATCTTACAGTGAGTCCTGATGTTTACAAGCCCACCTTCTGGTTTCTTCCACTATTCCAGAGTATATAATTGGAATAATATACTCAGCAGTTGGTAGAATTCTAGTATTGGTTCCCAATCTGAGAAATAAACGATATTGCAATAGATAAAGGTCAAGTAGGGGATTCTCTGGTGGTCCAGCAGTTAAGATTAGGTGCTTTCACTGCTGTGGCCTGGGTTCGATCCCTGGTCAGGGAATAAAGATCCTGCAAACGGCTAAAAAAAAAAAGAAGAAGAAAGAAAGGAAAGGAAAGGCCAAGTAGAACAGCCTTCCCAATCAAAACAGCAAACCGAAAACAATACTAAATTTCTGGGAGAATCACAGAAGTCAGTGCTTGAAAGGGTTTAAAAGATTTGAAACAAACAAGAGTACTAGCCCTCATCTTATCTTATCTGCATTGAATTTGACACTCATCTGTGCAGAAGACAAATATGTTCTGGCCTCATAAGCGTAATTAGGAAGAGTACACCACTGCACCTTTGATCTCTTTACTGAATCAGATCAACAAAATGCCACATCTTGTGTGCAGCTGTTGATGTAACAAGTGCATTTGGTTTTTTTCTGTCTTAAGCTGAAGCACCTTGCTTTCACTGACATGGATAGCAACACACCTTCACTGTCTTGGTAAGCAGATGTCATGTGTGCCCGAGAATGGAAGAGAAGTCCCACAAAAGTGCTTAGTCCTGCCACCTCAGTAAAGTTTCTGAGATTCCAGGTGTTTAGTCACATGAGGATATTCTTTCCAAAAAGAAATACACAATGATGCACCTTGCAATTCTTCTTTGAGAAAAAAGCACAACACTTGGCAGAATGGTTTTTAGTTGATATGTAACATAGTTGCGTGTACATCTCTGACCTTTCCTAAGTAACCTATAAAGACGCTGACATTGAATAGACCTAAAGGAAAAGAAGGATGTCAGCTGCTCCAGGCTTCAATGCAAGTATCTGATCCTTCATATACAGAAAATACAATGGCAATTGACTTTACCCGTGGACTATCTCGGAATGCTGTGTAGAAACCTGCGGTAGGCCTAACAAGAGAATCATTATCGAAGCGCCTTTGAATTTTATCACCAAGTCCTTCTCTCTTCAGCAAATAACTACTCTCCTTTTCTTCTATGTATCTCTTAATAAATCTCTAAATTGGGTCCTGATAAAGATGAAATACATTAAATGATTAATTACCCTGGTTACTCATCACAGACTGGGTGTTTTCTTTTCAATCCATCACAGTGAAAGTTGGACATGACCAGCGCACTCCATCATTAAATGGAAGCAACGATTGAATTTGGTCTGAAGCAGGTCCTTGAAGGACAGGTGAATCGTGTGAACAGGTGGCTCATTCTTCATCAGTTATGCTACACTGACTCCTCCCCCCTGAACCATACATACGGCCTCGTGGAAATCCACTGTCATCAGTTAGCTGAGGAAGAATACTTCAAGTCTGATCTGCAGGTGGTTTTTGGAGTATATGCTGGTACTAGCAAGAAGCAGACTGTCATAGCATTAGAACTTCAAGTTGGGGGCAGGAATTGGGGGGTGAATTGGATAAAGGTGGTCAAAATGTACAAAACTTCAATTAATAAAATAAACAGTACTAGGACTGTAAATATACAATATGATGACTACAGTTTATATTGCTCTGCGGTATGTTTGAAAGATGCTAACAGAACAATCCTAAAAGTTCTCATCACAAAGAAGAAAAATTTTTCTCTTTTTTGTATCTGAATAAGATTGTGGATGTTAATTGAATGTATTTTGTTAATCATTTCATCATATATATAAGAGTCAAGTTATTATGTTGTACACCTTAAACTCGTACATGGCTGTATGTCAATTATATCTCAATAAAACTGAAGATATAAAAGAAATTTAAAAATAACACACTGTTAAACAGAACAAATAATAGTAACAGATTTATAAATTCACCAAAACAAACAATAACAACAACAAAGACTTAGACCTTTATATAAAGGGCCTGGAAAATTAATTCCCCTCATAGAGGGAAGAGCTTTAAACAGCAGTATGGGTTATTTGCTTTGCTGGAAGGATAGATGGCCAAAGGTTAAAATCAACAGTGATTTATGGTGTTATGCAGTAGTTTAGATTGATGATCAGGGACTGGACAGAACTCCAATTAGGATAACAATTGGAACTCCAGTTAGAACTCCAACTGATAACAAGGAGATTCCGTTAAGCTACGTACATGAAATGATCCTCCAGCTCTCCACCCCACCCCACATTAGAAAAAGCTCATCAAAATGGACTTCCTCTTATCAAAGCTGATATAGTGATTGCTACTGTTGAGTGACTGTAAAAGTTAGGTTACATGTTAGGCTGAAAATACAGAGGCTTAAACAAGTCAAACGTCATAGGAATAAAATGTATTTACCTTTCCTATAGAAATCCTGGCAGGTGATCCAGACTATTATGGCAACTTAACATTTTAGGGGGTTCATATTCTTTCCTGCTTGCTTTTCCCTTTTCCTCTGCTGTTTTATATCGGGTGTGTCGGTACTGGTGAGTCCACACGTCACCCGTTCTCAGAAGAGGACTGTGGCTGAACTAGAGGAGAAAAGAGCATCACTCAGAAGTGAATGCTGTGACTGACAAGATTTGGGAATGATGGTAAGGATGTTCTCATTTGTACAAAGTTTTGTTACATTATATTGAGTGGGAATAGGTGGTTGTTGGGAGTTTAAGGACGAGAAGAAGGGTGTGTATAAATGAATTCTGGGTAGCCAAGAGGACCGGCACACATATCGTAGAAAGGTTTGCACAACACCCATTTCACCCTTATCCCAGAATGCCTTTCTGAAATGCAGAGATTGGAAAGCTGAAAGATATTTATTCCAGAATTTAACAGCTTTTAAAAATAAGTTCTTCTTGAGTGCGCTGGGTCTTAGTTGCTGCACATAAGAGTTTTAGCTGGGGCATGTGAACTCTTAGCTGGGGTCTAGTTTCCTGACCAGGGATGGAACCTGGGCCTTCTGCATTGAGAGCATGGAGACTTACCACTGAACCACCAGGAAAGACCCTTATTCCAGACTTACATTTAAGTTGCAGCTAAATGTCCGTTTTCAGATTATTTGGGTTGAGCCAAGCTGAAACAAAGAATTTGATTTGAAACTGAATTATGTGAGGGTAGAAACTGCTACAGATGGTGGAGAAGAGCTTGCAGCTATGGCTTCCTGCTTCCCAGGGATCTTCCGATTTTAACAGGAGGTTTTTAGATTCAGCAACTTTTGATGTGGCAGAGGTGGCCTGTTTCTGGTGCCAGCCATTGTGGAAGCAGCTTCCTGATTCAGCAGCTTCCTGATCACGACAGAGTCAGCCACTACCTATTTCTATGTATTACTCTGGGAGAAGTGCTGGAAGTTCAGATCAGAGGTTCTTCCTTTAGCTCTTTCAATGACTGTACAAGTCAAATCAACTTTCTGGGACTTAAACTAGCTAGAGTTTATGCTTCAGACTGTTAAGAATCTACAACAATACACATGGAACCTAGAGAACAGGAGGTCTGCAACAGAAGTATGATAAAGAAATGTTCTATCTTAATAGCTGTACACCAGGCCTGGAGGGCAATCAGTTCATGTTAGAGTCAGGAGGACTTTGGGAAAAAGTATCCAGCAAAATAAAAATGGAAATCAGAGATTATCTGATGTGATTAGGCATTTGGAAAAATTATTGCTAAGTGTGTTGGAAAAATAAATGGTAGGAGCGTTTGAAAAAAAATTAAAGCTAGGTACAGAAAAAACACAAGCAAATTAGAAAGGAGTCAATTATTAATTGCAGGAAAACTAGAAAGGTGTACAGAAAGAATGCATGCTTAAGGGACATTATTTGGCTCAATAGTGAATAATATTTATACAATCAGAAAAATATATATATATATTGGCTATTGCTTTAGCAAATTTCTTTAAGAAAGGAAGTAAGGAGGTAAATCTTCAACTACTGTAATAAGTTATCTCTAGAGTCCATCTAAAATTGATGTGTTGGTAGGTATATTTATAGAAAAGAAGGAGATAAATAGCAGAAGACACAGCTGAAAGAATTGAAAATGGCTGCCCCTAGGGAGTTACAATTTGGTGGCAGAAAAAGGAAAGACTAGTATTTCTTGGTTTAAGCCTTTAGTACTACTTGATAATTTATCTATTTGTATATATTACTTTGATGAAAAAATTTTAAATTAAAGAGAAAATACAGGAACTAAATATTCCACTCAAGAAATTAGAGAGACTTCCCTGGTGATCCAGTGGTTAAGAATTCACCTCCCAGTGAAGGGGATGTGGGTTCAATCCCTGGTCAGAGCACTAAGACCCCACATGCTCTGGGGCAATTAAGCCCATGCACTGCTATGAAGAGTCTGTGCAGCCAAAATAAATAGAAATAAATGAAGGTGCTTAAGAAAAATGTTAAAGGAAAATATAACAAAAAATATCCAAATAAAGAAAGAACTAGAAGAACAAAGAAGTGAACTGATAACTAAGAACCAAAACCAAATATAAAATGTAATCTTAATGGAGAAAAATAATCTCAATCTTTACTGAAAATATCAATAAAACAAAAACCATTGGTAAGACTAACCAAGAAAAAATTAGTAGAAATCATTGACTACCATTAAAAGCAAGAAAGAGACACAAACGCATATAGTGAGATTAGTCATTCTTAGATAATATTAATTATTATGCAAAATTAATTTGACAAGCTATTTGACATGAACAATTTTCTAGAAAAGCATAACATAAATATTACTTCTGACTCAAGAAGGGTCAATAACAATGAATACATTAAAACTTTAGAAGAAATTGGAATCTGTTAAAGAACCATTCTAAAACAATTAACCAGATTTATACAATTTATACAATTTATACAATTTCTTCATGTAGTTTCAATAATTTTTACATTATAGAAACTATTTAGAAACATATGTTTAACAGGCTTCCCTAGTGGTCCAGCAGTTAAGACTGATTTGTACAAAGCTCCTAAAGCAGGGGATCAGGGTTTGATCCCTGGTCAGGGAACTAGATCCTTCATGCTGCAACTAAGATTCGGAGCAGCCACATAAATAAGTAAAATAAAAATAAATAAATGGTGTTTTAAATAAGAAAAGAAACATAGGGTTAAGAAAATCTTTCCAACCCATTCTATGAATCAGACATAACCATGGTTTTAGCTCTAAAATACAGTTATAACACACCCCTCAAAATTATACACAGTCTTGCTAATGAACAAAGATGCGAAAATGCTAAGTACTAGAAAGTTACTGTGTGGATCACCACAAACTGTGGAGAATTCTTAAAGAGATGGGAATACCAGACCACCTGACTTCCTCTTGAGAAATCTGTATGCAGGTGAGGAAGCAAAAGTTAGAACTGGACATAGAACAACAGACTGGTTCCAAATAGGGAAAGGAGTACATCAAGGCTGTATATTGTCACCCTGCTTATTTAACTTATATTCAGAGTACATCATGAGAAGCGCTGGGCTGGAGGAAGCACAAGCTGGAATCAAGATTGCCAGGAGAAATATCAATAACCTCAGATATGCAGATGACACAACCTTTATGGCAGAAAGCGAAGAAGAATTAAAGAGCCTCTTGATGAATGTGAAAGAGGAGAGTGAAAAAGTTGGCTTAAAGCTCAACATTCAGAAAACTAAGATCATGGCATCTGGTCCCATCACTTCATGGCAGGTAGATGGGGAAACAGTGGAAACAGTGGCTGACTTTATTTTTTTGGGCTCCAAAATCACTGCAGATGATGACTGTAGCCATGAAATTAAAAGACGCTCACTGCTTGGAAGAAAAGCTATGACCAACCTAGACAGCATATTAAAAAGCAGAGACATTACTTTGCTGACAAAGTTCCGTCTAGTCAAGGCTATGGTTTTTCCAGTGGTCATGTATGGGTGTGAGAGTTGGACTATTAAGAAAGCTGAGCACCAAAGAATTGATGCTTTTGAACTGTGGTGTTGCAGAAGACTCTTGAGAGTCGCTTGAATTGCAAGGATATTCCAACAGTCCATCCTAAAGGAAATTAGTCCTGAATATTCACTGGAAGAACTGATGTTGAAGCTGAAACTCCAATACTTTGGCCACCTGATGCGAAAATCTGACTCATTTGAAAAGAACCTGATGCTGGGAAAGATTGTAGGTGGGAAGAGAAGGGGATGACAGAGGATGAGATGGTTGGATGGCATCACTGACTCAATAGACTTAAGTTTGAATAAACTCTGACAGTTGGTGATGGACAGGCCTGGAGTGCTGCAGTCCATGGGATCACAAAGAGTCAGATACAACTGAGTGACTGAACTGAATTGAGAGAGGTAAATCTTACAGTTTATAAATAGATGAGTACTTTACTTAATTGGGTTTATCACAGGAATATCAAACTGCATTAACTTTATAGAATTTGAGAATAAAGTTCACTGTATTAACAGATTAAAGTCAAAAGTGATCATCTTCAAAAGATGACAAACAATAATTCAATAAAAATTCCATGTCTATGAACACACTTCATAAGTTAGGAATATATCTTGATAAAACAGACCTACCAGACACCATGCAAATATACTTAATTGTGAAACATTAAATGCAATCCCATTCAAGTAAGGAAAAAGCAAAGAGTGATAGTATCAATGTTGTACTGAAGGTGCTAAACACTATAGTAAGAGAAGAAAAAAAATGGACATTTTGAAATGGGATAGACAAATGGTTATTATTTGTAACAATATGTACTGGTAATAGTTGCTTATAAAATATAATGAAAAAATACAGTGGAAAAACAAATAAATAAAAATCCGTATAACGCCAGTGATTAAATCTATTAAACATGAGCAAGGCCCAAACGGAAAACACTAAAAATTTTACTCAAAGACACAAAAGATAATGTGACACCCGGAGAAATGAATCTTGTTCTTGGATAGGAAGACTAAGTATTGTAAAAGTGTTCCTTCCTTCAAAAAAATAATCTATAAATTCTATCAAGAGGTATTTGATTTGTTTCCAGTAGTATTTCATCCATCTTGGAGAAAATCTGGGCTTCCCTGGTGGCTCAGCTGGTAAACAATCCACCTGCAATGCAGGAGACCCCAAGTTCGATCCCTGAGTTGGGAAGATCCCCTGGAGAAGGGAATGGCTACCCACTCCAGTATTCTGGCCTGGAGATAGTCCATGGGGTTGCAAAGAGTGAGAAAACCTGAAATAATCCAATCTGATTATCTTTAGTTTGTAGAAAAGTATTTTTCTTTCTTGACACATGTAACATTTCTTTGTCTTTGAAATTTATTAATTTTATCAGAACATATCTAGGTGGACATCGCTTTTGGTGATCCTACTGCATACCTACTTATAAGTGTCTTTATACTTTGTCATTTCTCTTCCTCTTTTGCTTTCTGCAATTCATTAAAGACAACATTAGATTACTAACATCTGCATTCTATGTTCTTACCTTTTATCTAGTAATCGCCAAAGCCTTTTTGTTCTCCTTATGGGAGAACTGGGGCTTCCCAGGTGGTTCAGAGATAAAGAATCCACCTGTCAATACAGGAGAGGCGGGTTCTGTCCCTGGATCAGGAAGATCCCTTGGAGAAGGGAATGGCAACCCACTCCAGTATTCTTGCCTGGTAAATCCCACAGACAGAGGAGAATGGTGGGCTATAGTACGTGGGGTCACAAAGAGTCAGACACAACTGAACATGTATCCACTTGCATGGGATAACTGACCAAGCCCTAATTAGCACATTTAATTTTCCATAATTTGATGTTCATTCAATTACAGTCTGTCTAAACTGGGTTTGTTTAAAATATATTTTGCTTATTCTTGGATTGCTTCCGTTGAGCAGGAGCAGAGTCTTCAACTACACTGATCACAATCTCCCTGGAGCAAGTCTCCATGCAGGCTTCCTCTTTGTTGAGTGATTTTGAGAACAGGGCCAGGCATGTTTTCCCTGGAGGCAAACCTGTAGAGGCTTCCTCCAGGGTGGGGGGCTAATACATATTTGTGAACCAGCCAGTTCTCCTAGTAAGCAAAAAAGATAGTCAAAGCCATTTCCTATCTTGCTCTAGTTGTGTTGTGTTAGTCATTCAGTTGTGTCCAACTCTTTGCAACCCTATGGACTGTAGCCTGCCAAGCCTCTCCATCAATGGGGCTCTCCAAGCAAGAATACTGGAGCGGACTGCCATTCCCTTCTCCAGGGGATCGAAACTGCCAACAGGCAGGTACTCCCTTCTTGGTTATGTTAGCTCTGTGAAAATTCCTTGAGTCATGAGATACATAAGCGAGATAGGTCTTTATTTTCCAGGGTTAGGCAAAACATATCCACTTTATATTTGCCTGACTATTTTAGTAGATGTTTGGAAAGTAAGGTCATCAAATGCATATGCTTGTTTTACTATCTTAGCTTTATCCCAGGAAGAATTTACCTTTGCCATACGGTGTTAACTATTAATAGGTAAAGAAGGAGGATGTGCAATTAGAAATACAGGAACCATAACTTATTTTTACTGTTTTTGTTGAAGTATATCCTATAAGAGAGTTGGACCATAAAGAAGGCTGAGTGCCAAAGAATTGATGCTTTCGAATTGTGGTCCTGGAGAAGACTCTTGGGAGTCCCTCAGACAGTAAGGAGATCAAACCCAATTAAACCTAAAAAGATCAACCCTGAATATTCGTTGGAAGGACTGATGCTGAAACTGAAGCTCCAATATTTTGGCCACCTGATGCCAAGAGTCAACTCATTGGAAAAGACCCTGATGCTGGGAAAGATTGAAGGCAGGAGGAGAAAGGGGCAACAGAGGATGAGATGGTTGGATGGCACCATTGACTCAATGGACATGAGTTTGAGCAAACTCTGGGAGACAGTGAAGGACAAGGAAACCTGGTATGCTGCAGTGCATGGGGTCACAGAGTCGGACACGAATTAGTGGCTGAACAAAAACACCTTAAGAAGTGGCTGCAGGCTGATGGCTGCTAGGTGACAGGTATCCTTTCCTTAATGAGCTCCCTTAGGGCTCACTGGCTCATGACGAAGGGCTGCAATGACTGAGGGTTGTGACATCCTTTGTTTACTGATAAGGCAGGAAATATTCCATTTCTCACCTTCAAGTATTCATTTATTAATTTATGTTAATAAGCACACATGGATTCATAACTGTTACAAACATTATTTTGTTGTTCAAACAGTCTCCATTTTGGCCAGTGAGAATTCTTTTCAAATCAACTTCTGTGTCCTTTTGACATGTCCCCATCATTCTTTGACTATTTCCTTTCAGTCTGGCATAATAAAATACTTCAGACTCATCTTTCACTCTTGCTGCACCAACTCTGGAATCAGCTGTTTTTATAAGGAGTCCTGATTCCTTTTAAGGAGAATAGCATGTAGAAGCTAACTTCTGCACTGTTGGTATGCTTATTGCTGTTGGATGTGGTGGAAAGGGGTGATGCTCTAGGTCAGAATTAGGGAATGTGTATATTCTATATAAATATATACATGTATTTCCATACCCTGAAAACACTGAATCCATAAGTTCACACCAGTATTGCTAACTCCAATCCAATACAGTGTTCATTCTAGTTTAGCGCTTTTCCAAATCTGTAACTCTTTTCTCTAAAAAAAAAAAAAGGAAGAATCTAGCACTCATCATCAATATTTTATTACTCTTATGTATTCTATTTATATTTTATATATTATCTCCCATTGCCTCTGCTGCATGCTCAGCTTGTTCAAGGGATAAAAATATTAATAAGTCCAGTATAGCAGGAATGGGAGGATAAAAGGGAAAATGGTAGAAGATTAAATTGGTGCTGCATCACTTGTACCTTAACATTAGGTCTTTGCTTGCTTCTCAGTGGTGCTAGTGGTAAAGAACCCATCTGCCAAGGCAGGAGACATAAGAGACTCTGGTTCAGTCCCTGGGATGGGAAGATACCCTGTAGGAGGGCATGGCAACCCTCTCCAATATTCTTGCTTGGAGAATATCATGGACAGACAAACTTGGTGGGCTATGGTCCATAGGGTCGCAAAGAGTCAGACACGACTGAAGAGATTTAGCACAGCACAGGACACGATAACACAGAATAGGTATTATATAAAAGTTAGTTAAATTTAAGTGAAGTGAGATCTTAAACATGGACTTCCACATCTTCAGACATGCACATTTTTTTTCTTCCTATATTTTGTCTTTTAAATTATTTTTGTCTTATTTGTCTTTGTATGCTTCATAATACTTATGTAGCACAAAGCAGGTACCCCACATGTTTTTATTATTTAATTTAAATTTTAAAACAATAAATTTAAATTTGTTTTTAAAAACATGATTGAATATTTTTATTTTCTGAATAGCTGTGGACAGAATTTTTTCATAAAGAAAATAATGATCTGTAGTATTCCAGAGGAAACTGGCTTATTTTTATATATTCTTAACATTTTCTTTTTTAAGCATTCTATTGTTTTAAACGTGTAACTTAGGCTCTTAAAAATAACATTTCCTTCCCCTAAATACCAATGTATTTACTTTTTCCCATTTGGCAAACATTGATTTGGAGCTTCCCAGGTTTATAATAGAACAGAAATCAACTCACATCTTTCTCAAGAATTAAAAAGAGCAAACACCAGGCTTCCCTGGTGACTCAGTGGTAAAGAATCTGCTTGCCAATGCAGGAGACATGGGTTCAATCCCTGATCCAGGATGATCCCACATGCTGCAGAGCAACAAAGCATGGAAGCCACAACTCCTGAAGCCTGCATGCCTTAGCGCCCGTGCTCTGCAACAAGAGAATCCAATGCAACCAGAGGCCTGCACACTGCAGCTGGGGAGGAACCTCTGCTCGCTGCAACTCAAGAAAACCCTGTGCAGCAATGAAGACCCAGCACAGCCAAAAAGAAATAAGCAAATAAAATTATTATTTAAAAATGAATGCATACCTTATTGCTCTCCTCTTTTTGGATCTTTTTTCCGAATATGTATCGTCTTCTTAATACATTGGTGAAAAAATGAATTTTGTAGAATTTAACAAGGTCCAGTGAGGAACCCAAAACCACTCTAAGACTGATGAACAAAGGGATTTTAATACAAAGAATTGGTTATGTACGTGGGGGAGGCACTGACAAGCCTCATAGGGTTAGGGGGCTGCTCGGGTAGTAGCAGGGGAAATGGGAGGCCACGGCCGGGCGGCAGGAGGATGCAAACACCGTAGGGAGTGTCCAGCGGGGGCTAGGACCCCAGAGGAGAGGGTCACTGCATAGCAGCTGCCGGGGTAGGAAGGGCACGGTGACTGCCGGAGATACCACTGTTTTTCACTAAAACAGTGAAAAAGAGAAAAATACCTTGGCTTCTCCCTCCCTTGTACATTTCAGTCTCTTCCCAGTGCCATCCCTTTGGGTGAACCCCAGAGGAGCAGCAGGCAAGGGGGCCTGGGAAATGTCATTCCTTGTGATACAGAGCAGAGCAGGGAAATGCAGAAAAAATGGGCGTGAGAACAGCAAAGGTGGCACAGAGCACATTCTTAGCTTTCCTTTTCGGGATAGTAAATCAATAATGATTGCATTATTTACTGTTATGAAACAATGATAATACCTCATGGGATGTAAAACTACAGCTAGAATTAAACTATATGATGATAATCATTAAATTATGCAATATTTTAAGTAAGGCAGTAAGAGGGAAAATGAAGATCAAGAATTTTAAGGTCCTTCCATTATCTGGGAAGTTAAGTTATAATTTGTATCAGATATTTTAAAATGTCAACTACGGCTTAACACTGCTAATCATTAGGGAAATGTCAACCAAAATCACAATAAGATATCACTTAACATCCATTAGGATGGCTATTACCAAAAAAACCCAGAAAATAACAAGATTTGGTAAGGATACGGAGAAATTGGAAACCTAAACATTGTTGGTAAGAATGTAAAATAGCACAGCTGCTATGGAAATGGTATAGCTTCCTCAAAACATATATTGGAAATGAAGAAAAACTGAGTTAATTATTGGAGTAAACATCACACACACAAAAGTTTTAAGTACAAGAAATTACTCTACCATATTAACAGAATACAGGAGAAAAACAAATGTTCACGACAACAGATGTAAAAGAAAAACATCTGGTAAAATTCCATATCCATTCACAATTTTAAAAAAGAGAAACTCCTACAAGCTAAACTAGAAGAGAATTTTCTTCTTTCTTTCCCCCTTTCTTTCTTTCTTTTTTTGGTACACTGCAATATATGTAGGTCTTAGCTCTCTGACCAGGGATTGAACCCATGTCCCCTGCAGTGGTAGCACAGAATCTTAACCATTGGATTGCCAAGGAAGTCCACTGAGAATTTTCTTAATATAATAAAAGATAGCTAACAAGAGCATATAGCAAACACCTAACTTAATGGTGAAATGGTCAAAGCTTTTCCCCTGAGATTTTTAACAAATAAGGAAACCATTCTTAGATTTTCTATTCAGCATAGCCCTGAATCCATAACCACTGCAGGAAGATAATAAAAAGAAATAAGAAGCAAACAGGTTGGAAAGAGAGAAATAAAACACACCTTATTCAGAGATGCCATGATTTTGTATCTCAAAATATCCAAAAGAAACACTGATAAACCACTACAATTAATAAAAGAATTTTACAAGGTTTCTGATTACAAGGTCAATATGCATAAATCAATTATATTTCCAAATGAGAACAATTATAAAATAAATGCTAAAAAATGACACAATATCAAGAAAATCATCCAAATTACACAGAAATAAATCTTATGAAGGAAAGATGGTTACACAGAAAACTATAAAATATTCTTAAGAGAAATTTAAAAAGCCCTACATAAATGGTGAGATATGCCATGTTCATGGGTTAAAAGAATCAATATTGCAAAGTTATTTTTTTCCCAACCAATCCAAAGATTCAGTGTAATCCCTTATCAGAAATACCAATGGCTTTTTATTTCATGGAAATTGATGAACCTGTTCTAAAATGTATGAAGGAATGCAAAGGACAATTCTATAATAACCAAAAAATCTTGAAGACAAAGTTGGAAGATATATACCCTTGGATATCAAAATAAAGCTACAATAATTAAAATGATGTAGCATTGACACAGAATAGACAAATAGACTGAACATAACAGAGAATTCAAAAACATAATCAAACATTTATAGATTCTTGATTTATGCTAAAGCAGCACTGCAAAGTAGGGGAGAAAGAATACTTTCCATAAATGATTCTACAACAATATCACTTAGGAAAAAGTAAATATTGACTTCTATCTCATATTATCTACAAAACTAATTCTAGGTGGATTAAAAGTCTAACTATGAAAGGTGAACCAATAGTTTCAAGAAAGTAATTTATAAAAATATTTTCAAAATTTTGAGTTCATAAGTGAGACATGAAGGGCACTAGCCATAAAGGAAACCATTGATAAATTGGAATACATTAGGAACCTGTCTTCATCACCAAAGAAAGCATTAAGACAGGAGGGAAAAGCAAGCCACAAACGGGGAGGAGATACTTGCAACTGATAAACCAACTTGTATCCAGAATATATAAAGAACTACACATCAATAAGAAAGAGAAAGAAACTAATAGAAAAATTGGAAAAAGATTTAAGATTCCAAAATGAAGATATTCAAATGTACAATGTATAGTAAAAAGACAACTATAATAAAATTTATGGCACCTTTATTCTTATTAGCCCCAATCTATAAACAACCAGATTGCTTTGTTTTTCAGTCGCTAAGTCATGTCTAACTCTTTTTGACCCCATGGACTGCAGTATGCCAGACTTCCATGTCCCGCACTATCTCCTGGAGTTTGCCCAAATTCATGCCCACTGAGTTGGTGATGCTACCTAACTATCTCATCCTCTGTCGCCCCCTTCTCTTCCTGCCCTCAATTTTTCCCAATGGGATCTTTTCTAATGAGTCAGCTCTTCACATCAGGTGGCTAAAGTATTGGAGCTTCAGCTTCAGCATCAGTCCTTCCAATGAATATTCAGGGTTGATTTCTTTTAGGATGGACTGGTTGGATCTCCTTCCAGTCGAAGAGACTCTCGAGAGTCTTCTCCAGCACCACGTTTGAGAGCATCAGTTCTTTAGTGTTCAGCCTTATTTATGGTCCAACTCTCATATCTGTACCTGACTTACAGGAAAAGCCATAGCTTTGACTATATGGACCTTTGTCAGCAACGTGATGTCTCTTTGTTATTATTAAACTAATATATAATAATATTATTATACACTATAACATATATATTAAATATAGTTAACATAATAAATTATATTCATCCATACAATCGAATATAACAGTTAAAAAGAACGAATCATTTCTATATACAACAACATGGATGAAGCAAACATAACAGTCTAGGTGTTTATGGGATATGTTTTCCAATCTATTGCAGTATTTATCCCTATGGATGCCTAAACTTTCCCATCTTTGTCAGTGGGAGCCCTTTCAGTTAGGCTTCTGAGTTCTTTTGACACATTCTTAGCAATCTCGAAGCATTCCTTGCAGTCTAAGACAAGATTTTCAAGCCTGTCTTGTCCATTTCCTGTCCTATACCTGAAATTGGTTCTTTTCCCAAAGTGTTCTTGTTACTTTTCGTACAAAATATTTGGAGATCACGATCTTCGTGCTAACAGTGCTCACTGCTGCTAGCCTGGTAAATGCATTTAGGCCTATTCAGTGGACAAAGCTAGGTAGCTATTTTTAGGCCGCCAAAGACGCATATATATAATACAAACATAAACTTCGAGCATCCCTATGTGGCCTATGTAACAGGCTTTCTGAATTTTGTGTTATCATTTCCTTTTTATTAATATGTATCTTTAAACAATGTATTTTAACAATTTTCAGTTTTGAAACGTTATACAAATGGAATTATATTGCAGTTATTTTGTGACCTTTGGAAGGTTTTGGGGATTTTTTTTTTTTTTTTGGTCAGCATCAAGTTTGTGAGATTTACCCATGTTAAAACATTCACTTTCATTACTCTATTCTGTTTCATTCTCTGAATAAACACCATTTATTTATCTATTCTCCTAAAGATGCAAGTTTGGGTCATTTCATGTAATCTACTCCAGTACACAAAATAATCATGACCATCTGGTGTGTGTAGTCTCTTGGTGCATTCACGCAAGAGTTTCTTGTTTCCAATAACAGAGGTGAAATTTCTGGGTTCTAGGATCTAATCCCACTTTGGTCTTTCAACTAACCTGGAACAACTTTGTCAAGGTTACTAAAGCCTCCATAGTGGCTCATTTTCTGTTCTCATTATGCTGAGTTCCTCAACAGTTTTCAACTCAGCTTTTCCTTCCCTGGAATGCTCTGCCTGAGTCAGGACCGCAGAATCGGTTGACATTGCTCACATTCCAATGGTAGCTCCTTCCTGGTCTATATTTCCAGCTCCTCCTAATCCATTCTACCCCCATCTCTCAACAGAGTTCCTTGGAATCCTTCTTGAGCCCTTTCTTTTTTTACTCTCTACCCATAATTTCTCTAGGTGAATGCATCCATTTCTATGACTTTAAATGCCAGTTATTTGTTTTAGACACTGATTTTTTTTGGTCCTCAACTTTCCTCTCTGAACTCCAGTTGTATGATTAACTGCTCCGATGACTCAGAGTCTTCTCAAATTTAACATGTTTGAAGTGAATGTATAAATTTTCCTCCATATATCCTAGTCTACTCAGACTCCCTCATTCTAGTAAATAGGATACTAGTCTTTCAGTTGCTACAGCCAGAAGCCTGGGACTGACTCTTGATGTTTTCCTTTCCTTCATCCCCATGCATCTAATCCATCACTATGAACTGCGGGTTCTATCTCTAAAATATATCCTGGATCTGAACATGCCTCTCCACCTTTATTGCCTCTACCCTACCTGAACTACTTTCATCTTTCACCTGTGTCTCTGCAATACTGTAACTGATCATAAACACTTTTGTTTTTATAATCCTTCAATTTATTCTTCCTACAGCAGCTGGTCCAGATGCTTCAGTCCCACAGGCCTCTGTCAGTTAAACATGCTAAGACCTTTGCCTTGTAGGCCCTTGGCACTTTCATTGCCTCTACATGCATTGTCCCTCTTGGATTTCCAGTGAATGACTTTTTTTCATCACTGGGTTCTTAATTTAAAAGCCACCAACTCAGAATGGCTTCCAAAAGAACACAAATAACAAGGACGTGGTGAGAAGGGAACCCTCATATGCTGTTAATGGGAATGTAAATTGGCATAGCCGCTGTGGAAACAGTATGGAGGTTTCTCAAAAAACTGAAAACAGCTACCATTTGACCCAGCAAACACACTCCTGGATATATATCCAAGAAAAACAAAAACACTAATTTGAAAAGATATATATACTTGCAATGTTCATAGAAGCATTATTTACAATTGCCAAGATATGGAAACAACCTAAATGTCCATCAACCGATGAACAGATAAAGATGTAGTATATCTCTAATGGAATACCACTCGTTCATAAAAAAAGAATGAAAAGGTACCATTTGCAGATACATGGATAGACTTGGAAGGTATTATTCTAAGTCAGACAGAGAGAGACAAATACTGTATGATCTCACTTATATGTGGAATCTAAAAAACACAACAAAGTAATGAATATAACAAAAAATAAGCAGACTCACAGATACAGAGAACAAACTTAGTAGTTAACAATGAGGAGAGGGGGGCAATTTACAGGTAGAGGATTAAGAGACACAAACTATAATGTATATATAAAACAAGTTACAAGGATGTATTGGACAACACAGGAAATATAGTCAATATTTTATAACTATAAATGGAATATGTTGTTGTTGTTTAGTTGCTCAGCTGTATCTAACTCTTCTGCGACCCCATAGACTGTAGCCCACCAGCTCCTTTGTCCATGGGATTCCCAGGCAAGAATACTGGGGTGGGTTGCCATTTCCTTCTCCAGGGAATAAATGGAGTATAACTTTTAAAACTTGTGACTCTATATTGTACACCTGTAACTTACAGGTGTTGTACCTCAATAATACTTTAATTTAAAGAACAGAAAAAAACAAAAACAAACAAGTCCCAAGTTAGAGAAGATTTCTCTGACTTCTCTATTTAATTAGTTCCACTCCACTATTCTCAGTGCCCTATTTCCTTTAAAACACTAATCACAATTTGTGAAAATATATTGTACAAAGATGTTTACAGTCTCTCTCCACCACAAAACTATAAGGTACAGGGGAATAAGAGCTTTGGTTGTCTTTTTTTCTGTTGTACCCAGTATCTTGCAACCTGAACCCCATTTTGTCAAGTTGCTCAGTTGACAAAAGTTGTCAAGTTTTGTCATGTTGAGTTACTAAAGCTTGACAGTTGTGAATAAGACCCATATCACATCCTTAGGTTTGCCAAAGTGAATAATTTATTTGTAAAATATTCATAAACCTTGACAGTAGATGCCAAAAGAATTCTATGCATATTGTGGTAATTTCCTGAATAAATTCCTGTCTGACTCTATCTGTGTTGATACTTGGCTTCTTTAGTGGAGGGTATTTGGTGGTGGCTTCCGAAATGCCATTAAAACCTTGTTTAAAATCCCATCAAACTTTTTAGCTTAGCCACACAGCACTGATCAAAAGTTCTGTCTTGAGGAAATGAGCAGTCCTTTTTCTTGACCTGGAGTCCACCTGACCAGCCACCAAGAGTCTCTTTGTTTGGTTGGATGGATCCAGCCTGATGAATGAACAGCCCCTTTATCAAAGAACAATAGCACAGAAGACCTAGGTCACTAAAGTGTTGAGAGGTGTTCATCCCCTTGCAGGTAATTATTTCCAGAAAACTAACAACTACTAGAATGTTTCAACTCCTACCATGATTCTAGAAATTTAGCCAATACACTTAAAATGTTTTTAGAACTTGTTAAAGATTCTGTAGTTTTCGGCTGCACACTTAGTTTCAGAAATCATGGTTTCATATTAAAATTGGAAAATCGTAAAGATTTTTCTTGAAATTGTTTTCAATTTATAGTTTAGAATCTGAGAGGAAGATTTCATTGATAAGTTTAATTCACTTTCAGATCAAACATGGGGAACAGACACATTGATCAAATGTGTATGTTACCATGAACACTTTCAACACCTCTCCACCTTAAGTGGTATGTCAAACCTACCGAGATGCTGCAGTGACCTGCAAATGTTTACTTCAAGAAGTTAAACATCAGACCTTGTGCGGGGGTTAATCAACAGTCTATTTCTAATTGCTTGCTGACAAAGGCAACCTTATTCTATGTGTTTCTAAAATCCCCCAACGTTATTTACTGTAACTTTACGAAGAAAACCAAACTGTTTGTGGCCTCGATGCCCTGAGAAGCATGGAGTTGTTAGAAACCAAAAGTTAACCTTAGAATGGGAAAACTAACTTTCAGACTTGATCTTCCTCTAACATTTACAGTGGCAGGTAAAGTAAACCGGGGATCCCTCCCCCACCTCCTTGTGAACTGGAACATTCCATGCTGAGTAAATTGTGGGTGGTAATCCACCACACTGAATTTAGCTCGCATCTGAAAAATACCATGACCATGCTCCATTGTTTGGCCATGTCTACTTTCTGGAAGGCTAGAAGAACTTCCAAAGAGTATTCATTTCCTCTGTCTCTCTTAGGCTCTGGACCTTTGTTTCTTTCGGTATAGTTTTTCGTGGTGGGATTTAAGGTTGAGTTTTGAATGCTGAAAAGGCATGATTAGATTTATCTGTAAAATCCCTTTTGAAAATACTGTCCATATCTTACTGTTTTACTGTAAAATCCCAGTCCATTTACACAAGGTTTCTAGATAAACTGATTTAATGTTTAAGACCTGAGGCCTCAGATTACCAAAAAAGGAGAAAAGACAACAGAAAAACCCAGCAGCTTGTCATTTCTGATTTAATTTTGTTATCATTTAGATATCACACCAGATTCTTCTATTGGGTGAGACTCTTTGTTCCTCTGTTTCCCCTGTCAATTTTCAATTGAAGTCTCAAATGGCTTTAGGCTCCTAAGTTGGTCTTCAGTTTCCCTTCTGGTGATAAGCAAGATACGTCCGTCTGTGGAGCAAGCCAGCTTCTGACACTGATCCAGGGACAACTGAAGCTCTCTGATGAGGCACATGGTACCTAATGCTATATCACAAGGATATTAGACAGGAGCAGCCTCCCAAAATGGGCTTTCTGATTGGCAACATTTTACTCTGACATTGCCATCTGTGTTTAAGTACGTAATTGAATTTTTAAGTTACTCAAATCAAAAGACATAAGAATGAAAAGAAAGAAAATTGCTTCTGTGAAAAGTTGAACGCCTTGGAAACTCTCAATAAGATCAAATCACTTAAACTTGTTTAGTTGTCAAATTTTGTTGTTGCTTAGTTGCTGGGTCATGTCTGACTCTTTTGCGATCTCATGGACGGTAGCCAACCAGGCTCCTCTGTCCATGGGATTTCCTAGGCAAGAATACTGGGGTGGGTTGCCGTTTCCTTCTCCAGGGGATCTTTTCTTTCTTTACTTTATTGTGTTGGTTTTGCCATACATTGACATGAATCCGCCATGGGTATACATATGTTCCCCCTCCAGAACCCCCCTCCCTCCTCCCTCCCGATTCCCTCTCCCTGGGTCATCCCGGTACACAGCCCCGAGCATCAAACCTGGGCTGGCAATTGATTTCACATATGATAATTAACATGTTTCAATGCCATTCTCCCATATCATCCCGCCCTTGCCCTCTTCCACAGAGTCCATGAGACTGTTCTATACATCTGCATTTCTTTTGCTGTCTCGCAGGCGGGTTTATCGTTACCATCTTTCTAAATTCCATATATATGCGTTAGTATACTGTATTTTTGCTTTTCCTTCTGGCTTACTTCACTCTGGATAATAGGCTCCAGTTCCGTCCACCTCCCGACCCAGGGACCAAACCCTTGTCTCCTGCACTGGCAGGCAGGTTCTTTACCACTGAGCCACCCGGGTAGCCTAAGTTGTCAAATTAGATGTAGGTTAAACAATAAAAAGTTTAACCGACATTAAAAGGTCTGAGAACAGTAAATTCTGTGGTTGTACAGTGGTTAGCGTTCCGTGCTTTCCCTGCCGAGGGCCTAAGTCAGGGAATTAAGATCCCACAAGCTGGGCAGTGTCGCCAGAAAAAAAAATGTTTTTAAATCTGAAAAACAAACACCTCAAACATAATAGAGCAGACAACCTCAACCCAAGAGTTACTGCTGTGGTCATCAGGTAGGTCAGTTAGGCAGAGGTCCTTAAAACAGAGTCTACTTTAATGTTGACTTATGCCATCTTTATGGTTCTCCTTAGTTTTTAAATATATCATGGGTGTTACAAAGTGTGCCAAAGAAATGCAATTGAACAACAATGTAAGAGAGACTCATTAATGACTTAATTATGATAATAAAAATGGCAATAAAATACCCCAAAGAAAATGCCATAATCATTTTATGATTGCAAAAAACTCAGATCAGTTTTTAGTTACAAATAATAGAAAGAGAAACTGACCTCGGATATTTAAGCAGTTTATTTAAAGAAGTTTTTAAAAGACATTGGGTTAAAGCAGATGAATTTTATGGTATGTAAACCACAGACGGATAGAGCTGCAAAAGAGGATGTGTGTGCGCTCAGTCGTGTCTGACCCCACCAGGCTCTCCTATCCACGGAACTCTGTCCAGGAAGAATACTCTCCTGTCCAGGCAAGAATACTTTCTGTTCAGTCACTCAGTCCTGTCTGACTCTTTGTGACCCCATGGACTGAAACATGCCAGACTTCTCTGTCCTTCACTATCTCCTGGAGTTTGCTCAGATTCATGTCCATTGAGTCTGTGATGTTATCTAATCATCTCATATTCTGCCGCCCCCTTCTCCTCCTGCCTTCAATCTTTCCCAGCATCAGAGCCTTTTCCAATGAGTCATCTCTTCACATCAGAGTACTAGAGCTTCAGCTTCAGCACCAGCCCTTCCAATGAATATTCAGGGCTGATTTCTTATAGGACTGACTGGTTTGATCTCCATGTACTCCAAAGGACTCTCAAGAATCTTCTCCAGCCTCACAATTCAAAAGCATCAGTTCTTTGGTGCTCAGTCTTCTTCATGATCCAACTCTCACATCCATATATGACTAATAGAAAAATCATAGCTTTGACTGTACGGGCCTTTGTGAGCAAAGTGATGTGCTTGCTTTTTAATACATTGTCTAGGTTTGTCATAGTTTTCCTTCCAAAGAGCAAACGTCTTTTAATTTCGGGCTGAGAATATGCACTGGATTATGAATGGAATGGAATGGAATCTTCAGTTGTTCTTGTATGATGGGGTGAGATGGGGCTTCCAACCCATGCCGAGTCATTCTACCCCAGATCATTCCATTCTTTTCTCTCCTTCATTAGTTACCCTCTAAGCTCTTTGAAAGATATTAACTTTTCAAGGCTATAAGATAAAATGAATTACATTTATAAGTCAAACTGGAAACTGCTTTGAACTGGGTTTGCTTAGTTTTCCAAATCCTCACTACTGTGTTCTTTCCCTGGACTGCCTGAATATGCTTTTTGTTATCTAAACAGGCAAAAGCCAGCTCAAGATATTCAATGATTCAAGTTTTTCAGCATTTATAAGGCAAAGACGTGACCATACTTCCATTCACATCTACACTCACACATTTTTTTCCCTCTTACTCTCTCTGGGAGCAAACAGAAGGAAATGGAGAAATTCTGGCTTAGGTCAAGCGTTCCTTATCTAAAGTGTACCTCGTCCCCCCTTGCCTTAGTGTTTGGTATATTTCCTCCTACAACAGATCCAGAAGGAAGATGGGAGCATGACTCCCTGGGACAGTGCTTCTTCACGGGCTTCCCTTGGACTCCAAGTTGCTCCGTCAGCCCACATCTGGCTGGAGTCCCAGGCCACCCAGCACCCTGGTGCCTCTCACCCAGCAGCAGCTGTTTCACTTGGTGAGCCTTCCAAACCTGCAACTAGCAAGTTGACTTAGGAAATGTCCCTCGGTAAAACATGCCCATGGCTTAGACTTTTAAGACATATGTGATGAATCCAAATTGAAAAGTATTCCAAAGGACATAGGATTTGTAATTCCTAGTGTTAGGGAGCAAATAGACTACTGTTGAAAGTTTAGGGGCTTCCCTGGTGATCTGGTGGTGGTTAAGAGTTCGCTTTGCAATTCAGAGGACACCAGTTCGATCCCGGGTCTATGAAGATGCCACATGCTGCAGGGCAACTAAGCCCGTGTGCCGCAACTACTGAAGCCCACTCTGCCGAGAGCCCATCCTCCACAGCAAGAGAAGCCACTATAGCGAGAATCCCACACCCCACAGTGAACAGTAGTCCCCGCTCGTCACAACCAGAGGAAGCCTATCTGCAGCTATGAAGACTCAGCACAGCCAAAAATTAATTAATTAATTAATTAATTAATTAAATTTTAAAAAGATACTTTGGTGTGACTGTCTAAGTCTATGCTCCATAAATTTGGCTCCATGACAGATGTACATGTGTACATATATATATACATATATGAATATTGTATAGGAACAATACACATAGGAATATTACTCAGCCATGAAAAGGAAAGAAAGTTTTCATTTGCAGCAAAGTAAGTGGACTTGGAAGACATTATGCCGAGTGAAATAAGTCAGATAGAGAAAGACAAATACCATAGGATTTCACTTATATATGGAATCTAAAACATAAAACCAATGAACAAACAAGTAGAAACAGAGGTAGAGATACAGAGAACAAACAGCAAGCAAGTAGTTGCTACAGAGGAGGAAGGTGGAGAGAGGAAAGATATGGGTGAGGGAAGTTAAGAGGTACAATCTTCTAGTTGCAAAATAAGTGAGTCATGAGTATGAAATGCACAGTGTGAAGAATATAGCCAGGACCTATGCAATATCTTTGTATGCTGACATATCATAGCTAGACTTATCATGGTGATCATTTTGAAATGGACAGAAATATCAAATCATTATGTTGTGTTACAAAGACTAACACAGTGTTATAGATCAATTATACTTCAAAACAAGCAAACAAACATAGGAAAAGAGATCAGATTTGTGGTTACCAGAAGCATGGGGTAGGGGAGGATGAAGGTCAAAGGTACAAACTTCCAGTTGTAAGATAAATAAGACAACACTGCTGTATGTTATATACGAACGTTGTTAAGAGTATCCTGCAAGAATTCTCACTACAGAAAGAAAAAAAAATACTCTGTTTCTTGTTCTGTATCTACATGAAATGATAGATGGTCACTAAACTTACTGTGATGATAGTCATTTCATGATATATGTAAGTCAAATCATTATGCTGTACACCTTAAACTTACAGTGTCGTATGTCAATTATAGCTCAATAAAACTGAAAAAAATCTGGTTCTGTGACTCAAAACCAGAATAGGAAACTCACTTGTTTTACCATTGTTAATCCATTATTGGTATTTTTTTTTAAAGCATGAGGATTTATTAGCTCATATAATTGAAGAGACCAGAGGTAGTTACAAATTTCAAGCATGGTTGATTCAGGGCTCTGATTTTCTTTCTTTCTGCCTTGGTTGGTACTGGCTCTGTACCCAGTCTGAATCCCTTTGTGGTTGTAAGAGAGATCTCAGTAGTAGGGCTACATGTTGAAAATCTTATGATTTCCCTGGAGGCTTACTGAATATCTTTACTTTCCTTCAAAATCTAGCAGGCGCTGTATAATCACACAAATAGCATTGGTGTATTTGACAAATGGTTCTTCAAAGCATCAAAGTGCTGAAGCACCAACTTCCAGTGCTGGACGATGAACAAGGGGGGGCCAGAGGGGCCGTGGACATCCTCATTGTCCAAGAGCATGGGGTCTCTCCAGGTTGAATAGTTCTGCTGGTCACATGTCAGGGGAGCATCCAAGCCTTTGCTCATTTGGGAGACCCAGAACTTCAGGGCTAAGCCTTCTTGCTTTACCATATGGCCGGTTTTCTTCAGAGTCCTTTCACCACTGATTATTTTTAAGGGATTTGGAAAATGAAGCAACAAATATTATAAAATATTAACACATTTTCTATGAACATAGAGGAAGCCTAAACAAGGTATCATTCTCTTTTATTGCATTTTGACATTCTGGGTAATTCTATTTCTAATCTGACTGTCAAGTATAGGAGCTAATGTGTATGACCGTCTAAAACTGCACTAATGCCATTTTTTCTGTGGTACAGCCTGTGCGTTTTAGTATGAGGGTCTGTATGTGTGTGTGGACTGTGTGTCGCAGGGGGTGGGAGTCTGGGGGATGCTCGGGGAGGTGAGAATAAGACCCTGCTGCTGAACTCGGCAGCAAGTAACATAAACAAAGCACAGCTATGTGTCAGCCACGGCTTTGAGCTTTTTACAAACATCATCTCATGTAATTCTTATAAATACCCAATGAGGTGGTTTCTTTTCCTAATATTTATTTTTATTCATTTGGCTGCACCAGGTTGTGGCATAGGAGGTCTTTTTTAAGTTGCATGGATATGCAAACTCTTAGCTGTGGCAGTTGGAATCTAGTTTCCTGACCAGGGATCAAACCCAGATCCCCGGCATTGGGAGCTCAGAGGCTTAGCCATTATACTACCAGGGAAGTCCCCCAATACAATTTCTAACTTGTTCCCATTTACAGATGGAGAAATCAAAGTTCAGAAAGGCAAATTATGTTTCTCGAAATTGCATAGCTTGAAAAGGGCTGAGCTGAGCAGTCTCTTTCCAGAGCCTGAGGCCTAACTGAACTGGCTCCCTGTACCCTTTCTTTTGAAGTTTATGCTTGATGTTCCTTAGTAATGTGACAAAAGATGTCTCCCACCTCCATTCTATGCCCTCTGAGAAGCCTTTACTCTGGGAATTCCATAGACAGTTTAGAGTCAGTAGTAGAAGAGCTAGCCCAAGCCTTTTTGTCCCCCTAGGAAACATTTTATTTCTTCTAGTACAATGGCCTTTTTCTCTTTTCATATAATTCAATATTCTTCAAAACCTAGACAAAGAGCTACTATTTGATTCTTTAAAATGTATTTTTGTTATGAGAGAAATACATGCAAATTGAAAACTTTTAAGAAAAAGGAAATATGTAAAGAACCATATAACCCATCCACCCTCAAAATTCCTAAGTTAATGCTCTTAACATGTTTGTGGATTTTCTTCTGCATACATAGCTTCAAGTGTGCTTTTTTTCATATATGGTAATGCGATAAACAGGCTTCCCTGGTGGCTCAACAGCAAAGAATGTGCCTGCTAAGCAGGAGATGTGGGTTCCATCCCTGGGTCAGGAAGATTCCCTGGAGAAGGAAATGGCAGCCCACTCCAGTATTCTTGCCTGGGCAACCCCATGGACAGAGGAGCCTGAGGGCTCTAGCTCACGGAGTGGCGGAAGAGTCAGACATGGCTCAGAAGGAAACAACAACAACGTGGTAAACATTTCCTCAAAATTCTTCAGGGCAACAGCTATGTTTATTTGGACTAATGTTATGTGTCCAGGGCCTAGCACAGTACCTGGCACACAGCAATTAGCATCTAACTATTAATGTGTAATTATTTGATTTAATAAATATTAGTTGATCGAATGACTGACATTATATATCCTTCCAAAACTTTCTAAAGTCCACATAATTCTGAATCTCTGAGATAAAGTGTAACTTTGAAATCACATTAAGATGGAGCATGACTCATTTCCAGCTGTTTCACCAGGGAGACAAAACAGTGTAACACAAAGAAGCCTGGGGCAGGAGTCAGGCTGGCAGGCTCTAGCTTAGTTCAGCTATCGTTCGAATAACAATTCACACTCCATTTTAACTTCCTAATACCTCGGTTTCCTCATTTGTGATGTGAAGGGGTTGATTGGACCACTTGCTAATATTCATTTCTATTTTTACTCTATATCATTTTCTTTCTTTGAAAGGGTGTTACTGTAGTATGTAAATATATTTTATTTTTAAACATTTAAGTAAAACAGAATTATATGGGGTAGAAGATAAGGTTTCCATTTCACAACCATTCCCATCCCCAGTACCATTCTCCTCCCCAAAGGTGACAGCAAGTAGTTTGATGTCTTTCGGTCCTTTCATCCTTTTATGAATGCTTTTATATATATATATATAAATTTGTAATTTAGAAGCCCATAAATGGGATATTATGTGTATTATTCTGAGAACTGCTTCTTATCCTTTTCTCCATTTGTCTACAGTATATTTTTGGGGCTCTTTCTGAATCGGCATATCTAAATTGGCTTTATTTTGATAAATTGGCTGTTACCATCTGTTATTTACACCACCAGCAACAAATGTAGGTTGTTTCCAGTTCTACGCTGTTTTAAACAATGCAACAGTAACTAATGTACTGCAGGCTGTGGCGATTAAGAGCAGGAACTTTGGACTTAGACTGTGTGCATTTGAATCCTGGCTCCTTCACTTCATAGCTGTTCCTTAACCTCTCTGTGTCTCAGTTTCCTCAACAGTAAAGTGGAGATTATGGATTTTAGAAGTAAACCAATCCACATAAATAGAGTTCTTCAACTCTATCTGGCACATAGTAAGTGCTAAATGCTATTATCGTCATCATTATAGTCATTATGGATAACATCTTTGTTCACATACACAAGGGAATCGATTTCTAAAGATGGAATTACTGGGTTGGAGTTAAGCACATTTAAGATTTTGAAAAGTTTTGCCAAATTGCCTTCCCAAAAGTCTGGAGCAATCTCTACTTTCTTCCACAGTGGTTAAGAGTGCCTTTCTTACATTAGTCACTATCCATTTTAAATATATTTGCTCTGCTCTTAGAGATCTGCGCACTTTTCAAAACGTAGGCTAATTAGCTATTGTCCTTCTTAGTGTCCTTTATCGTCAAGACTGAAATGTAAGACTTCTGATGGGCGTCAAGGCAAGTGTGGGCCACTAGCCCTTCCCCAGAGGTGCGGCAGTCACGGCGTTAGGTTCTGCTTTGTCCATAGCCCGTACTGCCTCTCTTGAGTGGAATGCATGTGCCTTGAAACATGTCTGGTGCTTCTTTTCTTTTGGGTGGTTAATGTAAAATGAAATTAGAATCCTGTATTTACCTCAAAGAGCTGAAAACAACAGCAGAACACAAAACAAGTTCCAGGGAGTAAGCACTCATTGCCGAAGTCTGAAGACTCAACAGAACATCACATCTGCGGTGAAAGAAATGTGAGGCTTCAGAGAAATGTGTCTGAGCTTGTCCTTTTGGCAAACCGGCGTGCAGCCTCCCTCTGAGTCAGGCCTGGAGCTGGCGGGGCTGAAGGAATGCTTCAGGCTCCACCCAGCCCTTTGGGATTAAACCGCCCAGAAGCTCTCTAGTGCCCTCTTCTGGCCAAACTGAGGCGATACGTGCTTATCAGAGAACGTTCCTGTATCTTTCCAACATTCAGAACATTGGTTTCAAAGTTAACAAAAAGAGTTAAGGAAGAGGGGAAATTTGGTGTTCTAAGAGATAAAAATTAAATTGCTGACTGCAGTGTTAATATATATTTTTTCAATTGAGAAAACCAAAGGGAAAAACAAATATAACTATATTTCACAGCATCCTATTGAGTGCACTTTCAAAATGATAAAAACCAAATATCCACCATACAAAACTTCCATAATTCCTAGGTCTTCAGATGCACTCACTCAGTGCTTTCTGACCAATACAAACCTTATTTAAATAAAAGGGAGGGGATATATTTATAACTATGGCTGATTCATGTTGAGGTTTGACAGAAAACAGCAAAAATCTGTAAAGCAATTATCCTTCAATTAAAAAATAAATTAATTAATTTTTTAAAAATGCTTAAAAAACAGAAAAATGTGAAAATTATATGCTAGCAACATTAAAGACTTTATAAAACTGTAGCTACTCCTTACTTACCCATGTTCTTTATATCTGAATTGCCCTCTGGGAATGACTGGGTGAAACAAAAAACTTTTCTCCCCTTGCAGCTGTCAGAGTCGAAGGTTTTCCTCTGACTTCCTTCAGATCTTTATTCAGAGGTCAGCTAATTCAGAGATCAGCTGAATTTAATTTTGAATGCCCAAACACCAGAAGGATGACGGGAACAAATGGAAATTGAATCTTCCCAGTTTCCATTCTTGATCTAGTTTCCCCCTGCTCCCTTCACTTTCCAAAGCATGCCAAAGTCCTGAACTACCCCCAAAGACATAGTGACTATCTGAACTGATATTCACAGTTTCGCCTTCTGCTAGCATGCAAGCTCTAGTTAAAGTATAGAATTTTGTGTACTGGGCTGCAAGTAGCAATCATCAGCAGGGCTGCCTCGATAGCTTCAGAGGAGGTGACTGCATATCCAGCGCAATATTTGTCTTTGCCATTTTTCAAATAAGAAGCATCCATAAATCATGCAATCTCTGTGTTAGCAATAGTAGTTTCTTGTAAGACAGCTCTAAGGATTAATAACTGCTGAGTCAGTGTCCAACAGTTATGAGGAGTTTGGGGAGTAGGTAAAGGGTCAGGCTGGCAGGGTTCAAGTTGTTGCAGTGAGAAAGGGTTGTGTGAGAAGTCAGTAACTATATTTCATATGAAGTAAGATGGCTTGCAGAAAGGTGTTTATGGTGATGAGACTTGAGCCAGGCTTGTATCATGTGGGGAATACAGATGATGAGTGGACCGCCCATAACTATTTCTTCAGTTGATTTTGCAAGAGATGCTACCACTGAAATAGCTCTCAGGTATGGGGGAAGACCTCTGGTTACAGGGTCTAATTGTGGACTGCAATAGCCAAGGGGTCAATGTTGACCTGTGTGCCTTTTAATAAGCACTCCTAGGGCATTCTTTTCCCCTTCCTACACAAAGAGGAAAATAAGAAGCTGGTAATTAGGATGTCCTAAAGCAGAGACTGAGAAGTCTGCTTTTCAGGTTCTGGAAAGTTGTAAAATGTGTTTTCCTCCCCATCTAAGAGATCTGGCCTTTCAGCTTTGAGCAATGCATAAAGAGATTGGGCAATTAAGAAAAAGCTAGGTATCCAGTTCCTACAATATCTGGCCAGACCCCTAAATCCTGAGGTTGTCTTTCGGTCTGTGGGAAATCTGAGACCCTGTGAATTTTATTAGGTTCTAAAAGGAGTCCTTGATCTGAGATCAAGTGTCCTGGGTATTAGATCTGAATTTGAAGCAAGCTGTCATTTTAGAGACCTAAAGACCTTTAGTTACTAACAGCTTGAGGAGACAGATCCTATCTTGCTCACTTGCTTCCTTGGAAGAGGAGCAGAAAAGAAGTTTGTCAACATATTTTAAGAGGGTAGACACTTGTGGAAAATGGACATCTGCTAAATGGCTACAATCACCATCTGCAGTGATTTTGGAGCCCAAGAAAATTCAAAAATTTGAATTGGGGATGCTGAATGAATCCAATGTTGGTTGTGGACTTTGCCCAGAGTTTCTCAGGGACTTCTTTGGGGAGTTTTAAGTTTATCTTAGAAACTTGTCTTAAGGGCAAAAACTGCTAATGGGATTGAGGAGCTTGGAATGCCATGAGTTGTTGAGGGGCTTATATCAATTTCAAGGATAATTTCCCTTTAGAGAAAAAAAAAAAGATGGCAGCATGATATTTTTAAAGTCTTTCCCTCAGAGGTTGACAGGAGCAGAATTGACCAGGAGGGAGGAAGAGCTGTCCTGGAAGGAGCCCAGTTGGAAAGGTAAGGGACTCATAAGCTATAAGGAGTTTACTAGACATCCTCACCGTGTGAATGTGCTCTGAGGAAGGGGCTGCTTGAGGATGGTGTGAAAGTGAAAGTGTGAGTCGCTCAGTCCAGTCCAACTCTTTGCAACCCCATGGACTGTGGCCCGCCAGGGCCCTCTGTCCATGGGATTATCCAGGCAAGAATACTGGAGTGGGTTGCCATTTCCTTCTCCAGGGGATCTTCCTGATTCAGGGATGGAATGCAGGTCTCCTGTATTGCAGGCAATTCTTTATCGTCTGGGAGTTTGGTTTGGGTGAGCACGAATACTGTGGCTTCAGTGTCAGTTAAGACAGTAAGGACTTCATTTCCAATCATAAGAGAGGTTTTGCCCATTAACAGGAAGGATTGGAAAAACTCCTTGTTTGTCTCGGAGCAGGTTTGGTCCAAAAGAGAAGCTGAAGACTTAATGTGGGAGGATTGTGTACAGTGTTTTAGTTTAAGGCAATCCTTTATCCAATGACCAGGTTTCTTACAAAAATGGCAGAAAATTTGAGAGCTTGAAGGCGTTGATTTAGTTTGTTGAATTCCTTCTAGAGAGCTGCTAACTGTTGAATCTGTGAATTCATTATTTTAGTGGCTTGTCATTTATTTGAATAGCCCAGGTTTAATTTGTTTGCTGGATTAGCCACATTGGGAGATGCCATGGTTTCAAAATTAAGTTGTGCTCACTTTACTAGAATGGTGAGATCTTCAACTGAGCTGTTTATGAGCAAGTATTAAAGGCCACCTTAGTGACTCCGCATCTAAAGGGAGTCCAGGGTTTTCCTTGAAAACAATTTTAGGTCTGTTGTAATAGTTACGCAGAGGTTCATCAATCCTTGAGGGCATGCTTGGATTTTATTTCAGTCAACAGGTTTTGGGAAGGCCGGGGAGATGGCTTCAGATAAGGTTTTTGCTATTTCTTGGGCTTTGACTCAGCCATCATGATCCATTGAAGATTCTCTAGAGGATGATTCCAGCTAGCTTTAGCCATCCAGTGTTGGGCCTGACCTTCTTGCATAAGCAAGTGGACTCATGGATAAAATCAGGAAACACAGGCTCATGGGTTTGGATAACAATGTTAAATTCCTTTGTGAAATGGCTAGGGCCTTCAGTAACCTTGGGAAATTCTTTGGCCATAGCTTGCAGTTCTGCCTTTGTCCAAAGTGTGTAAGTTACATTTAAAAGGGTGCTCTGGGAATTCCCTGGAGGTCCAGTGGTTGGGACTCCATACTTGTACTGCTCTTGACCATTGTTCAATTGTCCAGGTCAGGGAGCTAAAATCCTGCAAGCTGTGCAGTGCAGCCAAATAAATAAAGAAAAGGGGGCCTTCAGTATTGGGCTCCAATTTAAAGGGAAGAATTTGAAATGATTTAAGTGGAAGAGTTTTTAGAGTTAAAATCTGCTTGGGTCCCTGAGGGAAGATACTTGGGAGAACTTAGAAGAGGACAGTCCCACAATTAAAGAAGCATGCAAAGAAAACAGAACACTCACCAGAAGGGAAATCCTTCTAGCGGCATAGTGATGAACTGGCACAGTGAGACAGTCAACATGTACCAGGGCAACTGCCCACCTGATCCCAAGGAAAGGCGGAAATGTCAGCCGCAACTTAGTTGAAGGAGACGGCAAGTTATGAAAACAGTGAACACAAGAGGGTCTGGGTGTACCACACTGATTCCGGGAGGTGTCAGTCCTGTGGCCTTGAGAGTACTTCAGATCCCACTTCTGACACCCCTCAACCTAAAGAAACCTAGAAGGGCATAATCAGGAGAAAAAAAAAAAACCTTTACTGGGAATCAAAGGATTGCCATTCTACTCTTTGTTTTGCCTAGGGCTAGCTGTTATTACTCATGCAGGCTTTGTTCTTTTCCTTGAAGACCAAAAAAAGACTAAAGACCTCAAAGAACTGCCATTCAAGATTCCAGTAGCAACCCAAAAAGTATCCTGTTAGGGAGTAAAAGTCAGGGGCTTTTAAAGGCAAAGAAGGGAAGTTTGCATTACAAAGACTTTTAATTGGAGTTGGAGGCAGAAGCTAGTCTTGGTTAAACATGACTGAATACCAAGATTATCTCTAGAGGGAAGTAAAAGTCTGCTCCTGTGCCTAGTTGCAGGTGCTCTTGTAGAGTCTTTGAAGGACATGTGGTTCAGCTCAGTTCAGAAGTTCCTGGTTCCACCTGATGAGGACATGCATAATGTCCACCTCCTCAATATAAGCCTCTTGGCTCCATTTTAAAACCCCTTGCCATAAGTGACTCTATTTTATTTCACATTTCACAAATCCTCCAGGTCTCTGCTATCTCTCCAGTACCTTCCTCCAATCCCAAAACTGGTTTTATCACACTCCAGCCTCTATTCCATCTCTGTATTTATACCAGGTGGGTCTGCACTGCTCCTGACTCCAAGTTCCTCATTGAGAGAATAAGGAAATATTAAGAAAGATCTGAGGCTGGGTGAATCTCTGAAGTGCCAGTAAGCCTTATCTACTCTTTGTTTTGCCTAGGGATAGCTGTTATTACTCATCAGGGCTTTGTTCTTTCCCTTGAAGACCAAAAAAAGACTAAAGAAGACCTCAAAGAATTAATATTCAGGGCCTTCAGGACTGAAATAATTCACAAGTTTGCTTTTTCTCTTCAAAGTGACCTAGGAAGAAAAAGAAGGTTTGATCAGAAATACTTTGTAATAAAAAATAACGAGTTCTAAATTTTAAATAAAAATTTGACATGTAGATTGTTTGTATATTGGAGACAAACTGTGGATTTAACCCAAATAGCCTAACTCAAAGAGAAAAACAGTTTACAAATATTCACATTAATCTAAAGCATTTAAGTACACATGTGCTAAGAACTGGTAATGTGAGAACTCTGTGCTGAAAGAAGTTCTATAGTGGGCATCAAGGAGATAACAGGGGAAAATGACAAACACACATTTTGACTCAGACATTGGGAAAAAAAAAATTGTACACTCCAAGGGTACAAAAGAGCACAGAGGAGAGAACCTTGAGTTCTGACAAGGGACATGTATTAGAACACGGCCTAGAGGAATTTTGACAGGTGGAGATAAGCAGGAAGGGCCTGTGCAAGTGAAGAAAACATCAGGAACAAGGTAGGACAATGGCTAGTGTTCAGATACCTGGGAATTAGAGGCAAAGAAAGATATCCAGGACCTTAGATTTCTCAAATTCTATTCTGCTTTGGCGAAGAACTAAGGAGCCTCTTGATGAAAGCGAAAGAGAGTGAAAAAGTTGGCTTAAAACTCAACATTCAGAAAACTAAGATCAGGGCATCTAGTCCCATCACTTCATGGCAAATAGATGGGGAAACAGTGACAGATTTCATTTTGGGGGGCTCCAAAATCACTGCAGATGGTGACTGCAGCCATGAAATTAAAAGACGCTTGCTCCTTGGAAGAAAAGCTATGACCAACCTAGGAAAGAAAATAACGTGAAAATGAAAGTGAAGTCGATCAGTCGTGTCCGACTCTTTGCGACCCCATGGACTGTAGCCTACCAGGCTCCTCAGTCCATGGAATTTTCCAGGCAAGAGTACTAGAGTGGGTTGCCATTTCCTTCTCCAACCTAGACAGCATATTAAAAAGCAGAGACATTACTTTGCCATCAAAGGTCCGTCTAGTCAAAGCTATGGTTTTTTCAGAAGTCATGTTTGGATGTGAGAGTTAGACCATAAAGAAAGCTGAGTGCCAAAGAATGGATGCTTTTGAACTGTGGTGTTGGGGAAGACTCTTGAGAGTCCCTTGGA
The DNA here is from genome assembly GCA_007570785.1 of Antilocapra americana. Taxonomy (NCBI): domain Eukaryota; kingdom Metazoa; phylum Chordata; class Mammalia; order Artiodactyla; family Antilocapridae; genus Antilocapra; species Antilocapra americana. The sequence continues at coordinate 8,786,800 of ML663557.1, forward strand.
CTGCAAGGAGATCCAACCAGTCCATCCTAAAAGAAATCAGCTCTGAATATTCATTGGAAGGACTAATACTAAAGCTGAAACTCCAATACTTTGGCCACCTGATGCGAAGAACTGACTCATTGGAAAAGACCCTGATGCTGGGAAAGATTGAAGGCAGGAGGAGACAGGGATGACAGAGGATGAGATGGTTGGATGGCATTGTGGACCCGAGGGACCGAGCAAGCTCCTGGAGTTGGTGACGATGCAGAAGCCTGTCATGCTGCAGTCCATGGGGTCACACGCAAAGAGTCGGACGCAACTGAGCAACTGAACTGATAGCCAGGCATCCCTTTCAAGATCCTTGTGAGAAACAAGACAAACCTGGAGGTTTTTTCAACAAAACCCCAATGTGGAAACTAGCCGTGTATACAGAACCCACAGACTTCTCATTTTTGGCTGACTGGAGCCCTAATGTCCACACAGGCCTGGCAACATCCTGCTCTTTCCACTTTGGGGCACCACTCAACTATCAAAATCATTCATTTTACTACTACAATGGCATGGAAAACCAGTTCAAGGAAATATGTACCCCTCTCCCACACACACACCCCACCTTACCCACTCCACCCCCACCCTCCTCTTTGCAGGGTATGGAGTGGAACTGGCCTCATTTAGCACCCAAGGCCTTGTTAGTTAAATTACTAATCAAATATGAGAATTGTTTTAAGTGCTGTGAAAAAGTACAGACTGATTTAACATTGATAGGAAGTACCTCAAGGACTAGCTAAATAGATAAACATATAACTTCATTATCACAACTTATTTATTTTTATTTAGTTTTAAATTTTATTGGAGTATAGTTGATTTACAGTGTTGTGTTAGTTTCTGCTATAAAGTGAATCAGTTATACATATACCCACTCTTTTTCAGATTCTTTTTCCATCTAGGTCATTACAGAGCATTGAGTAGAGTTCCCTGTGCTAAATGGTAGGGTATTAGCTATGTATTTTTTGTAGTAGTATGTATATGTCAATCCCAACCTCCCAATTTATCCCTCCCCACTCCCCTTCCCTCCCTGCTGCTGCTGCTGCTGCTGCTAAGTCGCTTCAGTTGTGTCTGATTCTGTGCGACCCCATAGACGGCAGCCCACCAGGCTCTGCCATCCCTGGGATTCTCCAGGCAAGAACACTGGAGTCGGTTGCCATTTCTTTCTCCAATGCACGAAAGTGAAAAGTGAAAGTGAAGTCGCTCAGTCATGTCCAACTCTTAGCGACCCCATGGACTGCAGCCTACCAGGCTCCTCCATCCATGGGATTTTCCAGGCAGGAGTCCTGGAGTGGGGTGCCATTGCCTTCTCCACTTCCCTCCCTGGTAACCATAAATCTGTTTTCTATATCTGTGACTGTATTTCTGTTTTGTAAATAAGTTCACTTGTACCAGTTTTCTTTTTACCACAAACTTATTTAAGTCTCATTTTACTGGTAAGGAAACTAAGGCCTTAGAGAGGAAGAGAAACTTACCTTTATATCATAGCCAAGCCACTGGAACCAGGCAGTCTGGCCAGAGTCCATGCTCTTGATCATTCATTATACAAATTAACTTAAGCAAAGAAATGAATTGAGAAAAAGTGCTAGAGGAGAAGAAAGCTCAAAGACAGGAGTCCAGTGAGATCAGCTATATGGGCATTCAAACTTTTCAAATCCTTTGCATGTCTCCATCCCTTAAATCCCTTGACTCCCAACCTTAGGGAAAGGATGACTAATACTCTACATGTCCAGGGAGGGTGCCTAATTCCCCATCAGTTCCCAGAGCTAAAATTGATTGACTTAATAATTTCAAGTGCTGCAACTAACATTGTCTTTTAGACCAACAGCTCAGATGAATCAGCATGGAGTCCAATTTCATAGAGTTCTATTCTATCTTATATCCCAGTTCTGATAACTGCAAGCAGTGGATGCTGGGGTAAGCTCCCCCAAACCCCTCTTTTAGAACCAAGACAGTCATTTTCCCAGCTGCTGAGAGTGCTGTCTACTGAAGACTCACATCTGTATCCCTCTCTGGGTTAGCGTCAGCCACATGGAGCTGCCACCACCACACGTCCCTTAGAATGGGCAAGATTCAGAATACCGATGACACTGCATGCTGGAGAGGATGTGCAGCAACAGGAATTCTCATTCACTCACTGCTATAAGGAATGCAAAATGGTTCAGCCCACTTTAAAGAACAGTTTGGCAGATTCTTATAAAAGGAGCTGCTGCATCCAGGTGATGCTCTCTCTGTTTGAACAGCTCACATTCAATGACTGGAAGATCCAGAGGTACAGCGGCCCATTCAACTAAAGGGCCATCCCAGTCCAGAGCTGCCAGGAGGAATGGCTGAGGACTCATTTTAAAAGTACCAGAATTCAGTACCCCTCTTTGCCATTTCCATTTCCTTCATTCTCTTACAGATGTAGTTTTCAAAGACTCCCTCAATTTCTCTTTATGCAAATCATCATCTGATTCTCAGGAGACCTAACCTAAGACCGTTGGTATGAAAGCAGATTGTGTGTTAGTCGCTCAGTCGTGTCCAACTCTTTGCAAACCCTCCAGGCTCCTCTGTCCATGGGATTCTCCAGGCAAGATTATTGGAGTGGGTTGCCACCTCCTTCTCCAATGGAAGCAGATTATAAGATAACATTTTGGAACTGGATCACCAACTGTCAATGAGGACACTGTCGTTGGTGGTAGGTGGAATACTGATAGCTCCTAGCATGATATGCAGGTGCAATTGTTAAAACTTTCACTGTGGGTGAAAGGGAAGGGCTTCACTGGTGGTACAACATCGGGAGTTTGAGAAGTTAGGGAAAGATAATTATAAGGACTATAGAATCTCAGCATTCAAAAAAACGAAGATCATGGCAACCAGTTCCATTACTTCATGGCAAATAGATGGGGGAAAAGTGGAAACAGTGACAGGTTTTATTTTCTTGGGCTCCAAAATCACTGCAGATAGTGACTGCAACCATGAAATTAAAAGATGCTTGCTCCTTGGAAGAAAAGCTATGGCAAAACCTAGTTGTTGTTGTTCAGTTGCTCAGTTGTGTCTGACTCTTTGTGGCTTCATGGATTCCAGCACATTACGCTTCCCTGTCCTTCACTGTCTCCCAGAGTTTGCTCAAACTCATGTCCATTGAGTCGGGTGATGCCACCCAACCACCTCATCGGTGGCATCACTGACTCAATGGACGTGAGTCTGAACAAAGTCTGAGAGATAGTGAAGGACAGGGAAGCCTGTCATGCTGCAGTCCATGGGCTCACAAAGAGTTGGACACAACTGAATGACTAAACAATGACAATAGAATCAAATGGCTCTTGCTAAGTCTTATTTATTCTCTCCACAGGCATAAGACAAAGAAAGGCTGAGGTAATTAATTGCCAGTTTAATTACAATTAACTATACAGAGGCCTCCAGTATAGCAAATAAAAATACTCATTTACTGTTGAAGGACAGGAAAAAACATAGCTCCAGGTATTTGTAAGAATAATGAAGTTTCAGAGTAGGTTGAGTTCTCAGCCAGAGTAAGACTGCTAAACCAAAGTGAGGCTCTGATTGGGAAGGAATAAGATCCTGAGACTTGGGGACGTCTTGGTTGACACATTTGAAAATACTGAACCCCAGTTTCCCTTGAACTTTCTGGGCGTACAGCAACCCACTAAAGCCTGCTCCTCCTGTGCCTGGAGACAATGCATAGGCTTCTGTCTCACATAAGTGTCTCACGCCACTGCTGATGATCCACCCATATTTCCTCCTGGCCACCAGTCTAATAAATAAGATTAAGATACAACATAACCCAGCCAGACAAGTACTGGGTCTGCCAAGGGAAGACAAGGACACTGAAGGAGTGGCCCATATGTATTGGCAGGTGGTGGGAAAGTTTATCTGGACATGGATACTGAAGATGCTAGATCAGAGAGTGGAATATAAAGCTGGGTAAGGGACAGTTCTTGTGACTCATATGGTAAAGAATCCATTAAAGAATCCCACTGCAATGCAGGAGACCTGGGCTTGATTCTTGGTTTTGCAGATCCCCTGGAGGAGGGCATGGCAACCCATTCCACTATTCTTACCTGGAGAATCCCCATGGTTTGTAGCCTGTTCCCATGTCTGTCCATGGGGTCGAAAAGAGCCAGACACGACTGAGCGACTAAGCGCAGCAAGGGACAGTTTATCAATATGGTTGGAATTAAAATCCTTAATACATCATATATGTGACTCTTTGTGATATGACTTTTGCATGTCTTTCAAATCGGAGGTTTTGTCTTAATTTGCCCTCTCTGTTCCAATAATACCACGTTAACTGGCCAAGTTATTTTACTCCTCTGTAAAACCTTTACCAACTCTCTCCATCTAGAATGTTTACCCTACTCCACCCCCATTCTACCCCTGCCTTAGACACCTATAGCCTACTTCTATTTCACACAGCCCAGCTGGGAATCTTTTCTGCTAATGGAAGTAGAAAGTAATACATCCTTTTTGGGAAGCAATTTTGCAATACTGAGAGCCTTAAAATGGTTCAGGAACCCCACTTTTCTGGAAAGTGGGGATCTGAAATTTTCAAGACTTTATGCACAAAGATATTAAAAATGGCATATTTATTATTACAAAAATTAATGTAACCAATATCTGAAAGCATAGGTTTATGGAAATTATATCCATACCAAACAATTGAATGTAGTTATTGAAAATGATGTGTTTAAATAATTTTCAATGATAAGAAAATGTTTATGATACACTAAATAAAAAATGAAATTACTAGGACCAAAACTTTGCAATAATGTGATAGGAAAAAATGTTTAAAAAAATTACAAAATTTAACAATTGTTATTGCCTGGTATTGAAAGTAAATTTACTTAAATTTCCTTTTTTCTTATGCTTTTCCATATTGCCAAATTGACTCAGGAAACAGATACTGCTTTCAGAATCAAGATTCAGCTTAAGTATCACCTCTGGGAAGAAAAGACCTTTTTTCTCTCAGTGTGGAGAATATATGTATATATGTGTAGATATATATATATTTAAATCATAGTCCTTACCAAAGACAACCACCTATTCACCCATCTGCACCCTTCGCTAGGATTATGAAGATAAGAATTTTGTCTATAACTTAGGTATCTATGTACTGCCTGGCAAATAGCAGCTTCCTAACAAATTGTTTTCTTTTCTTCTTTTTCTTTGGTGGGAGATTGCTGTTGTTGTTTTTGAACTTCTGACTAAGACAAGTGGTCTCTGTTACTCTGAACCTAAGGAGTAAAAAGCCCAAATTTTATTAAAAGCAAGCTTTTTCAAGAAATGCTAAAGTAATTTATTTTTCTTTTGATGAGTAAAATCTATAGTTACGGATAATTTTTTAAAAAATCCAGGACTTCTGACAAAAGGAATAAACTTAAGAGTCAAATATGATGAATGTTGTAATTATTCCCTGAACTATAGTTACACGGTATTAATACTAATATTTTCCTCAAAATAAACTGCAAATTTAACACAGTGTCCTTCCAGATGAGCGGGAAGACAGGCAGGTGTTTTCCCAATGCTGTTCCTCTCCGTGGGAGCTGTCAGCCCCAGCGCAGTATTTCACAGCTAGACTGTAAACAAAAGTTATTCCAATTGGCTCAACAGTACTTTCAATAGCAAAAATAACAGAAACGAATGGTCTCTGTTCTCCAAAACTAGTATCTTGAGCAGACTGTTATTCTCAAGCGTTCGTCATTTGCACACATTACTCCCAGCTGGAAATTTGTGTCCAGTTGAACTGTTACACAACATATTCTTTCACGTGATAATTTTGAGCAGCACAAAAGGGACATGGAAATAGACCAAACCTATCTTTCTTGGCAGAAAATGTTTTCTTTAAAATGTAAAGAAAAATTTATTTTGGGAAACTTGTGGAAAAATTGGGGGGAAACTCTCGGCTGCTGGGTTTGTCACTAGATTTTCCTCTAGTAATAACCAGAAAGGTCCAGCTACCATTGTCACCCAGTATAAAAATAAACTTTCTTTCAGGCTGTATTATGTGTGTGCATGGAGGGTTAGGTACCACCTACATATATGAGGCTATGAGGACCTGGAGGGTGTCCCACAATCATCCTGAAAACGTATGAAGACCCTATGAAAATCTTCCTTTGGGAGAGCACTCCGTCTCTCAAGAGGCGGCTCTAAACAGGGCAAGATGAGGTGAGCCCCAGCGTCTGATAGCTCGGTTGGTAAGGGCTCTTCCTGCAATACAAGAGACACAGGTTCGATCCCTGGGTGGGGAAGATCCCCTGGCGAAGGAAACGGCGCCTCACTCCAGTACTCTTGCCTGGAAAATCTCATGGACAGAGGAGCCTGGTGGGCTCCAGTCTGTGGGCTCCCAAAGAGTCGGAAGAGGCCGGGTGACTAAACCACCACCACCCGCCCCAGACCCAGTGGGCGCCGGCGGGCGTCATCTTGCGGCGCCCGTGCCCCACCCCCCGACAGCGCGCCCAGAACCTTCCATCCACCCGCCCCGCCCCCGGCGCGCCCCGCAGCACCCCTGCCCGCCCCCGACTCCCAGGTTCGGACCGCGGCCGACGCCTCCTCCCCCTCAGCCACCCCGGGCGGCATGCCCTCGAGCCGCCGCGCCCGCCGCGGGACCCGCAGGTGCGGCTCGCCCCCTGACCCGCGCGGCCTGGGCCGGACGCGGGGCCAACGGCTGCCGCTGGCCGCAGGCTGCTGAGGGGATGGCGTCGGGGCTCTGGGTGCCTGAGGACGCGGTCGGAGCCGTTAGCCCCGGCCGGCGAGGCGACAAGATGGCCTCGGCTCTCACCGCGGACTCGGGGATGGCGGCGGACCTGAAGAGCGCCGCGTCCGCGGTGCGGTCGGTGGCGGCCTCCCCTCGCCCCGTGAAGGGGAGAGCGGGCCGGGAGGCGGCGCGGCGGTGGCTCCAGCTCCTGCCGGGCGTTCAGGCCGAGGGCCCGGGAGAGGGGCCGGGAGAGGAGGAAGAGCCCCTGCTCTCGGCGCCCGAGGAGGACGAGGAGGCGCAGCCGCTGCCCCCGGTGTGCGCGTCCCCCATGAGGGGGATGTGGCGGGAGGAGAAGGTGGCGCTCTACTGCGACGAAGTGCTGCAGGGCTACAAGGTGAGGGCAGGGAGAAGACGGCGGACCCCGAGGGGCTCGGGGCCACCTTCCGTGCGGATGCGGGCCCAGAGCGCACAAAGAACCTGCGTGTCACAAAAGTACATTTGCTCCACGCTTACTGGACTTGCACCTTGACAGAGGTTCCCAGGCCCTGTTAAAGGAATTCCAATTCGATTTCTCCTTCAAACACATCACGTAGCGTTTTCCAGGTTTTTTGAAAGCTGAAGGAAGAAAGGCCTTATCAGTACCCTGGTACAGGCTTTGCACTGGCTAAGTGGTGAAAGAATCCGCCTGCCAGGGCAGGAGTTGGAAGAGACCCCAGGTGCATCCCTGGGTCCAGACGATGCCCTGGAGTAGGAAATGGCAACCCCACTCCAGTATTCTTGCCTGGAGAATCTCATGGACAGAGGAGCCTGGCGGGCTACCTTCCATGGGGTCACAAAGAGTGGGGACACGACTGAGCATGCACGCTTATGCATTCATCTCCATGTTTTCATTCAACAATCTTTGCCCAAACATAAGGACAAGATTACTTAACCTTGACTTTTACACTGCCATACTAACTTGAGGACTGGTTCCCAGACATCAGTCTAAGGATGTGGAATGAGGTTTGGTAAAGACAAATACCTGGTAACACTGAATTGAGCAAGTACTGTATTCCTAGCCTGTTTTCTTTTTTATTTTTAGTTTTCATTATAGCAGAAGAATTTGTGTACAAGGATTTCATTGCACTGATGTTTATAAGATATAAAAACTAGAACCTAAATTTCCACCATATGGACTGTAAAGAACTTGTAGTGGCTTCATCTAATGGAAAATCATGCAGCTATAAAAATTGTGCTTTCAGGAGGTATAGATATGCTCATCCTATAATGTTAAGTTAAAAAAAATCAGAAGACAAAATATATGATTCATATGTATGGATAATATATGCATAGAAAAAAGATTGGAAGGAAATGCATCAAAATGTCACAGTGGTTATTCTGGCTACCAGGATTATGGGTAGTTTTTGTTTTCCTTAGGGCTTCCCTGGTGGTTCAGATGGTAAAGCGTCTGCCTGTAATGTGGGAGACCTGGGTTCAATCCTTGGATCGGGAGTATCCCCTGGAGAAGGAAATGGCAATCCACTCTGGTACTCTTGCCTGGAAAAATCCCATGGATGGAGAAGTCTGGTAGGCTACAGTCCATGGGGTCGTAAAGAGACAGATACAACTGAGCAACTTACTTTGTTTTCCTTATATAATCTCTATTTTTTGGATTATCTGTAGGTAAGCCATGTTTTAATATAATTTAAAAAAATCTTAAATACTGCTACCATAAAACTAGACTGGTCTACTGAGCAACTTACTTTATTTTCCTTATATAATCTCTATTTTTCAGATTATCTGTAGGTTAGCCGTGTTTTATTATAATAAAAAAAAGAATCTTAAATGCTGCTACCATAAAACTAGACTAGTATTTAATGACCAATTTATATCTGATATTCAATATCACAGAAAGCTAGATCTCTTAAAGACAATTAAAAAACATTTCTATAAACTCAGTTTATAGGCTTCCCTGTCCATCACCAATTCACGGAGTTTACTCAAACTCATGTCCATTGAGTCGGTGATGCCATCCAACCAGCTCGTCCTCTGTCATTCCCTTCTCCTCCCGCCTTCAATCTTTCCCAGCATCAGGGTCTTTTCAAATGAGTCAGTTCTTCGCATCAGGTGGCCAAAGTATTGGAGTTTCAGCTTGAAAATCAGTCCTTCCAATGAATATTCAGGACTGATTTCCTTTAGAATGGACTGGTTGGATCTCCCTGCAGTTCAAGGGACTTTCAAGAGTCTTGTCTAACGTCACATTCAAAAGCATCAATTCTTTGGTGCTCAGTTTTCTCTGTCTGACTCTCACATCCATACGTGACTACTGGAAAAACCATAGCTTTGACTAGACGGACCTTTGTTGGCAAAGTAATGTCTCTGTTTTTTAAAATGCTGTATAGGTTGGTCATAATTTTTCTTTCAAGGAGTAAGTGTCTTTTAATTTCATGGCTGCAATCACCATCTTCAGTGATTTTGGAGCCCCGCAAACTAAAGTCTGCCACTGTTTCTATTACTTCCCCATCTATATGCCATGAAATGATGGGACTGGATGCCCTGATCTTAGTTTTCTGAATGTTGAGTTTTAAACCAACTTTTTCACTCTTCTCTTTGACTTTCATCAGAGGCTCTTTAATTCTTCTTTGCTTTCTGCCATAAAGGTGGTGTCATCTGCATATCTGAGGCTATTGATATTTCTCCTGGCAATCTTGATTCCAGCTTGTGCTTCATCCAGCCGAGTGTTTCTCATGATGTACTCTGCATATAAGTTAAATAAGCAGGGTGACAATATACAGCCTTGATGCACTCCTTTTCCTGTTTTACTGTGTCAATCAGTCAGGGTTTAATGTCTGAGTTTCATAATAGTTTAGATTATCATCTTGAGGTAGTTGAATTGAAATGCAGAAAACAAAATGGGCAAAATATTTATTTGCCGGGGTCCAGCCTCGGCGGGTTCCGGGGGTCTTGAGGGATGAGTGGCGTTGGCGGAAGAACTGAGCTGAGTCGATGTGTGGTGATGGAGCAGTCTCTCATATTGTTGGTTTACAGTTTTATAGCCAAAAGACATCCCCATTACATCATTACATCACCTATCATTCTATACAATTTTTGTTTTCTATCTTCCATAGCAACCTTATCATTGAGCTCATTCCCCAATCTATCATGAACCATTCCCCTTACAGAAGTCAGATTTCTATGTAATTAGATTTAACAATAGTATGTTTACCATTTGAATGTCTTCAGTATACTTCATTAAATCATGATAAGTACATCAATCTAAGTAGAAAGGTTACATTTCTCTTATCAGGTACAACTATGTAGAAGCTAAAGGGAAGGGTTTAAAGCTTGAAGCTCTTTTATTCTAGTACCTACTCCAGTTCTAACCAGGAAAGAGGACAAAGAGACAGTTTAGAAAGAGGAAAGAGGACTAAGACAGTTTGCAAAGAGGACTAAGAGACAGTCTAGCAGCACTGCTTTAGCAATAAAACCCTATTAACCTTATAACTACTATAATGAATTCCTATGTCTACATTATCCTAAAGCAATCAATATCTCCAACTATGCTGGCCACAGTTATGAGCATTCCTAAGTCCCATTCCAGCCTGGTTTCTTCAGGGAAGAGAGCCTCCTCCATGGAGTGGTCTGGAGAGTGGGAGGTGGAAAGGTGACCCAAGTACGAGCCTTTCTGGTGGTGGCCTTGCCATGACCCCCAGAGAACTCTTGGTTAACTCCCCAGTAATGAGTAGGAGGAGTAGTAATCTATTTAAATGTCCCTTTCATTCCTCCTTAGCCCCAGGGGAAGGCCATCTACCTTCCCAGATCCTCTGGTCCATAAGGTCTGGGGGCATTATCTCAGGACGAATTCTTTCCAACTGGGACTGACCTACTGAGATGAGCTAATGTTCTGAGCATGGACAGAACTCCCAAGAAAAATACCAGGGGGCACCTAGCCCAGGATGCCCCGATAAAGAAAGTCAGCTTTGCAATTTCTTTCTTAGTCTTGTGACCTTGTCATCCGAGCAAGGGGGCATCCTGACGGCCCCCAGCATTTATTGAATTCTTAGTATGCTTATTTGTTTTATAGAATGGATTTCTATTTTAAAATTTTATGTACTGAGCAAATTCTAATAGGGCATTAAATCTTTAAAGTTCAGAAAAAATTCATGTCTAGACTTAAACATGATAATAACCATGTTTTTATATGTATAATTATAGTAGAGATCCCTGGAGTAACAGGCAAGTTTGGCGTTGGAGTACAAAATGAAGCAGGGTGAAAGCTAACAGAGTTTTGCCAAGAGAATGCACTGGTCATAGCAAACACCCTCTTCCAACAACACAAGAGATGACTCTACACATGGACATCACCAGATGGTCAACACCAAAATCAGATTGATTATATTCTTTGCAGCCAAAGAAGGAGAAGCTTTATATAGTCAGCAAAAACAAGACCAAGAGCTGACTGTAGCTCAGATCATGAATCCCCTATTGGAAAATTCAGACTTAAATTCAAGAAAGTAGGGAAAACCACTAGACCACTCAGGTATGACCTAAGTCAAATCCTTTAGGATTATACAGTGGAACTGAAAAATAGATTCAGAGGATTAGATCTGATAGAGTGCCTGAAGAACTATGGATGGAGATTCATGACATCATACAGGAGGTGGTGACTGAGACCATCTCCCAATAAAAAGAAATTTAAAAAGGCAAGAAGTTTGTCTGAGAAGGCCTTATAAATAGCTAAGAAAAAAAGAGAAGTTAAAGGCAAAGGAGAAAAGGGAAGATATACCCATTTGAATGCAGAGTTCCAAAGAGTAGTAAAGAGAGATAAGAAAGCTCTCAAAAATATACAAGCAACTCTTGCAGCTCAATTCCAGAAAAATAAATGACCCAATCAAAAAGTGGGCCAAAGAACTAAACAGACATTTCTCCAAAGAAGACATACAAATGGCTAACAAACACATGAAAAGATGCTCAACATCACTCATTATCAGAGAAATGCAAATCAAAACCACAATGAGGTACCATTTCACACCAGTCAGAATGGCTGCCATCTAGAAGTCTAAAAGCAATAAATGCTGGAGAGGATGTGGAGAAAAGGGAACCCTATTACACTGTTGGTGGGAATGCAAACTAGTACAGCCACTATGGAGAACAGTGTGGAGATTCCTTAAAAAACTGGAAATAGAACTGCCATAGGACCCAGCAATCCTACTGCTGGGCATACACACGGAGGAAACCAGAATTGAAAGAAACATGTGTATCCCAGTGTTCATCGCCGCACTGTTTACAATAGCCAGGACATGGAAGCAACCTAGATGTCCATCAGCAGACAAATGGATAAGGAAGCTGTGGTACATATACACAATGGAATACTACTAAGCCATTAAAAAGAATACATTTGAATCAGTTTTAATGAGGTGGATGAAACTGGAGCCTATTATAGAGAGTGAAGTAAGCCAGAAGGAAAAACAACAATACAGTATACTAACACATATATATGGAATTTAGAAAGATGGTAATGATGATGCTATATGCGAGACAGCAAAAGTGATGCAGATGTATAGAACAGTCTTTTGGACTCTATGGGAGAACGGCATTGAAACATGTAAATTGTCATATGTGAAATGAATCACCAGCCCAGGTTTGATACAGGGTGTTCAGGGCTGGTGCACTGGGATGACCCAGAGGGATGGAATCAGGAGGGAGGTGGGAGAGGGGTTCTGGAAAGGGAACACATGTATACCCATGGTGGATTCATGTCAGTGTATAGCAAAACCAACACAATAATGTAAAGAAAAAAGTCTTTCTTCAATTTGTTACAATAAAAAATAATAATAAAAAATAAAAATAAATGTTAAAAAAAAAAGCTTTCCTAAGTGATCAAAGAAATAGAGGAAAACAATAGAATGGGAAAGACTAGAGATGTCTACAAGAAAATTAGAGATACTTAGAGAACATTTCATGCAAAGATGGGCACAATGAAGGACAGAGATGGTATGGATCTAACAGAAGCAGAAAATATTAAGAAAGAGGTAGCAAGAATACACAGAAGAACTATACAAAAATGATCTTAATGACCCAGATAACCATGATGGTGTGATCACTCACCTAGAGCCAGACATCTTGCAATATGAAGTCAAGTGGGCCTTAGGAAGCATCACCATAAACAAAGCTAGTGGAGGTGATGGAATCCCAGTTGTTATTTCAAATCCTAAAAGATGATGCTGTGAAAGTGCTGCACTCAATATGCCAGCAAACTTGGAAAACTCAGCATTGGCACAGGACTGGAAAAGGTCAGTTTTCATTCCAATCCCAAAGAAAGACAGCACTAAAGAATGTTCAAGATTGCAGTCATTGTCACACACTAGCAAAGTAATGCTCAAAATTCTCCAAGCCAGGCTTCAACGGTATGTGAACCAAGAACCTCCAGGTGTTCAAGCTGGAGTTAGAAAAGTCAGAGGAACCAGAGATCAAATTGCCAGCATCTGTTGGATCATAGAAAAAGCAAGAGAGTTCCCAAAAAAACATCTACTTCTGCTTTATTGACTATGCCAAAGCCTTTGACTGTGGATCACAACAAATTTTGGAAAACTCTTCAAGATATGGGAATACCAGACCACCTGACCTTCCTCTTGAGAAATCTTTATGCAGATCAAGAAGCAACAGTCAGAACTGGACATGGAACCACAGACTGATTCTACATCGGGAAAGGAGTACAGAAAGTCTGTGTGTTGTCACACTGCTTATTTAACTTATATGCACAGTTCATCATGCAAAATGCTAGGCTAGATGAAGCACAAGCTGGAATCAGGGTTGCTGGGAGAAATACCAATAACCTCACATATGCAGATGACACCACCCTTATGGCAGAAAGTGAAGAGGAACTAAAGAGCCTCTTGATGAAGGTGAAAGAGGAGAGTGAAAAAGCTGACTTCAAACAGTATTCAAAAAACTAAGATGAGGGCATCCAGTCCCATCACTTCATGGCAAATAGATGGGGAAACAATGCAAACAGTGACAGACTATTTTCTTGGACTCCAGAATCATGGCAGATGGTGATTGCATCCATAAAATTAAGACACTTGCTCCTTGGAAGAAAAACTGTGACCAACCTAGACAGCATATTAAAAAGCAGAGACATTATTTTGCCGACGAAGGTCCATCTAGTCAAAGCTATGGTTTTTCCAGTAATCAGGTATGGACTGTAAAGAAAGCTGAGCACCAAAGAATTGATGCTTTTGAACTGTGGTGTTGAAGAAGACTCTTGGGAGTCCCTTGGACTGCAAGGAGATCCAACCAGTCCATCCTAAAGGAAATCAGTCCTGAATATTCATTGGAAGGACTGATGCTGAAGCTGAAGTTCCAATCCCTTGACCACCTGATGCAAAGAAGTGATTCATTGGAAAAGACCCTGATGCTAGGTAGGATTGAAGGCAGGAGGAGAAGGGGATGACAGAGGATGAGATATTTGGATGACATCACCTACTCAATGGACATGAGTTTGAGCAAGCTCCGGGAGTTGGTGATGGACAGGGAGGCCAGGTGTGCTGCAGTCCATGGGATTGCAAAGAGTCAGACACAATTGAGTAGCTGAACTGAAATTGCTCAGTAGATCAATAAAACAAATTACTTAAAAAATAAATAATAAATAGATGTCTCATCTCTGAATTACTCTATTGAGTGAATATATTTTAAATTTATTCTAATCTTTAATGTTTCTATTTTTCATTAAGTATAGATTCAGTTAAAATCTGTTATTTCCAAGTTTTTTCATTATTTTAAGGGCACATGGGCTGCATACTTAAATAGAAATCAGTAAAAATACTTATAAATCTATAACTTCGTATATTTATATGTGGACATATTTTTGTTTTGCTAGGCAGAAGATGCTGATGATGCTATGAGTAAATATCTATCAGAAAAACTAAAATTGAAAGACAAATGGCTTGGAGTCTGGAAAGCTAATCCTGAGTTATTCTTTGTGAAATATGAAGAATCTTCTATCCCTTTTGTTGGTATATTGGTTGAGGTAAATAATTTTTACCTGATCCTTTTTCTTTGTATGAAATTATCAGTTCTTTTTAAGACCAAAATGTAACTTTATTAATTTGAGGCTTGGATACTTAAACAAAGGTTGACAAAAGTTTACATTTATTTTGTTTCTTAACAAGTTAATTGTGTAAAAACAGGGTAAGGAGGGATATTTGCACACATTTTCCTGTAAACAGTTATCATTAAATCAAATCTTGTAGCTCACCACACCTTCCCTCTGTCCTGCCTCATCAAGCTTCTGTTACATCTCTTTTATCCCCTCAACTAGATGCTTCCAAAACATGGATACAATAGAATCATCTCTATCAACATCAGCCATTTATCTTCTTTAACTCATCATAGTTATATTTTTGTAAAAGAAGGAAATCCAAAAAGGAGGAGATATATGTGTATGTATGTCTGACTCACAGCAGAAAAGGACACAGAATTGTAAAGCAACTATACTCCAATAAAAAGAATTTAAAAAAATCAAATCTTGTAGTATTAGATAATATTTATTAGCCTACTTTCAGTTGCTCAAATAATGTAAAAATAACAAAAGTACACTTCTTAAAAATTAGTAAATTAGGCTTTAATTAGTTTGGGTCTTTCCCCCCCATTATTTATCTTTAATCTTCATTTATCTGAATTATGAGGTTTAGTTATATTAGGAAAGAATAAAATAGATCAGAAAATTATTGCTAAAATTTGAATTTTTTTCCTATGTAAAGTGCCTTTTCAGTATAATACATCCACTTCCAAGTTTTTATCTAAGATTTTGCTTTTATAGGTCTATAGGTTAAATATTGTAGCATGTTTGACATCATAAATCTGATTGCCTTAAAGGTCAGTTATCCTGTGTAGAAATTAATGTTTGCAATCACAAATGGTACCCCTACTTTGGATGGATATTTCAAATCTGTGGTTTTGGTGACAAGAAAAAATTGTGTTTGAAACTCATTACATTACACATTATCTAAAAACAATTCAATTCTATGTTATATAGAAAATAAGTTATGGATACATGTATATATATGGTTGAGTCACTTTGCTGTTCACCTGAAACTGTCACAACACTGTTAAATGGTTATGCCCAATATAAAATAGAAATTTTTTAAAAAAAGAAAGAAGGAAAGAAATCATGGTTAGGTAAGAAAACCAAACACAGTTAATTGACTGTAACTTGATTCCTTTTAATAAATTAAGCACCAAAACACTATATATGTTAAAAAAAATAATAATAATAGTAATAATTTTATTGGACATGTATTTGAAAATGTTCAAAATGTATTATTGGTAGTGTTTATTTTTTTCAGTTTTATTGAGGTATAATTGACAAGATTGTAAGACAGAGTGTATAACATCATGATTTTATATATACATATGAAAAAGTGAAGTCTCAGTTGTGTCCGACTCTTTGTGACCCTTTGAACTGTAGCCTATCAGGCTCCTCCGTCCATAGGATTTTCCAGGCAAGAGTACTGGAGTAGGTGGTCATTTGCTTCTCCAGGGGATGCTCCCAACCCAGGGATCAAACCCAGATCTCCCACATTGTAGGCAGACACTTTACCATCTGAGCCACCAGGGAACTCATATATACTTCATGGCAAATAAATGGGGAAAAAATGGAAAGGGCAGATTTTATTTTCTTGGGCTTCAAAATCACTGTGAACGGTCACTGCAATCATGAAATTAAAAGACGCTTGCTCCTTGGAAGAAAAGCTATGACAAACCTAGATAGCATATTAAAAACCAGGGACATCATTTCACCAACAAAGGTCTGTATAGTCCAAGTTAAGGTTTTTCCATGTATGGACCATAAAGAAAGCTGAGTGCTGAAGAATTGATGCTTTTAAACTGTGGTGTTGGAGAAGACTCTTGAGAGTCCCTTAGACAGCAAGGAGATCAAACCAGTCAATCCTAAAGGAAATCAAGCCTGAATTTTCATTGGAAGGACTGATGCTGAAGCTGAAGCTCCAGTCTTTTGGCCACCTGATGTGAACAGCCAACTCATTGGAAAAGACCCTGATGCTGAGAAAGATTGAGGGCAGAAGAAGATTGAGGACAGAAGAAGAGGTGGACAGAGGATGAGATGGTTGGATGGCATTACAGACTCAGTGGGCATGAGTTAGAGCAAACTCTGGGAGATGGTGAGGGACAGAGAGGCCTGGCACTTTGCAGTCCACAAAGAGTTGAACATGAGTTGGTGACTGAATAACAAATTATCAACTCTAGTCACTATGTTATATGTTAGATCCTAAAACCTTTTTCATCTTAAAGCTGAACATTTGTACCAACTTCTGTAATTCTATATTTTGTGCTAATACTTAGTGTAATTTATTAATTTTTACAGCTACCGTCAAGGACTTCCTTGGCAGACCATTGGTTAAGATTTCCCGTTTCAATGCAGGGTGTGCTGGTTTGATTCCTGGCCAAACAGCTAAGACCCCATGACTCCCCACCAAAAACCAAAACATAAAACAGAAACAATATTGTAACAATGGCAATAAAGACTTTAAAAAGAAATAAAGCTTCTGTCAGCTCAGTGATTTCATGCACTTATTTTCAGACATGCTAGAGGTTATCACTCTATTGTGGTGAAATGAGACAAGAAAAGTGTGTTTATGAAGCTAAATTTTTTCAACCTAAGGACTTTACCTTTTTCTTTTCTTTCTAGGACTTAACTGTTTGATTATGTCCATTCTACTTTTTTGGTATTTTATAATACTTTCTTTTACTAATACTATAATATAGATAATCAGTTAAGCTGCTCAGTAGTGTTGGACTCTTTGTGACCACGTGGACTGCAGCACACCAGGCTTCCATGTCCAATGTAGACAATTCTGCTGCTGCTGCTAAGTTGCTTCGGTCGTGTCCGACTCTGTGCGACCCCATAGACAGCAGCCCACCAGGCTCCTCTGTTCCTGGGATTCTCCAGGCAAGAATACTGTAGTGAGTTGCCATTTCCTTCTCCAATGCATGCATGCATGCTAAGTTGCTGCATTCGTGTCCTACTCTGTGCGACCCTCTGGACAGCAGCCCACCAGGCTCCTCCATCCACAGGATTCTCTAGGCAAGAATACTGGAGTGGGTTGCCATTTCCTTCTCCAAATATAGACAGTAGGATTTTTTAAAAACATACTTTCATAGCAAAATTAGTCCAAAAATTTTTTTAATACTACTGTTTTATAAAATCCAAAAGTCTGGCAACTCAAACTTACAAATTATTTAGGAGACAGTTCCTTTCGTGAACCTTAAAAACTAATAATTTTTTAAGAAATAGTTTGAAAATTTGTGTTGATATTTTATTCTGTATTGATCTATTGTTGTTAATGTATGTTGATTGTTGGAGAAGTCGTAAAAGTTTAAAAGAAGAAATTTTATAAGTAGCTCATATTTGAGGAAGAATCTTTGTGATTTACTTTCATTCACAGCTGCAAATCTCATATTTATCTTAGGTAACTTGTAAACCAAGCCAAAGCTCATCGTCTTGTTTCAAGGTTACTGTTTCTGTTGCTGAGCCCTTTTCTTCTAACATTGCAAATATTCCAAGAGATTTGGTTGATGAGACTTTGGAAGAACTAGAGCATAGTGTATCTCTCTTGGAAGTGTACCCTGTTGAAGGACAAGATTCTGATTTACATGATATTGCTTTGGCCTTGGAAGTTGTAAGGTATTAGAGCTTTGTACTTCTGAAAGTTCTCATATTTAAAAAGTTAATTTAATATGTAATTCTTGTTCATATAGGTACTTATTTAACTTTTACTCACTGCTGAATTCAATTTTTCAATTTTTAATGTACATATTTGTACCTAAAATATTCTCTCTTGTGGAAATATTGTATGTGGGCAATGAGTTTGCTGGTTTTTGATCTCGCATTTTACAAAAATTGAATTTTAAAAACTTCTAGAGATAAGTCACACTAAACTCTGGGGTATTCCTTGGCTTTCACTGATGGGACCCCGGTTCAATTCCTGGTAGGGAAACTAAGATCTGGAAGGCTATATTGGGTGGAAAAAAAATAACCCAAAAAACAAAATCACCATATTCTTCTCACATTGAAGCATCTTAAATAGATTTCATTTTTCAAATTTAAAGGCATTACAAGTACCAGATGTCATCATCCCCATTATGATTGCTTCTTACACATTGATGTAATTTGAGAGAAGCTATATGTAAGCATAATACAGAATATTGGGGGGCATGTCTTTGTTTTCCTAATACTCCCCCAATATATAAAATATGATTCTATCTCAGATATTATTTCTTTGGTAAACAAAATCAGCCACAGTCTATGAAATGTGGAACATGAGTTTTACAATCCCACTCCAAGAAACATTATCTGTAGTAACTTGAAATATAATGCAGATCATCTAATGTTTGAAGTTTTAATATTAGTTCACTGAAAGTTTATTTTGAAACATTGGTGATGGATAGGGAAGCCTGGTGTGCTGCAGTCCATGGGGTCACAAAGAGTCAGACACGACTGAGCAACTGAACTGGACTGATTTTTCTCAAAAATTAAGATTCATATAAAGGTTTCTGACATCGGGGTATCTTTTTAATTATAAACATGATACTGGCTGATTTTGATCACTGTCATCTCAATTTGATTTGTCATAGGTTTTTTTATGACTTTCTTTGGAGAGACTGGGATGATGAAGAAATTTGTGAGAATTATACTGCTTTGATTGAAGAAAGAATTAATTTGTAAGTATAGTTAAAAACTTACTCATCACATTATGTAAGATAAACATTGTCACTATACTGATACTTTTCAGGTGGTGTGATATACAAGATGGAACTATACCTGGTCCTATTGCACAACGTTTCAAAAAAACTTTGGAGAAGTATAAAAACAAGCGAGTTGAACTCATTGAGTATCAGAGCAATATTAAAGAAGATCCATCCGCGGCAGAGGCTGTTGAATGCTGGAAAAAGTACTATGAGATAGTAATGCTCTGTGGATTACTGAAAATGTGGGAAGATTTACACCTCCGGTAATAATTTGCTTTATTTTTTTTTAAAGATTTATTGATTTGTTTATCTATTCATTTTTTTGGTTGTCATAGATGTGGGTCCTCATCGCTGTGTGCTGGCCGTTTCCAGATGCAGCGAGTAGACACCACGCTTTGATGTGGTGTGAGGGCTTCCCACCGTGGTGGCCTCCCCTGTTACAGAGCTCAGGCTCTGGGTGCATGGGCTCAGCAGTTGTGGTGCACAGGCCCAGCCACTTCAGATCATGTCGGGTCCTCCTAGACCAGGGATCAAACCAGTGCCCCCTGTATTGCAGGGCAAATTCTTAACCACTGGGCTACCAAGGAAGCCCTGCTCTATTTTAAATGGAAACAAAAAGATTGCATGGTCATTCTTTAAAAAAAAAATTATTTATTTTAATTGGAGACTAGTTACAATATTGTAGTGGTTTTTGCCATACATTGACGTGAATCAGTCATGGGTGTACATGTGTCCCCCATCCTGAAGCCCCCTCCCACCTCCCTCCCCATCCCATCCCTCAGGGTCATCCCAGTGCACCGGCCTTGAGCACCCTGCCTCATGCATCGAACCTGACTGGTGATCTGTTTCACATATGGTAATATACATGTTTCAGTGCTATTCTCTCAAATCATCCCACCCTTGCCTTCTCCCACAGAGTCCAAAAGTCTGTTCTTTACATCTGTACCTCTTTTGCTGTCTCGCATATAGCATCATTGTCACCATCTTTCTAAATTCCATATATATGCACTAATGTACTGTATGGATGTTTTTCTTTCTGACTTATTTTACTCTGTATAATAGGCTCATTTCATCCACCTCATTAGAACTGATTCAAATGCATTCTTTTTAATAGCTGAGTAATATTCCATTGTGTATATGTACCACAGCTTTCTTATCCATTCATCTGCCAGTGGACATCTAGGTTGCTTCCATGTCCTAGCTATTGGAAACAGTGCTGTGATGAACACTGGGGTATACATGTCTCTTTCAATTCTGGTTTCCTCCTTGTGTATGACCAGCAGTGGGACTGCTGGGTCGTATGGCAGTTCTGTTTCTAGTTTTTTAAGGAATCTCCACACTGTTTTCCATAGTGGCTGTACTAGTTTGCATTCCCACCAACAGTGTAATAGGGTTCCCTTTTCTCCACATCCTCTCCAGCATTTATTGTTTGTAGACTTTTTGATAGCAGCCATTCTGACCGGCATGAGATGGTACCTCATTGTGGTTTTGATTTGCCTTTCTCTGATAATGAGTGATGTTGAGCATCTTTTCACATGTTTGTTAGCCACCTGTATGTCTTCTTTGGAGAAATGTCTGTTTAGTTCGTTGGCCCACTTTTTGACTGGGTCATTTATTTTTCTGGAATTGAGCTGTATGAGCTGCTTATATATCTTTGAGATTAATTCTTTGTCAGTTGCTTCGTTTGCTATTATTTTCTCCCATTCTGAAGGCTGTCTTTTCACCTTGCTTATAGTTTCCTTTGTTGTGCAAAAGCTTTTAAGTTTAATTAGGTCCCATTTGTTTATTTTTGCTTTTATTTCCATTACTCTGGGAGGTGGGTCATAGAGGATCCTGCTGTGATTTATGTCAGAGAGTGTTTTGCCTATGTTTTCCTCTAGGAGTTTTATAGTTTCTGGTCTTACATTTAGATCTTTAATCCATTTTGAGTTTATTTTTGTGTGTGGTTTCAGAAAGTCTTCTAGTTTCATTCTTTTACAAGTGGTTGACCAGTTTCCTAACACTACTTGTTAAAGAGATTGTCTTTTCTCCATTGTATATTCTTGCCTCCTTTTTCAAAGATAATGTGTCCATAGGTGCCTGGATTTATCTCTGGTCTTTTTATTTTGTTCCATTGATCTATATTTCTGTCTTTGTGCCAGTACCATACTGTATTAATGACTGTAGCTTTGTAGTGTAGTCTGAAGTCAGGCAGATTGATGCCTCCAGTTCCATTCTTCTTCCTCAAGATTGCTTTGGCTATTTGAGGTTTTTTGTATTTCCATATAAATTGTGAAGTTATTTGTTCTAGTTCTCTGAAAAATACCATTGGTAGCTTGATAGGGATTGCATTGAATCTATAGATTGCTTTGGGTAGTATACTCATTTTCCTCCCTGTTATGTTACACTCAGATTCCAAAACTCCCCACAGACCCACCCGTGAGAGGGTTTCCTGCTGTTTGGAAACTTCTCATCCTTCACAACTCCCTCCCTGGCATCGGTCTCCATCTCTAACTCTTTTGTCTCTCTTTTTGTCTTTTCTATTTTGTCCTATTTTGTCCTTCCCTCCAGAGAATGGGCTGCCTTTCTGGGTGCTTGGTGTCCTTTGCCAGCGTTCAGAAGTTGTTTTGTGGAAGTTGCTCAGCATTCAAATGATCTTTTGATGAATTCATTTGGGGAGAAGACGGTCTCCCCATCCTGTTCCTCCACCATTTTCCATGGCCATTCTTTTATCCTATCACTTGTCATATATATCACCCCAATTGAAATAGGTTATAAA
The DNA here is from genome assembly GCA_007570785.1 of Antilocapra americana. Classification (NCBI taxonomy): domain Eukaryota; kingdom Metazoa; phylum Chordata; class Mammalia; order Artiodactyla; family Antilocapridae; genus Antilocapra; species Antilocapra americana. The sequence goes on from ML663557.1 coordinate 8,809,026, forward strand.
AGTAGATGTCTAATTTATGCTTTTGAACTGTGGTGTTGGAGAAGACTCTTGAGGGTACCTTGGACTGCAAGGAGATCAAACCAGTCAGTCCTAAAGGAAATCAGTCCTGAATATTCATTGGAAAGACTGATGCTGAAGCTGAAACTCCAATACTTTGGCCACCTGATGCAAAGAATTGACTCATTGGAAAAGACCCTGATGCTGGGAAATATTGAAGGCAGGAGGAGAAGGGGATGACAGGATGAGATGGCTGGATGGCATTGCCGACTCGAGTTTGGGCATGAGTTTGAGCAAACTCTGGGAGCTGGTGATGGACAGGGAAGCCTGGTATGCTGTAGTCCATGGGGGTCACAAAGAGTCAGACATGACTGAGTGACTGAACTGAACTAAATTTATGAGATAAGCACAGGCACAACTACCAATATTGGAAAATTATTTTTATATTAGCTGAATTCACTGAAATGAGTGTTTGGAGGGTTTTAATTTTAAAAAAATCTCATAGATCTAGTTCTTTCCATACCTTTCTTCTTTACCTTCTTACTTTTGGCCAAAGCATCAGAAAAGAGTAGGTAGACATTGCCCACATATAAAATGCAAAGTAGAGAGTGAGAATCTGTGGCATTTCAGTCTGAGGGTCTTCGCCAGCTCTTATAGCTCAGGCATAAAAAAAAGTGCCATCTTACTGTTTCAAGGTGACACAAAGGACAGAGTTCAGGGCTGACAGCATAGCTAGAAATTTAGTTGGGATATTCTGAGAGTAAGAGAGCTGCAAAAGGAGTGAGACCCAAAATTTGAGAAACAGAGAATCTCAACAGAGAAATGAAAACTATAAAAAAGAGCAAAGAATTTCTGGATTTAGCTCTGACAAGCAAAGAACTTGTGAGTTATCATTCCTATCCTTACAACAAGAAAAAAGCTGAACAAATTTGAAAATCACTTTCTTGGAACCATCAGAGAACTGAGGTCACAGGACAAACTGCCACCCTAAGATTTGGAGACAGGTAAATTCAGAGAGTCACAGCTAAGATCTGCTTATCTTGACAGAACCAGCTAGAGCCATAAATTATAACAACATTTAAATGTTAATTTTGATAGATTTCTGGATGCTGAATGATAACTAGTATGAAAGAAACTCACAGCTGCAGTTATTAGGGAGATCCCATACTTTTGTACCCACTCCAGTATTCTTGCCTGGAGAATCCCGGGGACGAGGGAGCCCGGTGGCCTGCTGTCTATGGGGTTGCACGGAGTCGGACACAGCTGAAGCAACTTCGCAGCAGCAGCAGCATACCTTTGTGGGGTTTTACCTCTAGGAGTCTCAGTAGGTTCTCAGTGAAGAGCCAAGAAAGATTCTATTATGACTCTGGCAGGGTGAAGGGAAAAGTAACCATTATGAAATATACCCAGAGCATTCTCCATAACAAACATCTGCTATTCTACAAGAGTAAAGTCTTTACCAGAGCTTTTTGCCACCTAGAGGAAAGGCATTTCTTTGACTCTAGTCCCTTCTAGCCTTTCTGTCTGGGGGAAAAAGAGGATTAAGAAACAGTTGTGAACATCACAGTCCAGGGACATAGACTCAGTAAAAGACTGATAAATAATCACAAGAGTATAGACACTTCCTCTCTGCTGAATCTTAAAACCATACCAACAAGATTCCAGTATAATAACTGGATTATAGTTAAAAGAGCTGTGAAATACAGACTCCTCTAAAGAGTAGTTTGAGGCTTCTAAAGGAAGCCCAAAGATATATAGAGGAGACAGAAAATTGGAAATTACTGGAATTTGAAGCCTCTGACACTTAAAGCTAGAGCAAACAAACACAGGCTACCTCCTGGTCAGATTAATAATTAATCTACCTCACTTCCTGTTAGCCATGCGTGGGTTTCAACAAAAAATTATGATATGCTAAAAGGCAAGGAAATCAACCAAGTCTGAGGAGGGAAAGCAAGCATCAGTAACAGACTCAAGTATGATTTTGTAATTTACTAGACAGGAAATTTAAAATAGCTATGACTAGGACTTCCCTGGCAGTTCAGTTGTTAAGACTCTGCACTTTCACTGCAGAGGGCACAGGTTTGATCCCTGGTCAGGGAACTAAGATCCCGCATGCCATGCAGTGCAACCAAAGGAAAAAAGTATCTATGATTAATGTGTTAAGGACTTTAATGGAAAAAAGTATATAACATGCAAAAAAAATGGCTAATGTTCAAGCAAAAGATGGAAACTATAAGAATAAATTAAAAGATCATTCTAGAAATCAAAGACACTGTAAATAAAAATGAAGACTACCTTTGAAGGGCTCACCAATAGATGGGACACAACTGAGAAAAGAATCAGAAAGCTTGAAGATATGTCAGTCAAATTGTCTCAAACTGAAATACAAAGAAGAAAGATAATGGAAAAAAAAATCTAAGAACCGTGGCATAGTTTCAAAGAATGTAGCATATGTGCAATTGGAATACCAGAAGAGAAGAAAGCAAATGAAGCCAAAAAACAATACTCAAATTAGTAATGGTGAAAAGTTTCCAAAATTAAATGAAGACACCAAACCACAGATCCAAGAAGCTTAGAGAACACCAAGTAGGGCAAATACTCCTAAAATGTGTAAATAGGCATATTATATTTGAACTGAAGAAAACAACAGATAAGAAAAAAAAAACCTTCAAAGAAATCAAGAGGGTAAAAAACCCTACCTTTGTGTGTCTGTGTTCAGTTGTTCAGTCATGTCCGACTCTGCAATCCCTTGAACTGTAGCTTGCCAGGCTCCTCTGTCCTTTGAATCTTCCCAGCAAGAATACTGGAGTGGGTTTGCATTTCCTACTCCAGGGGATCTTCCCAACCCAAGGATTGTACCTGTGTCTCTTGTATCTCCTGTGTTGGCAGGTGGATTCTTTGCCAGGGAAGCCAACACCTTTTTTTTTTTGGCAAAGTCTTCCAAAAAATAAAAAGAGAAGGGAATACTTCCCCAACTCATTCTATGAGGCCATTATCACCTTGATACCATAACTATAGAAATATATCACAAGAAAACTGCAGAGAATATCTTGTATAAATATAGATGCAGGGACTTCCCTGGTGGTCCAGGGGTTAAGACTCTGAGCTTCCAATGCACAGGATGCAGGTTCAATCCCTGGTCAGGGAACTAAGGTCCCACATGCTGCAGGACACAGCCAAAAGACTTAAATAAAAAATAAATGAATAAAATAAATAAATATAGATGCAAAATCTTCATTAATACTTTATCAAACTGGGTTTAGCAACATATGAAATATATTAGACACTATGACAAGTGGAATTTATCCCAGGAATGCAAGGTTGGTTTAACATATGGAAATAAATCAATGTAATACACAATAAAGCCACATTATCATCTCAAAAGTTACAGAAAAATCATTTGACAAAATTCCTCTGTTGTGATAAAAATTCTAAAAAAACTTAGAATAGAATGGATCTTCCCCAGCCTGTTTAAGGCCATCTATGAAAATCCTATAACATCATATTTACCAATGAAAGAATGGATATTTCCCTGCCTAAGAGCAGGAACAAGAAAATGATGTCCACTCTAATATTCAGTTGTGCTGGAGGTTCTAGCCAGAGCAATAAGAAAGAAAAGTAAATAAATTCATCCAGATCCAAAAAGGAAAATGAAAATTATCTCTACTTGCAGATGACATAATCTTGTATATAGAAAATCCTATAGTGAAATATTCTTCTGTGATGTAAAGAAATTGCTGATACATAAAATAACATGATGGATCTCAAAACAGTCTGAAAAACTCCAGACACAGAGAGTACATAGCATATTTTACTTTAAAATTCCATTCTAAAATTACAAAAATGATGATGGTACTGATGAACCTATTTGCAGGAATAGAGATGCAGACATAGAGAACAGACTTGTGTATACAGCTGGGGAAAGAGAGGGTGGACAAATTGAGAGAGTAGCATTGAAACATATACATTACCATATATAAAATAGAGAGCTAATGGGAAGTTGCTGTAGAACACAGGGAGCTCAACCCAGTGCTCCGTGACAACCTAGAGGGGTGGAATGGGATGAGGGGTGGGAGGGAGGTTCAATAGGGAGGAGACACATGTATATTTATGGCTGATTCCCATGGCTGTATGGCAGAAACCTACACAACATTGTAAAGCAATGATCCTCCAATTAAAATAAAATTACAAGAAAGGAAAATCTGTGACAAAAAGATCAGTGGGTTTCTGAAAGTCGATGTTGAGGACTGACTGCAAAGATGTATGAAGGAACTTGTATGATGGGAATATTCTAGATTTTGAGTGTTATGATTGAGTTAAATGGGTGTATACATTTGTGAAACCTTTTAGAGTGGTTCACTTAAAATGAGCATTATGTAAATTATACATTATTAAATGTATAATTTTAAAAATCACTGACATACACCTTTAATTTTAAAACTAGGATTGTATGATAAACTATTTCCTGCATGTAAGATGCTTTAACTCTGAGCAACTAGTAATTAGATATATGGTGGGAAAAATGTATGAGGAGTTCTCTTTCTCAAATCAAAATTTGCTTAAATAGGTATAAAAATGCTGAATGAGTTTGATGTTGAAATGTTAAATGTAACTTTTCCTTTGGAGGACATAGCTAATAACTTAAGAGTTCAAAATTTAATCATTGGAATGATTAAATGTTCCTAGTACATAGGAACAGTTTTCTGAAATTTTAAGTTTCACAAAAATATTGGTAACTGAGATATTGCTGCTTATATGTGGAACCTGAAAAAAAGGTGCAAATGAACTTAGTTACCAAACATAAGTAGAGTCACAAACATGAAAACAAACTCAGGGTTCCCAGGGGCATAAGGGGGAGGGGAGAGAAATAGGAGTTGGCATATACACACTACACAGTGTATATAAAATAGACAACTAATAAGGACCTGCTGTTACAGCGCAAGGAACTCTACTGTATACCCTGTAATGACCTATATGGGAAAAGAATCTTAAAAAAAGGCATGGATATATGTATATGTATAACTGATTTACTTTGCTGTATGCCTGAAACTAATACAACCTTATTAATTATGTACCAATAAATAGTTTTGAATATTGATAATTGAAACATAAGCTGAAAAATATTGGTATTAATGCTGCATCAAGCAATAATCAAAGTGCTTCAGAGAACCCAAAAGATTATACATAAGGAGACTACTGGTAAATATGTTGAAAAAAGAATGTCCCTTTTGGCATGGATGACAGTAATGATAAAAGTTATACTCAATTTTTTTTCTTTCTTTTGATAACATTTTGATAGGAAACAGGAACTGAAAAGAAAAGCAGAAAGAAGAGAAACAATGGAATTATCTAAAAGTGCTGAATAGCAATCAGTTAAAAACAATGAAGAAAGAAGCTAGAATTGTTTGATGGAGGCCAACAGCCAACTTATCCTGTTTCAGAGGATAAGTTCTCCATAGATACAAAAACAATCTTAAATAAACATAATATCTCAAGTTAGGCAGGTCCCCAAACATTCTTACACCTCAGTAGCACAGACATAACCTGTCTCTGCTCTGAGTGTCTACAATTCAATGTATTATGAAAGTATAATCAGGAAATTTTCTACTGTACTGAAAAGTCAAGATCACTGAGGGTGTTGATTGTAGTGGGTTGCATGCAGACTTTCATTAAAATGAAAAGATTTCAGAGTTCAATGGTTTAAACACTCAGTTATCTAAAAGATCTCAATTATTCCATCCCTCTCAAGTTGCTCATTGCTCTCAAGAAGCTTAAAATGAATGGAACCTATTTCTCAAAGATGCTTAGTACCAAGTTTAAGTAGGTGTACCTTGAGTATTTTTCATATTGATTTAATTAAAAAAATGTTTTCAACTTCAGAGTTCATGGACCTTTCTTTCCAAGAATTCTGAGGCGTAGGAAAGGAAAAAGAAACTTTGAAAAGACTATAACACATATCGTAGCAAAAGTGATGACTACTGACATGGTAAGAAATACACTTTATTCTTATTTGTTCATTTAAGTTTTAGCTGCATATAATTAGAAAACAAGCTCTTTGAAGGTTGGATTCTTGTCTGACATTAATGTCTTAATTCTTCCATTACACCCAGCTCAGTGATTGACATATACTAGGTACTAAAAAATTAAATGTCCACAACTATTTACAGAATACTAATCTTGTTGCCAGGTGCTATGCTAGCACCTATGGGAGAAAAATATGAGAAATACTGCATTTGAGGTAGATACACTTTTGAACCAGACCCACAATCCTGCTTCTTCCATACATCTGAGCAGTTTGAATGATGGTGGAGATGTTGTTTAATCGAAGTTGAGTCGTGTCCGACTCTTTGTGATCCCATGGACTGTAGCCTGCCAGGCTCTTCTGCCCATGGGATTTCCCAGGCAAGTATACTGGAGTGAGTTGCCATTTCCTTCTTCAGGGGATCTTCCTGACCAAGGGATCAAACCCACATCCCCTGCATTGGCAGGTGGAATCTTGACCGCGGAGCCACCTGGGAAGCCCTATGGTGGCGATACGGCCAAGTACATAGGCTATCGCGGTTGCGACACAGATGGACATAGTAAACGCTGTGATAGGAGTGTATACAGGAGACACACAGACAAGTGCATGAGCAGAGTCAGGAGCTCTGGGAACGCTGGCTGAAGGAAATAACTCAGATGAAACCTGAAGGATGAGTGTAAATTTAACTAGCCCAAGTGGGGCAGTGTTCCAAGTCATCTCACTTGACCTCTCCGTAGTGTATCACAGCTCTCTCCTTGAAGAGTTTTTCATTGTCTTCTGTTACCATACTTTGCTGGTTCAATCTCTTTAGTTGTTGTTTTTCTCCTTCTGTCCTCTAAGTGCTTGGAACTTATCTTTTTTCTGCACTATAATATGCCTAGGTGATTTATGTGATCTTTTCCCATGACTTCAGTTATTTACACTGATAATCTAAAATACATATCCACAGCCCACATTTTTTGTTGAGCCCCAAACCTGTATGTCTAGCTCCCTATTGCTCATTACCCCTTAATTATCTCCTGAATACTTCAACTCAGTGTCCACAATTAAATTCATGATCTTATCCAGGAACTAGTTTATGTTCTAGAGATCTCTGTTTCAGTAAACGGCACCACCGTGATCTACCCAGTTGTTAATTAGTCTTTTGAGAGTGTATCATCCCCTCATCACCTTCATATTCCCCCTTTCCTCCCTCACTAAACCACATCGTGGCGTACACCACCTTGTTTCAGAGAGCTACTGTATGTCCTTTAGGTCTCAATTTAAATATTGTTTCCATAGAAAAAAACTTGCTGGAATACATAGACCACATACTATGCACCCTGCATGTTCCCTTACTGTCACTCTTCCTTATAATTGTGTTAAATATTTTCTGTGGCTACCTATTGAATGTCTGTCTCTTTTACTATTAATATACTAGCTTTAAAGAGCAAGGGAGGTATGTTCACCATTCCTCTAGTCACCTAGCATGATGATTGGTACAAGGTGGGTGCTGAGCATTTTTTGTTGAACTAGTAAATGAGTACATGTTTGACAGAGTATGGGGTATATATGAGGAACTAAAGAAGTCCAGAAGGGATGGTATTTCATACCTAGTAGGAGAGTGATTAGAGATAAAGCCTGGCCTATTAGAATGGTCTTACTTGTTATCCTACCAATTTTTATTATTTTAAACAAACTTTAATTTTTCCTTTGGTTTGCTTATTGGATTGATTTTCAATCACATTAATTATTCCACCAATTACATTTGTAAACATCTTTTGAAACATCATTGTAAAGTAAGGTATAGATTTTATCTCCAGCCTTTTAAAATATTTTTATTTTTACCTGTCTTTTTATTTGTTTTTATTTTTTTTTCATTTTTTAAAAAAGAGGGTCATTTATTCAGAATACCAGGGGGAAAAAAAGGAATTAGCAAGCTAATGAGTTATCTGTGTACTCTGCATACAGACTGGAAGATTAATCTTTGTTAACTGTTTAATGTTACAGTTAATATTTAACTACCTTGTTGCCCTGGACCATCCATCATTTTATTGAACTGTGGGGTTTATGTTTTGTGCTTTTGCCTCCACTTTTAAAGGTGGCTGCTTACCTTTGTTTAAGGTTGGTTTTGGATAAAAGAAGCTGAGATGGTTATTAAAAAAAAACTGTTGATGTTTGAGGATTCTCACACAAAACATCTTTGTTCCCTGTGGTTTTAATGAAGGCATCTCTTTGTTTAAAAATGATTAATTGAAATATAGTTGATTTATCATATTTTGTTAGTTTCAGATGTATAATACTCTGGTTTCTCTTCAGATCGAATAAATCTTTCGCCTTTTATTTGTTTTTAAATCTGTTTTTGGCTTTATTTTCCTATATAACAGGAAAATATTCCTGTGATTTTTCTTCAGTGCTTTGCAACCCTGTCTTCATTTGTGTAAGTAAATATCCACAAACTTCAGATGACAGGACAATGAGGCGACGGCCACTCTGAGAAGGCAGCATCATCAGTTTCTACTTTGCTTAGATTTTTGATTTTAGATTTATCTTTGGGGTGGACAAAATATTTAATTTGGTGTACCTAGTGACAGCTGTGTATAGGCCTTTAACAGTTTTCTCAACTTTGAAGATTCTTTAATCTTTTTCCTGCTCTACCCTCTCTCCTTAAACAGTTTTATCCATGCCCATTGTCATTATGTTGGTGATCTTTACAAGCAGTGTAGTGAAAAGGCATGGACTTTGTAGTCAGGTAGCCCAGTGTTTATAAATAGCCTGTTTTGGGCAAGCTGCCTAACTCTGAACTCCAATTTCTTTATTTTCAGAGTGCTTTAAAAAGAGAGAAAAACTGTGCTAATTAAGAGGATGATCTCTGAGCCAAACTGCCCGGATGCAGAGTCTGCCTTTGGCACTTATTAGTTATGTGATTTTCAACAAGCTGTTTTCCCATTTGCGCTTTAGTTCCTTACCTGTAAAATAGGGATAGCATTGTGGTCTTTATTTGTAGACTATATGAATTCACATTTGTGATGTGCTTAGAATAATGGCCCGCACACAGTAAGTACTCGGTAGATGTTTTCTACTATAATGGCTACCACCGCCACCACCACTGAACTTTAGTGTTTTGCTCTTTTGAGGATGAAATGAGATGCTATGTATAAAATACCTAGCAGTGCCTGGCATGCAGTGGTTTTTTCAGTAAATTTATCCCCTCGGGCATTTTTTGCTGATCAACATCACTACAAGCTCTTCTCAGCATCTTTACCTTATGTCTCACTGACATACAAAAATCCTAAATTTGAACTTAGTTTTTTTGTACACAGCCCGTCCTTAGTCCTGTATTCTCTATTGAATTAATGTCCTAAATACCCTTCTGGTCAACTGAACTAAACATGTCTTTACTTCCCTAAGCTCTCAAATTGTGATGACTGTCTTTAGGTTTAGACTCAGTCTGATTTCTGAGTCATTCCTGACAGAGATAAGCAATATTTCAGTGCTTAAACTAAGATTCAACATTAGTTATTCTCCTATATTTAGGAGAAATATCAATGTCCCCATTGTTCATCACAGGACTCTATCCTGTTCCTTCTTTGTCTAGAAGGCAGGATAGTGTGGTGGTGAAGAATCTTCCTCTTCAGCTTCCTCATTTGTTGGCTTTTCCTCATCCCTTCCTTCATCCTTTGTCCTAGGTAGCTTTGTCCCAATGTGTCTTTAAATGCTTTTATCAGCTGCTACTTGCAAAGCTCCTCCATCCTGAGGGAGGTAAAACAAAGGTCAGTTTCTTTGCTAGTCCTTCTTCTGAGATAAGGGGAGAATAAAAAAAATATAAATGATGGGAATTCCCTGGTGGTCCAGTGCAAGGGCATGGATCCCCAGTGCAGAGGGCATGGGTTCAATCCCTGGTCAGGGAACAAAGATCTTGCAAGCCGCATGCATGGTGCATACATGCAGCAAAACAAAACAAAACACAAACAAATAAAAAAACTTAGGGGGAAAAGATGAGATGGATTCTAGAGTTTTTCCAAAGCATTTATTTACAGAGATAATCCTTATACTGTTTGCCACAAATGTGTAAGAGTACATAAGATGTAATACAAGCACAAATGACTATATTGGTTTGCTGATTTATTGATATTGAGGATTATTACAAGAGTTTCATATAAATATATTTCTAGAAAAAAGTTCACTCCTGCTTATCAAAGAAAATTAAAATTAGGCAGCAAAAATTGTGAAAACAGCAAATATTTTTATACATTTAAAAGATACCCCACTCTGATGAGATTGCAGAAAAGTGAGTTCTCAGATCAGGTTTCAATTGGTTAAACTTTTCTGGAGGGCAGTTTAGCAATATGTATACATGAGGCTTAAAATGTTTTATACCTTTTGGCAGTAATTCTCAATCTAGCAATTTACCCTAAAAAATAACCAGAGATGTGCATAATTTATTTGTGGTAGTTTTTTCATTTATATTGAAAAATTATAAGCCATCTAAATAAGGATAGAAATCATAACATAAATTGTGACACATCTGGACTTCCCTGATGGCCCAGTGGCTAAGAGCCTGTACTTCCAATGCCGGGGGCCAAAGTTCAACCCCTAATCAGGGAACTAGATCCTACATGCCTTATCTAAGACTCAGACAGTCAAATAAATAAATAATGACACATCTATATGATGTATTATTATACAACTTAAAAAAATTAGGCTTTGAAAAAATATTTAGGTATGGGAAAAATGTGATATAATGTAATGAGAATCAGGATTCAAAGTCATATGCATCCATCTTATGACATATCAGTATTATAATGTAAATATATGCATAGGAAAAAGACAGGAAGGAAAATAGTTTCATAAATATATTCTATTTAGGTAAAAATTTGTTAAAATTTTCATTTTTGTTATGCTTTGTTTCAATTTTCTATTTTTTATAAGGAAAAAGATACATGAATGATAATGCCATTTCTACTGAGATAAAAGAATAGACATTTTTTCACGGTATATATTTAGTTTTCCAATTTTATTTTTAAAGTTCCTCATTCTTACTGACTCTAATAATATTCTTCCACCTTTTCTACTCCCAGTGCAAATTCCTGGTACTTTCTCATTTTAGTTTTAGAATCTATAATAAATTTTTGATGCATTACTAAAATTTTAGGGTCAGTTTGAGTTAAAGAAGATAAACAGTAGTAGTTTCCAACAGGAAAGAGATCTGGGGTCATCAAAAGCTAGACCTAAAATTCAGCTTCACCACTCACTCACTCTGTGTCCACGTGCAAATCATTTACTCTCACTGAGTTTCAAGTTTTTAACATTACAAGGGTATAATATTTTACCTCAAAGAACTGTTGTGAGGTTTAGGAGGTAAAGGTCACAATAACTTCTTGCTGTCTTTAGTAGCTGTAAAAATTATTAGGGATTGTAAAGAAAATATCTTTTCATCATTCTTTGAGCATTTAATGAACATAAATATACACAATATTTACAGTGCATTACCTATAAGATAAGGTGAAAAAGCACATTACCAAGGAGTTAACAGAGTTAAATGACCTATGTCAGTTGGACCTACTGTTCTATTTCTTCTTTTCAGGTTAAGGACTTATCTCCAGACACACTTCTCCAACAGCATGATGATTTAGATTTGGCTTTGGACAGCTGTTACAGTGGAGATACAGTCGTTATTTTTCCAGGAGAATATCAAGCTGTAAACCTTGCTTTATTGACTGATGACATCATTATAAAGGGTTAGCAAGACATCCTTTTTAATCTTTTAATAGCAGTGTATTCTGGACAAACTGTATATTATAAACATGGTTAATCAGATTACTAGAAATTAGAACAGAGCTTTACGTTTCACAAAAATCCCTTATGTGCCTTTTCCGATTCCAATATTTTCTCACCTGTCCAGTGTGGGCTTCTAGATGGCTCAGTGGTAAAAAAATCAGCTGCTAGTGCAGAAGATGCAGGAGATGAGGGTTCAGTCCCTGGGCTGGGGAGATCCCCTGGAGGAGGAAATGGCTAACTGCTTTAGCTTTCTTGCCTGGATAATCCCATGGACAGAGGAGCCTGGTGGGCTACAGTCCATGGGGTGACAAAGAGTCAGACATGAGTGAGCCACCGAGCACGCATGTACATATGTGCCTGTCCAGCAGTGTATTATCTGTGTGGGTCACCTCATTTGGACACACTGTGCCAAGAGCAGGTCAACGAGACGGCTTCCCTATGATAAACAATCAGTCAGAATAAAACAAACAAAAAAACCTGCTCACTATCTTCTATCAGCTCTATTTTTCACCTACTTTTTTCTCTGTCTCCACAGCATTTCATATTACTTTAGTAGAAAACACAAATGTAAGGTTATATTAAAATAGACTCAGTATTTTCTCAAAAAGCCAAAAAGCTTAATTAATATGGAAACTTACTAAACTAGAAGTAAAAAAGCAGAGTTTACTAAATTATTAGATTCTGAACGTTATTTAATGACTCTAATTCTGCCCTTTTACATTAAGGTTATTCCCATTGTCTGGCCAAAAGACAAGACAGGTGACTTAAACTTTGCTGTCATTTCAAAAATTGAGCATAATTTTCACTAGATTTTGATGACTGTAATGTTACATTTTGCTTTACTATATGGGTAATAAGGATTGTATTTAATTTTAAAAATTTGTTGTCTTCAATATCCAACCCCTCATTTTTGGATAGATGTTAAACTTAAATGATGTGACTACTTCTAGAACAAAATTATAGATATGATTACAATAATCTTATAACCTTATTCAAGAGTCTCTGCCAGTCTTTTTGTTACTGTAATTTATTATGGTCTTTAAACCAGGTTATGGTAAGATGCTTTTTGTATCTTACACATTTTGTAGATTACTACTATGTAATATAGGGAAATATGTAGTGGAATGAGTGTGTTAAGTACCATAGGTATATTGAGGTTGATTATAAACCCATATTCTTCCATCATGGCATCAAAATAAGGACACAGACTACATTATAGTTAAGTGTCTGATTGGTTGACTGAATAATTACAAATGTTACTTGCTTTTGAAGCAGTCATTTAATTATGTATTTTTGTCCCTATAAATCAGGAATTGGAAAGAGAGAGGAAATTATGATTACTTCTGAACCTTCTCATGACAGTTTTGTGGTGTCCAAAGCTGCTAATGTGAAACTAATGCACCTGTCTTTGATACAACAAGGGACAGTTGATGGTATTGTGGTGGTAGAGTCTGGTCACATGACTCTAGAAAACTGTGTATTAAAATGTGAAGGAACAGGAGTATGTGTTCTTACAGGGGCTGCTTTGACGATTACAGACAGCGAAATAACTGGTGCCCAGGTACTTTATTTTATAAAATTTATGGCTTTATTTGGCCGTATATAACTTTAAGTGATCTTAGTATGTAAACAGAGGGTACCAATTGTTTTATCTTTGAATGGAATTTTAATTAAGCTTGGAAACTGATAAAAGTACATTAAATGAGAACAAGTACAAGCATGTCATTTTATACACTTAGTATACTTAGGAAAGTGAACTGCCTGAGTCCGAAGTAAATTAGTTTTGTTGATGTGTGCTTTTTAAAAAAATCTAGGAATCTGGTTATAAACAGATTATGAGTCAGGTTAACAGATTTTAGCAGCATTATGAAGGATTTAAAGTACATATACATTAATTTTTATTACTGAGAATAATTGCTGAGATCTCCCCTTCTAAGACATGATTTAGGTTGAGAGCAATGAAATGGTCCATGCAACTTCAGCCTTCCTGTGGATCTAATGATTGACAGTTTGTTTTCAATGTTTTAAACATTTCCACAATAAATTGTACTGTTGTATTTTCATGTAACTTAATATGTTTAGATTGCTAATATAGAACTAAAATTTTCAAATCTAAAGAAAATTTTGGAGGTGTACATGTGTTTTGTAGATTGTTTCATTTGTTTTTAATTTACAGGGTGCTGGTGTTGAACTGTATCCTGGGAGCATAGCCATTCTGGAAAGAAATGAAATTCATCACTGTAATAACCTCAGAACCTGTGACAGTTCAAAAAGCACCTTAGGTGGAGTCAATATGAAGGTATTCTCATATTTTTTAACATAGACTTATCATAATTATAAATATTACAAAAATACCAAAATATTAGCTTCACCCTTAAATTTTAGTTTGTTAAGTATGGTACAAGCAATTAAAATACTGTTTAGATCATAGTTGACAGGAAACAAATTTAATCTTATAATAATTTCAACTTAAATTCCTAGTAAATAACTTTGAATATGAAAAAGGGGGTTAAGTTCTTTTTAGATTTTTTCATTGAGCCAGACTTGTAGTATTAATACATTTGGCAAAGTAAAGCAAATAAAGAGGATAAATATATGAAGAAATATTTAAGTCATTCACAAGTTGTAAAATAAGCTAACCAATAAAAAGATAAATAGCAATAATTTATAAGTGAAATGCCTTCCCATTCTTTTCTACTTATGTAAATTCTACCTTTCTAGGTCCCTCTCTAGACTTGTGTAGTTAACAGTAAACTTGAAAACTTCATATACTATTTCCTCAAACATTTTTGTAGTTAATATTACATTAATCCAGTGTGAGGAAAATACCACTTATTCAAAACTGAGTTTCAGTTGTTTCAAGGCAATGGGTGAGCTCAAGAATTAAGTTCTAGAGTTTATGAAATGTTCATTAGTTCATATTTTATTTTTATGAAATTACTGAAAACCTCATTTCCTTGAATAATTTAACAGGTTCTTCCAGCACCCAAATTGAAGATGACTAATAATCATATTTACAGCAACAATGGCTATGGAGTAAGCATTCTTCAACCAACTCAACAGTTTTTTATTGTAGCAGAAGAAGCCCTTAACAAAGGGGCTGCTTCAGGAGACAAAAGAGATGATAATATGCTCTCCAAAGTAATGCAAAATGTGAATTTGGAAATGAATAATAATAAAATAGAAGCAAACTTAAAGGGGGATATCAGAATAGTAACAAGTTGAAGCATCTGGATTTAAAGTTTTATATTTCAGATATTTAATAAATCTCATATCCCACAGAATTGGTAATTCAAATTTTATTTAATTAAAAATTAAATATTTAAGGGCTTCCCTAGTGGCTCACATGGTAAAGCATTCACTTGCAATGCAGGAGACCCTAGTTCAATCCCTGGGTTGGGAAGATTCCCTGGAGAAGGAAATGGCAACCCACTCCAGTATTCTTGCCTGGAGAATTCCATGGACAGTGGAGCCTGACGGGCTACAGTCCCTGGGGTCACAGAGTTGCACACACCTGGGCGACTCACACACACTAGGTAAGCTAACCGGGTTTATTTAATGCTCTCACTGAAGACTCATTTTAATGTTTTTAAAAAATGTCTTTGAAATATCACACAACATAAAGGCTAAATGGTAATACCATCACCATCCATTCCAAAAGCAAATAAGGTTTAAAATTCTTCCCAAGCTCCCTGCATTGACAGCATGGAGTCTTAACCGCTGGACCACCAGGAAAGTCCCTGAATACTGTTTCTTACCACCTTAGTCCAATAAGCAGCATTAGGTTTTTTATGTAGTTTATGGCCAATTTATGTTCCTGCTTCATTCCTACATATCTGTGCAGGTAACTGGAATAAGGTAAGATAACAGTTATATAGGGTTAACTATAGGAAACACAAAAAGTCAAAATAAGACAAAAAATAAAGAAAATATTTCTCCCTTATATTCAAGAAATCCAGGGGTATTCAGTTACAGAACTAGCAGATGTTCCACATGGGTACTCAGTACTAGGTGTTGAATGCTAGATACTCAGTGTTTCAAATTTCCTGTCTTCCATTTGTAGTTTCCATCCAAAATCACATGGTCTAAGATGGTGACTGTTGCTCAAGCCACTGTCTAAATTTCAGCCAAGCAGAAGGGGGATAAAGACCTACTAAGTCATACACATTATTTTAACTTTTATGCCCCGCCTCCAGCCACAATCTAATCACGTCTCTCTCTAGTGCAAATTTAAGCTAGAAAATATAACCTCTAAATTGGATTGCCATGTGTGCTGTACGACAGGGTGTGTTTTTTAAGAAACTGGTCTTTTTCACAAAGCACAATTTACATTATTTCAGGATATAAAAGGAAATATGCACAGGCTTCAGCCCTTCATCTTTCCTTCTGCAAACTGACTTTATCTGTAATTTAGTAAAAGTGATCCTGTTGCTATAATTTTTAAGGCTGAATTAACAAATGTTGTTCCTCAGTACTTCACTGAATAGCTTTTTTCTAAACACAAGGTTGTCTTTGCCAAATGACATGAAAATTTAGGGAGGAGGCCTTAAGAAAAACCCTCTTTATGATCAATTTAATAAGCTGTCAAAATGGGATTTTCCTTCCCAATTCTCTACGTCCTTGTTTCCTGCAAAGAGTAGGTAATGGACAGGGAGACCCTTGAGTGAACAGGAAGCAACAGCCTTGCATGACCAAACTTCTCCATCATCGGTCACCTGCCTTTTGGTTGCTTCCGTTGGTTTCCAACCAATTACTTCTCAGGCCTACTTCATAATAGTTCCTCCTGCCAACCCTTCTCAGTTCACTGAAGCATACACAAAGCATTTTTAAGCCTTCTAAGAAATCTGAACTTTGATAGTTATTTTTCTCCCTCCTTTGCTTTCCCATCCTTCCATTTTCTCTCCAGCACCACCAACTTATCAAACAGTTCTGTAGGCTGCAGTCTCGCATGGGTCCAACTGGGCTTATCAGTGTTTCTGGATGCTCTCGGGGAAGATTTGATTCCTTATTCATTGGGGTTGTTGGCAGAATTCTGTTGTTGTGGTTGTAGGGTTGAGAACTGTAGTCACCTGGGGGCTACTCCCAGCTTCTAGTGAAAAACTGCATTTGGAGTGTCTTCCTTCCTCTACCTTCAATGCCAGCAACAATGGACTGAGTCCCTTTCCTGCTTTGAATTTCCATCTCCCTGACCCCACTCTTCTGCCCTCTCCCTTTCACTTTTAAGAATTTGTGGTTAGATTCAGCCCACCTGGATAACCAGGGTAATGTCCCCATCTTCTGTTGCGTCTGCAAAGCCCCTTTGCCTTGCAAGATACATACTCACAGGCTCTGGGAATTAGGATGTGGACATCTTTGAGGGGCCATTCTGCTTACCGCCCATCTTAATTTTCTAAGTCAAGGGATGACAAATCCTAATCCTCAAATGGGATTTAAGAAGCTTCCTCCTCCAGGACCAACCAACACATAGCTTGTATACACTTAGAAGAGATTTCTAATTCAGAACCTGAAGAGTTTGTTCTGCTCTGTCTTTCCCTTTTGTGCACATACCTGGTGGGCCTACCAATTTTGGAGTACAGGCATATTGGGTCCTAGTAACCATTGTATCCCATACTGTACTGTGCATTATAAGTAATGTTAACTGTTTTAAAAGAATGCTACCAATGGGTCTCTGCTTATGCAGAGAAATGAGGTTTACAATTCAGGGCTGTTAAGGCTATTTCATCATAGTTGCTGGGGATGGAAATGTTAGGATTTTGGAGGTGAAGACTGGACAAATCAAGATGAAGAGTGGTGTTGGTGTGCAAGGAAAAGGGATGAATTAGAACATCTTTTTGTAAGGAGCAGAGGTTTTCTTTGCTCCACTGCAATGCCAGCAGCTATGGTAAAGTCTCAACTAAAGAACAGAATGGGAACCATAATACTAGAGTCTCTTGTCAATTTACTAGAAGTAGTAAAAGTGGCAGGTGGCTACAAACCAAAGGACTGAAAGGGCTCCTCACAGCAGCACAAGGTACAAGGAGTTGCTAATTCATTCTTTGTGAGAAACACACAATGCAGTGAACTAGGGGGTTTCTTCAGTTTGGAAAGTTTCATTTCTGGACAAGCAATATATTGTTCAGTAAGCAGCTGTTTTACAAAGGCCTGACGCACAGAAAATGTCAGCTGGAGATACAGATTTGAGAGTCAATAAATTGGACTCATCAGCAGTTAACTGTTGAAGGTAATCTAAAGAACATATATGTACCATGAGAAGAGGATTTTGAAAATGCCAGTAAGACAAAATGTAAGTTGTCCAAGATCATTCACATGTTAGCAACATTAAGATATGAACTCAGTTCTAATTGAAAAACTTTGTAATCTCTACTATACTGTGCTACTTCTGCAATGAGAAATGTGAAAATTCACTGGAAACAAAGTATATACTAAGTGTATAAACGTCTCCACTAAAATAACCTAGCTTAACAAACATCCTTTGAAATACATGTTAATGTAGTTATTTTTCAAACACTTAAATATTATGCACTGTTGAAGCTTAATACTGGAAACTAACCAGGAAAAAAGAGAACAATGACCTTGGTCTTAAGAGTTTTCAAAGACAAAGCTTGGGAAAAAGTAAAAATACTCAGTCCTTGGTCAAAAGTTTTATTCAGATATAGAGATCCATGTCAATTGGGTACTGGCCAGTATTTAATGCAAGAATAACAACAACATTCCAAGGCTATTTATTCTAACTACTATAGGATATGACATCAGTTGGTATAGTTATGAAATGAAGTAGTTTTTCCTCTGATGTTTAAAACTAATGAATGTAACTTACTGGCATTGAAAATTATTCTAATGTGTAAGATCAACTAACTATACATGGCCAGTATTCAATGTAATACTTTATTTTCTATTGTATTAAACTAAAATCAAGAAAATATCAAGTTAAAGACAATTCTCAACTCCGGAAAGAAAAAAAAATACAAACTGTGGTGCTTTTATTATAGATTATATTTTACATAATATAAACAAAATCACTAATATAACTAAATGTCTAGTAATTTAAACTACAATGAACTACAGAACAGGTGGAAAATGGGTTTACTTACTGGCAGCAAATAACTTGAGAAAATGCGTAGCATGCTTTTTTTTAACTGTCTATGCAGACACTGACATAACTAAACTTTAATAGCCTCCACCTCCTCTTCCTTGTCCAAAGTAGCCACCCCCATAGCCACCTCTGCCACCTCCTCGCTGGAATCCTCCAGATCCTCGGTATCCTCCTCCACTCTCCCCTCTGTAGTCTCCTCCTGACATACCTCTATAGCCACCTCGGGAAAGCCCTCTAAAACCGCCGCCGCCGCCACCACCGCCGCCGCCGCCGCCACCTCCAACATAGCTTCCCCTGAAGGAATTGGAGCCGCCCCCATAGCCACCGCCACTGTAGCCCCCTCTACCGCCATACCCTCCACCACCCCCGTAGCCTCCAGTGCCATAGCCTCCAAGGCCATAGCCTCCACCGCTGTAACTAGAACCTCCCCGTCGATATCCACTTCCATTGTCATAACGAGCCATCTTGGGAGGACGGGGACCATCGCCATACCTAGGAAAAGCACAAAACCACCTCCTTAGCAAAGCATCCTGAATACTTTTCAACTAGTCACAAAATATTAACATTTAGTCCTATTTGAAAATTTAATACACAAAGAATACAGCCAAACGCACAAATTAAGCTGAAATAAATCTGCTAACTCCAACAAAGACACAAGAGGACGCATATCTATAAACATCTGTTTTTCTAAAATTCTTACTGGTTCATTCTAAAAATCTTAAAATTTTGGTTGTGCTTAACAACTTTCACTCATCTCAAATATATGGCATTCTAAGAAAGTAATAATTTGACCTGGCAATAAATTATTTGACCTTTACCACAAAATATTTTCCTGTATTAACTCTGAAAAATGTTTTTCCAAAATGTCTTTGGGTAATTTACTTACATCTAAATCGATTTCATATGGCAAAGGAGGGTAACGAAAAGCTTCAGAAAATCAAGATGGCTCACCAAAATGTCAATTTAACATACCTTAATCTGCTTATCCCTCCTGTGCAGCTTTTCTTAGACTCTAGCATTACCAATTCAGCTGCTGTCCAAGCCAGAAACATGGTGAGATCTGTCCACATTCCCTCACCTCACTAATCTAACCTCTCATTTTTATTCTATCCGTACTAGTTCCTGGCCTTTTGTCCTTCACAGAGCAGCTTGTATGTGAAGCCTTCTTGATCATCACCCCTTCCTGACAAAACTTATATCTCCTAAACATCTATGAGTACTGCATTTAGATCATATCCGAGACACATATTTTCCATCTTTCTTTCTGAAGATTCTTTCTCAATAATTCTGTACCACTGACCTGGTGGGCAGACCACAGTTATGAGTGCACAGTTTCAGGAGCCATCCTGTCTGCCTGAGAATCCAGCTCTATCATTCACTAGCTGGATGACCTTGGGTTTTAATTTCCCTGTGCTTAGTTTATTCATTTATATTAAAAGGGATAATAATCTACCTACATCACAGGTGGATTAAGTATTAAAAGAAATTAGTACAAAGTACTATTTTTGATTAATTCAAAGGAAAAGTTAGTTATAATCAAAATGGAACGCCAGAATCCATAAAGCACAAGTTAACACTTTAAAACCAAATGCAGTTAAGTGATTTTTGATGTGGAGATTGAAAAATATTTTTGAATGACAAATTTTAATGACTGCATTTTAGATGCTATTATTTTAACACATTTTGGGGGTGTGACTTATAGCTATGTTCTTGATGTAAAATGTCATAACACGTGCAACTGAAGCACAAATAATTAAGCAAAAGACGTGTATGTGTAATATATGTATCAAAGCAAATGTCACAAAATGCTGACAGTGAAACCTAACAAAGTTCACTGTACTACTGTTCTACCTTTTCTACAAGTATCAAAAATTTTGAGAGTAAAAAGCAGAGGGCAAAGAAAATTTTTAAAGGTGAAAAAAAATGAAGCAAATAAAACATTTTAAGGATTAAACTCTGATGCTTTTCATTTGAAGCAGCAGCATTTTTCCTCAACATTTTCCCTTTAGAGATGGCAAAGCAGTTCTGTGGGAAGAGGACTGTCTGGGCCTGTCACTTTTCTTCCTGTCATGGGACCTATCCTAGACTCTATATGGACTTCCAAGGTCTCTATTTCTAGCATGCACTGGTGTAACGTATCATTTATAATTTGTACAGGATTTTAACTTAAATAACAAGACCTCCATAAACTAAATGTAGGAGTAAGATTACTGTCTCCTCTGCTTAATTCAAAGAAAAATTACTGTGGTACCCACCGTGTAGTGCCAATCATAAGGTTGATACCAGCAGCTGACGGCCGAGAGATCTGGCGGATTGTGTTCAGCATACGTTCATTAACGGGATCCAACTGGCTGATGATACCAGGCTGTTTGGTTACTTCAACAACCAGAGCCTCCATGGCTGCTCGAAGAGCAGTGATACAGGCAGCAGCTTCATGAGATATTTGCAGTCTGATCCTAAATTAGGGAAAATGATTAAAAACAAGAGGTGATACACACAGAAAAAGACTATTATCTCCCAATTTCACCCATGGCAAATTTAACTTCTTTTCCAAGTGCCAATACTTTCAACAAATGTAATGGCCCTAGATTTAGAAAACATAGGTATGAAGAGTAACAGTAAGCTAAACCAACTTCTTAAATTTCACTGCTAGCTACTGGTAGGAGTTGTGAACCACAAAGTCTACCAAGTGAAATACTCTTAGCAATACAGATCACTTCAGCCTCCAATAAAAGAATGAAATAAGAGACTTGGTTTTGCAAATTTTCATGAAATGACTGAGCCTACTAACCATTAAGTTCTGTTCAATTCTGCCAAGTGCTTACTACACAGACAACTAGTCTCTAAGCAATATGAAGTGCACATAAAAAGAGGCATCCAAATTCAATTAGATTCTAACTCCTTAGTGTGGTACTCATGGTAGTGGATGGGGCTCCAATGAATAAAAGCAACAGTCCCCTTCTGGCACCAGAAATCGATTTTTGTGGAAGATACTTTTTCCACAGACTGAGGTGGTGGGGGGGATGGTTTGGGATGATTCAAGTGCATTACATTTACTGTGCATTGAATTCCTATTATTACTATATCAGCTCCACCTCAGATCATCAGGTATTAGATCCCAGAGGGGCAAGACCCCTGATCTAATGCATCTGCTTCTACAAATATCGTCAATTTAAGACTTCACTACCAGTTACAAACCATAAGCCTAAGATATACTACTCTCCAAGAAAAGACAGTGTTATAAAACACATTGTTTATACCATCAAATTTTGCCATATTTCACAACTAAATTAGCATCCGAATTCCACTACATCTCAATTCTAAGAATTCAGTGAGTCCACATCTGAAAATCCATACCAGTCGTCTACAACCACAAGCTGTCCATCAGACAGAACTTTCTTGGAGGCAAAGAGAAGCAGCTGCAAGGGGGTGACTAAGGTCATGCCTTTAGCAGAGATGGCCCGGGTTCGAATCTGAAGATAAACAGGCAAGAGGAAAAAGTTGACATTCCAACTGTCAATCAACTACTGTAAAATAATGAACTAAAACTCATGTCCCCACTACACATTAAATAAAGTAATCTGGATTTTAAATGTAAAAGTTTTCTAACTTCTCTTTTCTTACCTTTTCACCAAATACAAAGAAGGGAGATGGGTACTTCATGTCTTGGCTGCTAAAAGGACAGTTAACAGATGACTTGTGGATAAGTGCATTACGCCCTTCAGTGGTGAGAATCTTTCTCTTTTCCTTATGGTAACACACATTGGGGTACACACCAAAGGCCAGGAGAGAGATAACAACATCCAGATTATTGTCTGGTCCAGTGTTAGTAAACACTTGGGTCAGTAAACACTCTGTTAAGAGGAAGGAGAGTAAAAAAAAAAAAAAAAAAATCAAGTATCTGGCTAATTCTCACATTGCATTTACCAAAATTAAATGGCAATTATAAGAATTAACTCCTCCCTCATTCTATCTTTTTTTCAAATAACCCATCTAACTGCTGCTGTTCTCAGCATTCTTGCACTCAGATTAATTCAAGGAGAAATTCTGCTGAGTCTTCACAATTTTAGTAAAATTAAAATGTCTTTTTTTTGTAGATACAACATAAGCTTGAAGTACTTAAAAAAAAAAAAGCCTTGATTAACCATTTCCTCCCAGATTAGAGCTAGACTGGTATGACCAGCATTCCACCTGCTGCTCTTAAAAAGCTGTTCCTTCTACAGAAGATGAAATGATGACCAAGAGGAACACACTGGGAAAACGCTGATGTTTTCACCCAAACAATGCTTTATGCTCAGCCCATCACATGACAAGTATGATGATAAGAGTGTGGATAAACTTTTTTCCAAAAAGCCTGTATCCCAGTCTTATAAACTTCCAAATTGAATGAATATAGACAAGTAATTTAAACCCCTGTGCCAACTGCCTCACCTGTAAAATGGGGGTCATATCTGCATCTCAGGAATTTTGTAGTCTATTATACAAAAATGTCCTATTTTCCTTTGATTTTGATTTTAAAAAGTAACAATTCAGTCAGTTTACAACAGGAAGAAAATGCTTAGTTATTTAGATGTGGCCTAGCAGCTGTCCTTCTGTCTCAACTAGCTGTTTCTGGTTATGCGTCCCAATCCTCAATGTTTCTGAAAATTAACTCTGTCTCAATCTAGTTGGAAAAGTACAATAGTTCAAATTCACACAAGAAATGAATAGTTGGATTACTATTCCAATATCATATATCGAAGTCCTCTATGAGTAGCTGTCCATTAAAACCTTACTCAAAGCCAATTAAAATATAACGCAGTAGAATTTACCTCCCGTCTAAGGAATGAACAGATCGGCAAATTAATATATCACTTCACAAACCACTATCTGAGGTTAATTCAACAAACTGCTCACTCTAGAATTGTAAAAAGCTAGGCCTGTGTTTTTCACAAAGTAAATGGATTAGGGAAAAAACACACCCTTCCATCTAAAAAAGACAGTGATGTATAACTGATTCACTTCACTGCACAGCAGAACCTAACACAACCCTGTAAATCAACAATAATCCAATAAACATAAAACAAAAAATCCTCTCAAAGTAGCATAATTCTCAAAACATCTATTAATCATGTTTGTACAAAACTGTAATTTTGAACATTATAACCTTTTGCATCCTTAAAAAAAATTCAATTAATGTGAAAAACTGATTATCACCAGAGTTCAAAAAACTAAGAAATAGCTAGGAATACAAAAGAAAAGCAAAAGGCCTTATGTTTAAAACTAAAATATACTGCACTGTCAATGTGAATATTAAGGTACTTTAGAAATGAGAATCTTACCTTCTGGAAATCCAGAATTAATCAGAATCTCTTTGAGCTGAACTTTGGCTTCCCAGGTCATTCTTAGTGTTGCCATATTGAGTCGTTTGTGCTCACAAAAACGTATCTCTGCTTCTTCTCCACCCATTCTAAACAAACAGGTTAAGAAGTTAAGCTCAAAGCCTAAAGCACTAAACACAGATTACAAACTAGACAGTTCATTCAAATCTTACAAATTTTTGTCTTTCGAGCCCATACCTAGCATCATCCCAAGCTTGGAATACTGATAAAAGGGCCACATGATCAGAAAATCTGTTTCCAGCAAAATTTCGATGGATATAACCCAGTCGCTTTCCTTCACTGATGAAAGGCTCTGGAAAGCAGGTGGCAGCAGAGATGGTACAAATAGCATCTCCCACACTGAAAGAGACAGGAAAATTCAATCTAAATCACATTCTTGTTTCAGCAACTTGGGCAGTAGAGTCAATTGTGGGTCAGGGTATTTATTGGCTATTATATTGCTTTGTTAGTACTGAAATTGGTTTAAAAAAGAATTTTACAGCTGCTCTTCAGATGCAAAAAGAAAACATAATGAACTTTGATGTTAATGGATACTTATTTACCATAAATTGACCAAGTATTATATTTTCCTTTCCCATTGTCCCTCACCTCTTAATCTTCAAAACTTGTGAACAAAATACACCTGTTTTCCTAATCTTTCTCTTTCTTGGACAGCTGCTTAACCTCCTAGAGGAACTGTACTTCTCTTCTGATAAATCTGTGCTCTTCGTCTCAACAAGTTAGGCCCAGGTATCCATCTACTAGAACAGTCTCTTCTTATTTCACACTTTCCTCAGTTTCTGAAGTATGCTACTTCTCTACTGAGGAATATTAAGCTTTTTTTTCTATTTGGGCCCATCCTGTTTTTACTGGGAGGGGGATAAAATCCTGAAACTGTCTTACTGTTTAACTGTAAGCAATAAAACAAAAGCACTTACTAGAAAATACATCCCATTATCATCATTTTGCCAAAACGAGGCTCAATGGGGAGTTTCGCCAGGATCCGTCCTAGAGGAGTCAGCTCATCATTGGCATCTAATGCATCAAGCTCTGTGGGAGAGATTTCCTTGTGAGCAGAAACAGGAACGGATACCCCTTCAACCCCGGCAAAGATGAAACTTATCTTTACAGATTAAGGTTCAGATACTGACTCAAGTTTTCATCATTTGTGAAGCCAACTGCCAGCATCATGCCCATATCAACAATTCTCTTTTCAAAAACAGAAGAAAATTAACATGAAGAAAGCACTAGAATTAGGCCCTGTAGGCCATAAGCTGAGCACAGTCCATGAGAAGTCTCTAAGTACAGTAACAACTATAATAGGTGCATAAAACATGCTACAACAAGCCTGACACCATCTGTTAATAATTTTTAGAAAGAAATGAAATCTGGAGAATTTCTGAATTCACATAGCAGATGAGCATGAGATTAAAAATTCAAATTTGCTCCAATGTTCTTAATTTTTTCCACTATACACTGCTTCTGTAAGTGTGATTAGAAAACATAAGAGTTCTAAGAGATGTACATAAAATGCTGTGGGCATCATGAATAATTTCACTGTCTGATCTTAAATATTTGTTAAGAAATAACATCTGCCTTTTCTCCATTTTTTTCCCCAAATGAGACTCACATTGCTCCTTTCTCACCTTATATTGCTCATTTTATATACTGATCATACTAAGGACATTAAGCAACACTGGAAGTTTTACTATAGCAGTCCTGTGGACTGCATCCTCTTCTTGACTCCTTGTGTGAAGTGTTATTTGTCAGGACAAGACAGATGATATAATTCACATGAATTAGCCAGATCTGTATTTGTGAGTACCTCTAAGTGTGTGCTCTGCTTCAATCACAGCATCCAAAGGTGGAGGTTCAATTGCCTTGGCCAGAAACTGGCCAATTCCTCCCAGACGCAGAAGTTTTATACTCAAAGCAATTTCATGCAAGGGTGTTCGGAACATCTCTGGTGTCATGTGGGTTTCAAGTCTTAGAGAAAATAAGCAGAAAATAACCATCATCTTTTGTGTATGCATGTGTTTAATTAACAAAAACCTTGCAGAGAACTAATCAGGCCCTTCACTCATTCTTCCACAATTACCAAAGAACACTTATATTTATCACAAAGACTCTCTTGGACAAGACTCTCTAACCTTTTAAAATTTTATTAATAAAAAACTACTAAAAATAAATTAACAATAATAGTATTTACTGAGAGTTTACTGTGTGCTGAGTACTCTTCTCAATACTTTTCATTACTGACATACTTAATTCTCAAACAAACCCTATGGGGTTAGCATTATACTACCTTTCTTTTCCCACTGAAGAGACACAAAAAGGTTAAGTAAAACTTAATCTCATTTTGTAGAATGGGGAAATAAAGGCCTAAGGAGTGTGTATGTTTAAGGTTATGTGATACATTAGGTACAAATAATATTAAAATGCAGGTCCCTACATTTCTAATTCAGGCTTATTCTATATAAACTATTTGTAATGAAGATTCAGAGGGACCATCTGGAGGTGAATGCTGACAATGCTGACAAGACTTAGATCGGCTTAAATCAGGTTTACATAAACACATATAGCATACCTATACTTTATCTTACAAAAATAAAGAAAATCTCAGATCTATTCATGCTGTTACTAGCTGTGAGTGGATTTTATTCTAAGATGTTTCTTCAGTTCAGGGAGAATCCAACCTTTAAAACGAACTAAGTATCATGTTGCAGCCAGTTGCCTCCATTAATTTCTGATGCTCAAATAAACCTACATTTAAAATTACTAGGGAGCCGTGCTACCAGTATAAAAGCAAATCAAAGCTCTGATTTTTATTCAGTGTGTTATATACATCTAGACCTAAATTAGTCTGTCCTACAATTCTTCATTGTGGTAAATACACACACCCCCTAACTTACCTTTATTATCAACTTGTTAATGTACACCAAACTGATTTCCAGAAAACACACAACTAAATAGATATCTTAAGTCTATAATTCAGGGAGAGAACTTTTTAAAAAAAAAAAAAAAATCAGAGGAGGGGGTGGTGTGGGGAGGCACACAGGGAATAACAACTTTACTTGGAGAGCCAACAAACTCAGAACATGGTGCATTCATGCCCCAGAGAAGTATCTTAAAGCAACTGGTCTCATCCACTAACATTCCCCAAAAGGGTTTGTGGTATAAATGGAAATGGACAAAGCATTAACACTTGGATTTCAGCACTGGAGAAGTCCGCTAAGCTCCTTAGGCTTTGGTTTCCTCAGGTGAACAATGCCCTGTCTCTCACACACAAGGCAGATCACACACGAGGTGATGTGCTGGGTGGTTGCGGGATCTATAAACACAAAAGTGTTTTAAAGTATTTTTCATATGTATCAGTACTAATCATTTCATAAACATCAGTACTCCCTATGTGGTGCCAGAATAATGCGTACATACCCCTTTTTTTCCACAGGGAAAACACGTCATGTTTTTAGAAGGTTATCAATAAACAGTACACCAGTATAAAGTATGCCCTCGTTGGTAATTTCTAACTTCATCTCATTCTCACCATAATCTTATATCTAAGCTAAATTTCCTGCAACGAACTGAAAGCACTATGTACTGAGTTCATTCAGTTGTATCAGGGCAGAGTGTGGGGAGGGGCTGTGTGTGTGAAAAGGCTAAAAGAAAATCTTCCTTCTTCACTCAAGAATTGGTCTTACCTCTCAAAACGAGCTCGGCTACAGAGATGAAAGCAGAATCCAGGGCGTACACGGCCAGCTCGTCCTTTCCGCTGCTCAAGGTTTGTTTTAGATGCCCATACTGTAGCATAATTGGTCATATTGTTGTGGGCAGTGAACAGCTTCACCTTTTGCCTAAATGGGAATGGGCGGTTAATTCTAAAACTCACATTACTGTCATAATACATGGCTATTATATTTCTACTAAGTGGCAGATGCTTTTCAGATAGTTAGGCCTACCTGCAATGTGTGTCTGTGAGCAGCACCAAGAATTTGACTCTGCACTCTCTAAGCTATGAGGTGATTTAATACTCACGTGCCACTTGCCAGCTGGATAATCTTGGCCAAGTTACTAATCTTCCTGTGACTCATTTTCCTCATCTGAAAATGTGTATAATACTAGCACCTACCTCATAGTGATTTTATTTATAAACATTATGTGAATTAATGAACATATAGCATTTAAACAGGATCTGGCACATATAGGTAACTAAGTGATAATTATTCAAGCCAATTCTATTCCAACGTTTGGTGTAACTATTAGGCAACCTATGATCTAAAGACCATGCGCTAAACCAGAACATGTAGTACCTCTAATGACCTCACCAAGGAACTTTTGGAGCCCTGTAGCAAACTCAGAATTTGTCCATGTCACACACAGGCAGCTGTCACTAAATGACTGAGGTTGGCACAAAAGGGCCGCATTCTATTTACCACTGCCTGACATGGGCACTGGCAAGTCTTTTTCAACTGCCAGGATAGGCTTAGGGACTATACAGAGAAGATAAGGAGCACAAGCTGGCTAGACAGAACTAAGCTTTGACATTTCTGTCCTCTCTGTTTGTTACTTTACCTATAACACAGTGCCTCCCTGGCTGTTTCCTAGGCCATCTCTTACAAATACGAAGTCTTAATTCTTAAGTGAGTGTCCTACAAGTAGGACATCGGTCACAACCTAAATCTTGGATATTTTTACACACCAGACAGCGCAGTGGTCAGTGGAAACACCCGATGGCATATGAGAAAAACACCAGCAGATAAAAGTAGTGAGAAGCAGCCAGAAGCTAATGTTAAGCTCTGTCACTTTCTACCATAACTGATATAAGAATCACTCAGTAGCCTATAACTCAGTACATACAGATACAGCACAGTAATTTTGATGGTAAGAGAATACAAAGAGTTTTAAAAATCAAGTGTTCTGATTCTGTTAACTGACTTTAGACACTACAAAGAACTTTCTAAAGATTTTTTATTTCCCAGGCAATGGGTTCCTTGTGAACTTACTTGCAGGAGTCAATGACATAAACAACATCATTTATGGTAATGCTTGTCTCAGCAATATTTGTGGACAAAATAATCTGTGAAGAAATGATATTTAAAATATTACACTTAGGAAAATATTTTATTATGTACTTAAAAAGAATTATCTGCCTATGTAGTAAGTGACAATAGAATTACAGAAGTTTTTTTTAAAAAAAAAATCACTCAATGACTGAATAAATGGAAAAACCACTAAATTCATGAAGAAAAGACTTGTGTTCTTCTACCTCAATTTAGATCATTTACAACTTTTTTGGATAGCTCTTTGAAGGTCTGTACCATTTAATATTTAAGGCACTTGCAACCCTGTAATTCCTGTTACCTTGGTTACTCCACTTGGTACTGGATCAAATACTTTGCGCTGTTCCTCTCGTGGAATCTGAGAATGCAGAGGTAGAATTTGATACCGGTGGCTTCCTGTAATGGTATGGAAAAGTTCAGGTCTTAAAAAGGAGCCTAGTTTAAAACTGTCTACATTATGCACTTTTTTAATTAAAAAAATTGATACATTAAACTTTGTTTTCACATACTGGCTAGGACACAAGCAAAATCATTCATTTTCCACTCTCAAGTAGTTGAGAATTCAAGAAAGACTCATACCAAAATGTGGATTCATTTCCAAATGCTTCTGCATAGTATAAATCAAATTCCAGCCAGGCAGAAAGACCAACACCGCTCCAGGAACATTAAGGGTCTCAATGTACAGAAGTAGAGCTTCAATGAGTTCAAAAGGAGTTTCCTTTTCATTCAGTTGAGCCATGCTTATCCTTGTTTCTGCACCATATTCATCACCACAGATCAGGTTGCAATTTGCCTTCAAAACACAGGGAAACAGATTTTGGACTGTCTCAGTCACCACAGCTCACAACTAGATGTGTTCTCAATGTTCAGATGACACCTAAATACCCATATTATCTCTAGGTATTTAGTTGTACTTAACATATAGAAGAAATTCCAATTTTTAAAAATGTAAAACCACTGCATATTGGCTTATTGAATTTTTCTACTGACCAACATGTCCCATAGGACATGACTAAAATTCAAAGCACAAATTCTTCATTTGACTGAAACTACTAAATGGCTCCTTCTACCAAGTTTCTCTCTTTTGACTATAAACTTGGTCTTTCAAAAATATTTTCCCTACCGATTAATGAACTGCTTCTATGATCTTCTCTTTGTATCAACTACTGTGTTATTACTTTATATATACACAATGCTTCTCTGTGTAATTTCCAGACTCATCTCACCCTAAATATTAAGTCCTTTAATTCTAAAATGAGTCCTGCAGACAGGATACTGGGTCACCTTCATCTGAAATACTATGGTTGATATTTTCCAAAATGTGTGCCTGAGAGACAAAGATAACCCAAACCTTAAGTAATGAGAAACAAACTTGTTATGATTCCCAATCCCCCATAAATATTCTAATTCATCAGAAGATTTGAAAATGTAATTCCTAATGATTCATTTATATCTTCAAATCATCTGATTAAAAATACCAATCCTCAAGGAAAAAAAAAATCTGAGGTTATGTTTATTATATTCTACATTGTTAGCTGCCTTGTAGTCTTCATTGCTCATTTCCAGATTTAGGACACATTTTAAAATATCACTGGTCCAACTCTTAAGCACTATGAAACAAGTGTCAACTTTTCTTTACTGTTTCTTCTTACGAAATCCCTCATTACCCCCCCCCCACTTTAATACTCTCTCCATGTGCTAATGCCATCACCATATAGTCTGTGTAACCAAGAACTACAACTGCTGCTTCTTAAAACTTTACTGTACATATGGGTCTCCTGGAGATTTTCTTAAAATGTGGATTCTGACTCAGTACATCTAGGATGGGGCATAAGATTGTACCTATCAGTTTTCCAGGTGCTATGGCTCATGGAAAACAGAGCACCAAAGTCATATAAAATAGAGTTACTAAATATCCTCCTCTTTCCTTTTTTTAAAAACCTTTACACCAGAGATAAAACTCATATGAAAAAACTTTTCAATGAATATGGAATTTTTAGGAGTAAAATACATCAGCGAATTCAAAGACAGACATCATAGTCAATTTTAGAGGTTTTTTTGTAATGCTAACTCGTATCTTTTACCGAAATCATTCTCTGTAATAAATATTTTGCCCATAATGAAAATTCTTCATTAAATTCACTTACATCATCATCCTCACCACCATCATCATCCTTATCCTTCTTCTTCTTGTCCTTTGGTGGAGGAACAAAGTGGGTCATCTGAATACAATCTTCCAAAAAGTATTCTGCCAGAACAATACAGTGAGGTAAGTAATAGCAACTTTCAGAATAGAGCAGTCTTTAAAACTCATCGTCTAATTCACAATTCAAAATTACTTTTATGCCCTTCAATCTGATTCTTCACAACTGCCAAGGAACTTCAGGGGCAATAACCTGTTTTCCCAACCAAACTCAGTGTTCTCATTTTTTAAACCTTGGAGGATGAGGTATCTCTTATATACACACATATCCCCACAAAGCCAGTCAGGGTACCCACTAACATTCAGGGACTGCATATTGTGTCGTATGGTGTGTCACATGTGGACAGAAATTAATAATAAACCACAGTTCATACTTATAAAATGGGTTCCTTTCAGTTACTACTCTAAAGGACCTCAGTGCAAAGGCTGGAAGATCTACTGATCAATATGCTCCTGAGGTTCTCTGAAGCGTTCCTTAAGTGTTTTGAAAATGTCTCATACTCTAAACACTTCCCCTCTACACCAAAGAGCCCCAGAGTACCATTCTCATCACATTATATCAAAGGTACATATCAACACGACTCATCACTAGTGATATTAACTTGATCATGGTGAGGCAGTGTTTGCCAAGTTACTTGTTTCCCCATTTCCCTACATTGCTCTTTGGAAGTAAGTCATTAAGCAGAGCACACTGACGATATAGTTAGAGTCACTTTTCTGAGTAAGAGAGTACCTACATAATTTTTTCCTTGTATGAGAGCTGTGTCTTTATTACCCACATATTTATTCAATCACTGCATAAATTAATCAGTTCAGTTCAGTTGCTCAGTCATGTACAAATCTTTGTGGCCCCATGGATACCTATTTTATACTTCAGGTTATAATCCAAAACTATGTTTTTTATTTTTTTGTTCCAACTACTCCACTTTTGGCCACTGAGAGCTTTCAGGTTGACTTTTATCTCCCCCCGACTCCTTCATTGTTTTTAAGCACTTTCTTACTTTCTGGTACTACAAGATGTTTCAGGCTCATCTTGTGTATTCCCTGCCTCAGAATCAGTTTTCTTTAAGGACATTTGGTTCCTTTAATTGGAGAACAGTATTGGAAACAAGATCTGGATGTCATACTAGAATGTCATTCCTTCTAGGCGTATTCAGCAGACAAAGCTAGGAAATATGTATACAAATTCATGGATCCAGACTTGTATTTATTTACTTGTATTAAAACATGAGTTCTTCCAGATGTCTACAGCTGTAATCCAATATCACAGGGTTTATTCAAGTCTTTCCTTATACTTACCTATATAGCCTCTCATGACAGCAGTTAAGCTGGTTTTCAACATCTGCCATCCATTTACTTATTTTCTGAATCCCAGTATGCATTACTAACCTGTACCACCCTCATGAGATATGAGAGGACTGACTTTTATTTCAGAGCTACTCTTACCTTTTGAATTTCAAAAATTAGCATCTTGACATAGCTATTCATCATTCCATATGTACACTGACAACTTTTTAACTTACTTTCATGTCCTCAAATTAGACTCTATCAATAATTCATTTTTAAAACCAAGCTAATAAATGACTATTATAGAAAATGGTGATGATAAAGATCTTCCAAATAAAGTTCTTAACAATCAGAAATGCATGAACTTGACAAACATTCACCTTAACCTCATTTCAAAATCTGCCTGCTCTGGTTCTACAAAACACTGATTCTCTAGTTAATTTGGCTCTGGCAGCTTAAAC
The DNA here is from genome assembly GCA_007570785.1 of Antilocapra americana. NCBI lineage: Eukaryota > Metazoa > Chordata > Mammalia > Artiodactyla > Antilocapridae > Antilocapra > Antilocapra americana. The sequence continues at coordinate 8,842,269 of ML663557.1, forward strand.
TTTTAACAGCATTTTCCATGAATATATACAGGCCATAGTAAAAGTTTAGCTATAAGTAAAGGACAGACAATTTAATGGATACATAAACTCCTCAAGTTGTAAATCATTCACTATTGCTTGACTAAAACCCCAAGAATGTTATGCTGCATTTGACATCCTAATTTAGACTTTATTTAAATTTCCTTGAGATTATCACTCTAATCTCTAGGATTAAGGAAAGCTACACACTACTGCACAAAAAAATGTTCACCCTCTTACCCTACTCCCACAATATTTACCTTGAACTGGAAAAGTCCTCCCATAAACTTCAATGATTGGACAATTGAAGAAATATTCACAGAACATGCTAGTATCAATAGTAGCAGACATGAGAACAATGCGAACTTCAGGATAAGCCTGAACCACATCACGCAGCACTACTAAAAGGAAGTCAGTCTATTAAAACAGAAACACAAATGGAAAAACAAGTGAAATTAAGAAGTCCTTGCTCATGAGATACACCTAAAAAGATTTCTGAGTTATATAAACATAAGACATCAGTGAAATCTGGTTTTTTAGGTGGCTTGTAAGATAGATGAAGGATTACAGTGGGATGCAGTAACAGTACTTTTAACAACAATTGTAGCCTATTGGTTGCGGGGATTCAAAATGAGTGCTATCAGGGTAAGGGAAGGGAGAATCAAAAAATTTAATGAGGAAATTTTCAATGAAATTTACATTTCCAGTTGCACAAACTTTAACTAGAAAAAGAGGGAAAGTCAGGATGCGCCTATTATCAGTTTTCCAATCACCTGTAAACCTGATCTTCAAAAATGCTGAAAAGGTTGTACTTAGTCCATTTAAACAAATAATGCTCAAGGCACTTATTTAATAATGTAGAGTTTCCATCAACCTACCACACACATTGCTAAATGTTTCTAATAATTGGTCTTGTAAGCTCTTTGGAGTTTTTCCTTTTAAAGTGACAAGTTTAGATTAGGTTCATCTGAAGGAGACCATAAGTTTCTGCCAAGTTGTTTTTCCATTTTTACTAAATTACAGACCTGACAAGCTTTCAAGAAAAGCTAACCAAAACCACTTATTTTGGGGGGAAATTAGTAACAATGATCCATAATGTTTCTAGTATGATCTGGAATAATTTAAATTCAAACATTCGCATGTTACCTATTAGTAAAGATAATACTGAAACATTTAATTTTGATTAATTAGAGGGAGGGAACCCTGCATTTTCAAAGGACTCTGAATGACAAAAGCAGCAAATATATTATCTAACCAAACAGCCAAATTTGGGGTTTAAAAAGGTCATCCAGGCAAACTTTATTTGTTATAGCACAACCGTAAAGATCAAAATTTTGTTAAAACTAAATATGATTAACAATGGCGATGGAGGAGCACCAACAAATGTTTGAAATAACAGCAGTGTGGCAGTAGTTTGAATGACTTACTGTCCATCCACTAACATCTTTGTTTGGATATGTAAAACAGTGCCACAGAGAAGAGTCATGGCTTTATGGGATCAATCTCTGAGTTATACAACTGTATAAAAAGTTAATTCTATACAAGTTTTGTAAGAACTAAGAGGATCGGGTGTGAAAAATAATTCTAGTTTTTTTAAAATTCTGGTATTATTACCATTAACATCAAAGAAGACTACAACTACCAGCATACAAAAAACACTGTTAACTATATTAAATTTTAAAATTCCCTAGTGGCGCAACAGTTAGGACTCAGCACTATCACTGCTATGAGGATGGGTTCATGCTGGTCACAGAACTAAGATGCTGCCAGCCACATGGCCAAAAGAAAAAAAAGTAAAATTTATCACAAATTTTCAATTCAAAGAAAAACTAATCATTAAAATTCCATCAGATACTCAGTGATAAATCACTTCAGTCGCTGAATTATACTATAGGTTAATGATCACTGAAATCACACTTATAATAAGAGGTCTTTACTTTTAGAACTCTGCTTTAACAACCAAAAAAGGGTTTAATACTCTGCTAAAATAGAATGGCCAATATCTTGTCAGAAGTTGTAAGCTATGGGAAAATGGAAATAAAAGATATTCTACTTTCACCTCTCTTTATTCATAGTATCAGTACCTTACTGTAATTCTCAAGTTACTTACATTTATGTCTCTTTCATGTATTTCATCTACAATTACATGACTGATTCCTCGAATGCCTGCTTCTAATTTTCTTAGGAGTACACCTTGAAAAGAAAATCAGAGTAAACACTGGAGATGAGCTTCTATGTTAAAGCAGGGAGGTACAGAAAAGTGCAGAGACAAATTTCCAGCCAACCATCCACCCACGCTTCAATGACCATAACACCAGCAGTTCAGAGACAATCACTGGTATGAATGACTGAAAAAGTGATTTGTACTCTGAAGCACACTTGTCTAATGAAGAGTATGAAAAAGATGTTACTCTCGTAACCGAAGCTGATTTCATTTGCTGTGTGCTACAGTAACCAGAAGTGTATCATATTCTCTTAGAGGAAAACTGCCAAAAGTTCTGAGTAAACAAGAATTCTGAGACTGGGCTCTTGATTTATCATTTCCAGTCATTCTGTGCTGTTATCAAATTTTCTTCACAAACAACACAATGTACACCCCAAGTGAAAGGCAAAAATAAAACATATTACTGACCTACAGTACAAAACATTATACTCGCATGAGGGCGAGGAAGTATGGACTCAAATCGAACGCTATAGCCACAGCTTTTTCCAGGTTCTTCTCCTCTCTCATATGCAACTCGTTCTGCCACAGAAACTGCACTGATTCTCCTGGGCTGAGACAAACAAACAAAAAAAGTGATTTAAATGCTACAAAATTACAGTTACACTTATTCGGGTTATTAAATTACTGTAGTAAACCTGACTCACTGCCAGCTCAGTAATCAACAGGAAGAACAATAGTGATATATTTAGAAAGTTCTAAATTAAAAAAAAAAATTTAATTCTATGATAGACATGTTGAAAATGCTGTTTTTCACTCTCTATATAAAAGTGATTTCAAGATTTTTATAGAAAATAAAATTTCACCACTGGCCCTACCTCTTAATGCTATCAAGTGACCTTTCAATAGGGAAACTGATCACTCGTGGTAGAGAGCTGGTTCTTATAATCGCCTTCCACAGGGAAGGCACGCCTTTAAAGAACTATTTTACTGGGATGTCCGAGTTATGAGGAATGTGAGCAATCTCCTTTGCTGGATCTACCATTCACCTACTTATTAATTCATGAGGTAAGCTGTCACAGCACATTAGTATCAGGTGCCACAGAATGTGCTAGACAAACAGAAAAAGATTAAAGAACAAACAAACAAACTGCCCCCCACAAACCACAATGAAATCACTCCTAGTTTTGATGAACTTATGAAGCTGGAAAAACTCAATGTATATAACTGTTTCCTGCAATGTAGGAATAAACAGGCTGAATCACAAGGACGATGCTATGGGTTAATATTATCACTGTTGGGCCTTGACTTTTCCGAAAATTTCCAAAGATTTCCCTATCATCTAAGTATACAAAACAGCATTATACTTGGTAGATACTATGGCTAGTATGATACCCTGTGAGTATAGCTACAAAGGTACAGGCCTCAGAGTCAGAAGACACAGGCTACACCTCCACACCACTGGAGATTCTCAGGTGGAAGTCAGGTGACCGCCTATTACAAATACTCCACCCTCAGAAGGGGATGAACTACTTCTCTGAAGCACTGGACTACTCTGAAGCATTTGTCAACTCCCTAAGTTTACTACTTTATGAAGAATGTAACAATAAAGGAAAACTAGTGATGAATTACTAAAAGCTGTTTTACATGCAAAGAAACAGAATAACCCTCGACCCCCCATTCCACACTAGCTTCTTTGCTTTTATATTTGTTACAGCATTTTACAGATGAAGCCCACTGGAACTGTCCAAGTTATTTGGGAGGGGGCACAAGTTAATGAGCAAATCATACAAAGTTGAAGACCATAATACAGAAACTATTCTGTCTAGAACAAAGAGAAGCCATTTTTGTCTGGAACAACTTGGATTTGGTAAGTCAGACAGGAGGTGAAAAAAACAACTTCCTACTCGGGCAGGAGTTAGTTTTTTTCCTACTCATGACATGCAAATAACTTCTGAGTGAAAATAATAGGTGTTCAGCTCATTTGCTGGAGTTTGCATTTTTGCCTATATTGCTGAATTGTTCTGAGTGTAAAAATGGAGAGCTGTATTACAGGGAGGGCAGAACAGAACTTAAATGTTCTGTAAAACAGTACCCTCCGGAACAACACGTCTCCTGAAAGATAAGTATTAAGAGGAAAGGTACTTTACTGATAGGTGTAGTTGTGAGTTAGAATGTTTCTTGTGAGGCAAAGAAATCATAGCTAGTTTGGGGAGTGAGAAGGACAATCAAGGAACAGTTTGAGAAGAAAAAAGCTAAGGGTCCCATCCCAGAAAAATGGACACCTATTCTATCTTTTCAAGCTTACTATATCAATTTTAAATGCATTCCTTTGGTCAACATTTTTAGATCCTCTCCCCAAACCTAACTTCTCCTGTAAAATATACAGGACAATTTTAAGACATATATTCATTTCAGACACATTAAAAGCATGGTTTGCACATGTCCACATAAATGTATATGCACAATTTTTTTTGGGGGGGAGCTAGTTCAAGGTTCAAGATGTTCCCCTGAGTATCAATTATACTTTCCAGGTTAAGAATCCCGAAGCAACCCTCGTCAGCCTAGGAGGTGGTATCTGGTTGCCTGCAATGCTCCTTCCAAACGCCAGAAACACAGGGCTACAGCTGACAGGAACAGCTTTACCTAAGAGAACCTGGAAGGGTGACTGGCTCTTCCCTAACAATGGGATAAACTTGCCGGCATTGCCTATAGCTAAGGTAACAGAACACAGCAGTCAAAATGGGGAATGCTGAAGGCAGACTGATTGTGAATAGTTTCAACCACTTCCTGTGTTAACCCTGGGCAAGTTTTAAATCTCCTTGTGCCTCAAGTTACTGAAAGAAAAATATTAAATGATACAGTACTTACATCTTAAGAATCATAAACTTTCAATGAGCTCAAAAATATCAACTGTTTAAAATAGAACCCAGAATATAATAAGCATTCTCCTAAAGTCAACCATTTTATCTGTTTTTCTACCTTGTCTACTCCTGTTCTGATTGGTTTTTATTGAACCTTAAGGTGATAAGATAAAGAGAACCAAGGTTTGGATGTAAACTTAAAGACAAAGTATTCTCAGTTTTATCTTATTTTAGGCCCAAAGAAATGAGAATACCAGACCACCTGACCTGCCTCTTGAGAAACCTGTATGCAGGTCAGGAAGCAACAGTTGGAACTAGACATGGAACAATAGACTGGTTCCAAATCAGGAAAGGAGTACATCAAGGCTGTATATTGTCACCCTGCTTATTTAACTTATATGCAAAGTACATAATGAGAAACACTGGGTTGGATGAAGCACAAGCTGGAATTAAGATTGCTAGGAGAAATAGAAATATCAATCACCTCAGATATGCAGATGACACCACCCTTATGGCAGAAAGCAAAGAGGAACCAAAGAGCCTCTTGATGAAAGTGAAAGAGAGAAAAAGTTGGCTTAAAATTCAACATTCAGAAACCTAAGATCATGGTATCTGGTCCCATCACTTTATGGTAAATAGATGGGGAAGCAGTGGAAACACTGACAGCTTCAGTTTTTTGGGTTCTGAAGTCACTGCAGATGGTGACTGCAGCCATGCAATTAAACGACGCTTGCTCCTTGGAAAAAGTTATCACCAACCTAGACAGCATATTAAAAAGCAGAGACAATGCTTTGCCAACAAAGCTGAAGCTGAAACTCCAATACTTTGGCCACCTGATTCAAAAAGCCAACTCACTGGAAAAGTCCCTGATGCTGGGAAAAACTGAAGGTGGAAGGAGAAGGGGGTGACAGAGGATGAGCCAGTTGGATGGCATCACCGACTCAATGGACATGAGTTTGAGTCAACTCCAGGAGTTCGTGATGGACAGAGGCCTGGCATGCTGCACTCCATGGGGTCGCAAAGAGTCAGACACGACTGAGCGACTGAACTGAACTGAACTGAGGCCCAAAGACTCCCTCAAGCCCAGACAGAAAGAATCTACCATATGGTTCAATTTACCTTATCAGTGAAAGATACTGAGGTTAACACAAAACTTAAATTCTTTTCATGCATTTTCTTTTTTCTGTTTTTAACTTAAAGGGGCCTAATGCTCTGCCACATTCAGAATTTTATGTCACTACAAAGGGAAGCTGATCAAAGAATCAGGAAAACTTTGGCTTCTAGATGTTTCCACCTCTCAAACACTAGTCACAACAGGTACATGTCTCATCAACTTGCTTGTTACTTACCTGAGTTACTACAATGTTACACTCAGCTGCTCGGTCATTCTGGATACAGTCATCTAGAATAAACTGGGGAACCTGTGTGGTTTTACCACATCCAGTAGCACCTCGGATAATGACAACTGGATTCTGACTAATTGCTTCTAGGATTTCACTTTCAAATTTCTTCACAGGCAGTAACTCTCTCTCCTGTAAGACCTGTATTAGAAAAGTTAGATTTCACACGTCCACCAACATACATATTAGAAGCAACTATTTTAATTCTAAAAAAACCCCTGCCATCTCTAGGAAAAGTTACTCCTTTCCACTGGTTTAATACTCAAAGTATTTTTTTCATAAAAGTATATCTATATACACACACCTCTAATTGAACAGCCTCTTTTCATTAAATTTCTGAAAAAATGTATCTTTTGGCCTTATCCACAGCCTTATCTTCCTCATTTTGATCCTGGACATTACATATACTTTCCTTTACTTCTAACATTTTAAGTTGCTTTGTTCAGAAAATACCAAAACACACACACATGGAAAGTTATTATACTCCATCTCTTCATTTACATTAAGAATCACAGACCCTTAACTCACTACTACTATCCTCAGAGGTAACTAGGATTAGCAGTTAGATTACTATCTTTGATTTGCCTTCCTAGAAAGGGCAAAAATATATTATTCACTGTTCTGAAGCTCTTAAGCACCATATGTTTAAATACTTCAGACTTACAGCTTGCAAATCACGATCCTGTTCCAGCTGATACATTAATTCATTCTTGAGGTCCATGCTAATTTGTTCGGGAGTAGCCTGTAAAATTGGAAAGTAAGAGTCAAAACAAAAGCATAATTCAGCTTCAAAATGAAGCTGAATTCATTTCTTTAATACTAGACATCCTAATGAAATATGTTCAAAAGTAAAACACAGAAGTCTGATCTCAACAACAGTGTTGCACTCACATAAGCCAGAGGCCCCTCATCAATGTTGCTGCTAGTCCAAGGATTCCAGTTGGATTGTGGCGGTGACCAAGGAACCACACCCACTGGGTTTTGCCGCTGAGACGGCTCAAACTGAGCCAGTTTGCCAAGGTTGAGTGCAACAGGCACAGAGGGATCTTCAGGCTATTAAACAAACAAAGCCAAAAATACCAGTTGCTTATCTGACTGAAGGAGGTCAATACAAAGGCGAAGAACTAAGTAGCTGTATGCTTACTAGGGGCACGATCTCAAGATTTAACTCTTGAACAATGTTCTGCAGCTGATGCTCCAAATCTTGAGAAAGGTTCACTTTGTAAGGCTCCACCTACAGAAAAGGGAAAGTCATCAGAATCGTGTAACATACATATGAATACTACTCGAATCTACTATGTGAGGGTTAAGAGTATGGAGTTAATACTAGGCCTACAATAGACCTAAAGCCAATAAGAAGTCAGTTCCTTGGTGAAAGAATTACTTTAATGATGAGTAGTAAGGCCATTTCCATTTCTTGAGGCAAGAGTCCTAGAATGATCAAACATCTTTAGTCAAATACTAAACAGAAGCTAAACTGAATCTCAAGAGCTTCCCTGGTGGCTCAGCAGTAAAGAATCTGCCTGCCAATGTAGGAGACCAGGGTTTGATCTCTGGGTCGGGAAGATCCCCTAGAGAAGGAAATGGCAACCCACTCCAGTATTCTTTCCTGGGAAATCCCATGGACAGACGAGCCTGACAGGCTACAGTCCATGGGATCACAAAGAGTCGGACAAGACTTAGTGACTAAACAACAACAAAACCGAATCTCATATTATCTCTCTGGGCTACTAGGTCTAAAGACTCACTGTCTCTCCTTCTTTCTTCTTTGTAAGTCCAGAGTAAGGTTCAATCACTCCCAGGTGGTAGAGTTGTCTGACAAGTGACAGCGCACAGGACTGTGCTGCCAATTTTTTATTTGATCCATGTTCACGTGCAAAAATCCCTATAATTCAAGTTCAAAATTACCAAAGAGAAGAGGATAAATTGTCTAAGTAAAGAAACATCTCATCATAAGCAACTAGGAGATTAGGTACAAAAGCTGACCTAAAATAGAGTATGAGTTCTAAGCTCCTTTTCATTCTGCTAACTCAAACCAACACTGTTAACAGCTTTTCAACTAAATAACTGACCATCTTGGCTATAGGCACACACTAAGACACATACCACATACAAATCTTTACATTAAAAGCAAATAAACTATTTCAACGAAGCTTTCATTGTTAACATCATATATAGCATTAAAACGGGAAGAGTTTAACGTCTGAAAAATACACGATCAAAAAACAAATCAAAGGAATGAAAATGGGTCCAAGGTGCCTAGACCAGGAGTCAAGCAATCTTTTACTAAGGGTCAAAAAATATTTCAGGTTTTAAGGCCACATAGTCTCCATCAGTCTCTCAATTCTGTCTCTTAAGAGTGAAACCATTCACTAAGGACACTTCAACTAGTTTGACTACGGGCCCAGAAACCAGAAATGTTACCATGTTTATAAAGAGTTCATGAACATATGACAGAAATAATGTGTCATATATGTGACCCACCAAGCTTAAAATATTGATCTGGACTTCTACAGAAGTTTGCTATTTCCTAATGTAAACAAATGACTGTGGCTATGTTCCAAAAAGCTTAAAACTCCTATCCACTCAAAGTAATTTATTCTTATAAAAGTCCAGGATTAAAAAAATTCAACATCATCTCCTAGTGCTTCTTTCAAAGACTTGATTTTAAGTCTTTGATATACTACATTTAAGTCATGAGGGGTAGCTGCATAATTCCTAAGCTGGAAAGAATCTTTACCCACTTCCCTCAACTTGTAGTGAGGTAAACTGAGTCCTAGCAACGTAGGTATGATTTAGTTGAAATCACAAAACTTGCTAGTGACAAAATCAGGTACACAGAGCTATTCTTTACTTTCAAGCATGACATACTAAAAATAGCCTGCTTTAAAACTTACTAAGAATAAAGAATGCATGTATATGTTTGTCTTTTTACTTCCTTTATGAATAACCCCAGTCTGTTCCTTAAAAGCCTCCTCAAGGGTTAACTTTCTCACCTTCCTTTCTTGACTCTATGACCCCTGAATGCTCACATTCACCTTTAGACCTCCAATCCTATCATCTGATTAACTCCTTTCTAAATGTCACTGAGTACGTTTTACCTGAAGGAGCTCTATCTTTTCTGTACCAATGGAAAGATTAATTCTTCAACCTACCGCCTCTTACCCTCTGAAATACAATACCAGCACAATTTTTATTTTCATACATAAAATTGGGAAACTGGGCCTGCTAATCACGAATATTCTAAAACGCCCTAAATGGTACCTTATAGCATGGACTCTGTCAAATTAGTAATATATGTGGCTCAAGACTTTATGACTACTACTATGCTATACAAGACTCAAGAATATCAGGAAAGCAATAACACTTACTTCTGCCTATCTGCTTGATATAAATGGTCATTTCTGCAATAAAGCTCCTGTAACAACATATACAAACAAGGTTAGAAATTTCACCATTAGAAATTATTAAATCCAGATTCTTAAATCAGGCTTTCCAACTGCTTAGGCAAATCAAAGCAAAAAACCACTGTAAACATTTCTGTTCACTCCTAGAACAAATGAAGTATATAAACGTCAAATAATGTACAACACGGCATGAGACAGCTGTAATCAAAGTTGATGAGCCAACTGTTCATGGAAAGAAAATGTTAGGAGTTTTGATTCCATATTTACTTACTTTAAACTGTATTTCAAAGGCTGCAATCTGAGTAGCTAGAAAACATTCAGTGAAAAGGAATTTTCCATTTAGCTTGAGGCCAAGAAATAAAATAGGTCCAATACTCTCCTTAACTGTAGTTGTGGTTGTTTTATGATTCTTTGCATGGGGCACCCACTAATGATTTCAATCTGTTACGATCAGCTAAAAATTGGCTGATGCACACATACACATGGGTATGCAAACACTGAGCCCATGTCAGTGGCTTGAGACAGAGGTCTGATATCTGCCTGCAGTTGGAAGTAGCCCTTAATAACAAAAAAAATTAGCTTATTTAAGTCAAGTCTCGGAGAACAAAATATTTTTGAAAACTATAGCTAAAATAGCTAGCAGACACTAGGGAATAAATTTAGGTTTTACAAAGGGGAAAATTGCCCTTTGAAAACTATGCTTTCTGATCCTTCCATTGCTCAGGTATATTCTAAGCTTGGCTTTGTGCTGTGAATAAAAGGTCAGGCGATGAGACTTACAAAAAAAAAAGTTAAGATTCCTTCCTATACCTCGTGAACTGACCTTCAGGCACAGCGGCTTCAGGGGTCAAAGGCCACTGGCTTTCAGGGAAACAACATCCACCCTTTCATTAATGACACCGATGCCAGTATGTTTCTCAGCCAGGCTTAAAGTCAGCACTCAATCTCATTCTCCTCCACCTAGGGGGGAACAGCAACACCAGAAATCAGTTTACAATAGTCTCCCATGTGATTGCTTAGTTCAGCCTAAGCAGCAGCACATGTGTGTCTGAACACAGACCTCTAGTGTTGCTGTCTGTTATGCCTTTAAAGGACATACAAGGAGCAATGCTGTCCAGGCTCCCCCAACTCCTCTGCCTTCCTTGTCAGAGCCTGAATTCTTTAACTCTTTGTATCAGAAGTCAATTAAGATATTAAAAAAAAATTTACAATAAGTTTCAGGCATACTTAAATTATCTAACTGCCCTTAAAGTTATCAAGTGCTACTAAGCCCAATCAGTGTAGAAAAACAGAATTTAAAAAGAAAATCATCAATAAATGAATCTTTCTTTTATAATCTGATGGTTTAATGAAGTCAGATGTCAAAATTAAGTATTTGAGAATTCAGGATTGAATAAAACATTGGGAAGCAGGGGGAACCATGCTCTGAACTTCATTTTGATCAATATCAAAGTTTTATTTCAGTAATAGTTATTTTAGGGTTGCTAGATGCAACACTTTGATTTTTAAGGAAAATAGTTTTGATGCATTTTGACTTAGTTCATATAAGGACAGCAAATTAAATCGTCCAGGTTTTCATTAAAATACCCCCTCCCTTTCAATAAAATATCAGTGCCCCCAGAAGAGTCTCATCCATATGAGCCTTCCTGGGAGTAATAACCACTACACCCTGGAATGCTCTCAGGAAGAACAGCGAGCAGGCTGAGAAACACACTGTCACTGTGAGGACCCCCTCCGCCCCGCACGCTGTTTTATGAAGTTTAACAGAGAGAAAGTGCGCCAGTTTAACTCACAGACAAAGACGGAGGCTCTCCTTCAGCTTTACAACAGGCCCTTAAAACCTCACTAATAGGACTTGAACACAGGCAACTTTCAAAGCCGATGGGAAATCTGGTTCTAGATGCAACACCATCTATCTCTGAAGACTCTAAACTTTAAGTGTCTAATTTGACAGTTGAAGAAATACACATTGTAGCTGCTTCTAATGCCACAGAGAACAATAAACTCACTACCTCTGGCTGACTTTTAAGTCAAACATGGACAAACCACTACTTGAGGCTACAATTTTTTGCCTCTTAGATTCATACGAGAACCAGAAGTCTAGCAACACAAACAGTAGATTTTATTATTAAACAAGAATTATTTTTGTGATTTTATTCTTAAAATCACACTAAGTGAAAACCATAGTATACGGCACATTACACATCAGTGACAATTTTTCTTGGGCAAGGTAACGTATCTTTTCACCATTTGCCCCTCATCCACAAACTGAACCAGATGCCACATACAAGAACAGAACGACGACTCTACAAACCCTAACTCACTATAGAAGGAAAAGTGTGAAACAAGCAAACCTGTTGTGATCAGGACCCACTTGGGTGTACTTATATTCTCCTTGAATCTTTTCTTTTTGGAAATATTGGTTCAGACGAGCCTTAGCATTTTCCAAGGTCCAGTTTCCATGAAGTCCAGCATTTAAATCCACTTCTTCAGATTCAAGGGTCTGTTGAATCAACAATTATTAAATTTGGCTTCATCATGCTATGTATATTTAAGATACACAATTCTATAAAAACAATTTCTTTGTACCATGCTTTCAAGTGCAAAAGTTGTCTTTTTAACAGCTTCTAATCCTAAGCAAAACTGAGTTAGGACTAGTTTTTACTCCATGTGACAGTCCTATCGTAGAAACAAGCTATTGGTTAACGTACTATACATTTAAACTGTTCCCAAGAAACCTTCGACCAATTTTTTTTATGGTTTTAAAACTTTAAACAAATAAAGTGAAAGGATTCTCCTTGGTGGTCCAGCGGTTAAGACTCCACACTACAAAGGGCATGAGTTCGATCCATGGGTAGGGAATTAAGATCCTGCATGCTGCACACAGCCAAAAAAATAATCTATTCATCCATCAACTTAGAAAAGTAAGCTGTCTTATCAAAGCACTTTTACTGCGCGTGCTCAAGAAATGAGGTTTACTGAGGCAACTAAGTTTTCTACAAAGCAGATGAAGAGACATTTTATTAATACCAAGGAAAAAGTTTTATTTCACAGGCAATTCTACTGACCAGAACTAACAGGTAGCTTAGGTTTATGGTGTTTTGCATGAACTATCAGTCTCAAATAATTAATTAAAACAATCACCAAATTATAAAGTTGCAAATATTTTAAACCATGCCATGAACCAAGTCCTAAATCACATTCTAGGAGATGTTAACACAGGGGTATAGCCGTACCGCTTGGACTTCCTGTTCTTCTTTTCTTGAGTAATAATCCTTCAAGTTGGCACCTCGATCCCAGGTGGGCACATAGCCAGAGCCCCCTCCTCCAGAATTATTTTCTATTACGGAAAGAAAAATATGTTCTCATAATGAATCAAATTGTAGAAACACCCTGAGTATTTTTTTTAAATACTCCTAATTTAGATTTCAGAGCTCTATTATCAGAAGTTCAAGATTTCAGCTATTTGGAAATGGACCTGAAATCTCTTACTTACTTACAAAGTGTTACCTCACTCAATACAGGTCTAAATTGCTAACTGCTAAGATGGTAAGCAGCAGGGTGCTGCCAGTAATGATCATAAGTGACTGATAACCTGGCATATATTATCATGTAGCTGTTTTAAGTTGTTACATATGAAATAACTGATTAAATGGTAACTGGTGCTTCGCTAGATATGACCTTGAAAGAAAGCTACATGCTAGTGCTAGAGATGGAAATAAGAAGTTAAAGATGTGTTAAAAAGTGATGAATTTTTATGAGAAAGAGTAAAAACTGTAGTTAATATTGCCTAAAACTGTTTATTAATACTTAAAAGTTTACTCAAATAATCTTGTAAGTAAACTTTGTTATCCTTGTTTCATAAACACTGGATCTGAGACATAGGTAATATTCCAGTTAATTGATCCCACAGTGGACACACTAATGCAAATTTTGATATACAGAGAATTCAGCAGTGACTAGGACCCATATGGCACACAAACAAGCCTACAATATTCGGTATGAATGAAGTTAAAAACAAGAAAGGGCGGTAAATAAAACCCCTTTAACCAAGTATTCTAGCCTGTAATCTTTCCAGAGATCAAAATCTAATGACAGAAAGGAATTGAGCTGTACCACTTTATAAGAGATTAAATAACCTGGTGGTATTTGCAAACTTAATGAAGATCTTGGGTTCTCTCCACATTAGGAGTTCAGAATAGTTATTTCTATCTGTCCAAGTGAGAAAAAGATGATGACTGTGCAAGACAGTGTATCATTCTCAGTCCTGTGCACACATTCAAGTCCTTACCTGCCTGGAGAGCCAGATGTGGAGGAAGAGGTCCTCCCAGGGTTGATGGTACTCCATCATCTGTTGTGGTATCAGATGAATCAGTAGCTGAGGGTGGAGGGGGTGCTACCTGCAAGAGGAAAAGTTAAGGCAAGGTCAGTACTTTGCCTTCAGAGAACATTAAATTCTTTAAAACTTAGAGGAGGCCCATGTGTCATCCCCTCTTTTCCTCATAATATTAATATTGTTGTTTTCAGTATTATAAAACTATTATGTTCTCATTTCAGGCACAAAAGGGTAGTAAAAATATTCATAATTTCCCCTCTGGAGATTATGTAATTATGTAGATGAATATAATTTTCACACAAAAACTGGGATCACTTTATGCTGTATAGACCATTTACCTTTTTGCATAACTCAATAAAGCTATGAGCCATGCTGTACAAGGCCATCCAAGATGGACAGGTCATAGTGAAGAGTTCTGACAAAACGTGGTCCACCAGAAGAGGAAAACCCACTCCAGTACTCTTGTCTGGAGAATCCCATGAACAGTATGAAAAGGCAAAAAGATATGACCTTGAAGGATGAGCCCCCCAGGATAGAAGGTGTCCAATATGCTACTGGGGAAGAGTGGAGGGCGGTAACAGCTCCAGTAAGAATGAACCAGCTGGGCCCAAGCAGGAATGATGCTTTGATCATAGGATGTCTAGCAATATCCCTGGACTACCGACTAAATGCCAGTAGCAACCCTCCCCCTGTTCTTAGTCAAAAATGCAGTGGTGGCTAGGAGGACAAGCCAAAACTGCCCCTGTTGAGAGCCACTGGAAATGACTGAAATAGTCAAAATGCAAAATAATTCAACTCTTATCCTACAGAGAAAAAAAATGGTTAACAGCCTGCAAATGCACATCTGCAACATCCTTTGATCCAGCAATTCCATTTCAACGAATCTCTCCCCAAGACAGGTTAGCAAAAATACAAAAATTTATATGCATACACATGCATAATACATATGCTATTCACTTTAGCATTATAAGTAACAGTAAAAAGCACAAAAACCCATCGGTAGAGGTTAGTTGCATAAACCATGGTAGTACTGAAGTGAAAGGTAGGTAAGTAAAGAAAAAGAAAAGTGTACACAAGATACTGTTAGTAAAATCAAGAGCTGGGGTAAGGAATATTAATATACACAATTTTTTAGCTTATAGTTAGAAAAAAGAAGATTGACTAATAACTAAAACAACCCAACAGGAAAACAGATGGAGGAGGCAGGGACAGAAGTCAGACTTTTCTAAATACACTTGTTTCATTAACAAAATTATGAAACTAATTAATGTAATTGTCCAGTTTTACAAAGATGATCCCTAAAAATTAAATCAAAATGAAAACAAACCAGAGGATAGAGATGACAGGATGATCACAAAGAGGAATTATTTCAACTTGAAAGTGCAGTCATTTTTAAGTCTGCAGTAGGATATGGGGGCTTCTTCCCAGGTGGCTCAGCAGTAAAGAATCCACCTGCCAGGCAGGAGATGCAGTCTGAGAAGTTGTTAGGATCCCCTGGAGAAGGAAATAGCAACCCAACTCCAATATGCTTGCCTGGGAAATCCCATGGACAGAGGAGTCTCTGATGGGCAGAGGAGTCCATGGGGTTGCAAAGAGTAGAATATGACTTAGTGACTAAACAAGAAGGATATGCCCTAAACATGAAAAGAACTGCAAAAACTTATATTTTCCAATAATTGCATTATTGATAATAGCCCTGGAATTTACAGCATGAGACTGTTGTACATATATTGTTGAATAAAGCAAGAGAATAATTATGTTATTAGGGCAGTGCAAGGAAACAGTTTTGGTTTGGGGGGATTAACAGACAAGCAGACAGCACACAAAGGGTGAGCAAAAGCTCTGCCATTCTCAATTTAAACTGGAAGCATCCGGTTGAACTCAAAATATACCTTGTCTCAGAAAAAATCTTCCCAAGCTTTGTACACCGAAAAGGCTAAAACAATGACCAATTTAGCAGCAACTCTTGGCACTCAGCTTGTGGTGTCTAAACACCAACCCCCAGGAAAAGGAACCAGGGAGCTTAACAAATGGCTGATTCCACATCTGTAATAGTAAAACTCACCTGAGTCAAATATATGGTATACCACAAAGCAAGAAAGTGATCAGACTAAGGGGTAAGGTTAAATGAACTGAAAAATCAATCTGAAGAGGGTCCTATACTAGCTAAAAATGGGACAACTTAAACAGCAACAAAAAGATTAATGAATATATTAACGTGTTACATATTTGAATCAATGAGTTCATAGTAATTCTGGGAATAATACCTAATTGATAACCTTTAGAAGATACTAGGGATGAACTTAACTGTTAAAAGGAAAGAATCAAAAATACATCTTAAAATTTTCTGTATAAATTATACCTCAGAACAACTAAATTATTGATAAAGAGAGGTTTTTTTTTAAAGGTGGTTTTTTGTTATAAAAGTATTTGAACTAAAAAAAGCAAAGAAACTTGCTGAAGAATTAAATCCAATGATATCAATGCCTGCTCACGTCCTGTCACGTGCCTCCTCCTGATGGGAGTACAGACTATCTTTGGAGATTTCCTGTGCCTGCCCCTCTATTCCAATCAAATCGGAATCTGATCAAGTCTCCTCTGTTTCCCACCAATTATGGGAAACAGAGGAACAGAGAAACATTTGATAGATCTGCAAGATCTAAAGTGTGGGAAACTAAAGAATAAATAACATGCTTTCTTTAACAAATTCCGAAGAAAAATCAGAGAGAAGAGGGGAAGGAGAGAGAATCTAGTGATAAGAACAGCAGAAATCAATCAACTGTAGCACAGAGACAACATCTGGAACATAATTTAAACAAACTACTAAAAATAGACTCATGGAACAATCAGGAAAATCTGGGTACTGATTTGGTGTTTGGGGACCTTAAGGAACTTAATTGTTTTTAGGTTTGATAATGGAATTGCTATGTTTTTTAAAAGGATTACCTTTTAGAAATACAAACTGTAACAGTAACAGATGAATGACAGGATGTTTGGGATTTGCCACAAAAGGAAGAAGGTAGATAGAAATTAAGAGATGAATCATGACTTGGGAAAATTTTTTCCAAGACAAGGTATATTTTGAGTTCAACCTGATGCTTCCAGATGAATCATGACCGCAACACAGGGGTTTGTGATATTATTCCTAGTCTTACTTTGACACACATCTGACATCTTCCACGATAAAAAAAAGTTTAAGTATCCTCGACATTTAGAAATAAGTCATTTTTGGCATTCAACATTCTGTTGAGTGAAAGGCCAAGTGAAGTGATACAAACAGGGTTTGGTGAGGATGGGGGGGTAAAATATAGATGGTATGGTAAAGACGGGCTTGTGATATATTTTTCCATTCATCTAACCAAAAAATATTAAGTGCCTACTGTATGGACCAGAACTATTCTAAATGCTAGGGAGACAGCAATTAATTAATCACAGGAACCGCCCCCCGCCCCAATCCTGTGCTCTCATGACCCACACAGTATGAGGATCTGGGGCAAAAAATAGGTTAAAAGAGGGGTGCTCAATCTCAGTATAAATGACATTTTGGGTTGGATAATTCTTTGTTTCAGGAAGCTTTCTCCTGTGTATTGCATGATGTCTAACAGCAACCCTGGCCTCTACCCAGTAGATGTCAATAATGCCACCATCCTCTTCCAGTTGTAACGAAAATGTCTCCACATATTGCCAAATATCCCTGGGGGACAAGATCACTCCCAGCTGAGAAGCACCAGACTAGAAGTCAGTAAGTGCTACAGAGAAAAATCAAATGGTGAAAGGGGATAGAACACTAGGCTAACAGCAGATTTGTAATTTTCAACAGATGGCTGGGAAAGAGCACTCCAGGCAGAAAGAATAGTCAAGTACAAAAGTCTGGAGATGGAAAAAGTGCTAGCCTATTTGAGGAATTGCAAGACAGCCAGTGTAGAAGTGAGGGAGAAAGTAGAAAATGCATAGTTGGAGTCTTAATGGAAAAAATTTGAATGTGTTACAATGCTAACAAGAAAAAATTGAAAATAGAGTACTATTTCTGGTATGGCCCAGTAGCTCCTACTACACTGATTCCTGCAGATAACATGAACTCCAGAAAAACAAAAACCCTAAAGCTCCCCTCAGCTATACACAGGCACTAAAAGGTTAACACAATCTGGGAAATTCTAGAAGGAACTTGAAATGAGAAAGTAAAAAATAGAAAGCATAATTCCAGCTTATTATGCCTTTTATTACTAGGGAAGACCATCTGAGACAGCTGAAACTCAGTAGAAAACCCAGTCTTTCTGGTTTGAAGTATCAAAGGATAAGAACTGGGGGAAACAAAGCTGCTAGAAAGTGAAAAAGAAATCCTGGCAAGGAAAGAAAGAGGAATCCCAAATTCTGTGTATAAACTTTCCCAAATCTCTGGCTTAGCTTTAAACTATATATACGCAGGGAAGATTTCAAGCCTCCTAGCCCGGGATCAGAAAACTGAAGTGAGATCTGAACTGTCACTCAAAAGATAGTGCCGTGCCTGAGTCCATCTAAATTAATTGCTTGACAACACAATGACAAAATAAATACTCTTTGGAGGACTAACATTATTTAGTATCCAAAATATAACAGTCACAATGCCCAGGATATAATCCAAAATCATTTGACATACAAAGAGGAAAAATCTCAAAAGTACAATCAACACAGCCCAACCCTGAGATGGCCCCATGTTAGAATTAGCAGTCAAGAATTTTAAAGCAGCTATTGTAACTATGCTCAACGACATAAAAGAAATTCAGCCATATTATGAATGTATGCTTATAATGAGTGAAAACGCACGCCACCAGAAAAATAAACCTGTTCAAAAAAAAAAAAAAAAGGCAATCAGCCTAGAAATAAAAGACAGTATCTTAAAAAAAAAAAAAAAGACTGACGGATTTAAGAGCAAAATGGAACCAACAGAAAACAATCAGTGAACCTGAAGATACTAATTATCTTTAACGTAGACTGAATATATATACGAAATCATCTAATATGAAAATTTAGAGAAAGGAGGAGAAAAAGACTGTCCAGGACCTCCAAAATAGTTTCAAAAGGTTTATCATATATGTTAACATCAAAGTCCCAGAAAAAGAGGTGGGGGGGGAGCCAAAAGTTTTCTGTATTTGATGAAAGACATAAATTTAAAGACTCAAGAATTTCAGCAAACTCCAAGCAGGATGAGTACAAAGAAAGCCATGTCTACTTACATCACAGCCAAGCTGCTGGAAACCAAAGAAAAAAATAAAGTAACTGAAGAAAACAACACATATAGGCGGAAATGATTTGATTACTGCCCACTTCTCATCAGACAACAATGGAAGTAAGACAACAGTGGAACATGATCTTTGAAGTGCTGAAAGAAAACTGGCACCTCAGAATTGTCTTATCTTCAAGGTAAAACAAAAACTTTACATACAAGAAATCAAAGTGTTTGCCACCAACAGACCCAGGAAGAGGCTTAAAAAAAAAACACAACTAGAACAGGTCATAACACATAGGTGTTATGGGTCATATATCTGAAAAAGAATCAAGGTCGTCTTGTCCAATCTCTTCATTTTACAGATGACTCAACCAATCTAATTAAAAATCTTGTAATTTTATAGCTGTACACCATATTAGAAAGTAAACTCAATTCCTGGGTAAATGCAATTGAAAGGTAAAAAACATGTATTTATAAGCAGGTCAGAATACAAAAACACACTGAAAAGTGCTGAAATTAATATATCATTCCTAACGGTTTTATAAAAACTGGATTTTTCATATAACACCTAGGGCATCTGTTTAAATCATGTGTTTTTTTTCATAATATGACTTTTTAAAAACATCAGCAATACCACTGTTTTTGTGAAAATTCAAACTTTCACTTTTTAGTTAATAAGAGTTTATTTTTTCAAAACCTTTGCTGGCTGCATACACACAATATAATTAAAAATAATTACAGTATCAAAAACACAAGAATGATATTCCACTGTAACAAATACTATTTTAACTCTAAGAAAATGTCAATGGGAGCAAATGTATCTTAAAATGTTACTGATTTTAATATTGTTTAAAATGTTATTTTTGAAGTACACAGAATACAACAGGTTCTGAAAAATCAGTTTTGAATGAATACAATATTAAAGGGAATCCCCAAGTCAGGTATATAATGAAAATGAAATCCAAATCTTTAGGAAACCATCCTAGTTCTCTGAGAAAACAAATCACCCCCAAGGTTCACTAAGGAACACATTAACATACTATTTGAAAACAACACTGAAAAACTATCACACTGCGCCTCCATACATATTTGATTAGCATAACCTTATAATATATGTCTCAAGTGCTTGGCCATACTTACCCCAATAGCTGGGACTTCTTCACTCTTTAGTTCATTTATTCGAACCAAATAGTTAACAAAGTCTCTGGCAGCATTGCTCTGTGCATCTTTTTTATTGGTGGAATTACCCATGCCAGTGTAATTATATCCTTCCACTCGAACCTTCAAGAAAAAAATATATTTAGAGAGTGACCTGGGTAATTTGGGGATTTAAAAAATTCATACTTCACTAGGCCATTAAAGGATTACAGTTAATTATATATACTTCATGATATACTTCATGAACACAGTGAAAATAACACACCTAAGAGAATTCACAGGCTATCTTATAAAAACACGCTCAATTCATATTGTCCAGTGATAAACAAATCCAAAAACAAGAATGTTAACTTATGTGGCTCAGATAATCTCTTCTCATGCAACAGGAAGTTCCACATTAAAATCTGCTTTTACAAGACCAAAGAATAAACTACCTGCATTTATTTTAAAGCACTCTGATGTGAAGCAGATAGGAACGCATCTACTTCTCCTGGAATTAGTAACTAACTACAGTTAGTCCAACTGTTCTAATCTGCACTACTGGTAGTGCATACAGTGCGAAGGACACATTGTTCTAATTAGAATAATTTACCTACCACGTTTTTTTAAATTAAAAGTTAATGCTCAGGGAATTCCCTGGCTGTCCAGTGGTTAGGACTCAATGCTATCACTGCAAGGGACATGGGTTCCAGCCCTGGTCAGAGAACTGAAATCCCCCAAGCTGTGTGGTACGGCCAAAGGATTTTTTAAAATGATTGACTGATTTCATATCACTTGAAAATGATTTCTAGTGAGATAGAAATAGCAGGCAAGTGACAATAAAGGACATGTCCCAATGTACAACACATTAACATTTCCTAACAGAAAATGTTATTCTTTTAATAATAAAATAAGCCTCAAAGTCACATAAATGCAAACTATCTTTTTAATACCTCGCACATGAATTTCTGTCTGTTTTTGTTCCCCACTGCTCTGATTTCATATGATGGGGTCATCTTCCTTTTGCCACACCAGGCATACAGAAAATTTTTAACATCACCCATGATTCAAGTTGTCTTCTTCAGACCTAAGAAACAAGTCAGTTAAAAACAGCATTATTTATAAAAGTAAATTACCAACCTGGAAATATTCAACGGCTGGAACTTACTGAAAATCTATGTTAAGCACAGGATAGTCTATCATGCTGTTATTAACAGTGCCTATTAAGAAATTTTCATAATGAAATTGGAAAGTCTATCACGTTTTGTTAAAAAAAAAAAAAGCAGAATACTAAAGTATAATCTGTACTACACAAGAAGTATGCATAAATAAACCAAGACTGGAAAAGAACTATCCCCCCAAATATTATCTTTAGGTAACTACATGTGACTTTTATCTTTTCTTAAAAAACATTTTATATAATCTCCTTTTTACAAGAGGTTTTATCTAATCCTCACAAAAATGGTAGATATACAGGGTAAATCCTACTATAAATCCTACAGGGGAAGAAACTTTGGCATAGATAGTAACTTCCAAGTTATCCACTGTGGAAGCCTAAGTTCAAACCCAAACTACTATATTAAGAAATGGTCAAAAAAAAAAAAAAAGAAATGGTCATCAATTATTTCGTATATAAATTCAGTAGTTTACCCTCATTTACATTGTCTCCTAGCAGACTGTCCTCAAAGTTGTAAGCAATATGTTAGTAAGTCCAAATACATATATAATCAGTACTTAAACTAAAAATAATGAACTTAAAAATATTTTATACCAAATCTTCAGACCTTGATGTTCATTAAAATTTGAGATTACATCTTTTTGAAGTACAACATATTGCACTTGTTAGCATTCTCCCTCTACTCCCCCTATAAGACAGCAAAAGATATTTAGCCTAAGTCTAAAATTTGAGTTTAAATTACTAGCTAAATATCCAAGACTTAAATTTAGAACCAGAGAAAATATACTACAAATTCAATTTGCTGGATCTGAGAAGAAACCCCACTTCAAGCTTTAAGTCTGTCTTCTGACAATGTTCAGTGTATTTTGTTAGCACCTAAGTCTGTGTCATCAAACTGGATCTAGTATAGTTTATTTTGTAGTCACAGGCTAACCCTGTTGTTGTTCAGTTGCTAAGTCATGTCGGACTCTTTTTGACCCCACGGACTGCAGCACACCAGGCAGACAGTCCTCCACTATCTACTGGAGCTTGCGCGACCTCAAATCCAGTGAATCAGTGATGCCATCCAACCATCTCATCCTCTGCAGCCCCCTTCTCCTTTTGCCTTCAATCTTTCCCAGCATCGGGGTCTTTTCCAGTGAGTCAGCTCTTAGCATCAAATGGCCAAAGTACTGGAGCTTCAACTTCAGCCCTACCAATAAACATTCATTCCTTGATTTCCTTTAGGATGCAGTTTGATCTCCTTGCACTCCTAGGGGACTCTCCAGCACCACAATCTGAAAGCATCAATTTCTTGGGCTCTAAACAGTAAAGAATCTGCCGGTCTGATTCATGTGAATGTATGGCAAAATCCACATTATTGTAATTAGCCTCCAATTAAAAAAAAAAAAAGAATCTGCCTGTAATGCAGGAGACCAGGGTTCAGGCCCTAGATGGGAAAGATCCCTTGGAGAAGGAAATAGCAACCCACTCTAGTATTCTTGCCTGGAGAATTCCATGGAGACAGGAGCCTGGTGGGCTACAGTCGATGGGGTCACAGAGAGCTGGGACACGAATGAGTGACTAATACACACCCACAAACCAGAAACACACCCACACTTTTCTTTATGATCCAACTCTCCTGTCTGCAGCTATTGGAAAAACCAAGCTTTGATGATGCAGACCTTGGTCTGCCAACTAAGCTAACCCTGGAGACACCCTATTAACGAAAAGCTGTAGAAAGCTAAGGATACCTATCCACAAATTCCAATCATGAATAATTAATTTAAAAAACAAGCCCTCACGGTGAACGAGTAACATGGAATATGAAGGACTACACAATCAGATTCCTTCTTCCCTCGGTAGTCTCATCTAACTCCTAATGTTAAACACCAACTATGTCCTAATGATAACCAAATATATACTAAAAACTTAAAATTCTTTTTAACCTCCAAAACTAAGTTCATCTAACAGACCCGTTTGGATGCTACCTTGGCATCTCAGTCAAAACAGAACTTTAAATTTCTTCCCCCAAAGCCCAGTTTTCCCATCTCCGCAAATGGCACGACCATCCACCAAGTTATTCACGGTGTGGGATCTACCCAGTCCCTGAAGATCTTCTATAGCTATTCCTTGTTATGTGCCAGTCGGTATCTTTTAAGGAGCACCTAAGTGAACTATTTTACTTAACCTTTACAACACGGTGCAGAAAAAGCATTATTATTATTCCCTTTTTACAGGTAAGTGAATAACCTGCTCCAAGAGACAGAGCTCCTACCTGGGGGACCCAGAATTTCCAGCCAGGCAGCCCACTTCTGCCTCCAAGGCAGGTGTCCCATCTCCTTGCTACCACTCTGCACACCCGGAGTACGGTAATGACGTCCTCAACGATTCCCACTTCCTCTCCTCTAGCTACCCCCCAATCCATGCTTCTCTTAAATTCTCACCACATGGCCTTCGTTCCGTTTCCAACGCCTGCCCCCGCGGTCCCGCTCCCCGCTCCGTCGCTGAGGCAACCTCCGCCCCACGGCCGACAGTTCAAAGGTCTACCTCCTCCGGGACGCCCGCCCCTGCCACCCGATCTCAGGCAGCCCTCCCCCTTTACGCTAATTCCTCGCGATCTCTTTACGGAAACCTGCAGGGGCCTGTTTTCCGACTGCCTCCCCACCCCCACCCCCACCCCCACCTCTGGAAAGCCAAGGGCCGGGACGCCGCCTCACCTCTCTCCTCTCTCCTCTCTGTCCACAGCGGCCGCAGGGAGGCGCCCCCGACTCAACAGCCAGTTCCGAGCGGCCTCGACGACGGAAGGGCCCTGAGGCGAGCGCGGCGCCGCGGCGGGCTCGCCCCCACAGGACGCTCCTCAGCCCCCGCCCCCTTTCCCTCTGCGGCGAGAGCCGCGCCGCCGCCGCGCTAGGCCGGAGGGGGAAGTGCGGCCCGGCCGCGCCACAGACCGGGCCGGGGAAGCCGCGCGCACAGCCAGGGCAGCCCCGCAGCCCCGCGGCCCCGCGGCCCCGCGACCCCCGACCCGACCCGACCCACCGGCGGCGCAAGCGCAGCGCGGCGGGCGGCGCGGCCCGCAACCCGGGCGCCCGGCGGGGCGGCGCCCCACCCCCACCCGCCACCGCCCGCGCCCGCGAACAAAGCCCGGCCGCGGAGCCGCGGGGCCCACGCCGCCCCACGAGAACCACAAGGCCGTCCTCCCCTTACCCGCGTCCGCCTTCCTGGTGCCCGAGAGCACAGCCCTCTTAGGACCGTCCGTAGCACCGGCCTTCAGCGACGGACACCGCGCCAGCGAGCCGCAACTTGCGAGCAAGCGGCTGCGAAATGGCTGCGATGGCGGCGCCAGGGGGCGGGGCCGGCGCTCTGCGCGTGCGCAGCAGGAGCGCTGGGGGGCGGGGCGGCCCCGGCGCCGCGCGGGAGGGGCGGGGCTGCGGCTGCGAGGCGGCCGTTCGCCTCTGGTCGCCTGGGAGATGGGGCTGCCAATGGCGCCCGCCGGCCCAGCCTGGCTTCCTTCTGTGGCAGAGCCACCTCCTGTTTGAAAGTTTGGGGGCTTCGGCGGTGGGGGGAGCGGTAGCATTTTAATGCATCAGAATGTTTTTCAGCTTTTGTTATAGGGACCTGTGGTAGATGAGGTGCCCTTCCCAGACAGAACTGAAATGTTAGGTGCTAACTTTACAGGGGTTTTGCCTTAGTTCCTAAGTCGTGTCCGACTCTGCGATGCCTTGGACAGGAACCCCCCAAGCTCCTTGCCCATGGGATTTCCCAGGCCAGAATACTGGAGTGGGTTGTATTTCCTTCTCCCGACCCAGGGATGGAACCGGTGTCCCCTGCATTGGCAGGCGAGTTCTTTACCTGGTGAGCCACCAGGGAAGACCTCAGAGGCTTGTTAAGGTAGTTAAATGAGACACCATGTGAAGTGGGCTTATTGTGTGTTCCTGACACGCAGTAGGTGTTCAACAGATACTGTTGTAGTCATTCAAATACTCTTAACAGGAATGTCTCCTGAGAGAAATAATCTCAATGAAGGCAGGAGCTCTGCCTAGCTCGCTCAGGCGCCCCCTGTGTTAAGGGAGCCCAAGCGTACTCTGCTCATTTCCTGGACAGGCCTACGAATCGGAGAGGAGGGGTTGAGGCAAGGAATATGACTATGTTCAGGGAGCTGGCAGGCCAAGAAGATGGCAGGCAAATGACTCAAGATTGGGGGAGGTGAAGAAACAAAGTAGAAAGGCCATTAATCTTGCAACTATCTCCTGGAAAGAGAAGCCTCAAACAGGGATGTGTTAATTTCTTCCTTCCTGCCATCTACAGATGGACAGGGCTCTGAACAAAGACACTTGACCAGGCAGAGGGGCAAGATTCTCAGAGACAAGCCATTATGTATGATTATAAATAACAAAAGCAACTAAAAGCAAGTCCAATAGTTACAAAGTGAAGTCAACTGGTTTTTCCCTGCTGCAACTGCGGTACGTATCACATGCTCACTAACATGAATAGATTAAAAACTGTAAGGTTGTTTTTGCTCAAATTGGATATCCTTTTGTCTTCAGTCTTCGGAATAATTTGTATTCTTAACTATTTAAGTAGTCACTTAAATTTTTGAACTCTAGTGCTTCCCACAGAGTCAATAGTACAAAATATTTCAAGTTGGGATTGTTCCAGAGAATCCAGACTAATCAATTATCTGACCCCATCATACTTACCATCCTTATTTTTCACCTCTTTCACTAAGCTTTTTCCTAACTCTTCTAGCTGTTATTAATCCCCTTAAAACTGTTTTGCTCCTATGATTAGAATAACACAGGATTTACTCAATCTTATTTTCCTTGTGGGTTTGCTGTCTTCAACTAAAAACAAAATCATTCAGGAAAACACCTTAATCTTTTGTTTCTTTGTCCCTTTCAGGGTGTAACTGAGCAGGAAGCCATGGGAGCTTCCTGGGACAGGCCTTCCCCCAAATCTTCCACCACAGCTCCTCTCTGAAGTACCTAGACAATACTGTTTGATGCGCGTTTCCTGAGTTATTTTGCAGATGTAAAAAAAACCTCCCCTCTCCGGCAAATGGAAGATATTATGACCATGAGTCATTTGGAGCCTAAGGACCAGTTTTTTTTAACCCCTGTGACACCACCCTCACTGTCAGCCAATCAGAGAATTGTGACAAGCTGATTGCTTGTCATCCCCCCCTCCCATCTGGTTTTTAAAACTGCTTTGCGAAACCCTTCAGGGAGCTCAGGGCTTTTAAGGCATAAGCTTCCTGTCTCCTAGAATGGCCTTGCAATAAACTTTTCTCTGCTGCAAACTCCGACTTTTCAGTTTGTTTGGCCTCACTGTCTGTCAGGCACATGAACTTGTATTACAAGAGTACTTAAACCAGCAGGATTTTGTTTTTTCTGTGATAAGGGAAACCCAACTAGCATAAACGGATTACAAATGTTTTCTTGAGATAAAGAACACAGCATTTTTATTACCAATGTTTTGAACTCATACTCTGGTGGGTGGATTACATATATCTGTTTCATCATTTTCTCGGAGACTGTCTCTTATTCTTTCAGTTGAGAGTAGTTCCTGTCTTTTCATTTTACTTACATTTCTCTGTGTCTATAAATCTAGGTGAAACAGTTATCTTGTCGTCTTGAATAGGTGTTTGTTTGCAGGAGCATCCCTACATAGACTGTGTGCCCAGTGTCTTTGATGTGAGCACTGGATTTGATGTGACTGCAGCCACATATTTTCTCATGGTGGGCTTGCCCCTTTATCAAGGTTGATAAAGGGGGTCATGGCTGGTGCTGAAGTAGCTGGAGCTTGTGCAGGGTGTGAGGTGGGACTTTCCCTCTGCACAGTGGCTGTCACCATACTGTCAGTGGTCTCCTGAGTTGCTCAAGCCAAATCCCTGGGGGTTGGACTCAGGCTGGCTTTGTTTCCTTTCAGTGTATATCTTTGAAGCTTTTTAATTGAAGTGAAATGAAAGTCACTCAGTCACATCCCACTCTTTGAAAGTCTGTGGACTAGACAGCCCATGGAATTCTCCAGGCCAGAATACTGGAGTGGGTAGCCTTTCCTTCTCTGGGAGATCTTCCCAACCCAGGGATCGAACCCAGGTCTCTCGAGTTTCAGGCGGATTTTTTACCAGTTGAGCCACAGGGAAGCCTGAGAATACTAGAGTGGGTAGCCTTGCCCTTCTCCAGCGGATCTTCCCGACCCAGGAATTGAACCAGGGTCTCCTGCATTGCAGGTGGATTCTTTACCAACTGAGCTATGAGGGAAGCCCCTAAGTGTGTATATCTTCACTTCTCCCCATACTGGAGCCTTTACCTCAAAGGAGGGGAGTGGCGAAGTAAGAAAGGCTTGTGTGCGCTGCCTGTGTAGGCATCTGTGGCTCTGCTCAGAAGCAGCCCAGAGCCATGTCTTATCCCATGTTGTGGCCATCCCGTATCAATGCAAAGCTGTGGTATGGAGTGACTGGGGCCAGAGCATTCACCAGCTCGTGACCAGGGGTCGTGGTGGTTTAAGTGACCGTGCTGCTGTCAGAAACCTGGTTGGGCTTCAGTGGCACCATGTGAGTGAGTGCCAACAACAGCCACTGCTGCCCCACCCAGACCACACCCCAGCCCCCTGGATTGCATGTGCATCTTTAGATCAAGTCTTTACTAGGTTCCCGGGCACTAAGTTCATTGCCAAGCTGTGTTGTGGAGTATGTGGGGCTGGGGTGTTCTCTTAGCTCAGACTAGTGTTAATTGCTCAGTCATGTCCAACTCTTTGCAACCCCATGAACTCTAGCCTGCCAGGTTCTTCTGTCCATGGAATTCTCCAGGCAAGAATACTGGAGTGAACTGCAGTTCCTCCTCCATGGAGTGGAGACCAAACCCTGGTCTCTTGCATTGGCAGATGGATTCTTTACCACCTGAGACATCAGAGAAGCCAGCTCAGATTAGGGATAGCAGCAAAGAAGCAACCACTAGGGCAGACCTCTCTCCACCCTGTCTGATGGCAGACCAGTACCTGCACATTCCTCATGAGCGGAATCTAGGCTGCCCCAGCTTCTTTATCTGTCCCAGTGGTTCTTCAAGCAGCCAAAGGGGCTTGTCTCTTCTGGGAGGACCCCAGGGCTGGGAGGCCCAGTCTGTGGCTTCACCTGCTCACTCCCCTGGGCCACCTGTGTGAGTCCTCTTTTCTCCTTGTCCCCTCCCAAGGTCACAGGTCTCTACTCTGTGCTTTTCTTCCCAATTATATGGGAGTCTTTCTTGCAGCCTTAGTTGTTTAGTTCTTCTGCCAGTTTTCAGTTAGTTTTCCATAACAGTTTTTCCACATGTAGATGTATCTTTGACTCATTTGAGTAATAGGGAAGAATAAAATCTGATTCCATGTTTGATCTGTTTCTTTTATCTTTGCTTTCCATTGCTTTGGTTTCTATAATCACTAAGAAGATGCTGCCTGAAGCTATAGGCGTATATCGTGGCCTCCTGCTCTTCTGCTAGAATGTTAAAGTGCCTTTATTCAGTTCCTAGGGAAACACCCTGACCCTGTCCACCTGTGAATGGCTGCAGAAAAAAAGGAATTAACACTTTCCCTAATGGAGCTGGCCAAACCAGGAGATACTTCCGCAAGACTCATTGCCTTTTTACTTTACTTCCTCACTTTCTCTCTGTTCTATAAAAGAAGCTAGCATCCAGACCCCATAAGATGTTTTGGACCCTAGTCTGCCACCTTCTCAGATGCCTAGTTTTCTGAGTAAAATTGCTATGCCTTGCCTCAACACCTTGTCTCCTGATTATTCGCCTGTTGTGCAGCAAGCAGACTGAGCTTGGACTTGGTAACATTTGCGGAGGGAAGTAAGCTCTGTATCTTCTTAATCTGTCATCTAGATCCTCATCCCATGGTGAGAATATTTAGACCATGGAATTAGGCAAATGCTACAAGTCTGGGCCTCCCCTGACCCACAAACCCACCCACTCCACCTAACCAGTCTTCTGCCAGAGTCAATTGTTAACCATTTATCAGCTCACCACTGGCCTTGGTCTGGGCAAGTCCTTCAGCTGCCCTGGGTTTAATCTTCCCTTCCCTTGAACCAGGGGGTGAATAAGATGCTGGTCTTTCAGCTCCAGCCTCCTGCCCTGCAGTTTAGGCAGCCGATGGTGAGTTGTGCTACTTTTGAGCTGCCGTTGAGAGCCTGTGTCCTGAGTCTGGGGCTCAGTGATGAGGTGATTGGGAATGGAACCTCACGTGGTACCCAACTTCTGAGGTTCGAGTTTTTCACGCTTGCAAGATGACTTTAGGGGTGATTGAGAGACCCTGGTCCTTTGGAGATTGGTGACATCTGGCAACTGCCCGTTTCCCTCTGAGCTTTAACATTCTCCTCTGAGGAAGAGACTTCTGAAGCACATCTTCTCTGAACACCACCACCCCTCACATTTGAGGTTTTTGGAGTTTCTCAGAGCACAGCTCTGCTCCCATGTCTCCATCTCAGACTTCTATGAAGCTCCCTCTGTAAGCACACCGAATACCAGTCATGCCCAGGTTCTGTTCTCAGCACTCTATATACACTCTGCCTGGACCGTCTTACATGCTTTCAACTACCAGCTATGTGTGAATACCCTGTAAACCTCAATCTTATCTCCTATCCAAACTTTCTTTTGAGCTTCAGATCATATGTAAATGCTTGGTGAACCTCTCTCCTTAACATCCTCCAGGCTTCTGAGTCTCGGGTCTCAATCTTGATTCTTTTATTATTGGAGTAGGCAGCCTTCGATATGGCCAACAATGATCCTTTCCTCCTGGTGTACATACCCTGTGTAATCCCATCCTACACTGTTACTAGGACTGGTGTTTTTGACTAAAGCACACGGAATGAGATAGTAAGCCACTTCTGAGATTGCTTTAAAAGACTGTGGCTTCTGTTTTGAGTTTTGGCTCACTTGTGTGCCATCTCTATCTTTCGGCTCACTCTCTCAGATCTTTATGGAGTAAGAAAGCTGCCACAGTGCCATGAGAAACTGAAGTCTCTGGCCAACAGCCAGCAAGGAACAGAGGCCTGCCCAGCTATGTAAGTGAACCCAGAAGCAGGTTCTTCAGCTCCAGTTCAACCTTGAGAGGAATAAAGCTCTAGCCAATGGCTTGACTGCAATTTTTTCAAAGACTTTGTACCAGAATAAGCCAGTTAAGCTGCTCCTGGATTCCTAACCCTCAGAAACTACATGAGTTAATGTTTCCAATGTTAAACTGTTACATTTAGGGGTGATTTGTTACATGAAGTAAATAACAAATACAAGTGCAATTGTCCCTTAGGATCCATAAGGGATTGGTCCCAGGACCTTCCCAGATACCAATCGATGGAGATTCAGCAGTCTCTAAATAAAATGGCACAGTATTTGCATAAAACCTATAGGATATCCTTCTGTATATTTTAATCATCTCTAGATTTCTAGTAACTACAATGTAAGTACTATGAAAATAGTTGTAAATACAATGTAAATGTTATGTAAATAGTTAACCAGTATGTGGCATATTCAAGTTTTGCTTTTTGGAACCTTCTGGAACTTTTTCCCCCCAATATTTTCCTTCTGTACTTGGTTGAATCCTTGGATACAGAGATATCCTGCAGATATGGAGTGCCAGTTGTATCTTCCGTATCTAGTTTCTGTTGATTCTTTTTTCCAAATATCTTTTATTCCACTCCCTCCCTTCCATCACTGCTGCCAATTCCTCAGTTTGAGCCTCCACCACTGGTTACCAATTGCAATAGGCCACCTAATAGTTTCCCTGTTCCCAGTCTGTCTTCTAATCTAGTCATCACACCGCTTCAAGAGTGACATTTTTAAAACAAAGTCATGTCACAAACCTTCCCAGCCCATAAACACATTCAGTTCAGTTCAGTTCATTTCAGTCGCTCAGTCATGTCTGATTCTTTGTGACCCATGGACTGCGGCATGCCAGGCCTCCCTGTCCATCACCAACTCCAGGAGTTTACTCAAACTTATCTCCATTGAGTCAGTGATGCCATCCAACCAGCTCATCCTCTGTCATCCCCTTCTCCTCCCACCTTCAATCTTTGCCAGCATCAGGGTCTTTTCCAACAAATCAGTTCTTCGCATCAGGTGGCCAAAGTATTGGAGTTTCAGCCTCAACATCAGTCCTTCCAATGAACACCCAGGACTGATCTCCTTTAGGATGGACTGGTTGGATCTTCTTGCAGTCCAAGGGACTCTCAAGAGTCTTCTCCAACACACAGTTCAAAAGCATCAGTTCTTTGGTGCTCAGCTTTCTTTATAGTCCAACTCTCACATCCATACATGACTCCTAGAAAAACTATAGCCTTGACTAGACAGACCTTTGTTGGCAAAGTAATACCTCTGCTTTTTAATATGCTGTCGAGGTGGGTCATCACTTTTCTTCCAAGGAGTAAGTATCTTTTAATTTCATGGCTACAGTTAACCATCTGCAGTGATTTTGGAGCCCCCAAAATGAAGTCTGTCACTGATTCCACTGTTTCCCCATCTATTTGCCATGAAGTGATGGGACCAGATGCCATGATCTTAGTTTTCTGAATGTTGAGCTTTAAGCCAATGTTTTCACTCTCCTCTTTCATAACATCAAGAGGCTCTTTAGTTCTTCTTCACTTTCTGCCATAAGGGTGGTGTCATCTGCATATCTGAGGTTATTAATATTTCTCCCGGCAATCTTGATTCCAGCTTGTGCTTCATCCAGCCCAGTGTTTTCTCATGATGTACTCTGCATATAAGGAAGCCCCATAAACACATAAATACTTCAAATCTTGCAGTGATGCTAACTTTTTAAATCTATGTCTCTTTGACCTGGTTGTTCCTCTAGAGTCACTTAGCAAAAAGACATTCTCTCATTGTATTTGCCACTGTTCCAAACAGCGATACATGGATCATTCAAGAGTCCGTAGATATTTTCCATTCCCCATCTGCTACTGTTAGAAGCATAGTCAAAAGTTTGCAACCTAGGAAAAAATCTGAGAGTGGAACTATGATCTGATCTCTGATGATAATAAATGCAAATTTCTACATCACTTCTTGGGTTTTGTATCATTTAACTTTACTTTGCCAGCTACCGAGTTAGCAGTTAGCAGCAATGTAATGTTTCTCTTTGATGTATAAAGAACATACACTGGGGGCCTCCCTGGTGGCTCAATGGCAAAGAATCTGTCTGCCAATGCAGGAGACGCAGGTTCAATCCCTGGTCCCGGAAGATTTCACATGGCATTGGAGCAACTAAGCCTGTGTGCCACAACTACTGACTGAGCCTGGATGCCTAGAGCCTGTGCTCTGCAACGAGAGATACCACTGAAATGAGAAGCCCATACAGCACAACAAAGAGTAGCCCCTACTCGCTGCAACTAGAAAAAGCGTGTGCAAAGCAGCAAAGACCCAGCGCAGCCAAAAATAAGCAATGAAATGAAAATTATTAAAAACAACAACAACAACATAACAAAGTTAAAACTCAGCCCTGGTCATTTGTTTAACCATCATATTTCTCTTTGTGTTCACAAGAGCTCATGAATCATGTTAAAAGCTCTCTAAGTACTAATTTCAGATGAGCAAAAAAAGAAACACAGAGCTCTTTGCTTAGTGGATATGCAGTATTTATTTTCACTGAAAAATTAATTTGGCCTTAGTATCATTAAATAGGGATATGACATCCTCAGAAACAAACACTAAGAAAAAACCCTCACTTTTCTTCTTGTAGGAAGTTAACAGCTATACAGAGAAGTTTCAGTGAGGTAGAATATAAGCTCACATAAGCCACTGTGGTTCAATTTCTAATTCAGATACCTTATTCCTAAAGCAGACAGAAATATGAGAAAACAGTATGTGTTATTCCTGGGCAAAAAAGGCACGTTGTTGTTGTCGTTCGGTCGCCAAGTCACATCTGATTCTTTGTGACCCCGTGGACTGCAGCATGCCAGGTTCCTCCATTCTCCACTATATCCTGGAGTTTGCTCAAATTCATGTCCATTGAGTTGGTAAAAGGAGTGAGGAGATACAGATATAACAACTATTACCTACCCAACCAATTTTAAAAAGGGTTAGCAAAGATAACTGAATCCATTGTTCATTTCGAATTCTCATTTTGAACAAGTTTTCTTGTTAATTTAAAAAGTTAAAAATGAGAGTAAACTGATATGAACTTCAAACACTTCTCTCCCTGACTAATCAGACAGGAAACAAAATAAAACCCTAGCTATTTACTAGATTGGATAATCAAGTTTAAAATTACTAAGGCTTAACCATCAATAGACTTTGTTGCTAGAAAGCACACACCTGGGTTTGTTACAGAGGTGGCTGAGCAGCCAGTTATACATTCCAGAGAAAGAAAAAAGTAAAGAGGGTGTGTAGAGAAAGTTAAAAGTGAGATCTTTGGGCCCTC
The DNA here is from genome assembly GCA_007570785.1 of Antilocapra americana. NCBI lineage: Eukaryota > Metazoa > Chordata > Mammalia > Artiodactyla > Antilocapridae > Antilocapra > Antilocapra americana. The sequence continues at coordinate 8,876,341 of ML663557.1, forward strand.
CCTAAACCTTTTATCACTGAAAAGTGACTGCTTGAAAATGCAACTGGGAAATGAAAGTAAAGTAAGTAGCTGCTGGGCTCACTGCAGAAGGGACTCTGGTTTTCACTTCCAATAATTCAGTGCACTGTTGGGGAACACTTTTTCCCTAGTGAGGAAAGGGGGAAGTTGTGGTGCCCAGAGCAGAGAGACCTTTGGTTCTTCGAAACTCTGAGCTTTGAGAAGTTCTCTACAGCAGCAAGTAGAGACATGAATTCATCTTTGGGGAAGGCCTCTCTTTTGTTATGTGAAAACCACCCAAATAGCCCTTTAGTTATAGTATCTGAAGCAAGTCTTCACCGATCCCGAAGTTTTTGGGGAGAATTGTGACACTGTAATTAATCTGAAAGCAGAGATACTAGAGTTAGACTGAGCAGCCAAGTGAACTGATATGTTAATAGTTGTGCATAGTTGAGTTACATTGTATTAATCTGGCATTACAGTTAGACTATCTGGCTAAATGCACTCACTCAGAGTTGTCCTAGATTACAAATGAATATTTATTAAAATGAAAGTATATTGTGATGGTTTAAAATTAGAAAACTTTAAAATAGAATTAAGAACCAAGAATTAAGATAATGGGAGCTCCCAAAGGCAAATGGAATTAATCAAGTGCAGTTTTCCTCTTGATTTGATCTCATCCATATATGCAAAAATTTCTCTATACAAATTTTGTGAAATATTGAATGATTTAGGCTATGACTCCTTTTGAAGTTTTTGCCCTTTCACAAATTAAAACTTTTAAAAGATCTAGGTAGGTATTTAAATACTTGTTGACTGATGTAAGATTTCATTTGCTAGGAAGGTTGAGTTCAAGCTCATCTAAAAAGTCTTTGAGAAATAAATGCAGTATTCAAGGTGCATTATATTTCAATGTACACACCCTGATTTGATAGACACTAGCTACAAGCTTCCATGTTTCCATCCTTTAAATCAGTGCAAGAAAGGAAATCTAGGCTTTTCAGTTTAGCTTCTGCATTATCAGTAAACTCCCTGGAGGCTTTCTGTAGTGGAAGACGGGGTGGGCCCATTGGAATCCCAGAGACAAGGGTCATGACGGCTTTGGTCTGCGACACTCCAAAACCTAGAAAAAATAAACAGGAAACATGGCTGGGATGGTCCACTTTGCCACAAACATTCCAGAGAAGAGATCATATTCTCACAGTGATTCCTAGGACAGGATAAAATGGAACTAAAAGATGGGGTATTTCTGTCAATATGGCAGATTGAGCAGATGCAGGGAATCCCTGCATGCATGCTTAGTGGCTTCAGTTGTGTCCAAGTCTGTGCGACCCTTTGGACTACAGCCCACTAGGCTCCTCTGTTCACGGGACTGATTCTCCAGGCAAGAATACTGGAGTGGGTTGCCATAGTCTTCTCCAGGAGATCTTCCCGATCCAGGGGTTGAAGCTGTGTCTGTTAATGTCTGCCTACACTGGCAGGAGGGTTCTTTACCACCAGCGCCACCTGGGAAGCACCTTAGGAAATTCCCAGGCCTGCTATGAACACAGAAATGCTGGAAGCTTTTTTTAACAAATTGATAAATTGTAAAATAAAACAAAGTGAGACTCAAAGTCAACCTCAAGAGCAAGAAGGAGGGACAAGAGGTATCAGGAATAAAGAGGTCAAAGTGGTAAGGAGACGCTGAAGCCAATGGTCCATGAGGATAATCTGATTCAGGGATGTACCGCTGTGGATTGAAAGATGGAGGACTTAATCACTAAGAGAGAATTTAGTTCCAGCACATCTTAGAAGTCCCTGAGAAACGCACTAATTAAGGTAATAGTTTCTGACTCAGTGCTGGTGTTTTAGATTAGGGTTACAATGCAAGATAAAGCCTGAAGTCTGTACACAGCAAGGAGCTGGAATTAAAACTCCCAGTATAAAGTTGGTAGTTAGTCTTGTATGAAAAGCAATAGAACAAACAAAACCAAACAAAGAAAAACTCTCCTAAGAGGCAAGGGAACCTGATTTCTGCCAGGGCTGTGGCTAGAAAGAGGCAGTAAAAGAAATTCCAAGCCTGTGCCATGTATAAATGCTGGGTCTATATATGTATTATGCGCTTAGTACAGGAACCATACTAAAAAAATATACCTAAAGATTTGGTTAGAACTGATGAAACTAAAGTGTTTGCAGAGGCAGATATAAAAGCACTTTATAAGAGACCTCACAACCTGGAATGCAACAAATTCCCCACGAAACAATTGTCTCTGAAGATGAATTCATAGTTAAAAGTTACAAAGCACATGAGGAAAAAGAAGCTTTATGGGAACCAGAAAATACACAACTCACAAATCTCATATCCCAAGAAAAGATGACACAAAATTCTGAAAGAGATTTTTCAGAGATAAAAATATTTAAGAATAGAAGCCATAGGCTAAGAGAAGGACATATAAATAAAGAATGGGATGATCTGGAAGAAACAACCAAAAAGAAATACTGGAAATGAAAATATATAACAAGTAAAATAAAATTGTAGAAAACATAGCTAAAGATAACATTAGTGATTTTGAAGGTAGGTCTGAAGGAAATAATCCAGAATACAGCACTGGAAGATCTTCGTTTTCTTGACTGGCTATTGCTTTTAGATCAAAGGTATGAGCAATAACTTTCTTTTGCTAAGGTAACTTAGTTACAGTAACAATTGAGCACTGGGAAGGAAAATACTAGCTTGGCTAACTACATAGAATATATTTCACTAAATGCAAAGTGGCCCTCCTATGCTTATTATGAATGATGGAAGAGGGAGAGCTACCTTCATGATAAGACTATCATGTTTGTTAAGATTAAGTCTCTCCTATATATAATGGAATATTACCCAGCCATAAAAAAGAATGAAATCTTGTAGCTTATAACAGATGGACCTAGAGGGTATTAAACTAAATGAAATTGAAATGTCAGACAAAAAAAGACACTGTATCATTTTACGTATATGTGGAATCTAAAATGCAAAAAATAAACACAAGACAGAAACAGAGTTGTACAGTGCTGTACGTCAAATTTATCTCAAAACTGGAAGAAAAGTCTTTCTTTGCAGTATAACTGCTGGTATGCAAAGTGATCTTACACATAGAGGTAAACTTTTAGTTCCTTAAAAACTGAAAAAAAACTAGTAGTGGCTCAATATCTACTTTTATGCACTTTAGGAACATCTACCAACCCATGATTTTGTGAAAAGTATTGCTTAGGACAAGGGAATAATAATAGCTAACAATATTGGGTGGGCCAAAAAGTTTCCTTCTAGTTATGGAAAACCCAGAATGAAAATTTTGGCCAAACAATTAGTACTGGTGGTACACAAATATGACAAAACCCATCAAAGTGGAAAAGCAAATGGGAGAATTGTCTCTGAAGGATAAAGAGAGCTGGCTGAAAACCCATGAGAATGAGGGACATAATACCTAATAGATGCTTACGGCTTGGGAGGACTTGCCAGGAAGAGGCAGAAAGGCTCTGAAAGGAAGGGAAGAGGTCTGCCAAGAAAAAAACCTAAAACTTTTCCTGGACTTGACCCAGGTTCTTAGGAAGGGCCAAGCTCTTGCAGAAGTGGAGTGAATGGTGGCATTTGTCATTTGTTATGGAATAAGACTTAGGAGATTGTGGAGAGGTTTCTCTACTCAGATTCACTGTATTTCCCGCAAACTTCACATTGTCATATTATTCAAATGTCTATCCATTCAAGCTTACTTGTGTTAATAAACTCCTTTTAAATGGCAGATACTCTTGGGAGAGCTGTCAGTCATTCACAGTTTAGTAAGATCTATATTCAAGCTGCTTTCTTCCAAATACTTAGGCTGAAGTCAGCTATAGTGTGTAGTAGAATTTTAAGGAGCAGAGGCAAGGGAAAGGAGGGAATGTTGGTGGTTTAGAAGAAAAGGGGTAAGAAATGGTGTTTGCACAGAGTAGAGAGGTGAGCAAAGTGATAAGATGGAGAAGAGAGATTTGGAGAAGGGTGCCAAGACCTTCCAACTAGGTTTACTTCATCATTTGTTAGGATTGGCCCTGAAAGTTATCATTAGGAATAAAACCTTGCTTACAACTGATTAAAAGGTGTTGTTATTGAACCCCCAGAGAAAGTGATGAAAGTCCCTCATCACTTTCTCTGAAACTCTCCCAGTGTATGTACTCAGTTGCTCAGTGTCCCAACTATTTGCGACCCCATGGAATGTAGCCTGCCAGGCTCCTCTGTCCATGGGATTTTTTTCCAAGCAAGAATACTGGAGCGAGGTTGCCATTTCCTACTCCAGGGGATCTTCCCAACCCAAGATCAAACCCAAATCTCCTGCATCTCCTGCATTGGCAGGTGGATTCTTTATCTGTGCTACGTGGGAAGCCCCCAAACCCTCCCGAGCAGCAGACAAAGTGGGAAACTTACCTAGTTTGACCACAAAGTTGATAAATCTCTGAATACAAAACTGGAAAGAAACAAATCTATAGTCAGTATTACTGAACTGTGATGACAATTTAAAAAATTTGGAGGTCAAATCACAGAAACCTCAAACCAAAGGTCCACACATCTTAGTTTTCTGAAGGTCTGACAGAATGCAGAAAAACAGCCAAGTGAGGATGGTTGAGATCCATCTAGGCTAAGGTAGGATCTTTCCATATATATAAGCTTTATGAATCGAGCCAATGAAGAAAAGAAGCTCCAATGAAGGAACTGTTCAATACAGAGTTAGGGTGGGGAAGGTAACTTCTACCCGTCTAGGCTACATAGGTAAGCTTACCAGCTAGTGTAGTTGTTTCCAAATTGGGGTGCTCTAACTTCTGGATTACTTTCCAAGACACCTTGGGGGCACTTGGCCAAGGCTGATTTATGGAAATCAATTTCTAGATACTCAAATTCCACAAGTGCCATTTCTAAAATTGATCAGAGAGAGGATTCACACATAATGGAGGTGTAGATTGTCCTTTTCTGTTTTCCCTTTCACAGTCCTTCTCCTAGTTTTGAAAAAATACAGACATACCTCCTATATCACTGCCTTGGGACACCTCTGGGAATCAAATAAAGGAGCAAATCAAATGTTGGTATTGGCATCCACAAAGAGAGCTGACAGAGTGATTCCTCTAATTAATGGATAACAAGCCCTCTTAAAAATCATAGGGTTTTCAATTTTTTCCTTTCAACATTGCTTTTAATGTTGTGATTCACATTGTCAGCTGAAAATCATTCAACGATCAAGCCTTCTGTGATTTGCGGCATATGACTCAAAAACTGCTCAAGACCTGGGCGGCACTGCTTATACTGAAGGTTCTTCCATTCTTATCTACTAATGTATATGATCATGCTTTCACAGCACTTATTGCTACAAAGACAAAACCCAGAAATAGTATTGATGCTGAACTGTAATTGAGTCTAGCATTAAAGGATATTCATCCACAAATTCATGAAGCACTTCTTAAGAAGAAGAGATTCCCATCCATCTCACTATTTTCAGTAGAGATGCATTTTCAATAACATTTGCTTTTTATGTTGTTTTAATCAACTGTATGTGTGTGTGTGCGTGCTTAGTCACTCAGTCATGTGTCTGACTCTGATTCCATGGACGGTAGCTTAGCAGATGCCTCTGTCCATGGGAATTTTTCCGGGAAAGAATACTGAAGTGGGTTGCCATTTCCTACTAAATGGGATCTTCCCCACCCAGGGATTGAACCAGTGTCTCTTGCATCTCCTGCATTGGCAAGGTGGATTCTTTACCACTGTGGCACCTGGGAAGCCCTTAATCAATTGTATACAAGCAATAAAAAATTCAATTCCAAATAAAATTTTAATACCAAGAACATATATGCATATGTTCTTTTTCTCCTGACACACAAACTATGGCACATTACGTTCAAAAGTCTCTACTTTGCTTTTCTTTCTAAGCTTTTATTTCCTATTCACTATCACACTATCCAACCTTGTCTTAGCTCAGTGCTCAGTGGAAATAATTTAATCAAACTATTCATTAATAAGGTTAGCTACTCATAATAAACTTATTTAAAAAAATCCAAAATAAAAAAAACCCCAAAGTCTACTTTGTTGCTTTTTTTTTTACACTTAATATATCATAGAGAACTCTCCACATCTGTGCATATAAAACTATCTCATCCTTTTAAAGAGCTGTATATAATTCCATTAAATAACTCAAACATAGCAGTGGGACCTCTCATTTTAGGCTGTGCCCTGCTGTCGGGAAGATCCTCTGGAGAAGGAAATGGCAACCCACTCCAGTACTCTTGCCTGGAAAATCCCATGGACAGAGGAGCCTGGTAGGCTACAGTCCATTGGGTCGCAAAGAGTAGGACACGACTGAGCGACTTCACTGTCCGTCTGTCAGCTGCCTTTGGGGCTTCCCAGGTGGCTTCAGTGGTAAAGAATCCACCTGCCAATGCAGGAGACATGGGTTTGATCCCTGGGTCAGAAAGATCCCCTGGAGGAGGAAATGGCAACCCACTCCAGTATTCTTGCCTGGAAAACCCAATGGACAGAGGAGCCCATGGGGTCATAAAAGAGCTGGACCCAACCTAGTGGCTAAACAACAACAATGCATTTAACCATTTCCTTATGGGTGGATATTTGAGCCGTTTTCATCTTTTGTTAATATAAACAGTGTTATAAGGAATATCTTCGTATACGCCTCATTTCACTTTGTAAATATAATGGATGGCATTTAAATCCATGAGAATGAGTAAGTTTCGCCCTAACTTTTTACTTTGTTTCTTCACTTGACTGCAAACCCCTTTAGGGCAGAGACCAGCTTTACTGAAATGCATTCAATTCAGCCCTTGGTATATTAATTAACAAGTAAGTAAATGAGACCCTTTCTGTAAGGAAAAACAGAATGTGATGAACTAAACTCCTTCCCAATAATGTTTTAAGTGAGATGATTTATTTGAGTAGGACTAAAAGAAAAAATGGGATGGAGATGGAAGCTGAGTCAGCCCATAAAAGAAACCACTAAATGGAAGGGTCTATCTCACATTTATTTCACAGTTTATGCCACTGTATGATTTTCCCATCGTTCAGCTCAGAACAAGTTGAAACTTTCAGAAATATTTTTTTTCTGGGAAACTTAGGAAGAAGAAAATTATAAATGAAAAGAAATGGCATGAGTCCACACAATTCAGACTTCTTGTCTTAGTTTAAAACCAATAACCTGCCAATGCTTAATCTAGTTGACATAGCCTCTCCTAAGTCCTCACGGTGTTCCTGCTTTCAGCCTTACCTGGTCTGAGGCCGAACAAAGATGAATATTAAATAAGCTGTTTTAAACTTTAAGTAGGAAGTAGATTTAGGTTGGCTCAACGTTCAGGGCTAAAGGCTAGAGATATATTTTTTAAATTACCTAATTAATTCGGCTGCATTGGGTCTCAGTTGCAGCACGCAGGGTCTTCTCTGCATCATTTGGATCTTTCTCTGTGGCGTGGGCTCAGTAGTTGCAGCATGAAGGTTTAGTTGCTCTGTGGCATGTGGGATCTTAGTACCCCAACCAGGGATCTAACCCATGCTCCCTGCACTGTGAGGTAGATTCCTAAGGACTGGACCATCAGGGAAATCCCAGGAGGGATGTATTTAATCATTCTTGGCAACTGCTTCCTCCTGTTCTCGTCATGGTTAGAGATCAGGTCACCCCCTCTAACCTTCTGGAAGCTTCCTGGCTTCTGCTCTGTAATTCCTGATTAGCCCTGATGGTGGCCAGTTCAGTTCAGTTCAGTTCAGTTACTCAGTCGGGTCCGACTCTTTGTAACCCCATGGACTGCAGCACGCCAGGCTTCCCTGTCCATCACCAACTTCCAGAGCTTGCTCACACTCATGTCCATCGAGTTGGTGATGCCATCCAACCATCTCATCCTCTGGCCTTCCCTTCTCCTCCTGCCTTCAATTTTTCCAACATCAGGGTCTTTTCCAATGAGTCTGCTCTTCAGACAGGATGGTGGCCTGTCCTATTATCTTGCTTATGCCTTTCATTCCCACTCATTTTCTTGGGCTACTCCTCTTGGTCACTTTTATGATCCTGAAAGATCCTGGACCTCTTAGGTCCTCCAGAAGTCACTCTGTGTGCTGACTCTTTCTTTCCACCTTATTCTATTTACCTAAAGTATACACACTACCAGCTGCTGCCACTGGTTCTAGCCTTTGGTGAGGCTCTTCCTTCTCTAGACAGCTAGGCTGTCTTCCCTGTAACATTAACAGCAGCCACCATTTCCCCCAGGGGTCTTCCCTGAGACACACCAGTTCCTGATGCTTTTCTCTTCCTGTTTCAAAGTCAGTGTCCTCCTTCTGGATCACCTACTCAGCTCTTGTTTTCTGCCTGGTGGATAAAGTTCTCAGCAACATTTCCAGGACAAAGGAGACCGACCTGCTCTGATTTTGGATTAAGTCTCCCGTTTTTGGGTCACCAGCTTCATAGCTTCTTTATATACTCTGGTGACTCAAGTGTGAAGTTCTCAAGGGGATGGCATGTGGTCACTTCCCCAGAAACCCATCACTATTATTTCACAGTCACAAAAACACTTTGAATGTAGACTAAAAATAAGATCATTTCTAGGAGGAACAGAAAGGAGTCATTCCCGTATGGGGCCTCTCCTGATTAGACATCCAGGGAGCACGGACAATGCGGGCAGATTTGGTTTTAAACAAGAAAAAGAAGGAAAATACAGAAAGCAGCAGCTAAGCAATTTCAAGGAGGGCAGGCATGGCAGGAATGCTGATGAGAGAGAATTAGAATTCTCAAGTGGGAAAGAAAAAAGGCTGTGATTTCTAAGGAGAGAAAAAGAAAGCTAACCTGATGGTTCAGAGCTGAAGAGAAATCCTTTTGTTCAAAAGCCTCCAACATCTGCTTTGTCTTTTTTCCCAGGTAGTTATAGGTACTAGAAAGAGAAAACAGCACACACTGTAGGATCAGTAACTCAGTGGGAAGACCCAGCTCTACAAACCCCTCTGAAGCTTAAAAGGGAAAAATGTTCCAAGCCTTCCAGAAGTCTATTTTTGGGCCCTAATCTATTAAAGGGTCAGGTGTCTTTAGTACTGAATTTTCCAGCAATACTAAGCAGTGCAGAGGAGGCAGAGAAAACTAAAGGGATGAAGAAATGGGAGGAAATATACAAAAAGGGTAGAGTTAGAAAAAAGTGAAAGGAAGAGTTTTATTTGGCAAAGAGTGAATGAGGGCAGCACCTGGCCCAGGGCACACACAGATGCTAGATAAGAACTTTGGATAAAATGCAATGTCTAAAGTGCATCCTAGAAACCTTAAGCTGAGGAACAGGGTGAATGGAGCACCACTAGTAAAAGGGGAAAATCCTAGCAGATTACCTCAATTCTTTGAGGTACCTAGAGACCAGTTTCTCATAATAATATTAATACTGATTATAATAATAATACAAGAGACCTCTCATTGACTATTATATTTCACTGCCTGACATAAACCATGTCTGATCCTCTCAAAACCATGCGAGGGAGATGTGATTTCCATTTTGCCATGAAGATTCTATGCCACAAAGAACGGCTACAGAGTTGTCGAGAAGGTTTCCCAGACCTTTGTACTGCCTTCTATTACACGTCAACAAAACAAAGGTGAGAGTTAGTTATTTGATCTGATAAGATGTTCTTACCATCTTAAAAAAGAAACTCTAACTCTATCGATAGTATCTTAGACTAATCACTGGATTCTTAGAAGAACCAGCAAGGCAGGAGGTTCTTGAAATTCAGAACAAGGATATTTTCTCAGTTTCTCATACAGTAACTCAGGATCAGAGAAGGGTTTTATCTTGTTGTACCAGGAACAGAATATTGTTGGTACTTCAAATATGTAGTCGCTGAAGTCCATACAAGGGATTCCAAGAACGTGAAATTCACATTATCTCCCGGTAATAAAACAGGGAAGAATAAAATATAATTGCTGAGGTAAGTTACTTGCAGATGTGAAACACTGGCATTCACAATATGTTACATGAATGTCTCAGGGGTCTTGGAATACTATCAGCTGAATCCTAGGGGTCTCAGCTATATTCTCATTTATTTAAAAAATTTTTTAATAATAGAATTTTTTCTTAAATGTTTTATTTTTTTAAATAATCGTTTATTTGGCTGCACTGGGTCTTAGTTGTGGCATCTGAATTCTTAGTTGCGGCATGTAGGATCTAGTTCCCTGACCAGGGATCGAACCTGGGCCCCCTGCATTGGGAACATGGAAGTCTTAGCTACTGGACCACCAAGGAAGTCCCAGGTTACGTCTTCATTTAGAGAGGAATGGTGATCATAATTAAGAAGAAATGAAGTGTAACCAAATGTACTTTGCCTTCAGATTATGTTGACAGAATAAAAACGCCTAGTATGAAGGTCAGAAAAAAAAAGTCTAAAAAGTAAGAACTTCCACGGTCAGCAGATTCAGGCATTCAGGTTTCCTCAGTAGAAATGGCCTGTGTGACAATGGTTGTTTCAGGCATCCTGGCTCGTTGGACAAGCCATTAAGATTATCCAACTCAACTACTCTTCATCAAAGCCATGCTCACCAAGATATGCTATAAGTTATCACTTTGCTTCCCCTGTACTTTTCCCACAGGGTGAAAAACACACTTTCAGTTAATATAAATAGTTCAATCAATCTGCTTGCAGGCACATTTCTAAGGAATTAGGTTAACATGTGCAGTGGACATGCTCAATCGGATGTCCCAGGGCCTTTTGTTGAGTAGACATTAGACCCCATGATTCTGCCCTCCCAGTTGCCACTGACTGGGCTTTACACGGACATTTGACTTGGCGGTGCTATCTAGTGACAGCCTGAGATGCCCCAGTCAGGCACCACGACTGTCCACGTGCATGCTGAAGCAGAGAAAGCCCATCTGGAGAGAGGGAGATAGAGAGATGTCAGAGGACCACAGGTGGAAAACAATCTGCTGTTGAGAGCTTTGCAGTTTTAGGTTCTCATCTTCTGAGACCTCACCATACTCCCTCCTTTGGGGTGTATGAAATTTCCCAGTGTTTTACAATAACTTACCTTCTTTCACATAAGCTAGTTTGAATGGTTTTCTGTTATTTGTAACTAGGTAATTTCTGACAAAGAAGTTCTGTGCATGCTTTCAGCTTGTGTGCCTCATCTTCAACTGCAACAGCTGCTTCTTAAAACAATGACTGAGTCACTAAGTGTTAAGTGAAAGTTAGTCCTTCAGTCGTGTCGGCCTCTTTAGGACCCCCATGGACTATAGCCCACCAAGTCCCTGTTCCCAAGGAATTCTCCAGGCAAGAATACTGGAGTGGGTTGCCATTCCCTTCTCCAGGGGATCTTCCCAACCCAGGAATCAAACCCAGGTCTCTTGCATTAGAGGAGGAGGAGGTAAGAAGTTGCTGTTCCCAGTACAACAAGATAAAACTTCTCTGATCCTGAGTTACTGTATGAGAAACTGGGAAATCATCCTTGTTCTTAATTTCAAGAACCTCCTGCCTTGTTGGTTACTCCAAGAATCCAGTGATTAATCTAGGATACTATTGGTAGAGTTAGAGCTTCTTTACCATCTGAGCTACCAGGGAAGCCCACCAAAGTGCTAAGCCCTACTTACCTCATTTTCACTAACAGAACGTGGCAAAGAAGGGCAACTTCTCTTAGAAAAGGTTTACATGCAAGAAATACAACTACTCAGGTGACGAATGGCTCTGGAGGGGATTTTACAGTTATAATCATTGGGAAAAACAAGTCCTGCTTACCTGCCCACTGCTCCAGTTGCTCCCATCACCAGAGCACTTAACAGTTGCTGATCAGAAACAAAGATTTTCTTCCATTATGTTTTGACAGATAAAAATATATACTTTGTAAAATATAAACATCATTGAACATACTCTATATAATTACATTCAACTTCTGCTTAATGACATTTTTTTTTTTTTACAGTATATTCTTGTAACTTTTGTCAATAAATCTGTGCAGTGTTTGCAAGGAAACACTCTCCCCATTACCCTAGTTCCCCATGCTAGAGAGTGACATCCAAATTGCTGTTAGCCAATAATATAAATACTGTTCAGTAACCTATTGAATTATTTCATTATAATGGACAGAATTCTAAGATGGCCTACCTGATCTCCGTTTGTTAGTGTTACCCCTTGAATATGTCCCTTTCCTTGAGAGTGGGTGGGACTAGTAACTTGCCTCTAACAGATTATGGCAAAAGCCTCATCAGGAGGCTATGATTGACTTTTTTCAGTTTTATTGAGGTATAAATAGCAAATAAAATTTTTAAATAAAAAAACCAAAGAACATATTCACTATGATGAAAAGGGAGAAGAGATGCTATTATATAAGCAGATTCATCAATTGGTTGGGAGGGAAACTAACCAGCTGGGACATGCCAAGAGGTGACTTACCTCATCCACCCCAAAAAGGAAAGCAAACTGTCGCTGGCGATTCTGATCCACACACTGCCCGAAGTCTAAGAGATCTGTGTCACTGAATTTCAGCCCTTGGAAGCTGGGGATCTTATCCTGAATCCCATCCAACAACTCCTCAGCACGAACTGTTCAAAACAATAAATGTCTTGTTCACCTGCACACCCCCAGGCAAGTATCAGAGGCCATCCCAGCTAGCCCCACACATTTGCACGGAGCTGCCAGGAGCTGCTCTCAGCTGCAACTGGCTGCAGATTGAACATAATCATTTGCCCTTGCCTCCTCGTCTGCCTGTACTTGTCAAATTATAGGTCTAAACCTTCTGTTCCTTGAACAATAGATGGCTATTTATAAAGCGCAACTTCAGTGTTTTCTTTTAAGGAAGTTAAAAGGAGCAGAATTTTAAAAATAACCTAAGAAATTTCATCTAACAATCTTCATGCTGGAGAAGTACGATAATGATGACAGAAAAGCTAGAAGAAAAGAGAGAAGTGATCAGAGGATCTTCCTGTGTGCCAGGCACCGAGTATGTGGTAGGGTACAAAGCCGACTGTCCTAGTGGCATTTGCAGGCTCTATCTTCTCCTATAAGAAGGAGGGCTGTGTGACACGGACACAAGGAGTCTGCTAGAAGTGCCTAGGGGTCAACATATCTTTTATACTTAAAATATTCCATTATCAGGTAGTGCTGATGACTGATAAGGACCTTTTTTTTTTTTTTCCAGCTGCGCTGGGTATTGCGGCACCCAGACTCTAGTTGCAGTGCACAGGCTTAGGTGCCTGGTGGCATGTTGGATTTTAATTCCCTAAATAGGGACCGAACCCACATCCCCTGCTTTAGAAGGCAGATTCTCAACCACTGGACCACCAGGGCAGTCCCAGGCTGACTTATTTTTGATGAGTGACTTACTTTGGAGCAGTTGGAACTATCTTAGTCAACAGTCTTATGCTTTTGTGACATGGGGTAGGGTGGGATGGGCTGGAGTGTGGGGGTTTCTTAGTGAAACAGGGTACGATGTGAGAGGTGAAAGGAAAGAACCATGGAAAGCAGCAGGACTTACTCTTTACCCCAGTCAAGGCAGGAATGTGATAGTAGTAAAATGGCAATGCAGGGGCGGCAGCAGCTACTTCTTTTAGGAAATTAATCAGGACATCTGAAAGAACATCAGGAAAAGTCATGGTGTGAACAGGTGCAAAACACTGCCTTTACCCAGTAAAAAATGAGCCACCGAATGACATGCAGTCATCTATTTCGGAGGTTGAAAATTCTTGACCACTCTTACTATCTCTAAGATTGCTACTGCAATTCACTTCATGCAAAGTTTTATTTTCCTCTCTCCAGAAAGGCAAAATAAGAGGTTCAACTTCCTACTATACTAAAATACTAACAAAAAACTGGTGCAAATCTTCCCGCATACTAAGAGAAGTCATGAAATACTCTTACAAAAACCAGGAGCCCATCAAACAGGATCCTCTTCCTCTTACCCAGCAGGGTAAGTGTGGTCAGTGTATAGCAAAGACTTTGCATTAAGATCAGAATAAAGTTGTAACTGAGAAAATCCTACAACAGAAAGATAAAACAACCTCTGCTCAAAATGGGAAGACATGAAAGTAATGGCACATTTCAACCAGAGCTTGATACTTTTCCCCTTTGGAGAGAAATTTAGATTTTTCAGAAGAGAGTTCAGTTTGGTTTACTGAAGAACTGGGGCTTCCTACATCATCCAATTTGAGCTTCAACAGTAATTTCACTGCTGTTTATATAAGTATTTATGATCAACAAATCCAGCAAGACTGCTTACATTTGGATGTTACTGAATAGTGGAAGACGGAATCCAACATACTTCATCTGAATGCTGTGATGGTGTTTTCTATCTATGATAAATATTTCTCACCAAGTGATGCATTATTTTTTTCTTTGTCTTTTGTGTATTTATGTAAAAAAATTAAAAACCATACTAAAACACTTTTTAAAAATATTCAGTCTAAATTTCCAAATTGCAGTATCTATATTAACACCTATTCTTTACCAATAAATATTTACTTAACTGCATGCAAATAATATCTTGTCTGTTTTTAATCCTTTTAAATTTGTATTTCATTTTTGCTAATCAAAAGAATTAAAAGAACTCAGTATACTTGGAAACCACAAACAGTTTCCACAGAGAAAACAAGAACTTGATATTTTGAACCCAGTGGATGTTTCTGTGAAATCTTTTTTCCAGTTCATCACTTACTCACTTGAATAGTACAAGTAGTCTCAAAATGCCCATCACTTATATTCCTCTATTTTTTATTTGCAGAAAAATGTTCTCATGCTTTGCCATGTAACTCTGACACTCTACACAACTGATCGGACAAGAAGTGGACACCTGACCCAAACACAGGTACCCATAGGTTGACCCCGGGCTTGGTGAATGACCTAATCAGATTACTTGGCAAAAGAGCTGAAGTCCTTTAATGGAGTCTTTTCTCCTGTGGATCCAGAAAGGCTGAAAATTCCGGAGAACTACTATGCTACGGCAGCATCATGCCTCCAGTTCATAGGAGTTTACTTTCATGAGTTAAATACAACCATTTGGAATGAGGGCATGAAGAAATGGATCATGTGTGGCATTTGTTCTACCTACCTTTGTTCCATGGCTTGAGAAAGAAAGGTGCAATGACAGCGATGCCATCGGCTCCTATTTCTGCTGCATGTTGGGCCTTTAAAAGAAGAAGACCATTGGTCACAGTTCCAATGTGGGTGACTGTGGGGCTTTCTCCACATCAATAAGCAATTCTCAAATACCAGCTGAGTTTTCTACAATTTAAGTCAACCTTGACATTATCTATCTGGAGATGGAGTCAGCTTCCACAAGTTAAGGGCTCAGCCCCATAAGCCCAGCCTCCAGTGCTTAGTGGTTCAGTCACGTCCGACTCTTTGTTACCCCATGAACTGTAGCCTGCCAGCCACCTCTGTCCATGGGGATTCTCCAGGCAAGAATACTAACCTTACTTCAAATGCCTGTGCTCCTGACATATGGGCTGTAGATTGGCGGTGTCAATGACCCCCTCCAAGGGTCAAATAACTTGCTAAGGTGGCTTACAGAAATCAGAGAAACAACTGACTGAGTAGACCACTGTCTAGTTTATATATATAAAGTAGGATATGACTCAGGAATAGCCAGATCAAAGAGATGCACAGGGCAAGGGGCGGGTAGGGCATAAAACTTTTACATCGTCTCCCAGTGCACAGGCACCATGCTCCCCAAATCTCTACATGTTCACCAAACTAGAAGCTCTTTGAAATCCATCCTTTGGTATTTTTAATGAGGTTTTACTACATACGAATTATTGGTTATATCATTGGCCATTGGTGACAGGTTCAAATTCCAGCCCCTTCCCCTCCCTGCAGGGAGAGAGCTGAGAATGAAAATTCCAACCCCTTAATTAACTTCTTTTTTTTTAAATTTTATTTATTTTTTTTATTGTTTTTGCCATACATTGTCATGATATCACCATGGGTTTACATATGCTTCCCCTCCGGAACCTCCCTCCCTCCTCCCTCCCCCCCGCCCCGGGAAATCTCGCTGCACCAGTCCCGAGCATCAATCCTGGGCTGGCGATTGATTAGACACATGACAATTAACATGCTTCAATGCCCTTCTCCCATATCATCCCACCCTTACCCTCATCCACAAAGTCCACGACCAACCCCTTAATTAACCTGCTTGGTGTTCTTGGCAACCGTTCCCAAACTTAAGTGCTTTCCAAAAATCACCTCATTAACATAACAAGAGACACTTCTATTGTTTTCATCTCTGGGAATTCCAAGGGTTTTAGGAGCTCTGTGCCAGATATGGGACAAAAACCAAATATATAAGATCTTATGGAAAAAACCAAATGATTTTTTGGCCAATTCAATATATTTCTTGTTATAAACCACAATATCACAATTATCCTCAGTAAGAGATTTACTATATTCACCCCAAGTTAGATATTAGAGGTTAACAACAGACTTCTCAAATTTGCCAACTGATGTACCACTACAGTGAGAAATTAGCCATGTTTAACGATGTCATTACCAGGAAAATCCCAGGTTGCAAAGTAGAGACCTTTGGAGGTAGTGAGCTGTATATTTAGCTTGAACCTTCCGCAGGCTTTGTCACTACAAAAAAAACTTGCTATGGAGACATAAGCAGTTTGTTTCGATAAACTATAACTTATTGATAGGGAAACTTGCAAACGTCATTCATCTTCCAGTGTTCAGCCCTTTGGATAACACCGACTTTCCTCTCCAAAGATACAATAGTCACATTTCAAAATCTGTTTATATTACAGATTGGAAACGTTAGGGACAGAGTAAAGGGACAAAGCAGGTGATTAAATAGTTAACGCCGCTAGTGGATTATAAGTAGACAAAAAATGGGAGACCTCTGTAAGTTAATGATTACTCCAGAAAGCAGGTGTGCTTATCCACAAAACCAAGCATGCTTGCTTTGCAGCAGCAGAAGCAGGAGTCATGACCCAAAATAATAGAACAATTGCAACAGTAGCAAAGAGTTGGACATGACTGAGCCACTGAATAACAACAAGCATAAGACCTATGCCATGCCCAGAGAGCTCAGCTAAGTTAGGACACACTCTTTGCACCCATGCAAAATAAGAATTTGTGGACCTAGCTTGACCATGAAGGAATAAGAAAACTCCCCTGCCCAACCCAAAGGAGGAACTGATGTTGGAAGTATGACGTCTATTCAAGAAAGACAAAGAAGGTCTTCTCTCTCGCTCCCTCACTTCTCCTCTGATTATAAAACTATAGCCTGGTAATCTCTCGCCCACTCTCTTGTAAGCCTCACAAGCATCCTATTTGAATAAATCACGTCTTAGCCACCATTTTGCCTCTTGCTGAGTTCTTTCTGCACTGAGACATAAAGGACTGGAGCTCTTTGGAGTACCCCTCACGCCGTCCTGAGATGCCACCGTGATTGCAGCAATGCAGTTGAGGAAGGTTGCGTAGAAAGATTATACACATCACAGAAGATACACTGCCACTCTTCTGATGTTTTCTCACATTATCGCAGAAAAAATGAACATTTCTTCCCACTGAGCCCTCATAACATTTTCTCTATTTCAAGTAGAGTACCTAAGACTACCACATTGAAAGATAGCTGCATGTGGTTACTGGTCTCCAACCAGAGTTAATTCCCTGAGGGTAGGAGGTCAGACCTTATTGACTCTTGTGTTCAGATCACTCACGGTGCTGAACACAAGGCAAGTACCCAGTAGATGCGTGAACACCCCGTTTCCTAAAAGGGGCATCACAGTAACTGTATCTAACAGATGCGATTAACTTTCTGCAGAAGTAAAGCAGAAGAGTCAAAAAGAGACTGGAACACAGTCTAAGACCAGTCAAGGACACTGGACAGAATTTTATTAACACAGGATTGAAATGTGATATATTTGAATCATTCAGTACACTGTTCAGGACAAGAGTAGTAAGTAGGGTAACCTTAGCTGAAAGGAAGGACAAAACCCACTTCATAGATGGTTGATGGCAGTGCCCATTCAAGCACCATCCCACGGAGAACTAAGTCTAAGCAGATGCCAGTATTACTGTCTCTTTGGGAAGATCATCCCACGGCAGGGGATTAATCCTTATGCTAAGATTATCTTTATACTCTTCTAGTATTGAGCCCAACGAACAACACTGCTTCTCATGTCATGATATGACAATATTTTAAAATTTACGAGACTCAGGTTCGGCCCCTGGGTCAGGAAGATCCCCTGGAGAAGGAAATGGCTACCCACTCCAATGTTCTTGCCTGGAGAATCTCATGGACAGCGGAGCCTGGTGGGCTACAGTCCATGGGGTCTCAAAGAGTTGGACATGACTGAGCAACTAACACCTCTTCTATAGGAGAAAAGGATATTTAAAGAAGGGGGAGAAAAAAAGATTTCCTCCACTACACCACCTTACTTGAAAGACTGACTATAAGAACAACAAGTCAAAAAGAATAAATCAAGTTTTCAAGTTCTGATTCTAGGCTTATTAAGCAATCATCTAGTAATGCCTTCACTTGTGGCTTGCCTAAGAGTGTTGAATTGCAGTTTTGCAAGTATACAGTATGCATCCCATTTTTAAATTCAATTAATAGGGATTTCTCCAATAGTCCAATGGTTAAGACTCTGGGCTTCCACTGCAAGGGAAACAGGTTCAATCTGTAGTAAGGGAACTAAGATCCCAAATACCACGTCAGGGCCAAAATAGATAAGTAAATAAAACCTAATTAATTAATTCAAATAACAGGAAATAGAATCAAACAAGGGCTTCCCAGCTGGCACTGGTGGAAAAGAATCTGCCTGTCAATGCAGGAGACGCAGGAGACATGGGTTGGATTCCTGGGCCAGAAAGATCCCCTAAAGGAGGGCATGGCAACCCACTCAAGTATTTTTGCCTGGAGAACCCCATGGACAGGGGAGTCTGGCAGGCTACAGTCCATGGGGTCACAAAGAGTAGGACACAACTGAAGTGACTTAGCGTTCATAGAATCAAACAAAACCCACAAGAAGATGTTGGAGTCAGATTGGGTCACTGTGCTCCTTGGAATTAGAGTATCAAAGTTATGTGCACAATGTCTCTGCCATTTCAGTAAACAGTGTTTTGGCCAAATTGCCATCAGCTGCTGCAGCCACCAGGTCAGTGTGCCCTGAGAACTCAGGATGGGGAAAAACATGCATATCAAAGGGATGGTTTCAATAAGCCAGCATGTACTTTCCCATACAAAGAAAAGCACTTAAATAATTAACTTGAAATGTATTTCTGTGATAAGCTATAATCTTTTGATGTTCAACTACATGGTTTATTTTTGTTTTTTTTTAGCCAGAAACTCCTACATATCCAGGTTCTTCCCTTGCCTCTTTGGAACAGTACTTCAGAGCTAGCTGAGTGGCTGTACCCCAGGCCCAAGTCCTCAGTTAAGGACGCTGATTAAAATATAATTCTTGCCTTTTAGGCTGCATATTTTTTTTTCAGTCAACAGTTGACTGACATCAGTCCAGGCTACAACATCTCTGGGCTTTCTTTACTTACTCCATTCACAAAGGCTTCAAAATCACCACACCATTTACTTTTTTGCTAGCAAGTTTTAACGCCTCCTCCCTTGCCACAGTTTTACTCCACCTAACCTGCTCACTTCTAAACCCAGAGCGATCCAACTCTTTGCATTCTTGTTCCTATGCTCTAATTGAAGAGTGTACCGAGAAGAAAATTTCCACAGCTGTGTTGAGTGGTGGTGTGACAAGCTTAAGACTTACAACTTTAGTTGGTTTTTAGCACTACTAGGGCAATCCTTTTTAAAAAAAATTAATTACTTTAAAATTTATCTTTCAAAATTGTGACTTAGAAAAATGCAACACTGGGAATTCACAGTGGCCTGACGGTTAGGATTCCAGGATTTCATTGCTGTGGCCTGTGTTCTCTGGTCGGGGAATTAGGACTGTACAAGCTGCACAGCGAGGTAAAAGAAAAAAATACCATCTTCACTATTTTTAAGTGTACAGTTCAGTTTTGCTAAATATATTCACATTGTTGAGAAACAGATCTATAGAACTTATGCATCCTGCAAATTGGCAACTTGTGGAAGGAGTTGTCAATAGGAACTTTATTTTGTACTTGAGGGCTCGATCCTGTTAAACTGTGAACTGTGCTGACCCTGTTGACAAAAAAAAAGCAGCAGCAGCCGCCATGTGTTGAGAAAGGCATTTTGGGGAACTGTGCAGAAATGTGCCTTCACTGATAACAAGTGAGACACACCTGTTGTTCAGTCGCTCAGTCGTGTCCAACTCTCTGTGACCCCACGGACTGCAGCACAGCAGGCCTCCCTGTCCTTCACTATCTCCCGGAATTTGCTCAAACTTATCTCCATTTGAGTCGATGATGGCATCCAACCATCTCATCCTCTGTTGCCCCCTTCTCCTCCTGCCTTCAATCTTTCCTAGCACCAGGGTCTTTTCCAATGAACTGGCTCTTTGCATCAGGTAGCTAAAGACTTGGAGCTTTGGCTTTAGCATCAGTCCTTCCAATGAATATTCAGGCTTGATTTCCTTTAGGATTGACTGGTTTGATCTCCTTGCTGTCCAAGGGACTGTCAAAGAGTCTTCTCCGGCACCACAGTTCGAAAGCGTCAATTCTTCGGTGCTCAGCCTTCCTTATGGTCCAACTCTCACATCCATACATGACTACTGGAAAAATCACAGCTTTGACTAGATGGACCTTTGTCTGTAAAGTGAGGTCTCTGCTTTTTAATATGCTGTCTAGGTGTGTAACAGTTTTTCTTCCAAGGAGCAAGCATCTTTTAATTTCCTGGTTGCAAGTCACTGTCTGCAGTGATTTTAGAGCCCAAGAGAATACAGTCTGTCACTGTTTCTACTTTTCCCCATTTATTTGCCATGAAGTGATGGGACTGGATGCCCTAATCCTAGTTTTTTGAATACTGAGTTTTAAGTCAGCTTTTTCACTCTCTTTCACATTCATCAAGAGGCTCTTTAGTTTCTCTTCGCTTTCTGCCCTTAGGGTGGTGTCATCTGCATATCTGAGACACACTTGACCAGTCAGTAAATTGTAACAGAAAAAAAAAAAGAAGATATAGACCTCCCAATCAGACCTCTTGGCAAATAACTTACGGAAACTCCTGCCTTTTGGTTCCCAGAGGGGCACTGTTCTCAAGGCTGCTGGGATCTGTGCTCCCTGAATTATAATTCTAAGATCCCAAATAACCATGAACTTGTTTTCCTTTGTCTGTGAGTTCCTTTCTGTCTTGTAAATAAGTTCATTTGTATCATTCTTTTAGATTCCACGTTTAAATTTGACTTACTTCACTTGGTATGGGATTCTCTAGGTCCATCCATGCTGGATTAACAGACACATACTACTTCACATAAAATAGATAAACAACAAGGACTACTGGGATTATTGTAATTATCAGTATCTTGTAATAATCTATAATGAAAAATAATCTGAATATATATTCTTTATATATACATCTGATACAATTTGCAAAAGAGAAAACACAGTTGCGTCACTTGACGTTGACAGTGACCCAGAAAGGCTGCACTACTGTGTTTGTGCTTGTTTGAGCATTTAGCTAATACCTAAGTAACCTCAGTCTCAAGACTACTAAATTCTACCAAGGTCTATTTAAAATTAACCTAATCAGGGACTTCCCTGGTGGTCCAGTGGGTTAAGACTTCACCTTCCAATGCAGAGGAATGCTGGTTCGACCCTTGGTCAGGGAGCTAAGATCCCACATGCCTCGTGGCCCAAAACATACGACAGAAATAATATTGTAAAAAATTCAATAAAGACTTTAAAAGTAAACAATAAATAAAATAAAATTAATCTAATCAGGGATTTAAGTAAATGTCCAGGGAATAAAATTTAAGGTTCAACCAAACAATAGAATTTTGAAGGTAATAACTGCTTAATCTAGATGTGTGTGTGTTTCTCTCTCTGTGTATATATAAAACTGAATCATTTTGCTGTACACCAGAAACTAGCACAACACTGTAAATCAACTATACTTCTACTTAAAACAAGATCCCAAATAAATGCATTTCTTTGTTTTATAGTCTGCTGCTTTTTCTCAGACAGCAAACTCTATTCACGTTAAAGGACTCTTCTTTCCCCCTCCCACTAGTCCCCAGTAACCACCATTCTAATTTCTGTTTACGTGGATTTGACTACTTTGGATACCTCATAACACAAGAGGAATAATATAGTATTTGTCTTTTAGTGACTGGTGTACTTCACTTAACACAATGTCCTTAAGGAGGTTCATCCATACTGCGGCATGTGACAAGATGGATTTGTTTCCTTTCAATATTGAATGACATTCCATGGTAGGTATGTACTATATACCACCTTTCCTTTATCCATTCATCCATGCATGGGCATCTGGGTTGCTTCGACCTCATGAACAGTGCTGCTATAAACATGGGTGGGGGGCAAGCTTTTCTATCTAAACTTTCTCTTCCATTCTCCAGGCATCAATTCTCAGTTTTTAACACTTCTCAAGACTGAACCGTCACTCCATCGCCTTTAGGCCCAGCTGATAGTCTTGCCTTTTTCCTAGAGAAAACTGAAGTTGGCTCAAGTTAAGTTCCTTACCTGCAAGCCAGATAGCTCTATACCCATCCTTACTTTGCCTAACAGAAGAGGTGCCTCTGCCTCCTATTTGATGCTCTGCTATAGCAGTTATCACCTTGGGCTGCTCTCTTCATAGCTCCGTGCTAGCTTCCCTGAGGTCCTATGCCTTATATGTACCAGCATACTGTCCAATATTTAGCAAAAAAAAACTCCAGCATAAATATGGAGGCCCCTCAAGCGGTCTCTCCCAGATGGACCCACATACATACCAATTCCTGTGACTCCTTCAAACTCAAGGCTCCCACATGAATTACTATCTGATCCAACCTGCAAAAGAGAAAACTCTGTTACATCACTTGACAAAGGGCTGTGCTATTCTGGTTTGTGCTGGTTTTACCAGTTAGCTAACATCTGGCTAATCTTACTCTTAAGACTAGTGAATTCTACCGTGGTCTACTTAAAATTAATCTGATTATGGATTTTTTAAAAAGTCCAGGAAATACAATTTAAGATTCATCCAAGCAATAGACTGATGTTGAAGCTGAAACTCCAATACTTTGGCCACCTGATGCAAAGAACTGACTCATTTGAAAAGACCCAGATGCTGGGAAAGATTGAAGGAAGGAGGAGATGGGGACGACAGAGGATGAGATGGTTGGATGGCATCACCGACTCAATGGACATGAGTTTAACTAAACTCCAGGAGTTGGTGATGGACAGGGAGGCCTGGCATGCTGCAGTCCATGGGGTTGCAAAGAGTCAGACACAACTGAGCGACTGAACTGAACTGAAGCAATAGAATTTTGAAAGCAATAACAGATTAATTAATACTGGAGGACTTGTTTTGACTACGCCTTGTTAGAGATACTGCATTTGATGGTGACAGTATATATGAAAAGAGGTGTAAAACTGAGATATTTTGGATTGGAGATGAAAATAAAGAGGTTCCTTAAGGAGTACATCCAGAAATCAGTCCTGCAAGAAAGGAACTCACTGCAAAAAGTTTTTTCCCATCTTGAAAGTCTTCAGAATTTGGTCATGAAAGAGGTTTTCTCTGAGACCCCAATGTTCGTCTTTGGATGTGTGCCACAGGGCCCCCTGGGAAGAAGCCACACTTAGACTGGTCCTCTGTGGGTAGGATCAGTAAAACTCAGCTGTGAATTCAGTCATGCTGGTGAGTCTTCCAGGGACTGAATGACATATGTGCTGCGCTCACAGGATGGAGACATGACATCCCTGTTGAGGCCCAAGCACTGAGTCCTCCCGTCATCCTTGACTTGTTCTGTCTTAGGTAAAATGGGATCTCATTGGGAAGTCCTGAGATCAGGTCTGCATTTGTAAAGGATAACGGAAGATTTCTGAAAGGAGAAACGATGGCTGGCTCTTTACCCTCACCAGCAGCTTTACTGCATGACTCCCTTAAACCTTTTACTACCCCGTCTTCTGGCTTAGGTTAAAACAATCATGCATTTCCTTCTCCTCTCCACCGGGCTGCTGACTCTGTGGCTTTAGTACAAACCTGCAATTTCTCAATTCAGAAGGAAAAGACTCCCCAAAGTGTTCTAGTCGCCATGACTTACTTTCTTTTACAAGTCCCTGCAGAGGCTGCTCCAAGTCTTGACTTTTCACCTCAAGCTCTAAATTCTACAGCACGACCCCTTTTTCTTGGCAGATGTCCTTGCTCCTCACTTCCAAGACACCAAAGATAAAGGTACTTCTGCACACAGACTCCCTTTTCCTCCTCCTCACCTCTGTGCTTAGCTGTGTCCCCTTCTATGTGTTCCTCCCAGCTTCTTACCTGTCTCCTAAAGCTACTCTACCTACATTTGGTTTTATTTCAAGCCCCGCTGAGGTCTTCCATCAAAGGCATCGGTTCTCCACTCTCTTTATCTCTTCTCCAATGGCACTGTCCTTTCAGCATGGAAATGTGTTTAAGACTTCCCTACTCTGAGGGAAAGAAACTACCCTTCTTTTAATCTTGGTTCCTCCTCTCTAATCCATTATTCCCTCTCTCCTTCCCTTCATCCCAGCACATTTTTAAAAATAAGTATTTTTAAAATTTATTTCTCTGTTCTGGATCTTAGTCGCGGTCTGTGTGATCTAGTTTCCGGACTGGGGATTGAACCTGGGCCCCCTGCATTGGGAGTTCAGAGTCTTAGCCACTGGACCACCAGGGAAGTCCCCACTTGCAAACATTTTTCTGAGTGTGAGAATAAGCTACCCTCACTGGTGCCCCTTCCAGGTGTCTGCTGCATTCTACCCTCTCTGCAGTTGCTTCTGTGACAATGACCTGATGGGCTCTGCTCTCTCTGAGGTCATTGATCATTTCCTGCCTTCCCAATCCTCCCTCTGTGGACTCTCACAACATCTAACAATTATTAAAGCAAATGTTATAATGGACACGGCACCCACCGCAAATACTTACAGTGAATTCTTATATAATACTTAGCACTATGTGTGAGGCACTGCTTGGACCCTCACCACTACCTTATAGGATGGGTACTATTAACATTCCTGCTTTATAGAAAGAGCACAGGGCGTTTAAGACCAGCCTGAGCTCATAGAGCTCCCAAGAGGCAGAGCCAGCACTCGACTCAGGCAGTCTGGCCTTCAAGCCCTGCTCTTAACTCCCATGTTCTCTGGACGCTCTACAAGAACTTCCTTCCTTCAGTGACAGGACTCTCTCCTAATCTCCCTCCAACCCTTCTGAGTGTTTTCTGTCTGTGCCCACTGTACTATCCCCCCGTTTCTGGTGCTCTTCTTGTCTGACCATGCTGGGAGGCATTTGGGATCTCAGTTCCCCAAACAGGGATCGAATCCACACCCCCGGCAGTAGAAGGGCAGCGTCCTAACAACTGGAACACTACAGAGTTTCCTCTGGTGCTTTTCTTAATGTTTACCCTTAGCCTTCCTTTTTTCTCACTTCGCCCATGGTCTTTAATCTTTGGGGCCCAGGATCTGACTGAAAAATCAGCTGAAAACTGACAGAAAACGTCTATGTGGACATTCAAATTTGGCGTACAATTTCAGGGTGCCCAAAGTGCTCCAAGGGCTTTCCAGACGGCACTAATGTTAAAGAACCCGCCTGCCAATGCAGGAGATATAAGAGACTTGGGTTTGATCCCTGGGTCAGGAATATCCCCGGGAGGAGGGCACAGCAACCCACTCCAGTATTCTTGCCTGGAGAATCCCAGGGACAGAGGAGCCTGGCGGGCCATGGCCCCTAGCACTGCAGAGTCAGACACGACTGAAGCGACTTAGCACGCATGCAAGGTGCTCTAAAGCCATTTAAGGGTTGGAGACTTAGCTCCAATCTAAGGCACCGTCAATCACTCCCTTCTCTGATCCCTGGTTACACTATTTATCAGAAGGATCGGTGTTAGTTTTCATGATCTGCCATCTCCACTGGATGGTAAGCA
Source organism: Antilocapra americana (assembly GCA_007570785.1). Lineage (NCBI taxonomy): Eukaryota > Metazoa > Chordata > Mammalia > Artiodactyla > Antilocapridae > Antilocapra > Antilocapra americana. The sequence goes on from ML663557.1 coordinate 8,902,282, forward strand.
ACCTGAGGGCAGAGATCCTGTTTTATATCCCCAGCATAGTGCATAACACGCATAGTAACAGACAATGAATCAAACTTGGTTCATGGATGTGCTTTGAATCGATGCAGTCCTGTTGGTTTTACTAAGGCACGAATTGAGTGTTATGACAAAAATCCATCACTGCCCTGAAGTTTAGAGGACGCAAAAGCTCCCTAAGACTATGAGAGGAACCACCACAGAGAGCGCGTGGAGTCATGTGCAGAGACAAGACCTGATGGAAGCAATAGGACCCACCCTGAGATGGGAAGGATGCTGAGCTGCTCAGCAGAAGGGCCAGGAAGGGCCAGCAGCCAATCACCAGGACCCTCTGCCCCTCAGTCCAAGGACAGGGAACCGCCCCTCCCTCCCCCTCCAAAAGGGACTGGCCTGGTAGGCAGACCAGAGGCAGTTTCCGGTTACCCAGTGGGATCTCTGAGAGCCAGGCGTGTCTTGCTGCCCTTCCACATGGAAAGGAAGGGCGCTCCTCTCCCCACAAGTTGACCTTGGGTCAGACTTGTGGCCGGAAGGCAGGGAGGCTGTATCATCCGGGATAGAGCTGTGGTCTTTGCAGCCCTGGCAGATAAGGGTGTTGATCTCAATGGAGCCACTCACTTGTTCCTCCCCTGTGTCACCCACTCCTCTGCGACCTGGCGACGCTCCGAGATGCTCAGGGACAGGCCTTCTCCCGTCGTGCCGTTCACTGTTCCAAACAGAGAGTCAGTCAGGGGGACCAACCGACACCTGTCATTTCTCCAGCACCAACGCTGGCAGAGCAGGGGCAGAAACCCCTGCTCAAGAGGAAGGGACACGGAGACACACCCGAGGACCGAGTCTGGAGCCAGTGGTGTGACGCCATGTTTCCATTTTTCACACTGGACCCAGTCTTCTGTTCATCTTCATCTTATCAAAAGGACCGGGAAGGTTAGGCATGACGTGTAATTACAAATCTGTCCTTGTTTTCAGGGATAGAGAGCAAGTATTTTAAATGGAGACATAGATGACTGCCCAGGTTTCAGGCAAGTCTCCAAACACACCAGGCAAGTTCTCTATTTGGGTTTAATGGCAGAAAAACCAATACCACCCAGTACTGGGATGTCCCAGCAGTCCTAAGTGGTATTTACTTATGAAGACAATGGTGGGTACTGCAGACCTAAAATGACCTCTCTTTATAGACCTGGGTCCTTGGACTCTTTAATCAATAGAAATTGATAAGACGCCAGATGAGAATTTCAGAAAGGCTTTATGGTGGCTCGCGCTGCAGCCGAAGGGATGGAGAACCGGGAACACGCACCCTTGCTCGCTCCCCAAAGTAGCAAGCTGGTCCTTAAAGGGGGTCACAAGAGGGTGGGTCCATGGGTGGGGCAGGAGCCATAGGTGGTCTGCCCACCCCCTCGTGTGCTGTGAGCACCCTGCTTTTGCTCCCAGCACCTCAGAAGTGGCCGCTGGCTTGTGGCCTTTTTGTATCTTATTGCTCATAATTTGCCCCAATTGCACATGTGCATACGATTTATAGTCCCTTATAGTCTCTTTATAGTCCGTTGCTCTGCTGCAAGTGCACTGGTAAAGGGTCACAGTTCCTGGCCTATCTCCAGCACGCTACCAATTAGATAATCTCTTGATTATCTTTTAGGTCTAAAATTGATGAGCCTAAAAATTCACAAATTTTACACTGCTTAGCCAGGCTCAACCATAACCTATAACATAATAACACTGTGACCTCCAGGCTAGTAATTTTTCCAAGGACTGAGCTTGAGCTATGCAGAGAAATGCCTAAAGATGACTTACCAAAGACATTCTTCACTCCCTGTTCCTCTACAAGATAGTCCACATACCGACCAATAACTGAAAAGTTGATTTCTCTGAAAAACACAAAACAATCAGAAAGGAACGCGCATTTATTCTTTTATAGATTGTTCAATCCATGTTCCTGTTTAGTCGCTAAGTGGTGCCCGACTCTTTTGCGACCCCATGGACTATGGCCCACCAGGTTCCTCTGTCCGGGGAATTTTCCAGGCAAGAATACTGGAGCGGGTTGCCATCTCCTCCTCCAGGGATCTTCCTGACCCAGGGATCCAACCTGCATCTCCTGCATTGGTAGGCAGATTCTTAACAGCTGAGCCACCATGAGGATAAACTGCTCTCTCTTGTTAATCATTATTCAAATCCACCCAACCAAACTGTGAAATTCTTAGCCTGCTCTGAATAATGCCTGGGTTTTTTTCTTCTCTACTCAGACACATCTGCCTCAATTATGTAAGCAAAACCTTATTAGGTATACACAAAGGTTTTACATTTAAACTTCATCACAAGTAATGTTTAAAAAATAATTACTTAATTATCTTTTGCCCTTTTGGGGAAGAGTGATGGGTCAGGCTGTGGTGAAGTGAGACCTTAACATTTTCCATGTGGCCAGAAGCAATCATTTCTTAGGAAGTAAGAAAATCCAATCTTAATAACTGAAAGTGAAGAGGAATGAAAAAGCCTCTTGATGACAGTGAAAGAGGAGAGTGAAAAAGTTGGCTTAAAGCTCAACATTCAGAAAACTAAGATCATGGCATCTGGTCCCATCACTTCATGGCAAACAGATGGGGAAACAGTAGAAATAGTGGCTGCCTTTATTTTTGGGGCTTCAAAATCACTGCAGATGGTGATTGCAGCCATGAAATTAAAAGACACTTACTCCTTGGAAGGAAAGTTATGACCAACCTAGATAGCATATTTAAAAGCAGAGACATTACTTTGCCAACAAAGGTCCATCTAGTCAAGGCTATGGTTTTTCCAGTAGTCATGTATGGGTGTGAGAGTTGGACTGTGAAAAAAGATGAGCACCGAAGAATTGATGCTTTTGAACTGTGGTGTTGGGGAAGACTCTTGAGAGTCCCTTGGACTGCAAGAAGATCCAACCAGTCCATCCTAAAGGAGATCAGTCCTGGGTGTTCATTGAAAGGACTGATGTTGAAGCTGAAACTCCAATACTTTGGCCACCTCATGCAAAGAGTTGACTCATTGGAAAAGACCATGATGCTGAGAAGGATTGGGGGCAGGAGGAGAAGGGGACAACAGAGGGTGAGATGGCTGGATGGCATCACCGACCCGATGGACATGGGTTTGGGTTAACTCCGTGTGTTGGTGATGGACAGGGAAGCCTGGCATGCTGCAATTCATGGGGTCGCAAAGAGTCGGACATGACTGAGTGACTGAACTGAACTGAGTAACTGAAGAATTTTAGCACTTAATATTTATGACAATAAAGGAAGGTGTAAAGCCATTTATATGTGTTAGCGTTAAACTGAAGGGGAATAACAGTTTATGGAAAGGAACTTTGCCATCGGTTTGTCTTTCAAAGTGCCATTTGTGGGACAGTGGTATCAGTATCTGGGGATATTAGCTCGAAATGAAGAGTCCCAGGCCACACACAGTTCTCGTGGTCAGAATCTGCACTGTAACAAGATCACCAGACGATCTGTATGCACTTTTCAGTTTGAAAAGTACTGACCTTGTAAAGATCTGGTACTTTAGGCAATAAGGGCTCTTTCCTTTAAAATCATATTGAGTTTGAAAATGTAGAAACTGACAGACAGATCAGATAAAGTGACTTGTTCTCAATCAAAATATAGGTGGGGAGAATGGAGAATGAAAACACAAAGGAAAACAGTGGGGCAAGGGTGTGTTAAATGTTGCAGAATGCATGATTGACAAGAAAACTAAGTACTGATATGAATTGGCTAGTACTTTTGCATTTTTGTCAGTGGGGCCAGAGAATACTAATTTAATTTTAACCTTAATAACATTCTTTTTGTCTTATTATTCCTTCAAAAAACAAAAAGAAACCAAAATATCTGAGGCATATAGAAAACAAAGACATCAAAGGGTATTTGTCAAAGAAAACAGAACAATAGAGATGAAAACAAAGAATGCCTAGGCAACCACTGCCCACAATGTGCAAGAGACAACCAGTCCAAGCTGCCACTTGAGCAAATGCATGCTTTAATGTAGTTAAAAGGCCTGCAAGGGGAGCAGGCGCTTTCCATAACGGCTCCTGTCCCAGCATGGTTAACACTGCCCCTCCCTGCCCCACTTGCTCAAAAGTCAAATCCTGGCCTCTCAGTCTCACTGAGCAAGACTCTAAGATGGGGGAGTGGGCTGCCTAGACAATTCATCTCAGGACCCTCGTTTAGGTCAGCTTGACCTGCTCAACTTCTTGAAGTCTCTCTGCTTCAGACATTTTTGACCACTCAGAACCACACCTTTACAACACACTCGCCTCTTGCTGCTTCCGTCAGCTCTTCCCCACCTGGAACAAGCCCTGAGATGCAGGAACCACCAGCAGGGGCTTTGTCTGTGTGACACTAGCTCTAATTTTGACCAATGATGTCCCCTACTCATAGAAGAAACCAGGAAACACCTCTGGCAGGCCCCAGGAACTTTCCAATCAAGGACTGGAAACCGAAAATAAAGTCTCTGGGCAATAGCTTGTGCTGGAGTCACAGATTCAGACACAGTAGCTCCTGTAGACTTTCACTGAAGTCTACTTTTCACTGGGAACATTTTCCCAGTTCCACCCTGGCCACATACTCAAACACCAAGAGCAGGCCTGGCCTTTTCAGCAAGGAAGAACCTCTAGAGCTCCAGGTGACCGAGGCCTGGTAGGCCCTTTGATATGCTTTCTTTTGGTTTAATCTAATGTTTTCCTGGGCTTCCCTGGTAGCTCAGATGGTAAAGAATCTGCCTTCAATGCAGGAGACCCAGGTTCGATCCCTGGGTCTGGAAGATCCCTTGGAGAAGGGAAAGGCAACCCACTCCAGTATTCTTGCCTGGAGAATCCCATGAACACAGGAGCCTGTAGCCTATCAGGTCTACCCCATGGAGTCACGAAGAGCCAAACATGACTGAGTGACTAACACTTTCACCCTAACACTATTCCATGTATACTTCAGCTTTCAGAGTCAGATGGAAGCTACTCATCCTTTTTGGCAAAATAACTACTCAGTTACTTAAAAACTCCTTTGGGAGAGGAGCATGCAGGGGCTATAATGACCCCACACTACCAGAGGTGGAAAGCATCCTATTCTGGAAATCTGGGTCACTCAGTCTCCCACAATAGTTACAAAGACAAGAGTCTACACAAATCCATCTCCAGTGGACTGGGCCCTTTGACTGGCTGGGTAACAGGTTTGTTGTTATTAGAGGATGTTGTAAAGATTCTCATGAGGAAGTCCAGGGCCTTCGAGGGAGAAAACACAACTTTTTTCCAAACATTTTGGCCAGTCTGAAATGGACTCTCTGTTCTAACGACTGTGAACTTGCCCAATGGAAAAAGTGACTTCTTGAAACAACTGAGGAAAACAAAAGTCCTTCCTACTCTACTGTAGGAAAAGACACAAATCGGACTGGGTAGAGATTGACCTTCCTTTCCAATTAGGCATGAATCTTTAGGATCTCGGTTTCATCAACTGCACAAATAGAGGTAACAGCTCTGAGTTGCTAGGAAGACTTAAGTGGAATAAGACCCTTAAAATGCCCCACATGAAGACTAATACATAGTCTTCAGCCAATCAGTGTTAATTTCCTTTCCTCATGAAATTACAGCTACCTAAATTTACCATATACTGTGTGGAATGCTGAAGATTCAAAGATAATACCCAATAAATATCTATATATAAGGGTAAGCAGCTCAAAGGCTGTTGGGCGACTTCCCTGGTTAGTCCAGTGGCTAAGACTCCAGGCTCCCAATGAAGGGAGTCCAGGTTTGATCCCTGGTCAGAGAAATAGCTCCCACATGCTGCAATATAAGAGTTTGTATGCCACGACTAAAGATCCCATGTGCTGAAACAAAGATAGAGGATCCCACATGCTACAACTAAGACCTGGCACAGCCAGACTGAAGGAAAAAAAAATCTGTTGGTAGAAACACGCTTGTAACAAAGTTATTATAATAATCATAAACAAACAATTGGGATATAATATGAAAAGGTTGGCACAGGGTGCTATGAGACCACAGAGGAAGGACTCTATAACTCTTTTTAGGGAAACTGGAGAAGAATAACCAGGGGATGGTTTTGATGGATGAACAGACAAGTTCAAATAGAGCAGAGAAAGGAGAGGATGGTGGTAGAAAAAGGCAGAGGATACAGAATGTGTAAAGGCACATAGAGAAGAAAGGGGATGAGGTGTTTTGGGGAAAAGAAATGTAGTAGGAAAGGTAGACTGCAAAGGACTTCCTATGTCATCGTAGGTTTTGGGTTTTAACCTTCAGACCAGTTCATTCCAGACTTCAGTGTGCTAAAGAATCATTCAGGTACACTGTTAAAATACAGGTTCTAGTTCAGTGGTAGGTAGTAGCACCTGAGATACTGCATTTCTAGCAAGTTCCTATATGATGCTGGAGCTAACGGTCCATGGACCATGTGAGTAGCAAGGCTTAGACAAAATGGAACTCAGAGAGATTCCTAGAGAGTAAATCTAATTTGCTGTTGTTCTTCAGTTGTCAAGTCATGTCTGACTCTGTGACCTCATGGACTGCAGCACACCAGGCCTCCCTGTCCTTCACCATCTCCCAGAATTTGCCCAAGTTCATGTCCATTAAATGATTATATTTATTTATGAGGAAACTCATTGGACTACAGTGTGGATGATGGACTGGAGTTGCAGGTACTCAGAAATTCTTACTTAATGGAAATCACCACACTATCCCTAATAGCCTAACACCAGAGAACTGTCAACTCTTAGCACTTGAATGGGCCTTAGAGATTATGTGGTTGAGTTCTGTCTCCTTGCAAAATATGAGAGGACTTTTACAAGGTGAAGAGAGCTCCCCAGGGTCAGACAGCTAGTGGTGTCAGAGCTGGGGGTTAGGAACCCAGATAGTCTAACTAAAATTTATTTAACCATGTTTTTTTTTTCCTGCTAACTTCCTCACTTTAGGACATCAACTTACATTCAGAGTTGAATCACTAGAATTATGAAGAAAAAAGAATCTTCAGCCATTCTGAATTGTGGAGGCCGTGGTTTATTCTAAGAGCCAGGATAGGAAAACTCCTACGTTGGTAGGTCACCAGGCAGAATTTCTAGATGTTAGATTCCATGTGACTCTTCTTTCTGTCCTGTCTCTTAGAAACATGTCAGAAAAACAGATTCTCTTGTGGGCAAGTAGGTTAATATCTACCTGCTGTTGGTGGGTGCTCCAAACCTGCTTCATAGCTATAGGAATGTTTAGATGGAGCAGAAAGATGGAGAGAAAAGGGAACTGACCAAACTTACAGGCCTGCTATGTACCAGGTATTGACACTCATTTTGATTTTATTTAAATTCTTACAAGGCCCTTATAAAAATGCATTTTTATTTCATACCTCAGGAAAGTGAGGGTCCTAGAAGAGGAAAAGAATTCATGAAAAAAAGAGGAAATAGTGTAATAGAGGCAACAGGGCTAGAAGTATTTCGGAAACAGACAAGGATCCAGAAAAGCAATCACTTTAGTTATCTCTAATATGTGTGGGTCCTGGTGTCCCAGGAAAACAGCAGGATAGAGTGAGAACACAGCGACACTTCGAGGGTTCCAGATGAACAAGCAGGACTTTGAAGAAGCCATTTCTAGGCTAAGAGGGATCTGATTAAAAAGGTTAAAGTAGCACCAACCAGATGCAGTGTTCTGAGCTTGCAAACAGGATCTTACTCCATAACAGGAAGTGAATCCTGTCTGCTCATGCAATCACATGACTGCTGTTTTATCTGCCCAACAAGTAGCTGACACATTGAGAAAGAGCTGACTTCAGTCTTTCTTAGTGCTTGTGGAAATGGAGAGGCAACAGAAAAAAAAAAAATTGCTATTAACCATGCCATCTCAGCAAGAATTTTACTTAGACCTAGTAAAGATGTGATTTTTTTAGAATCTTGGAAGTTAAAATGTTTGAAATCCAGTGACCTAAGGGAAAACTGTGATATGGCCAACTCTGAATTAAGAACGGTAAAAGTCATAAGAAATGCCATCCACTTTAAAGGGATAGGGTTAAAGTTTGAAAAATTCAGTAACAGAAGACCAAAAACATAAACGTCTTATTTAAAGGCTTATTGAATACGTCATCTTTCATTTATCCCTTATGCCACAATAGCAATTCAAACTAATTAACCTAAGCACATGCTGACCCTATGCTAAACACTATTACATGGATTATCTCATTTTAATACTCATAACTCCATAATGTAGGTATGACTGCAATTAAATAGAGGAACAAAGGAGAAGCTTTTCTTCTAACATGTTAAAAACAGATCCAGAAGGTGGACAGATCCCCATTGTGTTAATGGTAATGTTCAGGGAGAATTTATATATTGCTCATGGATGCCCGGGGCATCCATGAGCACTCTCTGCTAGTACCACCATACTATTCATCTGGAAAATGCTTGCTTGGGTAACAATTTCTCAGCAATCATCTGTTACTACCTCCCTTTTTCAAGCTCCCCATCATTTAACCAATGTTGAAATGAGTCTGTAAAACATGCCTAAGGGGGCCATCTGGCAGAAACCTTCCCCACTTTCTTCAGGGTAGGACATTTCATTACATCCATGAACAGACTAGACACGGCTTCTAGAGGCCAGAGCTTGATATCAAATCCTGATAAAATGAGATTTTCCTCACCTAACTCCACTGGTCTTATTTGGGACAGGCAGGGCTCTGATGAAATCTAAGCAGAATTTTGCTTTGTGGGGCTATAGACACTGGGGGGAAGGTGAGCAGCCATATGGTATATCATCTCCCTCTGCACTGCCTGTGATACAGAGACCTCTTCTCTGACCTGGAGTCAGAGACACTGTAGGGGTGGAAGCTGCAGAGTCCAAGCCACCGCTACTACAGAGGCCTTTTGATCATTATGGTGGAGGGAGATCCTTTTAGTACCAAACCATAGTTACCCATGCTCGGTCATCGGCGTGATGGTCGCAGCAACAAGACCTTCAAGCTTCTTCTTTGGGGAGGCCATCGAGTTGCTGAAATGTCTGGAAAACATACAGTGTCCTTCCTGTCTTCAAGAAATGTCAATTAATGATAAAACTCTGGGGCAAAGTCCATTCCTACACAGTTTAGAACTGTGAAAAATGCTTACAAGTGTACAAACACAGAGCAAATGAGAGGAATGTAAAATGTGAGAGCATCACACTATAAAGGAGGAAACTATATTTTAAAGACAGGAGAGATGGAGACAAGTGAGTAATGTTCTAGGAAAATACCATTGGAAAGGACTCCTGGCTTACCTATACAGAATACCAAGGCAATCTGAAACCTAAGAGAGCAGGGATGAAAAACAGCAGAAAGAATATGAACCAAATTCAGCAAGGTCAAATACATTACTCAAGTTGAAATATGGCCAGGAGAAAAGGGACACTCTTATCTCTTTTCATAACTTCATATGGTTGAGCAAGAATCTCCCCTAAGACCAGTATTTAAGCCTTAAAAGGCTTCAGTGTGAGCTACATAATTATCTTTAGATTTACCTAACTTTCATATTTTAGTTTTGATCAGTTTTTCCGTTTCCCTGGGTTTAGTAAATCACATCACAAATACTACATTCACCTCTTCCCCACTAGACCAAGCTCCCCTAGGACAGAAAATAGATTTCATTTGTCTTTGCTTTGCCTGAACTGAGTGCTCTGTTGGACACCTTGTGTGTTCAATTAAAAAGTGATGGATATGTGAGTGACTGAATGAGGTGTCCAGATTGTAGCTGGATGATGACTTCCACAGAGATCTCTGCTGAGACAATGAACCTAGCACTCATTTGGGGTAAAAGGATCCCTCACCACCTGGCAGAGAATGTACCTGCTCATAACCAGCATAAAAAAGCCAAGAAGTTTTCCAAAACAGGCAATGAGAGGTATCAAGCATCCTGGTTAATAGCCTGGATTCCACAGGAGGCTGCCTGGTATACTTCTCACCTCTGCCATTTAACTAGTCATAGAAGCACTATTAATTTTTGAGCTGGAGGACATGAAAATTTGAAGCCTCACATGCAAAGTCTAACAATTGAAGATGAAAATAAAACATAATCAGACAGTATTTGGTGATAATTGTAAAAAAGATGTTTGGCTTGGTGAAAATTTAGTGATGTCAATAACTAACAAGACAGAGTATATTATAGTTCTGAGGTCACTTTTAAAAACCCAATGCAACTCCCTGGTGGCACAATGGGTAATAATCCACCTGCCAACACAGAGGACACAGGTGGCAAAATGTATCATTTTTGCGGCTGGCCAAGGATGATACCTCCCCTTACAAATAGATACATTCATGGTGAGCTCTGCTCCTGAAATTAAGCCCAAAGCCTTTGGGTAGTTTTGCTCTGTACTGAAGGGCAATAAAGGGGGACCTTACCAGACGTAAAGGATACTAGGATTTCTCTGACTTTTCCTAGTTTGAAGATGACACTAAATCCTGTTGGAAGTTTTGAAAGAGAAATGGAATCACCTGGCCCATGGGCAAAATGCAAGGCCAGGAACACAGGACCCTGTCTACCCCAGAGGAAGGTCTGAGCCCCAAATGAGGCTGATGCTGTGTCTACTGCACACGGTCACCTAAATCTAACCTGCCATCTGATCGTCTAAACAATGTCTTCGTTTGCTCCTTACAGAATGGGGGTTAGAGCTCTAGGTCTGGAGTCAGACTCTGCTTCCACATTCTAGCTCCACCATTTACCAGCTGCGTGACCTTGGGACAATAATTTGACCTCTCTGTGCTTCAGGTTCCCCTTCTGTAAACAGGGATGACAGTAATCACTTTTCATAGGGGTGCTGAGAGATTTAAATGAATTGATTCTCGTAAAGTGACTAACAGTGCCAGGCACATAGTAAGTACAGGTTCAGCCCCCTCCATGAAGTCTTGTCTGCTGACTATAGGAGAGAATAGGCAGCATTCCTTTATCGGCACTCTGTTTCCTGTCATCTCAGCTCCATCGAAACCACCTCCCCAACACTGTACTCTTTCCTATTCAGGGACTAAGTCATTTCCTTTCCATCTGTTATCTTCCATCCCTGCAATCCTCCCCGCTCCCCTTACTGTCCCTCTCATAATTTACACATCGTTAATTACATCTTATCTAGACCAATAGGCACAACTCCATATTAAAGGGGCTCAAGAAGGTTCAAGAGATAAAAGAGTTCAGAGAGCGAGGTTCCACATCAAGTTTCCTAGAGGCTGTACACTCTAGATTTCCATATTCTTGTCCGTTTGCTTGCATTTATTTCCTATTTAGGGCAGTTACAAGGATATTCTTAGGATGGTCAAAAGCCTGGACTGGCAAGATAGAAAGACTTATCTACCTACGTCTCAAATTAAGTGCACTTAAATACAGCTTGCTTTGTTAAAAAATATGGGGCTTGGGATAAGAGTTGGGATTCACAGTCCTAACTCTAACTGTCGGTCTCCAACATAGGCAGGCTACCAGACCAGCCTAGTAGCTCAGACATTTGATCTTGATTTTTCCCCTGATCAGAAAATAATAATTAACTTCCTCCCTGCTTCCACAGGACAAAAACCCAATCTCCTGGTCTATTGTCTCTGTAGAGATCTCTCCATACCTGAAGCGCACAAGTCCAACTGGTTCCTGGTGCCCTGTTGCAACCTACCTTGTCCTGGCTCACCTGTTTTCCCACCCAGAATGGCAGTATCTCTCATTTCAGGCCCTTCAGTATAACCAACTTTTGGAACTCACCTTAAATATGAGAGGACATTCTCTGATCCCCTTAATGAAAATAATTTCTTACTCTTTAGAATTCCTTCAAACATTTGCTTTTCACTAAAAACTACATCAGAGATAGGTAGTTCTGGCTCTTCTTTTCCAGTGTAATCCATCGGGGGGCAAGAACAGTTCAAAAATCTATCTTTGTGTGGAGCAATACACTAAATAAATGAGCAGTTTGCTGGGTTTGGAAACCATGAAAAGGTTTCAGGAAGTGAAGTGAAAGTCACTCAGTCATTGTCTGACTCTTTGCTACCCCATGGACTATACAGTCCATGGAATTCTCCAGGCCACAATACTGGAGTGGGTAGCCTTTCCCTTCTCCAGGGGACCTTCCCAACCCAGGAATCAAACCCAGGTCTCCTGCATTGCAGGCGGATTCTTTACCAGTCACAAGGGAAAATGAATGAGCAAAGTTTGCTGGTTTTGTAAACTGTGAAAAACCTTCCGGAAGAAATGGAGTTAAAAAAAAAAATCACAACCGTGGTAACTGAGAATGATCCATATTTTGTAAATAGGAGTATTTAGAATGTCATTGGGGGAGGGCCTATTACTCTAGAAATCCTAACACCTCTATCCACCGAAGAATCCTTAGTGCAAAGAATTCAAGCTGCTTAAGTCAAGCTCTCTTAAAAGGGTAAAGTTAAAAAAAAAATCGCTGGGGGAGGACGAGGAGGATGCAGTTCTAGGCGTGGAGAATCACTCGAAAGGCAGAAATACTTGGAAAAATACAAACAGAAATAGAGAAACTAAACACAAACAGAAATGCAGAAATACAGCTTCCCATCAAATGAAGGGACTGTATCACACTTAATCCCTAAACTCTCTTCTCCCCAGTAGCTGACTCTGGTCCTTTGGAAAAAAAGCATCCTTGAGGCCCGGCTCTGCGGTCTGGACAGAACCTAGCGGAGTGGGTCCCTCTTCCCGTCTGTCCGTCCGTCCGTCCGTCCGGACACTCCCTCCGGGCCGGGAGGGTGTCGCGTCCACACCTCCCCAGGCTCCATTTCCCAGCTCCCCGGCCTCGACCTTTGCGTCCGGCCGTCACAGTCTGACCCACCCCCGAACCCACTCCCCCACGCCCCTCTGCGCTCATTCCCTGTCTGTCGGTCTCCTTGCGTCCGTCCGTCGCTCCGGGCGCGCTCACCCAGCCGCCGCGAGTCCGCCTGCGCCGCTGCGCTCCGGCTCCCAGGCTCGGTCTTTATCGCGGCGCCCGCGCACCACGTGCCCGCCCCGCCCGGCCCGGGAGCTGCAGTTCTCCCGCGCCGCCCGCAGCCCAGGGCCGGGCGCACAGGTGGAATTCCCCCTTCCCGGGCTGGCCCGGCCGACGCCGGGGGCTGCTGCGCAGCGGCGCGCAGCTCCGGCTGCACACCAGGGTGAGCGTCGGAGAAGCACCTGGCTTCTCCGAGCGCGCGCTCATCCCGCATCTCCCCGCAGGTGCAGCCACACCTCTCTTTTCTTTTTCTGATCCTGGGCTAGTCCTTCCTCTCCTGGGCTGCTTTCTGTGTTAACCTGCCTTCTGCCCGAGACCCTGCAACAACGGGTATTTTGTGGTTCTGGATGTGGAAGTTCGGACTGCTGTTCTAGACGCGTGCTGAGAACACTGCCTGCCCCTTGGGGATTCCCTGATCTTCCAGCTCCAGCTGCTGCCCCAAGCCCCCAGGTTCTCCAGGTGGAAAGAGATACACCTACCGAGTGAAGTGAGTCGGAAAGACATATCATATGATGTTGCATATAAGTGGAATCTAAAAAATGGTAAAATGAACTAATCTGTCAAACAGAGATACAGTCAAGTATAGAACACAAACTTGCCGGTTACCAGGAGGGAAAGTGGGGAGCGGTAAGATGGGAGATTGGGATTGACACATACACACTACTATATATAAAATAAATAACTAATAAGGACCTACTGAATAACACAGGGAACTCTTTTCAGTACTCTGCAATGACCTAAATGGGAATCTTAAAAAAAAAAAAAAAAAGTACGTGTATAGCTGATTCACTGAAACTAATGCAACGTTGTGAATCACTATATTCCAGTTTTAAAAAAGAGATGAACGGATATTAAAAGTGGATTTGTTACTAATGCAACAGCTTTTCTGGCTTATTCCGGAGAACAATTGAAAGAATTTTGAAAGGAAAAAGTATTTTTAACCGAAATATCTCCACTTGTAGAAATGTCAAGAGTTTATTTTCTAATATCAAGAGCTGTGTTAATAAATCAGAAACACAACCATAAGCAAGTCCCTCAGCTTTCTCTTGCTGATGTGAATTAAGCTCAGTTTTCCATAAAAGGCAATGGGCAACGCTTATTTCATTTAGAAAAAATGAATTTCCTGAAGTGCTTTCTAGTTTGCAAAGTGCTTTTAAATCTGTTAGGATAGGTTTTTCATTGCACCTTGCACCAGAAATTAACCCATTAATGAATTCAAGCACAAGCTGGAATCAAGATTGCCGAGAGAAGTATCAATAACCTCAGATATGCAGATGACACCACCCTTATGGGAGAAAGTAAAGAAGAACTAAAGAGCCTCTTGATGAAAGTGAAAGAGGAGAGTGAAAAAGTTGGCGTAAAGCTCAACATTCAGAAAACTAAGATCATGGCATCCGGTCCCATCACTTCATGGCAAATAGATGAAGAAACAGTGGAAACAGTGGCTGACTTTATTTTTCTGGGCTCCAAAATCACTGCAGATGGTGATTGCAGCCATGAAATTAAAAGACGCTTGCTCCTTGGAAGGAAAGTTATGACCAACCTAGACAGCATGTTGAAAAGCAGAGACATTACTTTGCCAACAAAGGTCCGTCTAGTCAAGGCTATGGTTTTTCCAGTAGTCATGTATGGATGTGACAGTTGGACAGTGAAGAAAGCTGAGTGCCGAAGAATTGATGCTTTTGAACTGTGGTGTTAAAGATGACTCTTGAGAGTCTCTTGGACTGCAACCAGTCAATCCTAAAGGAAACCAGTCCTGAATATTCATTGGAAGGACTGATGCTGAAGTTGAAACTCCAATAATTTGGCCACCCGATGTGAAGAGCTGACTCATTGGAAAAGATCCTGAAGCTGGGAAAGATTGAAGGCAGGAGGAGAAGGGGACGACAGAGGATGAGATGGTTGGATGGCATCACTGACTCAATGGACATGGGTTTGGGTGGACTCTGGGAGATGGTGATGGACAGGGAGGCCTGGCATGCTGCAGTTCATAGGGTCGAAGAGTTGGACATGACTGAGCTATTGAACTGAACTGAATGAATTCATAAAACAATCCTATATGGTAGGTACCATTTTTTTAAAATTCATACTTTACAGATGAGGACACATCCTCCCATTTTATAGATCAGAAACAGGAGTTTAAAGAGCTTAAGTGATTTGCCAAAGGCTATAGAACCAGTGAGCAGTTGAATTGTGATCTGGTCTCAAGTCATTTGGGAGCTGATACTATTATTAACTGCTACTCTGTGTTATCCTGCAAAAAAGGAAGGAAGGAAGAGTTCTAGTTGCATCTGTTTGTTTCATTTTGTTAAAAAGAATATTATATCCCAATGGGACAATGTTAGTATTTTTTTTCAAGGTCACACTTGAAAAAAATTTTTTAAATTTTATTCTTTTTATTTTTGGCTGTGCTGGATCTTCGTTGCTGCTTGGGCTTTTCTCTAGCGACACAACTCTAGTGGTGTGTGGCCTGCTCATTGCGGTGGCTTCTCTTGTTGCAGAACATGGGCTTTAGGTGTACAGGCTTCAGTAGTTGTGGCTCCTAGGCTCTAGAGCACAGGCTCAGTAGCTGTGACTCAAGGGCTTAGTTGCTCCGCGGCATGTGGGATCTTCCCAGTCCAGGGATCGAATCCATGTCTCCTGCATCGGCAGGCAGATTTTTCACCACTGAGCCACCAAGGAAGCCCTCAGAATCACACTTTAGTATATGAAAAATTAAGTACTTCAGTACCCAAAAGATGTAAATCAGTATGATTAATATTGCCAGCCAATAAGCCAATATTCTGAATCTATTTGATATAAATATTTTATAAATAACTATGTTTATTTATTAGAGAAGGAAATAGCAACTCACTCCAGTATTCTTGCCTGGGGAATCCCATGGACAAAAGAGCCTGGAGGGTTACAATCCATAGGGTCACAAAGAGTCGGACATGACTGGGGTGACTTAGCATATGTTTATTTATATAAATATATAAATGTTTATATAAATTTGGTGCATGCATGTTAAGTCACTTGTGTGCTAAGTCACCCCAGTCGTGTCTGATTCTGTGTGATTCTATAGACTGCAGCCTGCCAGATTCCTCTGTCCATGGAATTCCCCAGGCAAGAACACTGGAGTGGGTTGCCATACACTTCTCCAGGGGATCTTCTCAACCCAGGGATCGAATCTACATCTCCTGCATTGGCAGGTGGGTTCTTTACCATAGGGCCACCTGGCAATTCCTTGTTATAATGTGTTAGGGTTTGCTAAGAAGCAGATGCTAACGTGGAATTTGATGTGCAGGAGATTTTCAGAGGGAGGTAGCAAGGGAAGGCAGGGAGAGCCTTTAGGTTGTCATGGAGCTCTGATACCTCTGCAAGGAGAAGGAAAGAGGGTTGGGTAGGAAGAATCTTATTAGAATGAGGGAGAGGTGTGCATATCCCAATATCCACTAACTGCTCTGAAGAAACTCACAGCCTTAACTATGAATTGTGGGAAAGGCATTTATTAATATATATATATATATGTATATATACCTGTGTAAAGATATTAAGAAGTGCTGAGGGGAGACTCCATGTGGATTGGTTGAGTATGTGTGTGTGTTTTTAAGTGTGTGTATGATGAGGCAAGAGAGCCTCAGGGAGGTCTCCCTAGGGGGAGATGATACCTAAGTTCAATCTTAGACACTTGAGTAGGCCTTAGAAGAAGGGGCAAAAAAAGTGGGGCAAAAAAAAGCCCCACTGCGGGCCTCAAGTCCTCTGACACTTTTCTTTTTTAAAAACCTTTTTAATTTTTTTATTTTGTATTGGGGTATAGACAGTTAACAATGTTGTGATAGTTTCAAGTGAACAGCAAAGGGACTCAGCCATACCTATGCATGTATCCATTCTCCCCCCAAACCCCACTTTCATCCAGGCTGCCACATGATATTGGGCAGAGTTCCCTGTACTATATAGTAGGTCCTTGTTGGTTATGCATTTTAAGTATGGCAGTCCATCTCAAACGCCCTAACTATCACTCCCCACCCTGACACTTTTCTGGTAAGTGGCAAGGACTCTGTGACATTTCTCTTATTATCCAGTGTTGTTTAATCACTTTCATGAACTTTTTATGCTTTTATTTTCTGCCCCGTAGCACCACTGTGAGGTGCTCCAAGCAGGCACCGGGTCCCATTTCTTTGTTTTTCATGGTTCAGAGAGCACAGTGTCTGTCCAGCTGGATGCCGAAGGGTGGAGCTTGGAGGCATTGACTCCCTTCACCCCTTTTTTGTTTTAAAAAAATATATATTGGGGTTCTGCATCGTATATTGTTCACTGTAACTCAGGTTTGAAACTTGGTGATTCAGAGAAAAGAGCTCAGGATTCTGGAGCACTGTAATTGATCAGAATGGCCACAGGCTCCATTCTTGGAGCAGGATGTGGAGTCATATGACAAGCTCCTGAACTGACTGTGGGTAAAGGGCGATTTCCCCCAAAGGTTGCCCTTTTCTTCTGTGAGGTTGCTGAAAGGTGCTAGTGCCAATTTCAACATATTTGTGCCAGGAGGGGTTTGATTAATTTGCTAGAATGGCTCACAGAACTCAGAGACACATACTCAGGCACAGCCAGATGGAAGAGATGTTTACGGCAAGGCATGGAAAGAGGGTAAGGAGATTTTTTCATGCCCTCACCAGGCTGACCGTTCTCCAAGTAAAACAGAGTGAGGCCCTGTGGGGCCCTGGGGCATGGAGGCCTCTTTTTTGACTCCCATTTCTCTAAAGAAATTGGGCTTCCCTGGTGGCTCAGATGGTAAAGAATCCACCTGCACTGTGGGAGACCTGGGTTCGATCCCTGGGTTTGATCCCCAGGAAGAGTCCCCTGAAGGAGGACATGTCAACCCACTCCAATATTCTTGCCTGGAGAATCCCATGGACAGAGGAGCTTGGCAGGCTGCATTCCATGGGGTCGAAAAGAGTCAGGCACTACTGAGTGACTAAGCACATAGCACAGGACTCCAGCCTCCATGACCTTCCTTGAGTTCCAAAGGGCAGATATGAACAGTTGCTAATCAAGGGAAAGCAGCCAAAGAATCACCTGAGGCAAGATTAATGAGAAGTTTGTGAAGATTAGGAGACCCATCACCTGAGGCCCTGCACACACCCTCAGGTTGTCAGAGACCTCGCCCTTGGGAGTTACAAGACTCCAAGTCTGATCCTCCAGGGTAGGGACACACAGTTTCGCAAGGCAGGATCCCACGGTGTCCTCCTTTGCCTGGCAAAGTAATAAAGCTATTCTTTTCTACCCCTTCAGATCCTGTCTTCTCGTTTCTATTCAGCACTGGTGAACAGAGGCCAGTTCTGTTCAGTTCCTCAGTCAAGTCTGACTCTTTGCAGTCCCAAGGGCTGCAGCACCCCAGGCTTCCCTGTTCGTCACCAACTCCCGGAGCTTGCTTAGACTCAGGTCTATCCAGTCGGTGATGCCACCCATTCATCTCATCCTCTGTTGTCCCCTTCTCCTCCTGCCCTCAATCTTTCCCAGCATCAGGGTCTTTTCCAGTGAGTCAGGTTTTCACATCAGGTGGCCAAATTATTGGAGTTTCAACTTCAGCATCAGTCCTTCCAATGAATATTCAGGACTGATTTCCTTTAGGATTGACTGGCTGCAGTCCAAGAGATTCTCAAGAGTCATCTCTAACACCACAGTTCAAAAGCATCCATTCTTTGGCACTCAGCTTTCTTTATAGTCCAACTTTCATATCCATACATGACTACTGGAAAACCATAGCCTTGACTAGATGGACCTTTGTTGGCAAAGTAATGTCTCTGCTTTTTAATATGCTGTCTAGGTTGGTCATAGCTTTTCTCCCAAGGAGCAAGCGTCTTTTAATTTCATGACTGCAGTCACCATCTGCAGTGATTTGCTCTTATCACTTGGGAAATTCCAAGGGTGTTAGACCCTCTATGCCAGAAATTGAATGAAGACCAAATATATATTTCTTACTATAGATCAAAATATCACAGTTGCCTTATTAGAAAAGAAGAAATGGATTTCAGACAGCTAACATGCTGTCTAAATGTGCTACATTAGGGCACATCCACGAAGGAAAGAGTGTGAGCTGGATCTTAAAGTGTTGCTATCCACTGTGGACCAGGAACAGGTGTGTCCTTAGGTGAGCCGGAGTTGTTTCCATTCAGAGGAAAGAATGTATAACCAGCTTACAGTTATGAAAATTCTCTTGGCAGTTCTGGCCATTCAGGTATGTCAGAGGGCCTGGTTGAAAAGCTGGAGTTCATTTTGGTGGTGGTTGGTGATTTAGTCGCCGAGTTCATTTGGCATCTTGTCAAATGCTTGTTCTTCATCAACTGAGATGATCATATGGTTTCTATCCCTCATTTTATTTATTTTTTATTAATATATTTTTGGCTGTGTTGGGTCTTCGTTGCTGCGTGGGGGCTTTCTCTAGTTGTGGCGAGTGGAGGCTGCTCTCTAGTTACAGAGCTCAGGCATCTCATCGCAGTGGCGTCTCTTGTTTTGGAGCGTGTGCTCTAGGGTACGTGGGCCTTGGTGGTTCTGGCTCATTGGCTACGTTGCTTCTCACCTTGTGGAATCCTCCCAGAGCAGGGATTGAACCCACATCCCTTGCATTAACAGGAAGATTCCTAACCATTGGATCACCAGGGAAGTCCAGCCTTCATTTTATTAATGTAGTGTACCACATTGATTTGTGGGTGTTGAACGATCTTGTGTCCCTGGAATGACTCCCACTTGATCATAGTGTATGATCCTTTTGATCTTTTGTTGAATTTTGTTTGCTAAGATTTTGTGGAGGGACTTTTGTGGTTAAGAGGGATGGTGTCAGCACAGAAGATGTGAAACTAGGGAACCCGATGGGCACTGGAGCTGGACACAAACAGTCATGCCCCTCTGAGAGTGGGGAGGGGATTATTCCTGGTGTGGATCCCAGGGAACATTGCCTTGTTGCTGGCCTGGACGTTCTCTGTTCTGTCTTTAGACTGAGGTACCAGTGGGCTGCACACATGTTTTGTCACCACCTAACAATAGGAAAACCCTTTGAAAATTTGCGCCTTATTTGACTGCTAGCAAGGGTGACTTATGAGCATGCCATAGGTTGAAAACAGAAGAGAAATATAATAATGTTAATTTTACTTGGCTGGGCTTCTTTGATAATCTTCAAATAATTGCAAAGGCCAGACTCCCTTTTGAAAGATATTCAGCCTGCATTGCTGTTGTCTACCTGATCGTTGCATATGCCTGTGCTCAGTCACGTCCAGCTCTTTGGGACCTCATGAACTGTAGCCCACCAGGCTTCTCTGACCATGGGATTCTCCAGGCAAGAATACTGGAGCGAGCTGCCATTTCCTACTCCAACAAATCTACCTAACCCAGGATCCAACCCTGAGATCCTATGTGTCTCTTCTGTCTCTTGCATTGGCAGGTGGATTCTTTACCAGTGTGCCACCTGATCATTAGGTCTTTGGGAAGCATACAAGTGAGTCCATTCTCCTTGTGACAATAGTCTATAACATTCCCCAGGGATCTCAAAGAGAAATAAGCGCGTCTTCCAAAACATCCCAAAAGTCAATAACTGCTTATCTCGTGTTGGCCAAAAAGTTCTTTCGAGTTTTAAATCTCAAAAGAACTGTTTGGCCAACCCAATACTATGAGTAAAGTAAAAGCTCACCACTAGGTGGCAGTCTATCAGCGGAAATTACTTTCTCTTTTGATGACTCCTTTCTGGACTGAAAGTTTCTGGGAATAAAACAATAAAAATATTAGCTAATCCTTTCCTTCTCCCATTTCCTAATCCTCCTTTCTCCTTAATCTATGCAGATGACATCTTTAATTTTAAATCTTCTTTAATCCTTGCCTCTTAATATTAAAAAAAGATGTATAGAAACACAAAAGCTAGAGATGAAAAATTATGTCCCCCCTCCCTCCCCAAATAGTAGTCTTGTGCTTTAGTGACAAAGATGACTATAAGAAGAGGTATATTCAGTGGTCTTGACTATTTAAGACATAGAGGATACTTAAACATGTGGTTCAAGTTTAGTTTGTAAGTATTTTCTCCCTCATGAATAAAAAACTCTATGCTTTTTTTTTCACATTTGAGATGAAGTCTGAGCAGTTAGGAGAAATATATTTTGACTCTTTTATGAGGAAAATTTATTCTATGTCCCTTTTGACAGAAAGGAAATTCATTGGAAGGAATTCATTGAGGTAAGTGCAATTTGACGTTTAATATATTTTTAACCAAGACTGGTTGATTGTGGGTAATGCCTGAATTTAGGTGCTAATAGTTCAAACTCTGGAAAGCTTAAGTCCCCTCTGTCAGCTGCCAGCAGGGGCAAGAGCCCAGATGGTCTCTGGAGGGAGACTCAGGGAGGTTTTGCTGGCCCTCTCCCTCCTCATTCTCTCTACCCAAGCTGTCAGGGCATCATTATCCTAGACCAGCACTCTCGGATTCCAGCTTTCAGTGGTATTTCCACTGTATCCATCAGCCAAGTTCTTCTGGGTCTACTGGAAAGCTCCCATAAGTTATTCCAGAATCTCACTCTTTATTCTTGTGCCCCATTTCTCAGGTCAGTTTAGCTTAGTTATAGCTAAATTATGTTAGCTCTGAAAGAAATACATACAGTCTACATTTGTAAAGGTGAGCCAAGAGGGTAAAAAACGTGCAAAACACAGAACAGTGTTCAATTCTTCCATCGGTATTAAAAGAAATAAAGATGTGTGTGGGGATATGCCTATATATGCGAATAGGTTATCTGGAAGGATAAGAGTGATGTTTAGAATATTTAACTGGTTCCACATTGACAAACAGGATGGCTGCTGGCCCTCAAGCTGGAAGGATGCTGGAAACCCCTAGAATCTAAGTTTTAGCCCATTAATGATCGAAATTATGCACATGTAGCACTTTATGGGCTTGAAGCAGTGGCTACTTACCAATCTGAAGGGAAATATTTAAGAATTTTAGCAACTCGTTAGTTGTTTTATACTAGTGTGTGCCAGCAGCTTTCAGTCATTTCTCCTGGCACCAAGGATTGAGGAATGGAGGGGCTTATTTTTCAACATGCCTTTCAGTGCTGTTTGAAGGTTTTGTTTCTTTTTTCCATTGAACCATGTACTTGTGGGTAGAATTTCATTTTGTTGAGTTCAGGAGAGAAGTCCTTTTTCAAATTTGGTTCTGAACATTCCTATCTGGTCATCTGACTCCAGTCTGTGTACAGCCTAGGGGCCATCTTCTTTAGTTCCCTCTTCCTGGAAGCTGCTCCACCCAGAGCTTTGCATCAGCCCCTCTCACGTCTGGCTGAACTCCCGCTGTCACCCGGCCTCCACCCCCACCCCCAAAGTTGTGTCTGAATCTCCTCTTGTTACTTATCTTGGACTTCCTGTAGCTCTGCTTATCAGATCCATTACTAACTAGTGTAGGTACCACTTTGCTTAATCTTGTGGCCAGAAATAAGGGCTTTTTTTGGGTGTTCACATAACTTTTATGCATGTAGAAGTGGACAACAGAGGATGAGATGGCTGGATGGCACCACCGACACGATGGACATGGGTCTGAGCAAGCTCCCGGAGTTGGTGATGGACAAGGAAGCCTGGCATACTGCAGTCCATGGGGTTGCAAAGAGTTGGAGACCACTGAGCGACTGAACTGAATTGAACTGAACTGAACTGAACCTGTTTCCTGAAGTTTTACCTGTGCATCAGCATTGCTGGTAATGGTTATTGTCTGAGTGGTGAGAACTCCCATTCCATTGGCTGTGCCTCCACCCGCCTGCGGAGTGGGCAGCCCTCCCTCCACGTCTCCCACAGTGTTCCTGTACCTCTGATGTGTTCCCTCCCGTCTTTTCCTGTTAGTCTTCCAGCTCCTTGCTGGTGTCCCCTGCCAGGAGGCCACTGGGGGGCAGTGTCTCCCCTCAGCCACTGTCACAGCTGCTCTCAGCCAGAGTTGCTCTCTCGGTGCCTAAAGACAGAAAAAAATTCATTTGAAGCAATTCTACTCAGATGGACGAAACTGGAGCCCATTATCCAGAGTGAAGTAAGCCAGAAGCAAAAACAACAATACAGTATATTAACGCATATATATGGAATTTAGAAAGACGGTAACGAGAACCCAACATGCGAGACAACAAAAGGAACGCAGATGTATAGAATAGACTTGTGGACTTTGTGGATGAGGGTAAGGGTGGGATGAGATGGGAGAAGGGCATTGAAGCATGTTAATTGTCATGTGTCTAATCAATCGCCAGCCCAGGATTGATGCTCGGGACTGGTGCAGCGAGATTTCCCGGGGGGGAGGGAGGAGGGAGGGAGGTTCCGGAGGGGAAGCATATGTAAACCCATGGTGATATCATGACAATGTATGGCAAAAACAATTAAAAAAAAAAAAGAAAAAATAAATAAAGACACAGAGAAAAGCCCCTTCCTCTTTGCCACAGTTTTTCACTCTTGTCTCAAAGTGACATGACTTGTATCCAGCAGCTGACTGAGTCCTACCCTCTCTGCCTGTAGGCTTTCCGTCCACAGGCTCAGAAACAGAGCTTAGGCAGGGAGCTAAAATCATAGAGAGGACGTTTTTTTCTTTCCCATGCCGCATTCCACACCCCAGGACTGTTCCTTCCTATCGTTCCTCCGCCCCAAGCATCTTCAAGCCGTCCCTTCCCTTCAGTGTAATCAGCTCCTAACCAGGCCAACTGCTCCTTTAGGTTTATCAGACAAAGCTGACTCTTAGTGGTGGGCAACGCAGACCTCAGGCTGATGGCCTGGCCGTACACTTTCGATTCACACTCATCCCCCTGTGTGGTAGTTATCTTTCAGGCTTTCTGCTTCCCCCATCAAACTGTGGGTTCCTACAGTGGGAGTCCCCAACTCTGGGTGGTAGAGTGGTAGTCACCTTTGTCTCTCCAGCACCCAGGCCCTGCCCATCACACGGCAGACCTTGATGAATACTTTTGAGAGAATAATCAAATAGTTGTTTAGCACAGGCACACAAAAGGAAACAGTTCATGTTTCCCAAAGGGATACTTAGGCAACCCACGAAGAGGGAGGAAAACTCTTCTTAAAGGGTGGCCTCTACACAGACATAGAGAGCAGACTTGTGGACGCAGCGGTGCCAGGAGAAGGTGGGATGAACAGAGTAGCATTGAAACATATACATTATCTTGTGTGAAACAGAGAGCTAGTGGGAAGTTGCTCTGTAACACAGAGAGCTCAACCCAGTGCTCTCTGACAACCTAGAGGGTGGGATGGGATGAGGGATGGAAGGGAGGTTCACGAGGGAGGGGACATATGTATACTTATGGCTGGTTCACATGGTTGTATGGCAGACACCAGTGCAACGTTGTAATTATCCTCCAATTACAAAGAAATTTAAAAAAAGGGCGTCCTCTATCCTACAAAGTAGCCATTCAAAGCTCTTTAGACTCCTGGGGTTCTCAGGTGGAGAAGATCCAGGGTTAGAGCAGCGCTTTGGGGGAGGCTTAAACTGATCTTGTTTTGAGAAAATAACAGGTCACAGCTATGTGACTAGTTGCATTGTATCGTGTACCTGCCGATCCAGAAAGCAAAGACAAAAACAGAAATGGATACAGTATGGCAAAACATATTGATCAAAAGGGGGAAAAGCAAATGACACTCAGGGACAGAATATTTTATTTGTATGATTCCTAGTTCAGAGAAATAAGGTTAACTCAGTGCTCCATTCACTGACATGTTTATAGCAGAGGTGAAAGTGACAGACTGAGGAATGGATTTGTTAGTGCCGCGCATCGGGTGTATCTTCACTTATTATTTAGTTGAATAAGTCTGAAGTCATGTGATAGACCATTAAGCATAAACAATTTCTCAACCAAGAAAGATAAAGAAATTGTATAACTACCTGACTTTGTTCTTGAAGAAGCAAACCCGTGAATCACCACTGAGGCAGACACTCTTTAACTAGTGTATGAGACAAACAGAGGTGTTTGTTTTACTTATTATGATAATAATAATTCTTAACACTTCCTCTGAGGCATGACACTTGTAGAAACTGGAAAAAATAAGAATATTCCAGCAGGCTTATGGACAGCAGTAATATTACAAATAATTACAGTCATTGAAGTAACTTCAGAGATGAGAGTTAAGTTTCAGAGAGAGAGGTTTATTTAACTATTTGGTAATGATCCCATAGCTGGTAAGAAGTCTCTCTAATTTCAAAGCATGACCTCTTTCCTCTACACAGTGATACCTGTCCCATGGGAGGATGTTATCATGTAAAATCTTTGGATGAAAAACATCATGTGATTTAAAAAATGGTACCGTCTGGTGACATGTTTTGGTTTCCTTATTCTACATACATGGAAAACCTAGGTAGAGAGAAACGAAATGGCTTGCTTGGTAATGAGGCAGGCTGAACTGAAGGATAGTGGCTGGGATGACCACAGTGCCATATTCTGTGACCCAGCACCTTCTATTTTCTCCTCCAGGTTCTAGATAGCTCAGATGCTAGCTTAAAGCCCCTCAGAAAATCAGCCAGTCTCCAAATCACCCACCAACGAATAAACCAGCCAGCGTTTGTCAAAGGCCCACTTTGTTGCTCCTGGAACAGTGTTCGGGGCTGTGGGAAATGCCAAAGCAAGACCAGACAGGGTCCCTGCCACCCTGGTACTAGTAATCTATGTGGAAAGACAAGACAAAAATACATGACAGAATTACAGAATCTGACAGAATGTAATAGAGTGCTAAATTGTGTGGTGGAGGCAATTAGAGAACAAGACAGTATATAATAAAGTGCTAATTGTGTGGTACAGACAATAAGTATAATAGGAGTTCAGTGAAGGGATGGGTGAGTGTGGGCTGTAGTCTTCAGGGAGGCTTCTCATCATGTCAGGCTGCCGTGTTCACCCAGTGCATGATGGGAAACTGAATGTGAAATAGGAGATGGAATAGAGCCAAATAACTCTGCTGTACCATGGCATCTCCCCTCTGGCTGGGTGAGGACAGAAAGAGAAGGAGTTCCTTGACAGGTGGCATTCTCCATTTAAAAAAACTCAAGTAGAGAAATGCCTTCTTTTCTTTATTAATTGTGTTACAGAAACTTTCCTCAGAAACATAAAGTCATATTTTTATTTTATTTTTTTTTGGCTGCACCCCGAGGCATGTGGGATCTTAGTTCCCTGATCAGGGATCGAACCTACACCCCCTGCCTTGTGAGCATGGAGTCTTAAGCACTGGACCACCAAGGAAGTTCCCGTATTTTATTTTTTAATGGTCTTTGCTCCTGTGATAGGTTGTTGTTTGGTTTTTTTTTAAACTATTTATTTTTTAGCCCCACTGCACAGCATGTGAGAAATTAGTTCCCTGACTCGAGATTGAATCTGTGCCCCCTGCATTGGAAGCATGGATTGTTAATAACTGAACCGCCAAGTGGAACTCCCTCAGTTGTGTCCTACTCTTTGTAGCCCCATGGACTGTAGCCTGCTAGGTTTCTTTGTCAATGGGATTCTCCAGACCAGAATACTGGAGTGGGTAGCCGTTCCCTTCTCCAGGGGATCTTCTCAACCCAGGGATCAAACCCAGATCTCCTGCACTGCAGGAGACTTCCTTACCATCTGAGCCACCAGGGAAGCCCTAGACCACCAAGGAGGTTCCTAAAGTCTTATTTTAAATTGAATAATGTTTTACATGTACTAGGAGATTCAGTGTTTAAAGAACTCTGTTGTAAGTCTTTTTCATTAATAAAAAGTACTTTTGCATAATAGATAATCTTCCTGATTTATACAAGGTTCCTTAATGCTGGTGGGACTGACAAACCTATTTCAAGGTAATTTGGCCATGTGTTCCTCAAATCTTGAAAATGCGCTAAGTCATCAGCTTATCAATTTCACTTCTGGGGATTTATTCTAAGGAAATAATCATGGCTGACTGCAAGGATAACTTTTCTACAAGAATAAGTGTTACAGAGTTAAGAGAAATTGGGGACAACCTAAATGTCCTCAAATAAAGGACTAATGAAATAAAACACATTTAGAAAGTGGCATGTGTAATTACTAAAATGCTGTAGAAAAATACTTAATATGGTGGAAAATATTGACAATATGTAGCTAAGTGGAAACAAGCAAATTCTACATCTTCTAGAGTAGGATTTCATTTTTGTTAAAAATGTTTTGTGTAGAAAAATCTACCAGAGTGGTGGAGATATATGGAATTTCTACTTCTTTACACTATTGTGTAATTTCCAAATGTTGCCCAAGCTACATGGTTTGCTCTGTAGTAAAATATGTATTAAAATCCTATGGTTTCCTGATTTGATTTAGTTTGAGAGTTTGAGTAGTCATACTTTGGACTGTTATCCTGTGAGTTTTTTTAGCATGGGGTAGACCTGTCCTACAGGAATTCTACACACCTAGGGGCTGGAGGTGGAGGTTGTTGGAACTGAAGAATTCATGCAACAGAGGAGTTCTGGGCTTAGAGACACACATCAAAAGGGCTATTCCATTTTCCTTTGAATTATAAATAATTTCTATTTAGCAGAATGTGTATCTTATTTCTTGAGCTCATATCAAGTAGGAGATGTTTTGGAGGTATGCACATTTTTTAAGGCCCATACAACATGAATTTTTAACAGCAAAACCTTAAAGGGGGCAGAAAGCCTAGGACATGAATCAATTTTTAAGGTGTCTGAAATACTAAAAGAAAAAGAACAAAACAAAACACACTAAAACAGAATTTGAGAGGTGTGTTGTATTTTAAATGTTTATCTTGAACAAATGAATACCCTGAACACAGAGTACGAGAACAGAAAGTAAAATTTCATTTGGAGATAGGCCAAAGGCCTGAATTTGAGAATTTTGGTGAATATGAGGTCGAAGACAAATTAGGCCCTGCTTAGAAACCACATGGAGGATGTGGAATTGCTGGAAAAAAGGCCAGAATACTGGAGTATTCTGGAAAGGATTTTGGAATTTTTGGTCCACGGGATTTTCCATGTCTAAAGTCAAAACAAAATACTCTTTTTCAGTTCCGAGAACTTGATTTAGAACTGTTTTGAAAGGGGCCTTTCTCTGAAACATTTCAATACAAAAGTACTTTATTTTCTCATCCTATGACTCGGTGTCTTACATATTTTAGGTTTTGACTAATTTAAGGTCTTAAAATATACTTGTTTGAACCCCATTTAGTTAATAATTTTCTATTTTTACCTCACCATCTAGTGTCTCATCTTCAGTTGGCCCAGTGAAAATAATACCCAGCAAAGTCAAAATTTTGCTGCCTTTTCTATGTTTCCCAAATATAGAAGAAATCTTTGGATACCCAGGTTTGGGGAAAGTCAAACCTTAGCTAAAACGGGGGCGTGTTTGCCTCCCTTTTGAAGAGTGCATCTGTAGGAATAATTCCTTTTGGTGAGATGGGCAGCATCCCTGGAGTACAAGCGAGGGCTTGTTTCTGTACGCTCCCTTGTCTTCCCGTTAATTCGGGTGAGTCAACCCTCTGTGTTCCAGGCTTTCAGTTGGATGGCATCGCACAGTGCTCTGCTGGAGGGTGAGAGGCATATAGCAAGTAATTGAAGCATTTCTGACAACGGCCAACAGCTGACATGGACAAGCCTCCTCTCCCCATACCTGTATATAGAGGTCTGGGTAAAACATGTCAGCAATTAAACATATGTATAACCAGTATTGAAAAAGTAAGTGAAACAATCTAGTTCTCATTATGAAAAAGGAACTCAGAGTCAGTGTGTTAACTGTAGCTAATATTCCTGGACCTGCACGTGCGTCCTAGAATCTTGGGGCTGGGGTGCTGAGGCCTGTGTAGAGACTGGGTGGCCTCAGGCCAGTTTTAGGCAGGGTGACTAAGCTTGTCAGATTTAGCAGACTAAAATATGGAATGCTCAGTTACAGCTGAGTTCCACATAAACAATGAATATATATATATATATATATATATATATATGTCCTAAGAGTTGAATGGTGCATACTTAAAGTAAAAAAATGTTTATCTGAAATTCAGATTTAACAAAGTGTCCTGCCAAGAGATTGTCATACCACTTGAGTGAAGTAAGTCTGACAAAGAACATCAAATATCCTATGATATCACTTATATGCAGAATCTAAAAAGAATGATACAAATGAACTTATTTTCAAAACAGAAACAGACTGACAGAGAATGAACTTTTGGTTACCAGCGGGGAGGGGTTGGGGGCTAGGGACAGTTAGGGAGTTTGGAATTGACATACACATTGATATATATTTAAAATGGATAACCATCAAGGACCTACTGTATAGCACAGGAGACTCTGCTCAATGTTATGCAACAAACTAGATGGAAAAACAATTTTAAAAAGAACAGATACGTGTATATGTGTATACACACACACACACATATATAAAAGAATCACTTTTTACTTTGTTCTGCACCTGAAATGAACACAACATTGTTACTCAACTGTATCCCAATATGACATAAAAAGGTTTTTAAAAAGAAACCCTAAAACATACACAGAAAGCTACTTCTCTCCCATGTAAGATGTCAAAGGCTACTAGAGTGGCTCTGTTATTTTCAATTTGTCGCTTCTATTTCAGGATCCCACATGGCTTCTTTAGCTCTGGCTTTCTGGTCTGCATCCTAGGCAGGGGTGGTGGTGGGGAGATTGCAGGGAAGAGAAAAGGGGCATGGATGCCCATTTCCCTAAGAGCCCTATCCAGAAGATACAACCATCACTTCTCATATCAGAAAGCCACTAGGGAGGCAGGGAGAGGTTCTCCATCCTTTTTTTGACGAAAAATAATGTTCAACCTAGAAATCTATGTGTGCTTAGTCCCTCAGTTGTATCTGACTCTTTGTGACCCCATGGACTTAAGTCCACCAGGCTTCACTGTTCATGGAATTCTCCAGGCAAGAATACTGCACTGGGTAGCCATTCCCTTCTATAGGGGATCTTCTCAACCCAGGGATCAAACCCAGGTCACCTGCATTGCAGGCAGATTCTTTACCATCTGAACCACCATGGAAGCCCAGAAACCTATATACAACTGAATTATCTTTCAAAAATGAGAGGGAAATACAAATTTTTAATGATAAATAATTTTAAAAGATAGACTTTTATGGAAAGAACTACCAAAACTTTGGTATATACTTTGGTAAGATAGGCATTGGATATAGAAGGGAAATGTGAGATGCAGCAAACAATGGAAAGCCTCCCTGTATGTCTGGAATTCAACTGCACTTAAAATTGCATCTCAAGAGACTTCCCTGGTGGTACAGTGAATAAGGGTCTACCTTCCAATGCAAGGGACACAGGTTCAGTCTGTGGTCCAGGAAGATCCCACATGCCAAGGGCAGCTAGAGCCTGAGAGCCGTGACTACTGGACCCACGTGAGCTGCAACTACTGAAGCCTGTGTGCCTAGAGCCTGTGTGTTCTCCGCAAGAGGAGAAGCCGCCGCAATGAGAAGCCTGGGCACTGCAATGAAGAGCAACCCCTGCTCACTGCAACTAGAGAAGGCCCATACGCAGCAACAAAGACCCAGAGCAATCGATACTTAATTTTTAAAAATTCATCTCAAAATGTATAAAGCAACAATGTGATAGGATTATGAGGATGAGAGGTAGCATAGAAGGCACGTCAGATCAGAATATCTGGGTTGTGGCCTCTGCGTTTTCCCTTTCTATCTCAGAACTTCAGGTTAGGATTAGGTATTTCTTTTACTTATTTATTTACTTTTTTAATTCTTATTTATTTGTTTTTCTTTACATTATCGTGTTGGTTTTGCCATACAAGGACTAGGTATTTCTATAATTTATTCTAACTTTAAAAAACAACAGCCACTCAACTCTGATTCATCAGTTTTACGTCCTTGGGGTGTAACTTTCCTGGTTTATAGTGTGAGTTTTGGATTATGACAGTCCTTCAAATCTGTCTTTGTTTAACTTTGTGATCTTGAGCAATTTAACCTCTGAAAGCTTCCGCTTCCACATCTGAGAAACAGAAAAACGATTGTTCTTGTGTTAGAGTTCTCTAAGCAGTAGAAGCTGACTGCTGCTGAATAAGTGGAAAAGCATTTTATTTAAAAAAATACGGGGTGGGTCACAGGACTGCTGAGTGGACTGGAAAACTGGAGTTGAGGATAAGCCTGGAGGAACAATACCACAAACCAGGACGTAGAGCTAACAGAGAATTCCCGCTGCTGCACAGATGCTGCTTCTACATCAGACCTGCCATACGACCCAGCAATCCCACTGCTGGGCATGCACACCGAGGAAACCAGCATCGAAAGAGCCACGTGTACCCCAGTGTTCATCGCCGCATTGTTTACAATAGCCAAGACATGGAAGCAACCTAGATGCCCATCAACTGACGAATGGATAAGAAAGCTGTGGTACATACACACAATGGAATATTACTCAGCATTAAAAAAAAATTCATTTGAAGCAATTCTACTCAGGTGGACGGAACTGGAGCCCATTATCCAGAGTGAAGTAAGCCAGAAGGAAAAACAACAATACAGTATATTAACGCATATATATGGAATTTAGAAAGATGGTAACGAGAACCCTGCATGCGAGACAGCAAAAGGAACGCAGATGTATAGAACAGACTCGTGGACTCTGTGGATGAGGGCAAGGGTGGGATGATATGGGAGAATGGCATTGAAACATGTTAATTATCATATGTGAAATCAATCGCCAGCCCAGGGTTGATGCTCGGGGCTGGTGCACCGAGATGTCCCAGGGGGAGGGAATCGGGAGGGAGGAGGGAGGGGGGTTCTGGAGGGGGAGCATTTGTAAACCCATGGCGGTTCCATGTCATTGTATGGCAAAACCAACACAATAAAGTAAAGAAAATTAAAACAAAAAAAGAAAGAAATGCACCACCGCAATCCCTGGGAAATAGCCACAACCACTGCTGCCACCACAAAAAGCCAGAGCATCGTTCCTTGTGGTTTACTTCTGAATCAAAGTGGTCTTATGGCATCCCTGATAGGTGTTAACTAAAGCACATGCCTGAATCCTAGCTGCCAGGGAGGCTGGGAATTTGCATTGTTTCTTATGTTGAAATGGTGATGATCAGAATTCGGTTATTTCCCCAAATAAAGAAGGAGACTCAAAAGCTAATAGACGGCTGTGAATAGGATAGATGCCCACGATCATCTTAATATTTACTGTCCTGAATTTGAACTCCCTTCTATGTTTGGGGAATTTACGTTTTTGTTAAGTCTTGCTAGGTGGAGAATCCTCCTACGGCAGAAGCCCAAAATAGAAGAAAAAAAAAAAAAGACCAGATACTGGTTTGATTGAAATTTTGACATGAGACAGTATTTGAACATGAGACTTAAGTTCTTGTCCTATGCTTTATAACTGTAACAGTGACCCTAAGAAGCAGGGGCAGTTTGGTAGTGTCAGGAAGGAAGAAATTGTCTTTTACCCTTTTAAGTTCTTTTGGCTGGTCTAAAAAACTATGTAGCCAGGAGATAGAGTCACAGGAGAAAATCAAACTAAAGTTTCATAACATATATACATGGGAGAAATCCAGGAAAATAATAACTCACCAAAATGGCCAAAGCCCTCATCATAAATTCTATTTTTAGGAAATATTTGATAAATAAATGTTTGCAGGGCATAAGGAGACAGTGGGATACAGAGAGGAATTTTTACGAGCAGAAATTTCCCAGGTTCCTCCCTACAAGTATCAACGATGATAATGCCTTCCTGGAATTAGTCTTCTATTTACACTCTTTTAGGCTGTTAGGGAAAATTCAGTGGTTCTTCCTGAGTTTTTTAGGCCTGAAAAATAACCAGCCTAGATTAATTCTCATGCCAAAGAGCACAATTTGGAGTGGCAATTTTTGCTCCCCTACTACAGTCATTCTAGTGGCAGAGTGCTGATGGCTGTGATAGTCAGTGGCCAATGGCCAGTAGCAATAATGACAATAGGGTGTGGAGTCCACAGCTCTTATCACGAGGAACATCTTTTTCCTCATCTGAAAATGGGTGCACCTTACTTTAGAGGGTGTGCGTAAGAATTAAGTGAGAATTGCATGTGAAAAGGATCCCTGAGAAGCATCAGTGGTCTAGACATGCAGGCATTTTTCTCCTCCCCTGTCAATTTGTTTGGAGTTGCAGAAGAAAAGGAACAATCCATTTAAACTTTAGAAGAATAGGTAATAGAAGTAAGAGAAAACAAAGACTATGTACTCAGTTGACCCTTATGGATTGAAAGGTTATAAATGCAGCACTACATTAGCTCACTGGGAAAAATGAGAGGTCACCTATTTTGACAAGCCAGTTTTTCTATCATTATATTACCTGCAACATGCAATGGAGATGTTTGAATTCCAGCTGTTCTATGTCTTTTGAGTAGATTCATTTGAAGCTCCAGATAAGGCTGATTTAAAATTCTCTGGCATATTACAGTTACTCTCAGTTAAAAAAGAAGAAAACTCAAGACATCCCTTTGTCAGAATCTCATGTGATAAGAATGTACAGTTAATACACCAAGGGTTTTTCATTTTGTTTTTGCTGTTCTATCCACACAGCGTTGTATGCCTGTCTAGTATTTGTGTATGTGGTTGCAGTTTCCTTTTTGTAGTGTTTGGATGGAGGGGGATGGCTGGGGGGATCTTGAGTCCTTTGGGGCTGTCAGTGGTGTGCTGGTCAGCCAATTTTTAGAGAGAGGGAAAAAAAGCCTAATAACTGATTTACAGCATTTGTCAACATGCACTATGGCTAACTTTAAGTTACCAACATAATATCACAAAACACAAAACTGGGAAGAGATATGCAAAATAAGTTCTTGCTACCTTGAGACACCAGCTCCCAATACACACCCCTGCAAATCTGCATCTTAAATGTTTGCTCTCAAGGTAAAAAATTACATAGACCATAAATCATACTGTATAGTTGAATATATTTCAGAGGTATAGTAGCCAAAAGAGGAGATTCCTAATAATGTTTTGTCCCAAGATAAAACTTTTAAACCTCTTGTCCCTCTAAACTTCTTAAAAAGTTGCTGATTTAAGTTAAATGAAGGCAAAGACCTCTCTTCCAACCTGCAGAGTGAAGAAGATGGATAGGTTTCTGTTCAGGGTGGGAGCTCTTTCCATGAGTTCTTGAGTGAAGGGGCCTGTTTCAAACATATTGAATCATTTCTTACATGAAAAAAAAATTACTTTTATTTGTTTGGCTGCACTGGACCTTAGTTGTGGTATGCGGGATCTAGTTTCCTGGCTGGGGACTGAACCCAGGACCCCCAGCATTGAGAGCATGGAGTCTTAGCAACTGGACCACCAGGGAAGTCCCCATTTCTTTTACGTTTATCTAGCACTTTGTAGTTTTCTTCACTTAATTTTCCATTTTGAAGAGGAGAAAGGTAGCTCATCCAATGGAAGAACTGAGATTTGATTCTTTTTTTAAAAAAACTTTTAATTTTATATCAGAGTATAGTCAATTAACAATGTTGTGATAGTTTCAGGTGGACAGTAAAGTGACTCAGTCATACATATACATGTGTCCATTTTACCCCCAACTCCTCTCCCATCCAGGCTGCCAGATGGGAGCAGAGTTCCCTGTGTTGTGCAATAGGAGAGATTTGATTCTTGGGATCCCATATCTGCTGCTCTCCTGGTTGCTCCACTGCCTTCCCAAGGTGGGCAGAACCTTCCCTGGTTCCTCATTGCCTTCCAACTCAAGTCAGGATATTTTCTACTCAACTGCCGGGAAGCTTCTTATTTCATCATCCCCTTCTCACTTTGACAGGGTGAAATTCCCCTGGCCTTCCATGGACTTGCTGTTTTCAGTGTCTCTTTGCATCGCATTTCGGCTAAGGTCCTATCCTACTTGCTGATTGGCTGTGAGTAGCCACTCCCACTTCTCTGCCCAGGACTGGGACTGGTCTCCTGTCCCAGCAATGCAGAGAAGTTGAGGCTTCCCAAGGACATGTTAAAAGTCACCTCTAGAGATAACACGTGCTAGGTCAAGTCATTCTGCCTTCTCAGCAACAACATTAATCCACCATTATTAGTGGTGCCGAGGATGAATTTTTATGAAATCAGTGATAGTCATACAAACTCAGAACCTTACATTATTTGACTTTCCAAGCAGACCGAGCAACAACAATTCTTCAACAGTTTCATGAAAGGAATGAAAAAGATTGCACAGGAAGCTTGAGAAGCTTAAGGAGCGTTTAACTGATGGCCTCCTGTGGTAACCAAATATTTATTGTTCATCTGTCATGCTCATGGCTCTGCTAAAAGGCCTGAAGACTCCCAGGTCAGATGGTGGGGTTCCTATTCCTCATATTTTTGCAGAGTGGCAAGGCATATACACTGTGGTTGTGATTGAAGGTGATACATACTACAGCAGAGATGAGTGCAAACCTGGAGGAGGAGGTGTGTCATTCTGCCCAGGGGAATGGAGGAACCTTCACAAGAGGTCAGAGCTGAAGCTACGATGTGAAAAACAAGACTTTTCCCAACATCAAGGGCTTTTCGAATAAGTCGGGTAGTGCTTCCTCTGTTCCAGGAACTGTCGTATTCTAAGTATGTTACATATACTAACATATTTAATTTTCCAAAAGCCCTACAGGGTGGGTACAGTTCTCATCCCCATAGGAAACTGAGTAATAGAGAAGTAACGTGTTCAGTGTCACCTGTCCAGGGAAACGTGGAGCTGGGATTTGAACCCATGCTGTTAACCCTGATTTGCTGGGATTATGGGACTGAGTGAGGACAGGAGGTGTGTGGAAGACATTCTGGGCTCAGGGAACAGCATAGGCAAAGCACAGAGATATGCAAGAACATGGCGTGTCTGTGCTTTTGTTTTGTGTTTCTATGGGATTGCAACACAGGACCATTGATCATACATACATCATTTTTTTTTCTTCGACGCAGAAGTTTTTTTCTTCTTCCCAGAGGATATTAGGAAAGGAATTTGTCAACACGATTTCTTAAAATCTAAATGTTTTCAAATGGCTGCTGTCCAACTATTCACCCTGCTGAGTTGTTGGCTGAAGGTTGTCTTAAATATGTCTCCCATAGAAGGATACACATTTCTTGATTTCCCATTATTCTTGAAATTGATCTATTCTACTGCTACTTGGGGCTAAAATTGCAAGATTGATTTCCACTGAACACAGCATTTCCAGGAGGAAATTATTGGGCATAACCATGAAGTGTATTCCTGATCAAGGCTGAAGTTCTTGCCAATGTCAGCTGGTGATCATCAGTGAGATAGTGTATCCCATGCGTTACCTTAAGGCCACCTCAGGATAGGTGACAAGCACCGAATATGTGTTCTTTAGCAGCAGCACTAACTGTCACAGTGTTTGGCCTGGGACAGCACTATTCTGTGTTTCTTAGTAATTTTCTATTCTTAATACACTGAAGGGTAGGTCATTCATTCATTCATTCACTCAGCCTTTTCCAAGTGCCAGTATAGTAAAAACTAGCAATAATGATTATCATTTTTAATAACTTTTTACTTTACAGTTGGTGGCTCAATGGTTAAGAATCCGCCTGCCAATGCAGGAGACATGGGTTCGATCCCTGGGCTGGAAAGATCCTCTGAAGAAGAAAATGGCAGCCCACTCCAGTATTCCTGCCTGGGAAATCCCATGAACAGAGGAGCCTGGCGGGCTATAGTCCATGGGGTTGCAAAGAATCAGACACAACTTAGTGACTTAACAACAACAACAACAAAAGTAGCCGATGAGCAATGTTGTATTAGTTTCAGGTGGACAGCAGAGTGATTTGTGTGCCCTGCAGTTTACAGGTACATGTAGTAGAACTTATCATGTGACAAGCATTGTGCTAAGCACCTTGAAATGATCACATTTAATCCACAGTAACCCAATAAAGTAAGGATGTTATTATCCAGATGATAAAACAGAGGGATTAGGAAACTTACTTCACATATATAGTTTACTGAGCTGGCAGACCTTGATTTCCATCCCAGAGAGTCTTGGTCCACAACCTTCCAAGCCATGTCACCTCGTGCTATCTGAAGTTATGTAATAAGCCTGGTTAGGGATGCAAACAAGAAACTGTAATCAAGTCAGAATGAGACAGGGGCCAAGCACCCGTTCTCAGCCTTTTGCCCACTGAAATGCATACCAGCTAAGATGCACGCATGAGATGCATCCTTCGGGGCAGCATCAGCATTCTTCATAATTCCTCCCACCCCCCACCGCCACCCTTTTACTCCACATGTTTGCTCCAGGATAGCATATTAGAATGCATGTGAGTAAGAGTGACATTATTACAATTATGACATTGAATCGGAACTCATTATGAAGGTGATATAAATCCTTGCACATTTTCGTACAAGGATATAGTGGGTATAAATCTCAGGACACAAATAAAGCTATTCAAGGGAAATGACATTCCTTTTGTTTCTATAAATTGACCTAATTTGACTCTGGACCCCTAGCTTCTTGGATTGACAGGAAATTTAACCTCTGTCATTCTGGTCTAACCTCTCTCACTTCCCATGAGCTGTGCCAAGAGTCTCAGGTCTTATGCAGTGCCAACATATTGTACTGGACAAGTCTTTATACTGGTTCTGCTGAGAGTACTGCGGTCTTGAGCTTACAGGATCCCTTTGGCTCTCGGGGCCCTGACACTCATGAGGAATCTGGAACTTCGAGTGAGAACACAGCCTCCCAGCTTCTTCCGGTCGCACATGGCATTTTCCTCCATTTTTCTGTCTGTCTGCCCTCAATCCAGAGCTGTTTCTTTTTCTTGGAGGAAAATCCCGTCCCCAGTTTCCCTCTGAGGCTTTTTGTTTCATTAAATTCTGTTCTCCTCAATGGGTTTTGCTCTTTGGGAGGAAAAAAAGGAAAGCTGGGAAATAAACTATCTTTTCCGTTTCTTTCTTGCTGCTAATCTCTTGCAAGGCAAGTAAGTGAGAATTGGCTTGAATTGGAAGGGGAAAACAGTAATTCAAAGAATTATTGGTCCCTGGGGTGGAATTTACCTGGAAACAGATACCCTTCATTTCTTTTCCTTATCTTCCTCCTCCCCTTTTCCTCTTTCTTCTTTACAAAATGTGAATAAGTTTGTTTTCAATTAGGAAAGATGCCACTGAGCAAATGAAAAGTGAAGATGATTACATTTTGTTTGCCAAAAACATTTTGGCAAATGTTTTTCAGCCTTTTTTTTTTTTTTTTTACCATGCATACATTTAACAATGTTTGAGAGATATTTATTGAATTCTTACAATGCCTTGTAAGCTTGGATAAGGAGGTTAGATTTTATATGAAATATCAGACCATTGGAGAGTTTGAACGGCAGTCACCTAGTCTTTATTAAGCTTTAAAGATCACACTGGCTGTCCCGGAGAGGGCATATTTTTGGGACATGAAATATTATAGAGTCCAGATAGGAGATGATAGTGCCTGGGGGAGGGTTGGAGTCTTGGAGCTGGAAAGATGAGTGGGATTCTGGGTCTGGTTGGGAGGGTCAGTGGGCAGGAGCAGCTGGGGACTAGGTATGGAGGGGAAGGGTGGGGAAATGTTGAGGATGATTTCTTCCATTGGGACTTGAGCAGCTGTGCGAGTGGTGCTATCTACAGAGATGGGAAAAACTAGGGGAAGGTGGTGTCCTTCATTTCCTCAATCTCTCC
This sequence comes from Antilocapra americana, assembly GCA_007570785.1. Taxonomy (NCBI): domain Eukaryota; kingdom Metazoa; phylum Chordata; class Mammalia; order Artiodactyla; family Antilocapridae; genus Antilocapra; species Antilocapra americana. The sequence goes on from ML663557.1 coordinate 8,940,813, forward strand.
CCTAGAAGAGCACTTCCTAACTTCTAGGACTGCCTAGAGTCTTGAGCAATAAATCTAGGGGTGAATCCTCATAACTCAATGGTATGCAGGAAGAACTTCTATTTAATAGAATAGAAAACTTCTATTTAAACTTTTCTTCTCATCTTTTTAATGTACATTTCTGTGTATGCTTTACAGTATACATATTACTACAATGCTTTACATATATTTGGACATATGGATACCATTTATGGGCTTCCCAGGTGGCTTAGTGATAAAGAATCCACCTGCCAATGCAGAAATGCAAGAGATGTGGGTTTGATCCCTTGGTCAGGAAGATCCTCTGAGAAGGAAATGGCAGCCCATTTGAATATTCTTGCCTGGAAAATTCCATGAACAGATGAGCCTGGTGGGCTACAATCTACAGGGTCACAAAGAGTTGGGCATGACTGAGTGACTGAGCATTCATGCATACCACTTATAAATAAAAAAGAGACTGGATAAAGGAAAGAATAAATTGAGAGTTATGGCAAACAACTAGCTGTTCACCAAAATCTGTCCTTCCTTCCAGAAAATACAGTAGCTGGGAAGCTGCTACCCAGCCAGAGGCAACTTTTCTCAGACCCCTTGTAAGTGACGGGTCCCAGTTCTCCCCAGTGGGAGGTAAGTAGAAGGGATATGTATCAGTTATGGGCCAAGGCTTCTGACATGTCTTCTTTGTACTCTTTCCCCGCTGCTGGCTTAGATGCAGAAAATGGCCAGATACTAGGGATGTTGGAGGCCCAAGATGAAAGGAGCCTGCATCTGTGATACAGCGCCGGGAGGGTAGCCATTCACTTACTAGGAACATCCAGCTCAGGCTATTATTATACAATCAAGAAAGAAAGGTTAGTGTACTTGAGCCCTTTTACATATTTGGGGCAAATAATATATTTGTTATTTGTAATAACAGAGTTGTTATTACAGCCTAGCATACAGGGAGTATGCTTAACATTTTTTTTGGGGGGGGAACCCATGCGCAAACTGTTTGGAGGCCACTGGTTTAAGGGCTAGTTAAATTCTAATGAAATAGTCAGGGTTGTTTTATCCTGTTGGATGCAGGAGACAGCAGCTCACCATTTCTAAGCCATCCCCTCACATAATCAAAAGTTCTAATTATCATGGCATGATGGTTAAGTCAGCCGAGTTTTATTTTTGAGGAACTGAAAGTAGTTTGTGAAGAACTGAAATTTTTAGGAAGACTCGCAAACTCAGATTGCCATTAATGACAAAAAGCAACTGGCCTTATGGGTGATTCAAGGACGGTGCTAGAAAACGCGGGACTTCCCTGGTGGTACAGTGGATTAGAATCTGCCTGCCAGTGTAGGGGACATGGGTTTGATCCCTGGTCTGGGGAGATTCCACATGCTCCAGAGCAACTAAGCCCACATCCACAACTACTGCGCCCCTGCTCTAGAGTCTGGGAGCTACCACTACTGAAGCCCGTGTGCCTAAAGCCTGTGCTTCTCAACAAGCATAGCCACTGCATTGAGAAGCCCGGGCACCACAGCAAACAGTAGCCCCTCCACCCCGCCACTTCACTTCAACCGGAGCAAGCCTGAGCGCAGCAACAAAAAGCCAGTACAACCAAAAATTTTAAAACGTAGAAAATATGGAAATAATGAACGTTACAGGAAGAAACCAGTGAAATTCAGCAAGATGGGACACTTGTTTGGCACGGATTTTGCTAACCTTTGCAAATACTTTCCTATCTTCAGATTTTAGCTGAAATTATCTTCTTTCGAGGCCCATGGACTTTTAAGCCCTGAGTGTTTTCCACTTACCTTTGCAAATGAAAGAAGAGTTCTTTGCATTCCCGCAGAATAATATACTGTGGTCACTGGGATTTAGTTGTAGCTTGCTTCCTTCCTGGGTTTTAGAGGGTGAGACTCAGCACGCCTTCCTTAGAGCCTTTGGCATAGAGGAGGAATAGAATGATGCATCCAGGCAATATTCCTGGAAGCTGACAGCCACAGATCATTGTTAAAGTTAGCAGGTGGGTATACTGGCTGAGAATGTCTCATCAGCAGCTTCTAAATCCTGCAACATGATGGGTGTCTTACCGTTATCCCTACTGCTCTCCAGAATTTATCAGCACAAAAGAAAAATGGGGAAAGGTTAGAACTCCCAGAGATCTGAAATCCTTTTTCCAACAGTGAGGAGTGAAGGCTTGCGTGTCAGTTATGAGTGAATCACCGGGCCTTTGTGTGGTGGCGGGGAGGAGTGTCAAAACCTTGGCATGGTAATCACCAGCAGCGGGAACACCTGGACAAGTGAGGGGCGGGGAGGCGGTCGGAGGGCTCACATGCAGATCTTTGTCATTCTAACCTGCGAATTTTAACCAGTTGCCATTGAGGAAAAATGCATTGTTAATAACAGGGACACAAAATGCCATGGCCCTGTCACTGTGGAGGAATAAATTGGTTCCAGGATTCAAAAGTGACTTGCAGAAGTTTTGCTGCCGTGGGACTGGTCAACGGCTGTGCACTTGGGAATCCAGGGGCAGCCAAAGATGGATTTGAGTCAGCCACCTTGGGTTTGGATGCCAGCTTCCTTCCTTTCCCCTTCCGTCTCTCCTTTCTCTTAATAAGGGAGCTAAGAATAAAAATGCTGGAACCTGCTGTTTTATTTTTCACTAGAGAAACTGGTTAATAATGAGGGCTGCTGGGTTTAATCAATGGGTGTCTATTTCAGCTTAGAAAACGCTATTTTGGGGAGTGGAAAAAATATTGGCAATCACTCACCTTATGGAGAGCTGCATTATGTTGCAAATGGTTAAAGAAATAGACTCTGACCTTGGAGAAGCCTGGGCTGGGATACTTGTTTCCTCCAGCTGGTCAAGATATTTAATAGCTGAGTGATCATGAGTGGTCCCTTCGCTCTTCCTGAGCCTGAGTCCCTTCACCCAGGAGATGGTGATAATAATATTACTCACCTCTTAAATGTGTTCTGAAATTTGAGCAAAAGGCTGATATGTTGTGTAAATGTTAACTCTGTTATCTACCTATCTCTTCTTCCATCTTTTCAGAAGTAAGATAGAGGCGGCATTTGTTTATGGGTACTTGGGTTTTGAGCTCCCGCTCCTGGTTAAATTTCCTGCGGCTTGTTTTTTGAATCCCTACGCATCGTAAATGAATCTGGAGCCTTAACATCACCCCTATTCATTTCTGCCTGGAGCCTTCTCCTCTCTTTTTTGCCTTAGGAAGTGAAAAATGAACTGATAACGAAGGAGAGTTTGCTTTAATTTCCTGAAGAGAAGTTGTGGGATAATAATTTGAGAACTTACTATTTATTGAGGCATCCTCACAGAGTTTGTGCAGACACGGTTTCATTATACTAACTGCTACGTGCTGAGGGCCAAGTCGCTTCCTTCGTGTCTGACTCTTTGTGACCCTGTGGATGGTATGCAGTCCGCCAGGCTCCTTTGTCCATGGGATTCTCAAGGCAAGAATACTGGAGTGGGTTGCCACGCCGTCCTCCAGGGGATCTTTCCGACGTAGGTTTCGAACTCTTGTCTCTTAGGTCTTCTGCAGTCTCACGCAGATTCCTTACCAGGAGCCCCCTGAGAAGCCCTGTTATTGTCCTACATAGTGCCTTGCATTTAACAGCTACTTTGAATACCTTGCCAAATTTGTTTTATCATTCTTTCTATGTATCTGTCTCTGTATATATATTTCTTATATATATTATTTATATATCATATATTTTTATATTGGGCTTTCCTGGTGGCTCAGCAGTTAAGAATCTGCCTGCAGTGCAGGAGCCACAGGAGACCTAGGTTCGATCCTTGGGTCGGGAAGATCCCCTGGAGAAGGGCATGAAAACCCACTCCAGTATTATTGCCTGGAGAATCCTATGGACAGGCAGTCCATAGGGTCACAAAGAGTTGGGCATGACTGAAGTGACTTAGCACACATATTATCTATATTTTTTCCAAACCTCTTGACAGCAGGTTTTGGAAACCATGCCCCTTTGTCCTTAAATATTTCAGCATATATTTTCTAAAATGAATATTCACCCCAGGATATTTGACAATGAATACTGTTGTCTAATTACACATCTCATATTTTTCAAGTTGCTTTCATTTTTTTTTTATGGTGATGCTTTTCTTTTTGCTCCAGAATTCAATACAGAGATATAAATCTGGAATAGTTTTTTGGCCCTTTTTTTGATTTTCATGACATTGACATTTTTGAAGAATTTAGGCCAGTTATTTTTTAGAGGTCTTTCAAATTGGGTTTTGTCTGATGTTCCCTCATGACTAGAGTCAGATTACGCAATTTTGGCAAGAATATTAAATAAATAGTTAATGTGTCATGAGCTAAATAGAGGATACAATCTGATATAGATTCCCTAAGTGTGAATTGTCCATCACTGGACAGTTTGAAGAATAGTGGGCAAGGAGTCAGTCCAGTGCAGAATCCAAAACCCAGTGTGGAAGCCAAAATCCAGTGTGAGATCAAGTGCTGCTGTTAATCGGGTAATACTGAATTATAATAATAAAAATGATGATGGTGATAATAGTGATAACTTGTTAATATCTCATTAATCTTTCAACGATCTCATGAGGTAAAAATGATTCAGACTTATGAATGAGGAAGCTGAGGCTTGGGAAGATCAAGTTCCTTGCCCAAGGTCACACAGGTAGAGAAGGGCAGAGGCAGAGGTCAAACAAACCCAAAGTAAACTGACCCTAAATCATATGCTGCTAAACCCACATGCTGGAGCAGAAGCCACCTTGCTTGTTGAAAATTCATCTCTAAAAGAAGAGTGAGTTAAACAGAATGAATAAGCTAGTGCTTTCCAGCCTTATGGATTTCAAGAGCAATGAAAATAGTTTTAAAAATTGAGGGACAGACACAGGGCTTATAATACTTTATTCTTCCAAGTAAGAGTATTAAGATTTAAAACCAAATGTTATCTAATATCAGTACTGTTTGATAAAAAGGACATTTTAATATGTAACTATAGAAAAGCCATATTTTCAGAACAAAGAACATTCTTTGAAATGGGATATATGAGTTTTGTAACGTACGCAGTACCTTGTCATTAATATTCCCAGTTCACTGGGGCCTTGTGAAAGCTCTTCCCAGAACAGACCCTGTCTGGGTCTGGCCTCTGGGGAGCCCTGTGTGACGGTGTCTTCTTGCTGTTTCGTCCAGTGACTTTATTCTCCTTGGGCAGGCGCGGGAACGGTGCACGGTGAGCCGGTGTAAGCCTCCTCCGGAAGGCGGAGACACAGCATCCAGGGGTGTGGATGCTGTCAGCCCTCGAGATTTACTACGGATTGCCTTTCTCCTTCCTCCATAGTTCCTTGTTCACTACTCCCTGCCATGTATTTTCTCCTCTTGTCCCCACCCCTGATGCCTGGATTAGCGACTCAGTAGCTGTGGCACACGGGTTTAGTTGCCCCATGGCATGTGGGCCCGTAGTTCCCTGACCAGGGTTTGAACCCGTGTTGCTGGCATTGGCAGGTGGATTCTTAACCACTGCACTGCCAGAGAAGTCCTCCCCCCCTTTTTTTTTAAATAAACCTCTTCCCTGTTATTTTCTCTTGCTTCTCTGCTCCTTCTCCCTCACTTTCAAGGAATAAGGTGACTGAATACAACATCACCATTTGGGTAGTGTAGGCACAGAGTATCGCCTGTCTTGTGTCTGAGGGCTCAGGATGGATGGTCTCGAAGGAGGCTTCTGTCAGTTAAGCTTGTCCTGGCACCGAGTGCATTTGTTTCATATTTTATTTTTCATTTTATGAATGTGTCTTTTATTACTATATTAAATAATCATACCTTGAAATGGGTCTAATAGCTCTTGTAATGTCAGAGTAACTGTAGAAAACATTTTATAGCGTTGTATCAACTGTGATGTGACATTAAAGTAGCTTTGTCGGGGTTTCCCTGCTGGTGCTAAGTCTCTGTGTGCCCGGAGCAGGGGCCCCACGTTTGATCCCTGGTCAGGGAACTAGATCCCATGTGCTGCCATTAAGAGTTTGCATACCACACGTGCCACAACTAAGACCTGGCACAGCCACAAAAATTTTTCAAAAGTAGTTTTGTCACAGGTGACACGGTAGCAGATACTACTACTATTACTATGAAAGTGTGATACCTACAGTCATAATCAAAGGAAAAGCTAAAGTTCACCTAAAGGTGAGGGAAACTCAAGATGTCATTCTTTTCCATTCCTGGTTCATAGATTCCCTGAATTCTATGCGTGGATACCTTGATGGGGACATCTGTGGACCCCAGATTAAAAGCCCTGGTTTAACGTCTCTGTTCCCTGCCCACTTCCTCATCTTCCATTCATCTCTCAAGTTTACGATTCCTCAGATACCTGTTGAGTGCTGATGTGTACAGGGCAAGCAGTGTTTTGTAATCTGGCTTTGCTCCCTTGGCCCAGAGTCCTTATTCTCACCAAAGTCACAAATCTCCCCTCAGATTCAAAGGACACTTTTCCATCTGCATTATCACCCCTTCTCTGTGCACCCCCAGGGAACCAAGCCATTTTCTCCTTGGGACTTTCTCCTTCCTGGGCTTCTGCAGTATGCTTCTCTACGGCTGTAACACAGTGGTTTTAAACCCTCACATAGGGAGCTTTTCTTTCTTATAAAATTTTACCGCTACTATCATTATTTTGGCTTCAATGGGTCTTTGTTACACCCCTTGAGCTCTTGGTTGTGGTGTGTGGGCTTCTATAGTTGCCACGTACATGGCTTAGTTGCCCCTGGCACATGGAATCTTAGTTTCCTGACCAGGGATCGAACCTGCATCCCCTGCATGGGAACATGAGTTCTTAACCACTGGACCACCAGGGAAGTCCCTTAGGGAGACTCTTCAAAACATCGGTTTGGGGCTCTGTTCTCTGGATATTCTGAGAAGGATGTAGGAGGGTCCAGACTACACAAATAATTCCATTGTTTTGTACCAATGGTTGAGAATCACTTCCCAAATGATTGAGGAGTGCTTAATGTATGTTTTACGCCCACAGTCATGTCAATAATCATCATAAACACAGTTCTCATTTTAGACAGGCCTTTTTCTTTTTCCCACCGAGTCTTAAAGCACAGGTCTCACTTAATTGTTTCTCGGCTTCATCTCCCTTCTTCCAAGTGAAAATAAAACTCCACTTCCTTCCACAAAGTGAGTTATGGATAAGTGAGGCAATGTCTGCAAAATCTTTCTGGAGTCAAACGTATTCTGTAAAAATAAAAATCATACTTTATTTTGGAATAAAGCAGACTGGGAGAAGACAGAGATAGATGATAAATTCCAGGGGTGGCTTGTCTTTCCAAGCTAATTCATTGACAGTGGTAAATAATCATAATCATAAATATCAGTATTGTATCAATAATAAGCAATGCCAGTCTATGTGTGAGAATGTGGGACAGGCAGAAAGTGAACTTTTGCAGGTGTGAGATTTGTGACTAGCAGACCTAGGGCAAGGTCATAGAATTTGAAAGACATATTGACTCTCAAAGTTGGAAGGAACCTTTTGATCCTCCGTCTCCATTCTTTATCTGGTGCTTTCATGCTTGAATCCTTGTGAAAACAGCCAGTCGGGAGCACGTTATCATTTTCATGAGTCCCAGGTATATTTGCTTTTGTTGGCCTTTTGCTTCATAAAAAATATTTAAAATTGCATTTTGTGACCCCACTGAAGTAAAGCCGACTATAGACCAGGCTGGGTTCATTATCATATGTTTATTATTATTACCTACATTTTTCTTATGATTGTAAAAGGAATCAAAATGAAAACATTTTTCAGGTTCCTAAAAGAGTTATAGGCCTTACTCACTTGCTTCCTGTACTTTAAAGAAGTCAGTCGTGCTTCTGAAGAGGAGACTCTTTATCTTATGGAGCAGCCTATATGTTCCATTTAAGGGCAATTGAACTTGATAGAAAGTTCTTTCTTATTTTGAACTAGAAGTTGGCTTTTTTTTTCTTTAAAAACTTTTATTCTAGTTCTTTCCCCTAAAAATAGTCTATTCCTTCTTCCTCATGTCCTAGGGAAAGTGTGAACCATAGACCAGGAGCATGGACATCACTTGGAGGCTGATTAGACATGCAGAATCTCAGCTTTCACCCTGTATAACTGAATCAGAATCTGTACTTTACAAGCGCTTCAGATATTCACATTAAAGTTGGAGAAATGCTATACTGGAAAGAAAAATAATAACATGCATATATTGAATGCTGCTCTATGCTGGGCACTGTTTTAAGAACTTTATGTGGATTGCTTAATTAATCCTTTCAATACCCTTATTTATTTTTCCCCTTTTACATGTGGGAAGATTGAGGCACAGAGATGAGTGACTTGCTCTAGGTTTATCCATGAGGAAGTGGTATGCAAAATTCAAATGGCACCTCCATGCCTTTTTTCCAAAATTGAAGGATAGTTGATGTACAGGAATATTATATAAGTTATAGGTGTATAATATAGTGATTTGAACTTTTGAAGATCATACTTAATTTATAGTTATTATAAAATATTGGCTATATTTCCTATGTTGTACAATATAGCCTTGTAGTTTATCTTATGCCCGTACTGCTTATATGCTCTTTACCTCCCTGTTAGTTTGCCCATCCTTCGGTGCTTCTTTCAAGAAAAATTTGTTGCTTCCTATCTCATGTCCAGATTGCCAGGGCAGGAGCAATTTGTTTATACCACTTAACCCCACCCTCTTGCTGTAGCTAACTGGAGGAGAGACCAATCCCTGATTCATTGCCAGGCAAATCTATAGCTAGACTATAATTTATTATTTGGGTGGTCTGCTAAAAACCAGTAATTGATAAGCTGGGCTTTGTTAAGATTAAAAACATCTGCTCTGTGAAGACAGTGTCACAAGAATGAGAAAACAAGCCACTGACTGGAGGAAATACTTGCAAAAGACACATCTGGTAAAGAGTTGGCTTTTTTTTTATGTGAAGGATTTATTAAAATCTAAAACCCCGTACGTTTACACGTATGTGATTAGAAAATAGTGTCAATTTTCTCCACCATATTCTCCTTCTGAACCAAGTAGGCAAACTCATGTGTTTAAAAGGGAAAAGGCGACATTTTTCGTTACATTTCTTCCTGTTGGTAAAGGATTGTTTTCCAAAATACACAGAACTTTAAAACCCAAGGATAAGAGAACCAACAACTCAGTTAAAAAAATGGGCCAAAGACGTTAACAGATACCTCATCAAAGAAGATACACAAATGGCAAACATAAAAAAAATATGCTTGCAGCATATATCATCAGAGAAACATCAATTAAATACACCTATTAGAACTGCCAAATTCTGGAACACTGACAGCACCAAATGCTGGAGAAGATGAGGTGCAATCGGAATGCTAATTCATCGCTGGAGGGAATGCAGTCCATGGGGTTGCAAAGAGTTGGACATGACTTATCGATTAAACAACAACAACAATGATGCCAAATGATTCAGCCGCTTTGGGAAACAGCCTAGGGTTTCTTACAAAATGAAATGTACTCTTACCATATGATTCAGAAATCTTGCACCTTGGTGTAATCCAAAGGAGTTGGAAAACTTACGTTCATACAACAATATGCACTTGGATGTTTATAGGAACTTTATTCATAATTGCCAAACCTGGGAAGCAACTGAGATGTCCTTCAGTAAATGAATGAATAAATGACTGTGGTGCTTCCAGACAAGGGAGTATTACTCAGTGCTAAAAAGAAGTGAGCCATCAGGCCATGAGGCTTCCCCAGTAGCTAAGCCACCAAGAATCCACCTGGGGTGCAGGAGATGAGGGTTCAGTCTCTGGATTGGGAAGATTCCCTGGAAAAGGAAATGACAACCCACCTCAGTATTCTTGCCTGGAAAATCCCATGGACAAAAGAGCCAGGTGGGATACAATCCATGGGGTTGCAAAAGAGTTGGACATGACTTGACAACCAAATGACCACAATCAGGCCATGAAGACATGGAGGAAAGTTAAAAGCATATTATTTAGTAAAAAACAAAGTCAACTGAAAGAGTTACATACTTGGAATTATATAGTATGATTCCAGCTATATGACATTTTGGAAAAGGCAAAACTAAGACAGTGAAAAGATCAGTGGTTGTCAGGGGTTGGAGGTTGGAGAGGAGAGATGAATAGGCAGAACATATAGGATTTCTAGGGCAGTGAAAATACTCTGTGTGATATTATAATGATGGATCTGTGTAATTATGTATTTTTCAGAACCCATAGAATGCATGAAACCAAGAGTGAACTCTGATGGCAACTACAGACTTTGGGTGATTATGACGTGTCAGTGTAGGCTTATCAATTGTAACATATGTGTGGCTCTGGTGAGGAATACTGATGATGGAGGAGGTTATGCCTGTGTGGGGGCAGGGGGCATATGGGGAGTCTCTGTACTTCCCTCTCAATTTTGCTGTGAACCTAAAACTGCTCTAAAAAATAGTCTTTTTTTTTAAAGTCAGACCACTGAGATTCTCACTCAGTGGTATTTAAATGAAGCCACTTGGAAAGAATTTGTTAGTTGTTAGGGGAAGAAGCAGATGGGGGCCAGATGAGTCATGTTAAAGGTGACTTTTCTATAAAAAGGTACTTGAGCTTCTGCTCCTATAGTGTCTGGATCACTTGAAGTTCAAATCTACTCTCCCACCATTTTTTCTAGGAGGCCCAAGCCTATTATGGCTTCATCGCTTGGATTCCCAGGAGGCTTCTTAGGTCTGGGAAGGCTAATTCTTCTTCTAATCCCTTTTTACCTGAACTAGTTTGAATGAGTTACTGTTGTTTATTATCATAAAAGGGCTTCTCTGGTGGTTCAGTGGTAAAGAATTCACCTGCAATGCAGGAGACATGGGTTTGATCCCCGAGTTGGGAAGATCCCCTGGAGAAGGAAATGGCAACCCACTCCAGTATTCTTGCTGGGAAATCCCAGGGACAGAGGAGCCTGGCAGGTAACAGTCCATGGGGCTGCAAAAAGTCAAACACAACTTAGTGGCCAAACAACAGCAACAGCAACAACATTATTATAAAAAACAAGCTACAATGATATGTACTCACATATCTGAAAATACTTGTGCATCACCTGAGAGATCCTACTCTAAGAAAAAGCCCCCCAATTCAATCAGTTAAACTCTATGTCTGATGTCCACTCCCTCTCTTGGTCCTTCCTCTCTGGACCTTACAGTTACAGCCTTCAAAAATGGACTAATATGAAGACTGGAATTGGAAGCTCCTTTTATGGAGAAATTTGAAGGGAAAAGAGTAAGTCAGCTAGCCTCAAAATGTCTTCCTTAGCCCCTGGCAAGACTCTTCCCTGGAGTCCTAAAATTGCTTCTGTTTACAAGAGGGTCTTTAAAGGGGCTACAATTCAACTTGCTGAGAGCCAAGCTCTGTGCCAATGAGAAGGAGTAAGTCTTTTGAAGAAAAGGGGTGAGAATTAAGGGTGGAGAGAAAGTCCAAGTCCAGAGAAGTTTTTTTCTAAGCCTGCTCTGGCTTGAAGGCATTTCAGAGGAGAAATCCTGGTGGAAGACTGGGGAAGGAAGAAGTGTGCAAACTGGCAGGAGACTAGTTTGCAGCAGTAGACAGACCATGGTCTATTTCCCCTTGTGGTTGTCGTGTTCAGGTCAGTACTAACTTTAGCCCTGCAGTCCTCAAATGAGGACAGTCCACTAGTGGATTAAATCCTCCTTAAATGACTGAGAAGCTTTTAGCCAGAGATCAGAAGAAAGGAAATGAAATTATTTCATCTGTTCTCTGCCTGATTTCCGGGGAAGCCGTTCCCCAGTGTTTTGCATAATAATAAAACCTTCTATTCATATAGCATTGATCCCCCCAGAAGCTTGAAGTCCTCCATAAGCATTTTATCAGCTGCTCTCACTCTGGGTACCTGGGAAGGATGGAGGAAGAGAGGACAGCATTTGGCTTGTTTTCTTTCCTTGGTCATTCTTAGCTAAGACTGCAGGCCCTCTGAAACAGAGCATGGGGGAAGCAAACCCAAAGTCTCTCTCAGTATATAAATAGATTCACAGAATTAGCCTTTCCCTGGCTTCATGCTGGATGGGTGTCCAATTACCCACTACTGTGTAATTAATTATCCTTATTCCATCATTTATTTGCCTCCTTTCATTGTGGTAATTATCCTTGTTCTTGGTTAAGGAAGCTGGGGCACAGAGAGGCCACGCAGAATGACTGCATTCTTATGCCAGGCCATTGGCTGTTCCGGAGCAAGCAATATCAAACATTTAGCTACCAACCCATGTCTCCACTTTCTTCCTGCCTGTAGTGAGCAGGGACTGTTTGAGAGCCCAGGTGAGCTGGGTTTGTCGTGAAACAAGTCTGAAGATGAAAGACAGATACCACATGAGCTGGATAGCATGATTCCAAGGTGGTGGGCTGACCTTTAGACACTCTCTCCTCAGACCCACATCCAATGCCATTCTCTTCAGATCAGGCTGCCTCTCTGGGACACAAAAATTTCAAGAAAAAAAAAAAAACTATCAGAAGGGTGTTTCAAATGGTGCTGGGACATAAATAGCTATTGCAAAAAAGAATGTTGCCTCAGTGATACGATGACTGAATCAGCACCGCGTTGAATTAGCAGCAATCTGGTCTTCAGGGTAATAGAGTGATGGTAAATGAACATCATTACATTTTTACCCCGTGAATGAGTTCTTTGGAAAAAGACAAACAGCTTCCAGGTGTCTTGCCGCAAGATTTAAACAACTGAGTCACTTAGCTTGGTGGAGGAACAAGTGGCAGCATAGAGTCTCCTCATGATTCAGCAGCTGCCAACTTGGATTGTCCCCAGTTCCAACTTTAGCATCTTTCTTTAGTCACTCTACCGCATAGTCAGTTCTCTCCTATAGATGCACAATAGAAGGAAATTCTAATGAAGGTGACAAAGCTGCCACCGTCCCGCCTGACCAAGCATCCCCTGAGATAATAAGCTACCCTTGCCAGGAAAGACAGTTCCTGAGAGGAACCACCTGCGGAGATCCCAGGTCAGGGCCTTGAATCATTGGCCATCTCTGAGCACACTTTAATGATGTGCTGAGTCCTCTGGTCACCAAGGAGACAAGGTAATCCCTCAAGAATGTCCTCAGGTGGCTCAGCCCAGACTCCGCTGTGAGGGCAGGAGGTGGGAAGGAGCAGCGGGAGTGCTGTTTGGACCTCTTGTCTCTGTATTAACTGGACATTAGCTTGACGTGTGACATTAGGTGGGTTGGGACTCTCTGGGTCTTAGTTTTCTCATCTATGGGGTTAATGACCTGGAACTGCTGGGGAGGGATTAGAAAGGATAAACTTACCGAAAAGCCTGGAATATATGGCCTATTTCATTAGCATAAAGGCATCCAAGGCCTTTGTGTTGACTGATAAAACTGAGAGCCTATATTTGTCTACTGATGGTGGATTTCAGGGCCCATCAGTCCACTGAGGAATTCCCAAACAGATGAGTTTGGTGAAAGAACAGAATTCCCCAATTAAAGAAAAAGCAAAGAACAGGATACTCCAAGGAAAAATTAATTAAAAATTAATTCTAGTGACTGAATTAAAAATTTTATCTAGAAAACCTTCAGAAGGAATTCAGCCTAACATATAAAGAATGGTTTACCAGTGGACCTAACCATCTTCCCATTGATTATAAAGAAAGAAAAATCCTCTGTTAAGTCAGGGATCTGAAACTATTGTTGATGTCGAGAGGGTAGGGTTACCATGGCAAGTGCCAGAGAAGGGTGTTGGTCTGCACAGAGCTTAAAAATAGAAAATTTGGAAAGTGTTACTATGTCTTCATTGTTGTCCAGGAAAGCAACAATGGTTGACTGGTTCCAGTTCTTTAGACAGAGTGGAAAGGGGGCAATTCATTAAGTTCTCATAGCCCAAGAAAAAGAGCCCTTAAACATAGTCCATGTACTCTGCTGTAATTTTGTCTTCACCAAACAACTTTCTGATCTGTAATTTGTTTGTTAGTCATGATTAATGAGAACCTACTGTTTACTGCATACAGCCAACTCATTGGAAAAGCCCCTGATGTGGGAAAGATTGAGGGCAGAAGGAGAAGAGGGAGTCAGAGGATGAGATGGCTGGATGGCCATCTCATGCAATGGACATGAACTTGGGCAAGCTTCAGGAGGTGGTGAGGGACAGGGAGGCCTGGTATGCTGCAGTCCCTGGGGTCACAAAGAGTTGGACACGACTGTGTGACTAAATAACAGTGTGCCTGGCCTTGTCTTCATAGGCACACTTCATGGCACACTTCATGTGCATTTTCATACATGGCTACTCACAGCAACCTTTTGAGGTAAGTATCGAGAACCCTATTTTTAGAGGAAGAAACAGGATTCAGTTCAGTTCATTTCAGTTCAGTCGCTCAATGTGACTCTTTGCGACCCCGTGGACTGCAGCACGCCAGGTCTCCCTGTCCATCACTAGTTCCTGGAGCCTGTTTAAACTCATGTCCATTGAGTTGGTGATGCCATCCAACCATCTCATCCTCTGTCGTCCCCTTCTCCTCCTGCCCTCAATCTTTCCCAGCATCAAGGGCTTTTCCAGTGAATCAGTTCTTCGCATCAGGTGGCCAAAGTATTGGAGCTTCAACTTCACCATCAGTCCTTCCAATGAATATTCAGGACTGATTTCCTTTAGGATGGGCTGGGTGGATCTCCTTGCAGTCCAAGGGACTCTCAAGAGTCTTCTCTAACACTGCAGTTCAAAAGCATCAGTTCTTCGGCCCTCAGCTTCCTATGTGGTCCAACTCTCACATCCATACATGACTAGTGGAAAAACTAAGAAGGGAAAAAACTAAAGACTAAGGGTGGTTAGGTCATTTCCTCAGTTACTCATCAAAAACAGTAGCGCTGTGATTTAACGCTACTTGGTCTAACTTTCAATGCCTTCTTTCTTTTCTGTATGCTGCTGCCTCTTGGAAAGAAACTGCTTGATGCTTCTGGTTAGTTCTAATCTTGCACCAGAGTTGTCTCCCTGGCTGGAAATGGCCACAGCTGGTGGGACTCAAGTCCCTCAAACTGGTTATTTCTGGGTGAACTTGTTATTGGGTTTGAATGGAGAGGATGGAAACAGATCAGACCTTGAACTGCAGTAGTCTCATTCTGGTAATGTCTAAGCAGCCCTGACAAAAATAGGCTGTCACTTCTTCCCCTTATATTTTGGCACCGATTACCCTCTGGAAAGACTTGCGAAGACACAAAACATTCTCTGTGTGGCATCTTTAAATGGGAAGCATGCTGAAATTTACTTTTTCCTCCACAGGAAAGCTCTAAATTAAATGGATACAAGTAGTTTGATATTAAGGCTTTTGTTTTCACAGCTGCTTGAAATAGCTCTGGCTTTCCTGGTTTGATTCATGATAACTTCGGCTGAAATTACATGTGTCTAAAGATGGGACTTGCAGGTCAGAGCTCCTGAATGGATATTGCTCTTTGTTTCAATGGGATCTGCTCATTTTAGCTCAAAGCAGCCCTTGACCCACACATGAATATGAAAAGCCCATAGACGTCTCTCAATATGGATCATTTTATCTGGATGATCTCAGCAATTCATATAGATTGTGTTTGCATTTAAGGGGGTGTTTTAGCAATTAACATTAGGCTTCCCTTTTAACTGGAAAGGTTCACAGTGAAGTGCCTATATTGCATATTTGTAGCAAGGAATTGGCTTTCCAGGTGGCGCTAGTGGTAAATCCACTTGCCAGTGCAGGAGACCTAAGAGATGCAAGTTCGATCCCTGGGTTGGGAAGATCCCCTGGAGAAGGGAGTGGCAGCCCACTCCCATTTTCTTGCCTGGAAAATTTCATGGACAGAGGAGCCTGGCAGGATACATTCCATGGGGCTGCAAAGAGTCAGACACGACTGAGGGACTGAACACACACAGTGAGGGACAGCAGTAAGGTGGGGGGGTGGTGGCAGCAGAGAGAAACCAAGCTGTGCGGTGGCCTGGGTTTTTTTTGTTTTTCTTTTTTAAGCTCAGGGGAGACTTCTGAAGGAGGCAATCTGTCTTCAGATATTTGGGGGACTCACTTGCCCTGGCCAGGAAGAAGTAGGCTTCCCCTCTTCTTGGACTCAGAGAACTTGCGCTAAAAAATGTAGGTGCAGGGAGATAGTCGGGGGGGGGGTGGTTAGAAATCTTTAGGTTAGGATATGTGGAGAGTTTACTCTAAGGAACAACTCTAGGGCATTAATGTTCTTCGGAATGGTAGAGGGGGATACCTCCAGTAGAGTGTGCTCCCCGTCACTGGGGTGCAGTCACGCCAGGGAAACTATGGTTTGGATTCCAGCATTGGGTGAGAAGTTATACCCAATCACCATGAAATTCTCCAGGCAAGAATACTGGAGTAGATTGCTACTTCCTTCTCCAGAAGAATACTGGAGTGGGTTGCTATTTCCTGTTCTAGGGGATCTTGCTGACCCAGGGATCAAACACACGACTCCTGTGTCTCTTGTATTGCCAGGCAGATTCTTTACCACCGAGCTACCTGGGAAATCCGGTTCACACTTTGATTGAGATACTAACATCAGTTACTCTTACTGGAATCATATATGAGAAATCATTTGACAGTGTATGTTGGAAAGAGCATTTATGCACTAAAACCTCACTAATTTAAAATAATTGAGTGTGCATGCAAATGGGAAAGCCAGTTTGGTTGGTGAAGTTGATTATGAAGTGATTGTAAATAATAAAAGGCCATTTTATGACTTTCAAGTCCATGGTTGTGGGGAATTATGTGTGCTGAAGTTGCTTGATCAAGGTCCTGCTTTAATGAATAGGGAATGATTTGTAATCAACATATCAGAGCACCAGATTCGCTGGCCTCTGCTTAGATTAGAATTAAATCATTTGTAATTCAGAATGTATGAAAACAGTTGGTCTCTTAAATAAATAAAGAGGCCCCTCAGACTTCAATTTCAAGTATTTATTTGCTGTCAGCCTTTCCTTTTTTTCTGTTGATAGTGCAAAGGGAGGCTTCTGTTCAACGCCTGTCAAAATGTCACAATTTAAAAACAAACAAAAGTGCGCTATGAATAAATGAAATTTTTTGCTATATTTTTGCCAGGAGGATTCTCGGTTTCTTAGGTTGAATAATAGATTGCTCAAAACTCAGGGAAGGAAACTATCTGGGGAGCTACAGATATCTAGAGGGAGTGACAAAAACTGGATTTAACATTTTTTCCCATTCACTCATTTAACTTTAATGTTCAAAAGACCATGTATAGTATGATTCTATTTACATGAAATGTCCAGAACAGGCAAATTCTCAGAAACAAAGTAGATTAGTAGGGTGGAGGAGATTTGTTGGGGTGGGAAATTTGCGGGGAACAGAGAATAACTGCTGACGAGTATGGGGTTTCTTTTTGAGGGGATGAAAATGTTCTAAAACCTGTTGTGGAGATGATTATACAACTTTGTGAGTATACTAAAAAGCGTTGAGCACCAGAAGTAAATTGTGTGGTATGTGAGTTGTATCTCAATAATTATGGAACTGTGTTATGAGTCAGACACTGCTCTGGGCACTAGAAATAGAATATTAAGGAGATTAAGTCCCTGTCCTCAGAGAGCTTACATTCCAGTGGGAGAGTCAGGTAACAGGTGTGTGGGCAAATATGTGAAAACACAATTTTAGGATGAGATAGTATGCTGAAGAAAAATAAAGGATGAGGAAGTAGAGTGATGTGTGTGCATGCAAATGTGAACGAGTGTGTCCCCACATCTGTGTGCGTGTGTTATTGTGTGCATATGTGTGTGCATGTGTATGTGTGCATTGTTTATATATATGTGTGTCTGTGTGTGCACACATGTTCTCTATTTTATTTTCTTTTTTAAAATGATCATTGTAGTGAAACCAAGCAGGACCCTGTGGGACTTTCTAGGGACAGATTCCAGTTTATCTGTCTCTTTTTTTAAATGATTTTATTTTTATTTGTTTATTTTTGGCTGTGCTGGGTCTTCTTTGATGTGCAGGCTTTTCTCTAGCTGTGGTGAGCCGAGGCTACTCGCTAATCTGGTGCGTGGACTTCTCATTGCAGCGGCTGCTCTTGTTGGGAGCACGGGCCCTAGGGCACGCAGGCTTCAGGAGCTGCAGAAGCTGGGCTCAGAAGCTGTGGCTCACAGGCTCTAGGGCACATATTCAGTAGTTGTGGCTCATGGGCTTAGTTGCTCCATGGCATGTGGGATCTTCCTGGACCAGGGATTGAACACATGTCTTCTGCACTGGCAGGCGGATTTTTTTTTTTTTTTTACCAATGAGCCACCAGGGAAGCCCTTTATTTTTTATTTTAAAAAACTTTTACTTTTTGGCCATGCTGTGAGACATGTGTGATCCTAGTTCCCTGACCAAGGATTGAACCCATGTCCCTTGCAATGAAAGCACAGAGTCTTAACCACTGGGTCACTAGGGAAGTCCCACATGTTCTCTATGTTTTAGATAGGATGAGTAGGGAGGACCTCTGTGGGTCCTCCCAGAATGAGTCATCAAGATGATTGGAGTAAGGACATCTCAGACAGTGCAGACCCTAAGGCAGGGATAGTTCTGGCCTGTGCAAATAAGAAGAGAAACTGGGAACATGAGAGAAGTAAAGCTGGAGAGGATGGCAGGGGTCAAGTCGTGCAGGGTAATAGCCTCGATAATAATATTTGTGAATTATTTTAAGAGCTCAGTCGTAGCATCGATAATGACTACTAACTTTGCGTGCCATTTTTGCAGTCCGTAATTCCTTCTCACTGCCATTATCTAGTCTGACGCTCACAACAACAGGAGAAGTTGCAATTAGTCGTCTGAGTCTAGAGATAAGGAAAATGTGGGAAACTGTTTACAATTCTCCCTGCTCCTTGAGCCTGTGACCCCACTTCAGCACATGATGCGTGGCTGGGATTCCTACTTCCTCAGTCCCTACATCAGCACTTGGTGGGCAACGTGTAAGCCCTGTGAATGTTTATGGAACAGACTGCTTTGAGGTCACAAAGCTCGTGGACAAGCAAGTCACGACTTGGTCATCTCATTCCACACCCCGTTCTTTTGCACTGACTCAGATGGCTCATGTTGCTTTGCCCATCAAATCACAGAAGATGCGGATGACAGAGTCCTCAGGGGTCATTGACCCTGTAGGTTGACATTTATATGCTCTGCGACCTGTGGGAGTTTACATAGTTTCCCAGAACTCTGCCGAGAGGGTTGATCAGCCTCTCCTATAATTACACAATCCCACTTTAATGGAGGAGTAAGTTTTGATTAGCATATTCTATTAGGTGACTGTAGCATAATTAATTTTTATCCACTGACTCTTAAAGTTTCGTGCTTTTCACCTCTGTCTTACCATTCAGGCAAGCTCCCTCTTGGCAAATCCTACAGTCTCCACCTTTCATTTACCTAACAAGGTGATTCGGAACATGAGTTCAAACACTGAAGCAAATCTAAATCCTGGCCTTGCTCTTAATGGATGTATGACGTTTGACAGTCATTCTGACCTCTAGTTTTTCCATCGGTAAAATGGAGATAATGATATTATTGATCTCATAGGACTGTTTCGAAAGTTTAAAGTGTTCAGAGCGGTAGCTGGAACAGAGTAAGCCTTCAGTAAATGTTAGCTATTGTTATCTACTATGCTTATCCACCCCCCCCCCCCCCCCCCCACCAAAGACCACCCACTGTAGAACTGTGGTTAAGGAGGCAAGATGTGAAATGATTGCTTGTCAGTGCTTCTCAGTACACAGAATTTCGGATGTTATCTTGGAAAGATAATTAGATGGTCAAAATACATCCTTGGATTGAAACACAGCATGTGCCCAGATGGAAACTAGGTTGATTAACTCCTGAGCATTCCACACTGGGGTTAAGGGAGGGAGTGATTAGTGAGTCTACCCAAATACACTCTTCCATGTGAGTCTCTATGGCTCTTATGAAACTCTCCAATTGGAGGCTATTTTTACCAGGTGATGATAGAAATTGGGAGTTGGGGATTCAGGAGAACAGCACAGGCGGGGATAAAAACCATTGATAAAAAGAGCCATTTGTCTCCCTTCTCTTTCCCTCTTTTAGATTCTGAACGAAGCTGCTCTTTCTGGTGTCTGCTGCTGTTTTGTCTCCTGTTTGCAGATTGTCATTGTTGCCAGGTAACTGCAAAGCCTTCTGGGGAGCTGCCTGCGCTTGGCTGCCTGCTGGCTGGGTGACTGGGAGGGAGGTGCAAGGAGACAGAGGTCAAGGTTGACAGGAATGGAAGCGCCAGTGTCTGTGTATATAAACCAGGGCTGCTGAGACAGCCTCTAGGCTTATGGAAGAAGGGGAAGCCTGAAAACATGGAGATAAAAAGGAAACCCTCAGCACCTCCTTTTCCCATGCATATTAATCTCTGGCACAAATAAAAAGCTAGTAAATATAAAATATTTTGGAAAAGGAATAAATACTTTGACTTACTCTTTTCTTTCTCCTTTAAAAAGAAAACAAATGCCCCTGAACTCCAGAAAACGTGTGTGTATGGACGTGACTGTTGGTGCCATAACCACCCCCACCCAGAGCACCTCAGTCTTCCTTCTCAGTACTCAAGGTCAGCTGCCCCAGAGGCGCTTACTGTCAGTGTTGAAAGTGTGAAAGTGTTAGCTGCTCAATCGGTCCGACTCTGCGACCCCAGGGACTGTAGCCCGCCAGGCTCCTCTGTCCATGGGGATTCTCCAGGCAAGAATACTGGAGTGGGTAACCATTCCCTTCTCCAGGGGCTCTTCCCAACCCAGGATTGAGCATAGGTCTCCTGCATTGCAGGCAGATTCTTTACCAGCTGAGCCTGCAAGGGAAGCCCCAGTGACTTACTGTCAGCATTAGGGGGAAGAGAAATTGTTTTCCCAGGCTATGCAGAGGCCCTTGGAAAGCCATCTCTCGGGTGCTTTTTCTCTCACATATTAAGCACTGATTCTGTTCCTAAATGAGTAATAACTTACACTAGAAAAAGAGCAGAAAGTGAAGCTGAGTAGCAGCCAACTGTCCCCAGCGAATTTCACCATTCATCGGTAAGCTGAGTGTATGTGTGAGAGAATAATCCATTTTCACATGGGCAGTGGCTGTGAATGTCAGCTAAAAGAGACCCGGGAGATGATCCAGATGATTCCTTATTTCAGGGATGAGGAGAGAGCAGAGGTTAAGTGCTGATCAAGTTCAGGGATGAGACTCTAGATCAAACCTTTTGTGGAAGAGAGAAGATGTCACCATAACTCTCTGGCCTCCACGTGTTTCAGAGTCCTCTATCATTAACCTTCAGCCTCTTTCCCCACAGACTTCTTCTGAAACGATTTCCCCGGCCCTCCAAGGGATGTTACTGCCTCTTCATTCTCTTCATTCCCTGCCACCTAAATGGACCTGCCAGCCATCGCTGAGCAGTTTCCCAGACTCATACTTGGTTTCAAGGCCCTTAGTTAGTTGTCTCCTGGTAAGTGATTGCATCATCTCTCTCTGTCAAGAAATGGTTCACTGACTCCAGCTGAAGCAATTTGGTCTTGATTTCTTTATTGATTCCTTCCTTTCCTGAGTCCGTATTTTATATCAACTATTTTTAATGTTTCAAACAGGATCAACCATCAAAAGGGTGCCCAGAGTACAGCTGGTATGGCCTATGGAAATGTGAGAACCCATTATAGGAGATATTAGATTTTTTTTTAATGGACCATCAAGTCATTGGCCTTGGAGAAACAATATTTTCATTAAAAAAAATCTGAGATGCTAAAATATACTTAATTCTATTTTGTTTAAAATACATGGTTTCTTGCATGCATGCATGCTTAGTCACTCAGTCATGTCCGACTCTTTGCAACCCCATGGACTGTAGCAGATTAGGCTTCTCTGTCCATGAGATTTTCCAGGCAAGAACACTGGAATGGGTTGTCATTTCCTCTTTCCGGGGATCTTCCCAACCCAGGGATTGAGCCTGTGTCTCTTGTATTGGTAGGCAGATTCTTTACCACTGAGCCACCTGGGAAGACCACATATGTTTTCTTAAAGCATATAAAAATATTATATAGACTACTATTTATTGAGCACTTACTATATGCCAGATTCTGAAGAGGCTGCTTTACATATGTCATGAAATATTATCAACAATACTATCAGAAAAGGATCATTAACTCCATCTAACACAAGTGGAAACAAAGTCTCAGAGACCTTGCTTAAGGTTGTGCAGAAAGTGGGTTTTTCCTCACTGCAGCTTGTGGTCTTAGGTGGCCTCCATCAACAAAACAATTTTGGTTCCATTCTCATGTGATAGAGGTGAATACAATGTAATGAACTGACATTCTGCAAGCCTGGAACAAAGCAACTGTCAGTTACCTGGTGCTATATAGCAGCACCCCCAAACTTACTTGGTCGCAAGTGCCTTTATCATCTCACAGCTTCTGTGAGTCAGGAATCTGGGCACAGTTTAGTTGGGTTCTCTGGCTCGGGTCTCTGCAGACTGTCTTCAGGGCTTCATCTGGACTGCAGTCATCTCCAGGCTGGACTGGGGAAGGATCTGCTTCGGATCTCCCTCAAGTGGTCGTTGGCAGGACTGAGTTCCTGACTGACTGTTGAACTGGCTTCAGTGCTTCTCCAGTTGTTGGCTAGGAATCACCTGTAGTCGGTGGAACTGTGGCTTCCAAAGATACAGGGGCTTAATCTCTGAAACATGTATATGTTATCTTAAAATTAAAAAAAAAAATTGGGCTTCTCTGGTGGCTCAGGTGGTAAAGAATCCATCAGCAATGTGAGAGACCCAGGTTTGATCTCTGGTCAGGAAGATCCCCTGGAGAAGGGAATGGCAACCCACCGAAGTATTCTTGCCTGGAGAATCCCATGCACAGAGGAGCCTGGCATGGGGTTCCCAAGAGTCGGACACGACTGAGCATCTAACACTTTGACTTTGACCTTAAAATGAAAAAAAAAATGTGGTCAAGTACACGATATAAAATTTACCATATGGTAAAGTTTTTGTGAATGAGATTAAGACTTTAAAAGAAATTATTTATTTATGTATTTTTGACCGCACTGGGTCTTGGTTGCTGAGTGAGGAGTTTCTCTAATTGTGGTGAGTGGGGGCTATTCTCCGCTGCGGCGTGTGGGCCTCTCATTGTTGTGGAGCACAGGCTCTAAGTTCAGGGGCTCAGTAGTTGTGGCACACGGGCTTAGTTGCCCTGTGGCATGTGGGATCTTCTCAGACCAGGGATCAAGCCTGCGTCCCTTGCATTGGCAGGTGGATTCTTTACCTCTGGACCACCAGAGAAGTTCTAGATTAAGATTTTTGAGATGAGATTTTCCTGGGCCCTCTAGGTGGTCCCTTAAAGCCATCAGCAGTATCCTTACAAAAGAGAGGCACAGGGTGACTTGATGCAGGAAAGGAGGGGGCAGTGTGACCATAGACGTGTTGATAGGAATGATGCAGCTGCAAGTCAAGGATGCTGGCACCCACCAGGGCTGGAAGTGCCAAGGAAAAGATTCTCCCCAAGAGCCTCCAGAGGAAGCCACAGCTTTGCTGACATCTGATTACAGCCAGTGAAACTCGTTTCGGTCTTCCAATCTCCAGAATGGAGTGAATACATTTCTGTTGTTTTAAGCTACCAAGTCTGTGCTACTCTGTTACAGCAGGCATAGGAACTGATACAACCCCTCAGTCTCTTGCCACATGGACCTGTCTGCAGGGCATCTCACAAAATGGTAGTTTGTTTCATCAGACTGAGCAAGCAGCAAGAGCCAGAAAGAGAGCATGAGCAAGATGGAAGTCACCTCGTGCAACCTAATTTCAAAGGCGGCTTCCCTGGTAGCTCCATTGGTCAAGAACCTGCCTGACAATGCAGGAGACACAGGTTCAATTCCTGGGTCGTGAAGGCTCCCTAGAGAAGGCAATGACAACCAGTTCAACTGTTCTTGCCTGGAAAATTCCTGGCAAGAGAAACCTGGTGGGCTCCAGTCTATGGGGTTGCAAGAGGCAGACACAACTGAGCACATGAGCACCATTATCATCTCAGAGGCACATCCCATCACTTTTGCTCGAGTCTATAAATTAGAAGGAAGTCACTGGATTCTGGCCCCACGGCAGGGGAGGGGATTACACAAGGGCAAGGACACCAGGAGGCAGGCCTCACTGGGCACCATCTTAGAAGCTTTCCACACAGCAACCATAATATTTGATGTGAGATAAGGGGAAACCAGAAAGTATCTCGAATTGCAGACAGGCCCCTGCTGAGGTTTTTCCATCTCTGTCCCTGGAGGGCTTTTGTTGGGAATGACTTTATTTCCTATAGGATCCATTCTGATTCATTCACTTTGTGGGAGAAGTTCAAGCACATACTCTCTACCCATCCTTTTTACATCAACCTGAAATCTCGCATCTTTCATGTGGACTGTTATGATCAAGTGGAAGCTTTATATAAATTCCTAATACCCTAAATAAACGCATGACCTTTATCTTCTCTGAGAGAGGGGAAAGCAGGAGACACCCGCAGAGAGATTCCATCCAGGGCTGATGTATATGATTTATTTATAACTATTGAGGTGATGTTATTGCTGGGTTTATACTGAAGTTGCATTAAACTCTGGTCATCTGGAAAGGGACATTCCACAGAACAGCAGAATTAATGGAGCTGCCTTCAGATCTCTCCCTTCCCTACCCCAGCCCCTGTGCATCGGCTCTATATTAGGTCCCACTGCTCCCCCAGGGCACTGTTGTCCATGACATAGCTTCACATCTCTTACTGGGTCACAATGCAGCATCCCAGGACTTCTTGGGTGCTTTGCAGACAGACTACATCCTAACCACCTGAGGAATTTGATTAAAATGCATATATCCACACCCAACCCAGTTCTACTAAATCTATGAAATCTGCTGTGGGACCTAGAAACCTATATTTTAAATAAGCTTCCCAGGAAACCAGATTCCCTCCTCAAGCAGCTTTCCTAGCTATTTATGAATGCTACTTCTGCTCTATGATATTCATATTTTTTTGCAGTCACCTTTTAAAGTATTTGGAAATCCTTAACCCATTTATTTCTTAGTAAGTGGTCTTTTACCACTGGTGGTAGGCGTGGTGATTTGGAGTGTTACATATGTAACCACGTAAAGTGTAATGGTGGTGTTTGTATCTTTAGAGTATTTACGGCAAATTGTGTAGGTTTTACTTTTTGGTAATGACATAGAGTTTCTTTTCTTTGTAAGTTTGTTTCAGTGGAAAAGAAGGAGTTGGTTTAAAGAAAACTTTAAACAATTAATAGAACAGGTGGTATACAGATCTGGTGGGCTTCCCTGGTAGCTCAGTGGTAAAGAATCTGCCTGCAATGGAGAAGACCCCGGTTCGATTCCTGGGTTGGGAAGATCCCCTGAAGAAGGGATAGGCTACTCACTCCAGTGTTCTTGGGCTTCCCTGGTGGCTCAGTTAGTAAAGAATTGGCCTGCAAAGCAGGCAAACTGGGTTCAATCCCTGGGTTGGGAAGATCTCCTGGAGGAGGGCATGACAATCCACTCCAGTATTCTTGCCTAGAGAATCCCCATGGACAGAGGAGCCTGGCAGGCTGCAGTCCATGGGGTCATAAAGAGTTGGACACGACTGAGCGACTAAACACGGCACATACAGATTTGGCAGAAATAATGACCAACATAATCAACCAAATGGTTGAAATTTGGGAAATCCTCTCTTTACCCAGAGGAAGGCTCTCTGTGGGTTTCAGATATCACAGTGGGAAGTGGAGGAGGCATTTGGGGGCAGAAAGGGCATCTGTAGGTCACTGCCCATACTGTTGTGTGGGATGGGCCATGGTAATCTGTATGGCATCAAGGTAATCAGAATGAATAAATGAGACATACTTGCAGGTGTGTCTCTTGTGAATAAAAAGCAGAGCAATAAATAATTGCAAACTGGTGCAATAAAGCTGTGTAGAGCCATAAACTTCCTTAATATCAGGACTGGCTCTTGGCAAAATGCAGTGTAGATGAAGCCCCTTCCCCAGGTCCTTTGTTTGTCATTGTCAAAGCACCCACCTCTTCTCCTTTCTTTCCTTTTTCCTTCCTTCTTTCCCACTCTGTCCCCATCAAATTTGTGCTTAAGTTTTCATTGTTTTCAGAGCTGTGTGTGACCCATGTTATTCAAAGCATTGGTCTTCAAATCCTGTTCAATTGAAACATTCTACCACAAAAATTAACTAATGGATACCTTTTCTTAATTTGGAAACAAACAAGAAACCCTTTCTTTTTTAACAATAAAGCAGGGACTTTACTTACAGATAATTATAATATGTCTATTGACATAGATAATTATAATGTTTATGTCATATGATATATGTTAAAACAATTTGATATTTTTGAAAGCTTGATTTGTCATACAATATATTCAATAAGTGTTTTTTTTTCTGGTCTGTTTGAATTTCACTACCCATTTGAGATCTTAGGACTCTCTTGGCCTTATAGTAGCCATGAACCACATGAGGCTTTTGAATCCTTGACTTGGGGATAGTCTGAACTAAGACATGTTGTTAGTATAAAATACATATTGAATTTCAACAACTTGGTGTAACAAAAGAGAATGTAAAATGTACGATTAATAATTTTAAGATATTGAGTATGTGTTAAATTTATAACGTTTTGGCTGTATTATATTAAAATATACCAAGCAAATTAATTTCACCTCTTTCTTTTTACCTTTTTTTAATGTGGCCACTGAAAGTGAAAATAAAAAAAAAAGAAAGTCACTTAGTCGTGTCCTACTCTTTGCTACTCCATGGACTATACAGTCCATGGAATTCTCCAGGCTGGAATACTGGAGTGGGTGGCCTTTTCCTTCTCCAGGGGATCTTCCCAATCCAGAGATTGAACCCAGGTCTTCCACATTGCAGACGGATTCTTTACCAGCTGAGCCACCAGGGAAGCCAAATGTGGCCACTAGAAAATGTAAAATTGTGAATGTGGCTCATATTAGTATGTTAGCAGTTTGCATATTTCTACAAACAGTGTTGCCTTAGAAAATACTAAGTCCAACTTGCAATAAATCCCGATCTTTTATTGACTTGACATTGAGTGATCATAAGCTCTGAGTCTCATGACGTCCTCTGAGTGCTGACAATACAAAGTTAAGTTTTTGTTTCCTAACTTGGGTATTTAGGTCAATTCCCTCATCTCCTTAGTTAATATTAGTAGATTCTATTACCGAGAGATCATCTTGGTCAAGCCTAATTCTTACAAAACCACACCTTATAATGAGACAACATTAAAATGCACAGGAAATTATTTGGATCAACTACAAAGTCAGAGAAGGATGTAGGAGTACCAGGTTATTGAAAACATGTTTGTGACAAGACCAAGATTCCTTCAATTCCTTTCTCTGTGGCTTATAGATGAGCAAATTCTGATCTTTTAAGCTGGCAATAACACCTTCTCAGGTGTGATGTCTGGACATCACAAAGTTTTTTCTGCTGCATGTATCATAAGCCAGGCATTAAAAATTACAACCATAATTATTATGATTGAATTCTTCAGCTTCCAGTCAAATCAATACCTATCTATGAATGTAGAGAATCAGTTTGTATTGTGGTGGTATTGTTATTGTTTAGTCACTCAGCTGTGTTGACTCTTGTGACCCCGTGGACTGAAACCTGCCAGGCTCTTCTGTCCATGGGATTCTAGGCAAGAATATCAGCTGCTGCTGCTGCTGCTGCTAAGTCGCTTCAGTCGTGTCTGACTCTGCGCCACCCTAGAGAGGGCAGTCCACCAGGCTCCTCCATCCCTGGGATTCTCTCCAGGCAAGAATACTGGAGTGGGTTGTCATTTCCTTCTCTAGGGAATTTTTCTGATTCAGAGAGTGACCCCACCTCTCCTGCACTGGCAGGTGGATTCTCTACCACTGAGCCACCTGGGAAGCCCAATTATATTGTGACTGATGTGCTTTTTGTTTACCCTGATCTGAAGTCAAAATAAACAATTTGGTATTCAGGCTGTGTCTTTTGTTCTAGCCATGCCATTAAACAGAATACTATTGGCTTCATGCATCTCTGTTAGTCTGTCAGTGTTGTGACTGTATATACTCCTAATTCTATTGGACAGTGTAGATCTGCCTTCATTACTTTCCTCCTCACCTGGATCCCTGGCTGACCCTTGACATCATCCTTAGCAATATCTCCTTTGCTTCCTTAATCTTCAAGCTGTCTCCAGCCTCCTGGTGCTTCAGTGTGGCCTCAGTTTAGAGAAATGGGTAAGACTCACTCCAGTACATTGTCCCAGCCCTGTCCTGGCCCAGACTGGCACCTGGACCCAAATCCCAGTTGTATCCTAACCCTTATCTGCTGGTTGTATTTGTCCTATCGCACCAAAATTCCTTACACGTTTCATACCTGATGTCCTATGTCAGCTAACAAGTTTAAATAGTCAACAAAACCAATGGAAAAAAAAAATAGCAGATGGCTATGAAAAGACAGCATGATAATTCTGCAGTCTTCACTGAATTCCCCCAGGTAATTGAATATTGAGCATGGTATATCATTTCTTACCCAATGCACTTGGGGCTGTCTGAAACACAAGACAAATAATCTTGCTACAAAATTGTGTTGAGATTTAATTAACAGAAAACACTATAAAACACCTGTTATCAGACACTGTGAAGAGTCACTGCCTATAACCACAGCATGATATATCTGATCATACTCTGTTGTTAAATCCATTCACCTCACTCACACCTTTGATGTTTAAATCCTTTTTCAGAGCAGACTATTAGAACCATGAGATGCACTTGCTTCTGAGTTTGGGTTTCCTGTATGTCCCATATATTGGATATTTTAAGTTCCTAGTTTGACCTTTCAACTTGGTTACATTAGGCTGTTGATGGCTTCACTTGGTGATTTCTGGGAAGCCCCAGCAACAGCTGGCTATCTAGCCAGGACTCCACCTGAGGCAGTGCCACAGGAAATCATCTTTTGAGTTGCCAGGGTGAGGAAACTTTGGTTCTTTTTGCTCTAGCTGCCATCCCACTTTTATCATCAAAGGCTCTTTTGTTTGTCAGGGATGTCTACTCAAGCTGCCTTTCTTTTCTTCTGTTACAGCACATCCATATTTGTCAATCATATTATGGCATAATTTCCTCAACTTTGAAGAAATTTGGCTACAAGATAACCTAAGAAATCCTGATAAATCTTATTTCATGAATCTTATTTGCTAGCTCCAACTAACTCCTATGAAACTATCTAACCCCTATGAGATTCCCCCAGGTTTCTTTAAAGATGGAATCATACTTTTCACATACACCTGTTAATATCCTGGAAGCATAGTTGAGGAAAACATGCAGGTCAGTCACAAATGTCAGTTTTTTCTTTATTAGTCTTCTGGGGTTATCCTTGTTTATTCCCACTGCTGGTAATCTAGTCATATTCCTTCTCTGCTCACAACTGAGCCATTGCAATCATTTTCCAACTTGTCTTCCCAACTTCACTGTTGCCCTTATGTAATTCATCCTCTGTGCTTTTCATGCTTAGTAGCTTAATCATGTCCAACTCTTTGCAACTGTTTGGACTGTAGTCTGCCAGCTCCTCTGTCCATGGAATTCTCCAGGCAAGAATACTGCAGTGGTTTGCCATTTTCCTTCTCTAGGGGATCTTTCTGACCCAGGGATTGAACCCATGTCTCCCCCATTGCAGGCAGATTCTTTGTCCACTGAGCCACCGGACATCCTCTGTACTGTACTAATAGGCAGCCTTTTATTGAGCAATCTGCTTGAGTTGGAAGTGAGGCTCAGAAAGATTAGGTACCACAAAAACGGTCACATAGGCACCAAGTGGCAGAGATAAGAATTCTATTATACTGGTGTTTTCAAACTGTGATCTATAGAACCCTGTAAGTCTAAAGACATTTTCAAGTAACTTTCAGTAAATTTTTGTTTGCATTTAAGTCACAATCTGTTAAACATAAGCATATGCTAGACCACCTGAGTGACCATCTCATGACTGAGGACAGGGATGCAGTTTCAGTGCCTATGTTTATTCTCACTGTAATGCTGAGAACAAGTAGTGAACTTTCATTGGGATGGATTTTGGGGAAAAATAAGGGCAGATTGAGAATTTTTTTCAGCAGTAATTTCAAGAATCTTGATCTGTACAAAGACTTTCCCATCTTTTCTAGCTCTAAGGTCATAGATTAGCTGTTACTGGTAGGTTTACCCTCTCTCTTTGGGGTGGGATGGTCACAAATGGGTGACACAAAGCTTGGAGAATAAGCAGAAGGAAATGACTTTATGGTATCACGTCAACAAGAAATCAGGATGGAATCGAACTGCCAGTCAGTCAACCACAAGCAACAAATTGGAGAAATTAAAAAT
Source organism: Antilocapra americana (assembly GCA_007570785.1). Taxonomy (NCBI): domain Eukaryota; kingdom Metazoa; phylum Chordata; class Mammalia; order Artiodactyla; family Antilocapridae; genus Antilocapra; species Antilocapra americana. Next base: position 8,971,113 of record ML663557.1, read on the forward strand.
GCTAGAGTGGAGTCAAATCTCTTAGATGAAGGATTACTGGGTTAGCACCTGTCTAAGATCTCCAAAGGCTACAAATATCTCTGAGTGAAGGAACTGCCAGCTTGCCAGAGGATTAGTGCCTGTGATTGGAAATGAACGGACAATTAAAGATCCTTGAGAATTTTTCAAAGCAAGTCATGGGTGAGGATGGAAAGAGAGAACGCAAGACAGAGATTCTGCATAAGACCTGCACTGGTGTATTTTCCTGCAGCAGAGAAGTGAAGGTTTCTCTAACCCCTCTGTCTTTCAGTGCAATGCAGTGATTTTCAAATGTGGGTCAGGGGATGGGTCACATCAGACTTACTCATAGTGCTGGTTACAAATACAGTTTTCTGGAACTGAATCAAAATCTCAGAATTCCACAGAATGGGACTGGTTAATTGTAGCATTTCAGAAAGTTTTAAAGCATGTTAAAACCCTACTTAATAAGGATAACCCATTAATGCTCTGCCCATTAGCCTGATTGGTTTTCTTAAGGACAGCAAGAGTGACATGGGTTCTGTCATGAGTCAGGGTTGAACATAGTGGAGGACTGCTCAGGTTAAGAAAAAGATACTAAAAGAAAGGGTGGGGAACTATTTCAATCTCTTGGGCTTGCCCATTTTTTTCCTACTTCTAAGGCCTTTGCAGACTGTCCTCACTATCTTTTCCAAACGTGACCCTTATATCCTGTTGCCTTTGCTTTCAAGCCTGCGAAACTTTTTTCTTCATCAGCTCTTTTTGGGTGTGTTTGGATTTTGCCTAAACACGGTCTGCCACACCTGCCCTGTGTTATTTTTAGTGTCTCCTTTGCATACGTGCCCTGAGGAAGTGAGATACTCCGTAAATTCTTTCTTCTGATGAATATTTGATTGGCAGCTTTAAAATTTTTCTTTGTGTTTAAATTATAAACTCACTGCAAGCACAAGGCACCTTTCACAGTCTTAAACTCCACGTCAATATGTGTTCTTGTAGAGCTATAATTACCTATTATTTCATAGCTTTCCAAATTAAATATTCATTAAACAAAAGCTGAAAATAGTGTTAAATCTATATAAAATTTTTGATGTGCAAAATTTACTTATCAGTATGTTAATGTCATTTTATCATAGTTTGACTTATATGGTAAGGAAGGACATTGTATTTCTTAAGAATGCTGCTTTTTGAAGCCATTCATAGTATAGACTAATGCACATTTTCACAGAATAATGAATTATTATGTGACTGAGGGAGTTAACGAAATGTAAATGAGAAACAATTTCACTGTACTGTCTTTGGAGACACAAAGTGATTTTTAAATAAAAATGGAAACTTCCCACTTTTGCCCATAATCGGAATTAGCATAACTAGTGAAAGGGAGAGAATGGACAGAGGTGGAAGAAGAGCTGTCTTCTGGAAGAATCTCTGTCAGGAGATCCTGTCACCCACCCAGACCGCTTTCCTTCCTCTCAAGGTATTCTGGGGTGAAGAGAGATGAAGTTATGACAAGCCAGCATCTTTATCATCTGTGCAGACATAAACGCCCCAGGGAAAGAAAGTCTCCAGTACAATTAGCCATTCCATGTAAAATTTTTTATCTGGTAATATCTGAACCTTGACCTGAAAAAAGCATGCAGCATGCCTTGTAAAAGAGGCCTCGGGGTCTTGTCTCATCCCATTCCCACTTGCCAGAGACAACCATCTTTAAGTGACTCTGTTTTTGATAGTTACCTTTCTATTTCTATAAAATATACTTGCCCCACTAATTTGTGATTGGTTATTTTAGGATACATCTATTGAGTACTCCCTATTAGGAAGGAATATTATACTACTCTATTCCTCTTCTAATTTTAATGCAATTATCATTAGTTCTTTTGTTGGTTTCTTTTGTTGAATCCTTATAAAGATAATCCTTACATCTTTTCTGGTTCAGTCAACTTTAGACCCTATTTCCTGATACTCTGCCATATTAGATGAAGATTTTGTCACATCTACCCTTCTGCTTTTTCTTCCTCTTCTTTAGCTCCATTAAGTTTCAGTGTTTGGATTTCACTGATACTCTTTGTATTGACCAGTGTTAACCCTTACATGAAACTTCTTTTACCTGTGCTTGCCAGGGTGAGTCTCTATTCTTCAGCATCTAAAGAGTTCAAGTGGAAATGCTTTGGATCATATTAATATTATGTAGATAATTAAATATAATATTTTCTTATGTACTCTGAAGTTATCCAGAGCATTTCCCCATATCTTTATGTTATAAATTATCATCCTTCATGACTGAAGACTATTCTAATATATAAGAAACACACTGAGGCCTTGACTTTGGTATTTAGCCAAACATGCTATTCACCTTTGGTTCAGGTTTATTCTCTGAAGCCCTGATAGGTGTATGTCTGTATCAGTATCATTTCTGATGTCTGTGAGCTTGAGTGTGAGTGGTGATTGTGCAATCACTTATTTACCATCATAAAATATCAGTGTAACAGTATCTGTAAAATGAACACATCATATTCTTCAGATTTGTTATTAATGTTGAAACACCAAGATATTGAAACATTCAAATAAAGGTAATTTTTAGTTTAGATGTGACTTGGAGTAAAAAGTGTCTTTATGCATTTTATTCACTTGAATCGCTCAGTCAAGCGAAGTGTAAACATATATTTTTGCAACAGTAAAATTCTGGAAAAACTAGCATGACTGAGAACTATAATTTTATATATAAAAACACTCCTAAGAAATTTCAAATAGTGAAAGAATGTCAGTATTATAATAATGGGATATATTAGCTGAATTCCTTTAGAGAAAACTATATGCCTTCAGAAGCTACAAGTACTTATAACATTAAATAAATTAAAATACAAGGTGGAGAAATATAGAATATATGTCAGAATTCCAGTTTTTATAGAATTATTTGGTATTCTAAGATTAGTAGTATTCAACAAAATAGCCTATAAGAACTGTATTTAGCTTTTTAATTTATTTTTTTAATTGGAGTATAATTGCTTTACAGTGCTGTTCTGGTCTCCATGTTTAGCAGTTAGCTTTTAGTTGTTTAATTCTATTTAGGTCATGAGTTACCCAAATAAAGGCTCTATTTGGAAATTTCTCACATTTTATGAGGATGAATAAAAAGCAGAATGTCAATTTTATTACCTTGAAATGTCAGGAAGAGAAAAACTTCAAATCATAAAAAACGGAATTCTTCATAAACCATCTTCAATCCAATACTTATAATCCACTGTTCTACATACTATCTCTATATTAACTCACTTGGTTCTCTCACTGATCCTATGAAGTATGGGTATTATTAGCCCATTCTACAGATGAATAAACTAAAGCTCTGAGAGGTTAACTCATTTATCCAGGGTCACAAGCTAGGAAGTGGTAAATCAGAACTCAGGCAATTTGACTTGAATTCATACTTTTAACCAAAGTGTCATTTCTTAATTGAGAGATACCTGAAAATTGCTTAGATGGGGTTTCTGGCACATAGTAAGTGCCCCATAAAAGTTAACTCTTACCATCAGTTGCTGGGATGGGATGGGGAATACTGGAGTGAGAGAGAGGGAAGAGCCAATAGGATATTCATCTTTTACTGTCTCAGCCTCTAGAAGAAGGTACCTGGTCTTAGGGATCCAAGAAGCCAGCTTCGGCCAGGAGGGTCCAAGATAACGAACGCCTATATTATAAGACTCAGGCCTGGCTGTAGGGCCCCTGGAGTTCAAGAACCTGCTGCAATGCACAGGCTGTTGTGGCTGGGTTCCTTCATCAGGTTTCTTCTCACTTTGTAAGGGTGACCATGCAGATGGCTGCAAGAGTTTCTTTAACATCGAGTACATTACTTTCTGGCTTTGCTGGTAAGGATTGCAGCTGAATGGAAATTTCAGTGGAGGAGAGCATTAGCATTGGCCTTGGGGGGTTGTCATAGACTTTGCTCTACCCCTAGATGAAGATAGGATTACTTCGGGTGAATACTTGAAAGCATTCTGCAGGGAAAGCTTTAAAATACAAAGCTATTTTCTTTAAAACAAAGGTTTAGAAACCTAAGGGTTTTTCTAGGATTGGCATTGAATGCATAGGCACAAATGAAATTCTTTCCTAAAGGCAATCCATGCCAGCTTACTGCAATTAACAAAGAAGTACAAACTGCAAGCCACAGAGAAGCCATTGAGTAGGAGTATCAGGCCCAGATGTTAAAGATCCAGAGAAAAGTCAAGCAGTGCTAATAGCGATTGTGGAAGCTGAGATAGCTGTTTTACTTGTACCTAAGTGTTCACAATTTATTAACTAGTTTCTCTGTTGTGCAACCTCTAAAATGTGTGCAAATCTTAGTGCTTCATGAATTGTTAACATTAATATTCTGTTAGTTTAATGGGGTTGTGCATTGCTTATTTTTAAAGCTCAATTAATGTGTCTTTCTTTTTGCTGGGCCTGAGGAAAGCCTGGCTGATTGAGTCACATGATCTTAACCTTGGGCATCACTGTGTAGCCGAGGCTACCAGAGTTCTAGACATACAGACTAGTTGAAAATACACTACTTTGAGAATCCTTAGAATACCGGCCATACAAGCTCAACCCTACAAAATGGTGCTGTGCATCAGCAAGTTCATTTTTATGTCCTTCTCCTGACTCCGAGGGTTCAGTGGGTCCCACAGTGACCCTGGCCCTTCTTACTGCTCCTCTTCATTTGAGGGGCTCTTGGACCCCAGACCTAGCATTAACCCACATTCTATCACCATGTCCCCTCTTGTGGGTTCTTTCTTGGGACTCTGCAGGATGACTAGCTTATTTAGCTAGTTTTGAAGCTGTGGGAAGATTTAGATGTTCTTCTTTGTCTAAGAAGTATACAAAGACGTGTTACGATGCATCTAATCTGAGTCCAGAGAAGTTAGCAACAGCCCTGTAGGGGAGTATAATGAGCATCTGTTATATTTTGGGGTCTGTTTTAGTCATTAAACTTTGGGACATATTTATATAATACTTTTATTATTTTTTAAGATTTTTTTTGAGGTGGACCATTTTTAAAGTCTTTGTTGAATTTGTGATACTATGGTTTTTCTCTTTTGTTTTGGTTTTGGGGCCGCAAGGCCTATGGGATCTTAGCACCTTCCCCAGAGTTTGAGCCTGCACCTCCTGTGGTGGAAGGTGAAGCCTCACCACTGGGCCGCCAGGGAAGTCTTCTATAATACTTTAAAAATTTAGAATCGTCCATGGTTCTGAATATATAGTGCAAAATTAATCTGAGATTACATTATATAAAGGAATAATTTACGTACATTTAAAAATTGCTCTCCTAATGTGTGGGGTTGCATTACTATTGTGGCCGGCAGCCTCCAACATGGCCGCCAAGGATCCCAGCCTCCTGGTTTCCACACCCTGTGCCTTCTCTCCCATGACGAGGGACGGTCTGTGGCACCAGAAGAATCCAACATGTAGTGGTCTGTCGCTTTTGACAAAGGTTATAAGAGCTCACAGTTTCTGCCTTGGGCACTCTCTTCCTGCTTTGCTCATATTCTCTCTGTCTTTCTGTCTCTCTCTTTCTCTCAGTCTCTCTTGAATCACTGCTTTGGGGGAAGTCAGCTCCCTTGTCAGGAAGAAACTCAGGCAGCCAAAGGAACCAAGCCCATGTGGTGAGAACCTGAGGCCCGAGGACCGACAACTGGACTGTGAGTTTGTAAGAACCATCTAGATAAAGCACTCCTGGATTCCAGAGCCTCGTGAAACCATGAGGTGAAACCATACATATTGATTAAGTTTTGGAGCATGTAATTGGTTAAATCGTGTTTGCCCCAAATCATGCCCACTCAGAACCTCAGAATGTGACCTTGTTTGAAAATAGGCCCTTTGCAAATGTAATTAGCCAAGATGAGGTCATACCTGGGTAGGATGGGTCGTTAAGCCGGTGACTGGTATCTTTATAAGCAGAGGACAGGATATACAGAGATGCAAGCAAGAAGGCCGTGTGATTATGGAGATGGTGTAGTCACTCTGTTGGATACTGAGTTTCTGAGCGGGGCTGGCAGGGGAGTGAGGATGATGCTGAAAAGGCAGGGTTAGTGCACCTCTGAGAGCCCCAAATGACCAGTTGAAGAACTTTGAATTTGTTTGGTAGCTAGTGGGGTATCACTGGATGAGTTTTGAGCAGAGAAATGAGACATTATCCTTTCCATGGATGGTCTCATTTTAAGAGAAAACCTAATGCTTTAAAAAGATTTATACTCTTACATAATAGGAATTTAAGGTCATAGAGCAGGTTAGTGAAGATATTTGTGACAGAGCTTTCAACAGTCTCAAATTACACCATGTAGGTCCATTGCTCTCTTATGACTAGTCATTTTCCTATAATAATCTGAGGTTAAATTCAGTCATTTTTCAAAAACCCATTTTCAACTTTTGGGATGCTGAAATAGAAATTATAAAGGCTCAAAGGGAGAAAAAGGAAAGAAAAAGAAAGTGAAAAAAGACTTTTTTCCTCTTCAAATCTCCTTTATCTTTTGGAAAAATTTAAAACGATGAATAAAATATTTAAGAAATTTTTTGATACCAATGATAAAACTATCAGATGATTTCAAAGAGAAACATCTGAGGAAGCAGAAATTGTATGAATAGCATAGAAACTAAGATGAATTATGCCTACTCTGATTGGAGCCTAGGGTAAGTAGAATAAATTAGACTGGAAAGAATGGGGGGGTGGTATGGTCAAATTAGAGGGAGATTAGAGGAAAAAGACAATTTTGTGAGCAATCCAGTTAGAGCCTGTAGCATATTTTATATCCTTTCTATTAACAGCAGTAGCTGTAAATTATAGAAATATATTGCATTGATATTGATTTCTTTGCTTTATAGTTTTTCCTCTTTCCCCAATCTGTATTATTGAAATAGAGCCTTTTCCTTTGGATTTTGAGAATTTTGCAGAAGCTTTATATTTCTGGCTTTAAGGTATCCTATTTCTCCTACATCTATATCAATTTTCTTCTTTTTGGTATCACTTATGAAAGTACATTTCCTTTTAATAAATGAATTATTAGGAAGGATATAATATTTAATTCTCTTGTCAGAGGAAATTTTCTCTGGTTTTGATTTCTGCGATAGAGGAAAAATGACCATAAGTGTTAATACTCTCTTCGCAGGAGGAAGGCTGCTTAGTGCTGTTTAGCTCCTGCCCTTGGTGGTGATGAGGGCAGGAAAGGATGCAGACAGAGAGAACAAAGGGCTGGGAATAATAATGAGACACTGGGGATGGATGGGAAATGAGGAGCTGCTGAGACACGAGAGAACCTGGGTTGGGGGCACATGTGGGAACATTTTAGTCACTGCTGGAGGGAGTTTGAGTGGGAAAGAATGATTTTTAAAAGCAATTTTAAGAAAGTTTTGATTTGGGATAAAAGCTGTCAAACCTACCTCTGAATCTCTAGCACTTTCCCATAACAACATCTTGTTTTCATCTGATGCTCTTAGAGTCAGATTTGTGAATGTGCCTGTGTCTTTCTAATTTGTCAATGGATTTGTCTAATTTCTCACCTGGTTTCAGGTGAGAGGAGAGTTCCTTAAGATGGCCCAGTTTTATTTGGGTCACTTTATTTTAATAAGTACCCCATACTATGGCGATTAAAACTGTAGAAAGACTTTCTGAATACAGAGAGTTGTGATAATAAGTATTGAACCATGTTATTATTCTTTGGTTCCCCTCACATTGTTCTGGGGTCCTGGATTCTGTATTATTTAACATGTACACACGAGCTAGTCCTCTCAGCTGTCTCCACTGATTTTCTCCTTTCTGATCAGTTTAGGTGATGTCTCCAGCCACTGAGGTATTACGGCCACCATCATGTCAAGGATGTCTGGTCCAGGCTCCATTGCTGATATGCAACCAAGGTGTGGCTGACTTTGAAAATGTTGCTGATATCAAGTGAAGGCTTTGCCCCTATTACCTTATGAAGATGTCTGTGATGTCTCTGAAGGGACCGTGGTGCTGCCTGTCCTTGATATCGCCAGCCTTTCCCATTCCGGATTCAGTTGCTGGTTGTCCACTGCATCAGCTGTTGAGTCCATTCTGTTCCCTTCAGGTTTTTAACTTAGTCCCCGCTTTCTAGGACTCAGATATGAGCCCATGATTGTAGGAGAACCTGAGAACCCTGAGAAGCAGACCACTGGCCAGCCTCAGAAATTCTCCTTCAGCACTGCTCTGTCCTGGGGTTAGCTCTGCCTAACCGTAGGACATATTCTGTCCCCAGTGTTGCTTTAGCCCCTCATGTGAAGCTTGTCACAGCTCTGGTCATGCTTAGACTTGTCTAAATCTCCATGCGCAGTTTAGGCCCTTATCCCAGCTTCATAGAGGACAGTTTGCACAGTCTTTTCATTTCTCTTCTCTCGTTTGATGAAATGTTAATGAATAGACTGTTAGGATAATAGGTTTCTGTCTCATCACTGATAAAATTTCCAGTTTTGAGACAGAGATGGTTAGTTTCTGTTATTTAAATTTCCACTTACGTATTTGTTTATTTGTTCATTCAGCACATATTTAATTAGCAATTACTATACATCTAGGAATTGAAGACCTACCAGTGATCAAGACAGACAATGTTCCTCCCTTCCTGGCACTTTCTTTCTCATGCAGGAAGCAGACAATAAACAAGTCAAGCAGCAATATAATTTCAGAGCCTGGTAAGTTCTCAGAGGAAAATACAACAGGAAAGGGACTCAAGAGTAACAGTGGGAAGGACTTTCCTGGTGGCCTAGTGGTTGAGAATCTGCCTTGCAGTGCAGGGAATGTGGGTTTGATCCCTGGTTGTGGAACTAAGATCCCACATGTCACAGTGTGAGAACTGCTGAGCCTCAGAGCTCCTGGATGGAGCCCACATGTTGAAACTAAGAACTAACACAGTCAAATAAATAAATAAAATAAGAAAAAGAGTAACAGTGGGTTGGGGGGCACTGTTTGAGATTGGGTGGTCCATCAGGGCAGATCTCTCAGAGCTGCTGAAACATGAGACTTTTAGTCCTTTTAATGGCTAAACACCCTTTATCTGGGGTATTGTCAGTGAAATGAGCTGGAGTGCTGATTCTGTGTGCTGAGGTCAGAATTATGCTTTTATTTCACCAATTTCAGTTCAAGTCCTTGGCAGATAAAGGGAAGGAGATGTTGTTGGTTTTAGGAAGAAAGATGAGCCCGTTTCTTTTCTATAGGGAAGTTATGGATGTTTCCAGTAGCCTCTTCTACATCCACTTATTCTTTCCCCAAACAGCCTCAGCTTTCTCCTTCAGTTGAGGCTGAATTTGAGCACAATTTTCACTTTCTTAAAACAGGACATCATGTGGTCCTCATCTAACTACGTAGACACTACTGAATATATTTCTTCAAATAAAAAAAATGCACTGGGCATTTTCTTGGTGCTTATATTGTCTCCCTAATTCTGTGCAGATGAGTGTCCTGGTCAGAAAGCTAGTTATAGTAAAGAGAGCTACCCAGAGGGACTGAACAACAACAATAAGGAACGTTGAGGCAGTCCGAGCATGGGTTTTAGAAGAATTTCCAGCCACAGGGCATTTCAGAAAGAAGGGAGTTTATCAAAAACAAAAAGCAGAGATAAAGTGGGTCCTGTGAGTGCAGTGGGCTGACAACTCCCAAGAGTCAAGTGTTTTTGTGAGTTAATAGCCAATTTTATGGAGAAGGCCATGGCACCCCACTCCAGTCCTCTTGCCTGGAAAATCCCATGGACGGAGGAGCCTGGTGGGCTGCAGTCCATGGGGTCGCTAAGAGTCGGACAGGACTGAGCGACTTCACTTTCACTTTTCACTTTCATGCACTGGAGAAGGAAAGGGCAACCCACTCCAGTGTTCTTGCCTGGAGAATCCCAGGGACGGGGGAGCCTGGTGGACTGCTGTCCATGGGGTCACACAAGTCGGACACGACTGAAACAACTTAGCAGCTGCAGCAGCCAACTTTTATAGCCTCAAGACAAAGAAAATACCTGCTGGAAGGTTGGTGTTATGTGATTGGTTGAGGCGCTCTAGGGTGTTTACTGGAGTGGGCATCTTTGCTTAGTCAGGAGCCAGTTAGTGATTATCCGGGGGCTTTTGGCAATGGTTACAAAGGGGCTCAGTCAGCTTCAGAGGTGACCCTGGTTCTGGGCTGCGCTTCTGCAGTCTTGGTGCAAGGCCTCGCACCTGTGGCTTTGGGGCAGGACTGAACAATGAATGCATTCTAGCTATTATTATTCTATTTCACTGTGGTAGACCCTAGTATTGCTGGCCTACAGCCACTCCTCTCTTCCATGCAAAGAAAATCATGAATCTGTATGGCTCTCAGGCAACCAAGGCACTTGTCAGGTTGTCCCTCTCTCCATCCCTGGAAGATAGTTCATATCTGTTCTCTGTCAGAGGCTTTCAAATGTGGTCTCAGGCTGAGCAGCATCAGCATCATCTGGGAACTTATATAAATGCATAATTGCAGGCCCCACCACAGATCTGTTGAGTCAAAAGCTTAGGGTAGAACCCAGCAGTCTGTTTTAACAAACCCTCTGAATGACTCCCATCTGGGCTAAAGCTTGAAAACCATTGATATAAAACAATTATGTTAACCTTACTCTTTCCAATAACTAGGTTGAACATAGACATTTGACTCAATCTTGATCTCTAGGGCTAGAAGTGAGATGGGTAGGGGAAGGGTACTAAAGTTTGTTTTGCCAGTATACAGAGGTACATGGGAATAACTGTCTTCCTTTTCATTTTATATTTTTGACTGATCCCTGTAGCATCTTAGTTCCCTGTGCATGCGTGCTCAGTCGCTTCAGTCGTGTCCGACTCTGTGCGACCCTGTGGACTACAGCCTGCCAGGCTCCTCTGTCCATGGGATTCTCCAGACGAGAATACTGGAGTGGGTTGTCATGCCCTTCTCTAGGGGATCTTTCCGATCCAGGGATTGAATCTGCATCTCTTAATGTCTACCTGCATTGGCAGGCGGGTTCTTTACCACTAACGCCACCTGGGAAGCCCCTGACCAGGGATCAAACCCGCACCCTCTGCACTAGAAGTGCAGTCTTAACCACTGGACTTCCAGGGAAGTCACAATAATGGCCTTCTTTGAATCAATGTGCCTGTGATACCTGGTCCTATTTCTGCCACTTTGAAACCACGAGGAAGATGTTTTCTAAGAAAGGCAGAGCAGAAGGATGGAAAGCACTGGGATCTTTGTTGGTGCTGCTGAAGTGTTGCATTAGCCAACCACCAGACATCCTCTTATGTGCTGTACTAAAATTATTGATATTTAAGTCATTTTCAGTTGGGTTTTTTCATTTATAGCTGAAAGAAAACTCACTGATATTCCCACATAACAGTTGTCTCTTATGTAAACCAGTGCTCTTTAAATGTAGAAAGATTATGGTGCACTGAAAATACGAGCTTTAATCACAGAAATTATTATTTTAGTTGTCTCTAAACCTATTTATGTTTGTTTAGTTTTGTTGGTGGTGGAGGGGTAAAGCATCTGTTGTTTTTCTTCCCCCCACCCCGAGCCTCTGAATGGTCCAAGAAGATGCCAAACACCTGGATGAAAAGACACTCAGTATAAGTGTGCAATGATCTGGATGTTTGGCTTCTGAAAATGAAACATCTGGAGCAAGAAGAAATGTTTTCACTTTTCAGCAATATTTAAGTATTATGTGGAAACTGTTACTAAGCAAAACCAGGAATAAAGAATTTACATAAGAAATGTGACCACCCAAGAGCAGCACTGGCAAGCTGTCCTGCCTGTATAGCAATTCATTCATTCATTTAAAGTCATTCAAAAGAACTGAATGTATGACACAAGCAGGGCATCATGTGATACGGATGTAGTGAGGTCATATGTTATGAGGTCACGTGTTAAGAATGAAGTCGTGGACTTAAACACAGTCTTTTTCTTCCAGGAGCATTCAGCTAAGTGGTGAGCAACTGGTATCATAAAATACGTAAGTAGAGACATGGCAGAGATTGGTAAGATATTTGTGGGGGTATGGAGAAGGGAGCTGCCATTCATGAGTTATTAAACACATATTCATTGTGTATTTGATGACACTAGATGCCGTTTCAGGTTTTGGGGTGCAGTCATAAGCATGACAAGATATGTTCATGGAGCTATCAATCTAATGGGAAAGATGTGAATGTATAAACACACAAATATATATATAATTATAAATTCAGATAAAGTGATTAAAGAGAAAGACTGTGTTATCAGAGAGAAAAAGAGTAAATGGGGTGATGTAAGTTATATACGTGGGGGAGGGTCAGGAAAGGACTGTCTGAGGATGTGACATTTAAACTGAGACCTGAAGGGTGAGTGGGAGAGAGCATGATTAAGTTTGGGAAGATGAAGGGGAGGAAAGGTTAGAAAAATCATCTTACAGGAAGTGGCACTAAAGCTGAGTCTCAGAAGTTCAAATTAGTATGGTAGAAAATGTCTCTACTTGTGTATATAAAGAAGATTGTAAGGAATATACCCAAAATACGAACAAGATGTTGTCTGTGCACAATGGGATTATATATACTTTTAGTTTTCTTGTTTCTAGTTTTCTTTACTTATCATATTTTCCATGTGCTTTTTCCCCCTAAAACAATAAGACATTACTTTAAAAAAGTAAGGACAACACTGTTAAGCAACTATACCACAATAAAAATGTTTAAAAAAAGGTGAGAAAAGAGGGATAAATGGTTGTTTCCATACAGGCGACGGTGGGTCGAGATTGGGGTGTAAGTATCTGGTCGTGAGAGGTCGTATGGCCAGGCAAAGGTCTGGAATATATGAATGACTGCTGGTCGCCAATAGCTTCTTACAGCCACTTTATGGCAGTGGGGATGGGGAGTGAGGTGGGACAGAACACTAGGCAAGAAGAGGTCAGATCAGGAAGGACTGTGTCATCAGGGAGCATTTCCAGTCCATCCCCTAGTCACTGGAGGGAGGAAGGTGATCAGATTTGTGTTTTAGTGACCCCTCTCCCCCGGTGACAGTGTGGAGATATGTAGGACTCCTACTGCCATCAAGGTGAGCAATGTCTGGCAGGGCATTTTAAAGCCCTGGCAGGTGTTTTAAAGCCCCACATTCAATGGAACGAGCAGAGGGGTATTCTTAGCTCTTCTCCATGGTTTGTTTTCTAATTTTATTTTTATCTATTTATTTATTTTTTTCACACTAAAAGCATTTTATATGGGGGTATAGTCGATTAACAATGTGAAAGTTTCAGGGGAACAGAGAAGGGACTCAGCCATACAAAAACCTATTGTGCAGCACACAGAACCCAATGTTGTGTGCCAGTCCTGATGGGAGCGGGGTTTGGGGGAGAATGGGTACATGTATATCCCCATGGTTTATTGATAAATCTGGCAAGTCTTGTCTGTATAGATCCATGTGGCTGAGTTGACTGATGGAAACATTAATTTCAGATGATTCATTTGTCCAGTCTGATGCCAAATAACTGGGTGGGAGCGAGTGTCTGTTTCAGCTGTGTGTTTCCCTGAGGCATGGACCCAGTCTCCCTTTACCATGGTCTTCACCAGTGGTTCCTGTGTGGGTCTCACGGGGGCAGGAACACCTGTCCTTTCCCTACCTTAGTAGAGAGATCAGCAAGAGGTAACGTCTGTAGAATGCTTGATTTCCTCACAACCCCTGAAATATAAACTGTCATTATTATTTGCTCTGATATCAGCTTTTTGTGCAGGTTTTAATTTTGCCTGTTCATTTCAACCAAATTTGAAGTCTCCATGACTACAATAGAAGAGCAGAAGGAAAAGAATGCTTTTCTGTTAGAACATCCTACATGGTATTGTTTCGTGTAAAATATGAATATCTTAAAGGATGCCCACACTTTAAAAAGGTGTAAATGCTGTTCATATAGTCCTCTAAGCCAGGGATATTCTTATGTTCTAGCTGAGGGTGATATTTGAACACACTGAAGAGATGTATCAATAAGAACTCTAGAAACAGACAAAAAGGTAGCAGGATTTTATGGTAGAATTCAGATGCAACAAGGTACATTTATTTATATAGCTTCTAGGACAGGGTCTGGCTCTCTGAGACCTGAGTAATATGATCAACTTTGGCCAGGAATTGATGTCCAAGTAGTTTACATCCTGAACGCCTGAGTAAGAATTTCACAAAAATCTGTCATGTTTTCATGGATTCTTCATGGGTGTATGGTTAAGTTTCCCATTGTGATTACAACATGATGATATCCTTGAAAAATGTTTTCAAGAGGCAATGAGTGTATCCGAGGCTTTGCAGTTAGATTTGAGTTCCAGCTTTGTCATTGACTATTTGTGTGACCTTGGACAAGTCCCTTAACATGCCAGACCCGTCTGTTTAGTGGGAATAACAAAGCCCACCTTGAGGGTTATTATAGGAGATAAGAAGTTAATATTTATAAAGTGCCTGGCAATTAATAAGCATTTAATTATTATCCTTACTGATCTTAAACAGCAGAGAGCTGTGCTTGCAGCTACTCAAGAATTTTGATTTCTAAACCGAACACAACTGAAAAATCTCTGGGATGGGGGGCAGCAAAGGAGGAGAATAGGGAATGGCATGGTGAAAATCCCACGTTAGGATTCTGATGCTCAGAGAGCTGAGATCCCAGGTCCTGTGCAGCATCTGGGGACTTTGGGAATTTAGCCAACATATGGGGTCAGCATACCCCTGACTGTTGAGGTAGAGGCCAAGGGCTTGGCACAGAGTTTAGGGTGAAGCCAGGCTGAAGCATCGCTTAGCTGGATGGTCCCAGAGCTCAAGGTGGGGTCAATGCTGGCTGACCCTGGTCCACTGAGTAGCTGTCTTGATATTTGTCACTGGTGTGTGTCCCCAGCCACTGCTCAGTCCTCCTTTCCTCCCTCCTGGGTCTTGTCCTAGTCAGGTGTTCTGCTTCCAGTCAGGTACCCAGCCTGCGTCCTATTTCATTTCTCAGCTTAAGGAGAGCAAACCTCTGCAAACGTAAGGTATTTGCTAAAAAGATGGGACCTGTGTTATTTTGAAAAAGACTCTCAGAAACTGGAAGAATGACATTTTAGTGGTAGAATGATAGGCAACAGGTTGAGGTTTGGGTCAGGGGCTCTGTGGCGTTTGTGATTGGGATAAACCAACAGGGGCTAGCTACACATCCTGCTCAGAAGGCCAGTGCTCACCAAATGTAGTGTTTTTCAATTGTGTTCCTCTTACCTGGAGGAGGTAAATAATCAGGGGCATGGCTCTGTGCAGGGGAGCATTGGTTCATCACCTGTTCCCTTGCAGTCTGACACGGTAATGTTACTTGCAGAGCAAGGTGCTCGTGTGATGCGCTACTACCTCGTCTGTCTGCTCAATTCAGGAATCCCATGCAAGGTGGTGGCTGCCAGTGTCTCTGCACTTTCTGCTTTGGGACCCACAGCTGTGGTTGCTCTAATGATGCTTCTAGCTTTTCTTTTTTAAAAATGTTAATTTATTGGCTGCGCTAGGTCTTAGTTGCGGCATGCCCAATCTAGTTCCCTGACCAGGGATCAAACCCAGGCCCCCTGCACTGGGAGCTCAGAGTTCTAGCCCCTGGACCACCAGGGAAGTCCTGCCTTTGGCTTTTTGATGCCTGATGCTCTGTATTGACATGAAGTGCTGGGTCTGGAGAGGAGGGGCAGAGAGTACTCTATAAACATGGAAAATGCTACAATGGGAGGTTTATTTTCAGAGATTTTGTCGATTTCCAGGACAATATGGAAATAATATTACCACTGCCTACATTTTGGAACCATTTTCTGGTTTTCCAGCCCTGTGTTAAGCACTTTTCATGATATACTGGGCACCTGTTGCTCTTGCTGGACATGCATGCCTCCTGGTCTCTGGTTACAGCTCTTGATTTTCCTCTTGGGACCCACCTAGCTCCTGGGAGGGGGCTCCTCTTCACTCCGTTGGTGAAGCAGGGATTCCCTCCACAGGGTTATGCAGGTGGCTGGACACAGGATGCCTGACACCAGACAGGAGAGACTGACGGAAGTTTATTAGTGACATGGACTCACGGGCTGGGGCAGGAGGACAGCACAGCCCACACAGAGTCACACAGAGCTGCACAGAGGGAGAGAGTGATCCAGCGGGGGCTGTGGGAGGCGCCCTTTATAGGGTCAAGAGGACGAGGTACCCGCTGATTTCCATGTGAGGATGTGATCAGGTTGTTTGAATAATTCCGTGAGCTGGCTGAGAACTGAAATCAGCAACTCAGGGAAAGGCAGGAATTGCACCTGGTCTGTATGATAAGGTGGATCAGTCATTTGGATCAGTTCAGTTCAGTTCAGTCACTCAGTTTTGTCTCTTTGGAAACCCATGGAGCACAGCACCCCAGGCTTCACTGTCCATCACCAACTCCCAGAGCTTGCTCAAATTCATGTCCATCCAGTCAGTGATACCATCCAATCATCTTATCCTCTGTCATCCTCTTCTCCTGCCTTCAATCTTTCCCAGCATCAGAGTCTTTTCCAATAAGTCAGTTCTTCACATCAGGGGGCCAAAGTATTGGAGTTTCAGCTTCAACATCAGTCCTTCCAATGAATATTCCAGGACTGATTTCCTTTAGGATTGATTGGTTTAATCTCCTTGCAGTCCAAGGGACTCTCAAGAGTCTTCTCCCACACCACAGTTCAAAAGCATCAATTCTTTGGTGTTCAGCTTTCTTTATAGTCCAACTCTCACATCCATACATGATTATTGGAAAAAAGCTTTGAGTAGATGGACTTTTGTTGGCAAAGTAGTGTCTCTGCTTTTTAATATGCTGTCTAGGTTGGTCATACCTTTTCTTCCAAGGAGCAAGCATCTTTTAATTTCATGATTACAGTCACCATCAGCAGTGATCTTGGAGTCTGAGAAAATAAAGTCTGTCACTGTTTTTTCCCTTCAGCCTATGTGCTATCTTGTTGGATAAGCTGAATCTTTTCCTTCACTAAGCACTTGTGCCTGGTCTTTGGTGAGCAAAGAGAGGAGAGATGGGGAGGGCAAAATTGATCAGAGTGGAAGTGCTGAGATCCTAGGTTTTTCCACTAAGATGTAAGACCCATAAAATTAGGAAAGTGAGAGTAGACGGTATTCCTATAAAGAATAAAAAAAACCCAACCCAACTTATATATAAAGGCACATCTGCAGAAGTAGGAAGAAAATCAGGAAAATGAAGAGCCTCTCAAACCAAAGAAAGAAAAAGGAGGAGGAGGAGGAGGGCGGTTAGGTCACTCTTTCTTTCTAGGTCACAGGATGTTGGCCAGACCAGCGTTCCGCACAGGGGAGTCCTCTTTCCACTGTGCTCTGTTTGCATAGAGCTGCTTTTAGGGGAGCTGTGCATCAGCCAGCAGATGCTGGGAGCACCATGTCCCCTTGGATATTCAGAGGTCGTTACTTCAGGACACACAGCTCTGGGGTGCGGGCTGAGAACTGCTGGTAGCATTGAGCCTTGTCCTCTGCCTGAGCCCCAATTGACTCCTCAGAGTTTTCAGTCTGTGGTTCTTTCTTTTCTTTTTAATATTTATTTGGCCATGCCAGGTCTTAATTGCAGCATGTGGGATCACTGATCTTCAATGCAGTAGGTGGGGTCTAGTTCCCTGACCAGGGATTGAACCTGGGGCCCCTGCATTGGGAACATGGAGTCTGAGCCATTGGACCACCAGGGAAGTTCCCCGTCTGTGATATTTCAGCATCTGAGTGCCTTGATGCAGAAGAACACAATGGGTCTCTGTCTGGAGCCAGTCTGGTGGTAGGAGAGATGGAGTTGTGCTAACACATGCGGAGCTAAAATTACCCTGCCCTTATTTCTGCAGCTGAAAGACACATACTGTGAAAGTCATGGGTATTATGCTGTCAGTCCATGGATGGCTTCAAACCCCTTGTCTGAGCCCGGATTTCAGCCCAGGGCGGGGGAGCCCAGGCACGCCTCCGTGGAGACGGCAGCTCTTTGGCTCAGGGCTGACAGCTGACATGTCAGTCTCTGCTGCGTGCCTCTCCTTGAAGGACACTGTGGGGCCCAGGCCAGGGATTCCTTTCCACCACTTCCTGGGAGGTGGTGTGGGCACAAACTCTGTAGTCAGGTTGTTGTTTAGGGAAGACGCTGGAGAGAAGACACACAGAAAACAGAAATAAAGAGTGCACAGGAAATCTGATGGGCTTGAATCACCCCCAGTCACCCCCCATCCCTCGCCCCGGTCCATGGAAAAATTGTCTGCCATGAAACCCATCCCTGGTGCCAGAAAGACTGGGGACCCATGCTCCAAGCCACGTGGGGCTATCATGTTCTCTTCTTGTTCTTACCAATAGTTAGTTTTAGAACGGGATCTGAAACAAATTCACACTGAGATGTAAATGACAATCTAAAGTGTTACCTCTTCAAGGGAATTTGGTTTTGGAAATAAAATATTTGCACATTAATTTTAAGAGTAGAGAAGGCATTTCTGGGGATATCAAGTCTTTCTACTTAGGTCGTTAATTACCTGCTTGATCTTGGTGTTCAAATCTCCACCTGCTCAGCTTAGCAGGTGGCATGGTTAGCACCAGTTGTAAAGAGGAATCAGAGTCTTTATAAGATGTATTTTTGAGAAGTTTCTCAGGGACCCTGGGAAACCTATCCTCTTTCCCTCCCTTGCTCCCAAAACTCTTCAGTTATAGGAGAAGCTATAAAGTGGTTGTCTGCTTTCCCTTGCTAAGTGATGCTTTACAAGAGGCATTTCTGAGAACTTGAAACTCATGTAGGAACTAAAAGGGGTTGTCAGGCCTCCTAGATATGGCCTTGTTTTAGAAGGAACTTCACTCTCCACATCTCTGGTCCTTTAATTTATGTTGTCACTTGCTTGTTCACAATGCAAACACTGATCTTAGCTTAGTATTGATTCCATGAATAATAGGTGATAATTTCTAAGGCTTTGGCTTCAAGTCCATCCACATAAATGCAGAATGTCCTAAAGTAGTCTTTTTTTTTTTAATTGTGACACAAAGTACAAATATACCTAACACATGTGTCATTTCACATAACAACACTTACTTCTACTATATGTAAAAGATGTTGTTTGATCTCTGAGCCAAACTCAGTGGTGTCCTAGGTCACCTACAGTGTGGAGGCACCTGTACAAGTGTGTACAAGTGAGCCTGTGTGCTGGGTGCCTTGGACCTTGCTGCTGATCGTGACCAGGTAAGGCCGGCCAGAGGTGCCTTTTGAGAGTCCCTTGCTCATCCCTAACAGGGGGCGGCTGTCTCTCCCACAATAGACCACGGACAGCCAGGGTGCTTTCCCAGGAGTGGGGGCAGCGAGGCTGGGTCTGGGATTCCCACCCAGCAAGTGACACACACACACAATCCACCGTACCAGTTCCTCTGGCCATCATGGAAACAGCAGCAAGGGAGGAGAAAGGAATCTGTTTTACTAGGAGAATCTGGGTGAAGGGCTAGTGTTATGGAGTCACAGTTTTGTCCCACTTTGCATAGGGGTCCAACATGGCTCTCGCCCCTCACTGCTTTTCCCAGGTTGGCACACTTTTCTTCCCTGGGTGATTGAATTGGGGAAGGCTCCTGCCCCCTGAAGGTTTCTCAGGGGTCTCAGCAGTAAAGAACTTGCTGGCCAATGTGGGAGATGCAGGTTTGATCCCTGGGTCAGGAAGATGCCCTGGAGAAGGAAATGGCAACTCATTCCAGTATTTTTGCCTGGAAATTCCCACAGACAGAGGGGCCTATTGGGCTACAGTCCATAGGGTCGCTAAGAGTCAGACATGACTTAGTGACTGAGCACGCGTGCCTGTCCTTTGAGGAACAGTGTCACAGATTTCAGGCCTAGGAATGTAAACCAAAAGGCAGGCTGTGACTGTGATGGGCTTGCCAGGAAGCGCCTGAACTGAGGACACGTGACACATCCAATGTTTGCTTCCTCAGTGATTAACTCATCAGTAAATTCCGACACGCCGTCTCAAGGGGAAACCTCTCCAGCCCATTATTGTGAACGCCCGTGTACCTTGGGAAGTGATTCCCTTGCTGTCTTCTGCAGGCTGAAAAATGTGTGTTTTATGCAATCAGAGAAACAAAGAAAATCATAGTATAGTTCTTGGAGGAATTCCTATTTATCTGAGTCTCATTAGATCAAAAGCCTTTTAGGTTCTGCTGATAATTTAGGTTAAAATCAGTGCCATTTAGGCTCATATTTAAAGCTGTAGTGAAATCTCAGTTGTATGAATACCAAATGTATATATACCTTTCCTGAGAAGATGGCAAGCTTCTTTAAGGCAGACCCTGTTTCCCATACTTACTTTCTAACTCCTGCAAAACCAAGAGGTGTGTGCTGCCATTTGTTGCTCCTCAATAAATATTTGTTAAATGAATGATGCAATTTGTGGCTTAACTCCTACATTTTCATCTCAAGTCTGCTTTTTTCAACACTCAGCCCACTCTCTGAACCCCGCCCCGACTTCCCAGTCGATGTGTGCTGAGGAAATGCAAACACAACGTAATTAGTAAGGTAAATCTGCTGCAAAGTACACACACACAAACAAATGTAGGCCAAAGGCAAGTTTAAATGGTTTTTCCAAATTGCCTGCGTTTATTATCCCTGACCCTGCGCTGGCCCAATTTTAACAGATAATCAGGTTAGGGCTGATATTGGTTCTGTATTTCCACTTCAGAACAGAGAGGGAAGGTGGGAGAATGCTGTGAGCATGGCTCAGGAGAAAAATAAAGTTAGAAAAACTCTGGAGTTGTGTGGAGTCAAAGACACAAAAAACGAAAGGGATAGCATTCTTCTTAGCTGAAGGCTGCCAATTTACATTTCATCTTCCCGGCCACAAACTCTACTTTCTGTCTTATCAGGTTTGCTCAGGGTTGGGTCGGGGGAGTGGTTGGCAGGTAGGGTTTGTGAGGCCAGAGCAGTTTGTTATCCAGACTAGTGTCGTCTCCTCTGGGGACGATAAAACTTCGCCAGCCTCCAGGGAGCAGTTCTGGTTTATGCCTTTGCTACCACCCAAGCATCTCTCACAGAAATTTGGGTTGTAGAACAAAGTGTCCCTTCCCCTTCAGAGGACCATCTGTAGGTGTTGAAGCCTGGAGGGCAAGGTCAGGGCTCTGATTGGGAATTGGATGCTCAGTCTGGACCATTCAGAACACCTCTGTCTTGTCCAGCCTTGCAGAGTGCATGGCGCTTGACAGGAGCTGACAATGAATGCATGAACAGGTGAGTGCATGAATGAAATTGCTGCAAAGGGCTCTGCCCTTTGTCGTGGGCGGCACATCCCAACGATCCAGTGCACCCCCGTTTAGCAGAGGTAACTTACTGGCCTTGTACTTGCGCTTAGTGGACTGTGCTCTCATGTGAGCCGGTGTCTATTCAGTGTAAATCAAGGGACAGAACTTTTTAATCTCCTTGAAAGTATTGGGTCATCTCCCACTGATCCATTCCTTTGACCTGGTCTGAAATTCCCATTAAATTATCAAAGGGGTTAGGTAACAAAGCTGAAGAGTTGAATTTCTTTAGGAAATCACTGGAAAACTGTAACATTTATTTATTTAGGAAGACACAGATAATGTAAATATTTTACTTAGGATTGGACTTTTAACTCTCTCCCAGGTTAGCTGGTTGATACCTTTGTTAACAAGTACATGAAATATACGGCAAAAGCTTTAAAAGCAGAGGAACCAGCAGTGATCAGGAAGGATGTGAGGACCCAGACAGCGCAAGGGTTTCCGCTCAAAGGTTGACCGGACTCTGAAGGGGAGACCTTTGCCTCTGCCTCTTTAGAAAGAGGGTCCTGCTTTCTGATTTTACCTGGACTTTGCCCCCTCCCAAGCTAGAAGTCAAGATCCTTTGTAAGTAACATTCAATTTTCCAGGCTGCTGGACAGGAGGAATGCACCTAAGAGTACTCTTGAGGTCAGTCCTGTAATCTTAGCTCCTCTGACGAGCAGCTGCTCCCTCCAATGTAAGTGTTGCAGGAGCCTCTTCTATGGTACACCCAGAGGGGCAAACAATTGCATTTGTCGCAAGGGAAGATTAGAATATGGCCCGAGAGAAATGATAACTCAAATCTGCCTTTTATTCTGACACCTGGGTGAAGTTTCCTAAACGCAGCTGTTATAATATTATAACAAAACAGCTCAAAGACATAACATCATTCTGCTCAAAGACACCCAGTGTGTGTTTTTGTCAATCAGCTTGAGCTCCCGCTCTTCTACTCTATGCCTCTAATGTCAAACTTATTTGTCATCTTATTTGGGTCAGAGCAACAGGTAGGGGGAAGAAGAGGCCTGAAAGTCATGTGGGATATATTTAATAGATTTTCAGGAAAACATGACAAGCACATTGAGTACATGTACATGACAAAGTTCTGACATTCACAATATTTATTAATTTATTTATTAGAATGAGGAAGCTTGGAAAGAATATTTGACTGGGATTGGGAAAACTTCAATATGAATCCCAGCTCTGCTGTATTACTCACAATAAATTCTTAGATAATTTCATTTTCTTCTGGTTTCTCAATTTCCTCAAAGGTATTTATTTAGCCTACTGGATTGTTGTGGTGATCAAAAGTAGATGAGTGCAAAAGAGTCCTTTCAAGTGATAAAATTTCAATTCAAAATACTCTCAAACACAAAATTACATCAGTTAACAAAAATTAGAGTTTTCACCAATTTTTTATGTGAAGTGCTATTTCAGTTTTTTTGTACTTGATAAAATGAGAAATTGAATAAAAAGTATTCGGTCTTCCTGAGACACCTCTGGACACCAGGAATGCTGCTACTTTGTGGAGGAGGGTGGCTCAGACAGCAAAGAATCTGCCTCTAGTGAAGGAGACATGGGTTCGATCCCTGGGTTGGGAAGATTCCCTGGGTTGAGAATATCCCCTGGAGAAGGGAATGGCTACCCACTCCAGTATGCTTGCCTGGAGAATCCCATGGACAGAGGAGCCTGGCGGGCTACAGTTCATGTGGTCCCAAGGAGTTGAACATGACTGAGTGACCAAACATACATACACACGTGGAAATTAGAGGGTGAAAGAGTCATCTTGCATCTTCTGTAGGCAGAGTCCACCTCAAGAGAGACCTGGGGTCTCGGCTAGAATATTGCCCAGGACTGGCACCTCTTTCTCTCAAAGGGGAAGCCGAAAAGAGTGATGCTCCTGGTTGCATCTTAGGGCAGAAATGCTAAGGGGTCAGAGATTAGTGTGCTCATTAAAATACACAGGACAAAGTGACGCAATGATTTGTAGTGTGTCTGTGGGGAAGGTGTTTTAGAGGGTCGGGTTGGGGTGATTAGTTACACCTGCTTCCTTCCATTTTCCAGGGCAAATGACTTCCACTGCTGCCCAGCAACAGCCGGTTCATCAAAGCCTTTGAGAACAGCTTTGAAAAATGTGTCAGCCAATAGGCGGGCAGGACCGGCCTGGCAGCTGAGGGACCCCCTCGCTGGAGGGAGACTTGGGTAGGAGCAGATGGAGGCCCTCCTCCCGTTGGCTGGCTCTCAGGGCAGGCAGGCACTCAGGGCTCAGGAGCTCAGACCAGGGCAGATTCTTGCCCTTGGCTCACAGCTCCAGGAGGAGTTTCTCCTAAGCCCCTCTGTGGTTTCCTCGGTGGGTGTGAGGCGCCGGATCTTATCCAGGGCAGGCACCCTGCAAAGGTTTGCTCTCCCATTACATTTGCCTCGAGTCCTCTCACGTGTCATTAATCAAGCTGCTGAACCGAGCCGGCACTGCTGGAGCACGGCATTCATTATAGTCCTCAAGGGATCCATTTCTCTAGATTCCAGACCTCTTGGCTCTCGGAATAGAGATATCTGTGCTGCCAGGAAGCCCCAAGTCTGCAGCACACTGCAGGCCGCTCCGGGGACTTTCCCGGCGTCCCCATCCCCAGCTTCTGTGAATCCCCTTCCGATTCTCAGGGTCCTCTCAGCAAGGAAGCTGGCTTTGGGAAGTGGCAGCCCAGGGAGAAGGGCCTCCTACAGGAATCTGTATGGGAGTTTCTGTGGACACAGCTGCCTGGGGGTATCTAGCCTTGTTTTGTAAAAGGTTTTTCGCTTTCCCTGTGGCAAGTGCCAGGACGACTCTGCCCTTTTCTTTTTCAGGACCGGTGCAACTTTGAACACTGGAAAAAGAGTCTGTTCAGTTAGCAGATTCACCCTCACCTAAATAATACTGCTGATTTTTTATATCTACAAAAAGGAGATATCTTGGGGAAAGGTATATATGGCTTTAATTTTAGGGGGAAAATAATTACACATCAGGGAAGAACTTAGGTTTCTTCTCAGACTTTATGGAAATATTTTTTGGCTTTTCAGAGAGAAGGGATCATTTGCTTTTCCAGGAAAATTCGAGGAGATAATAATAATACTAATACTAATAACTACTTTATTGAGCATTTATGTCTGGCAGGTATTACTGTAAGTGCAACCACTTGTGAGAGCTGTTATATATGGATATAAAAACTGAGGCACAGAGACTTCTCTGGCAGTGCAGTGGCTAGGACTCCGTTCTCTCAATTCAGGGGGCCCAGGTTCGATTCCTGGTCAGGGAACTAGATCCTGTGTGCCAAGACTAAGTGTTCTAATGCTGTGATGATGCTGAGTGCTGCAACGAAGACCCAGCACAGCCAAATATATAAATATTTAAAAACAGAAACAACTTAGGCACAGCAGGGATACGTCACCTGCCTAAAGTCACACAGCCTTTAGTTGGTGGAGCTGGGATGCAAACCAAAGCAGCCTGGCTCCAGAGTCTGCCCTCTTAACTCTTATAATGAACACAGTTAAACAGACAAAAAACAAAGAAACAAACCATGTAATGATCAGATGATGCAGCTCCTTATTCAAAGGCTATCCACTCATTTGTAGATTTTCATGAGTTTGGCTTCTTCTCCTTGATTTTATATTTTTTTCCTCTCTGTTGTCCAGCAGCCCCTGTACCAGAGGGTGGCAAGGCAAAGGGGAGACAGGGAACTCAAATCCATCACTTTCAGTGATCATTAGTCATTCTAGTAATGTCAAGTGAGGAAAACAATTGGTTAATTTGTGTCATCCTTTTCAGTAGTACCTCTAATTCCCTTAATTAGAAATAATAGCACGCTGAACTTTTTGAAAACCCTACCAGTTCTCAGGCCTTACTTTTCTCTGATTTCATTTGAATCATTTTCATAAACAAGGTGGTGACCCACAACAATGCTTTCTCAGTTATAAGGTTTCATCCATCGATTGAAAAAGGAATCATGTTTCAATATATCTATTTTTTGAGGGGCGTTGGGAGGAATGGGGAGTTACCAGTCTTACCACATTAGACATACTTGCTGATTGTAAGACATCTTAGGTACAGAAATGTTAAAATGTGAATAAGAATGTGTTTTAGAATTGAGAAAATAGAGTATTTTATTCTTATCATTCAACAAGGAATAAACCTTGTTAAGGTAGCATTTTGTAAAAGTTCTTATGTGGTCTTCCCTCTCTGGGTATCAGAATTTTGATTACAGTTTTCAGCTGGAGTTCAGCCTGGTTCAGAGATCTATTTTTAGCAATAGCTGAAGGGTTTTTTCTGCTTTTTTTTTTTTCATGACAAGAGGAGGATTACTTAAGAATAAGAGAACTGACTCATGGAAGGGGTCTGAATTTCTCTCCTTAAAAAGGGGCTGGCTTCAGGTGTTACCTTCCTAATGGGCTAGAAGTTAAGTGGAGAGTCTTATCTGAGGCAGAAGAGTTGAAAATGGCAGAGAGGTGAGCCAGGTTTGAGATCACAGGAAGCAAAGATTCAAATTCCAGAAATAAATTCAAGTATCAATTTAGAGTTCTCATAAAAACGACCCCATGTCTCAGCCTTTCCCTATACTCGTGCCTTTATGATGTGACTCTGCAGCCCTTCTCATCAAGTGTGGTGTCTGTTTATCAAGTCTTGAATCTCTTCTGGCCTTATGACTTGGTTTGGCAAATAAATTATGGCAGAGTGAGGTTGTGCTAGTGCCAAGCCTGGGCTTCAGGAGGTCTTCACACTTCTGGTCTTTTCCTTAGGAACTTACCTCTGCCAAGAAGAGCTTGGCTAGCCACACGGTTGATGAGCGACATGTGTCCTTCACCCTAGCCAACAGACCTTCAAGTGCCAGGCATGCTGGTAAGACCATCCAGGCCCTGCTGACCCACCAGTTGACTTTGGATTCATGTGTCAGCCTAACCGAGATCAGCCAAACCTGGCCCAAATCATCAGAACCAGCCAGATGACTCAGAGATCCATCATCAATAACCAGTGGTGATTTTTAAGTTGCTAAGATATTGAGCGGCTTGTTACACAGCAATAGCTGACTGACAACAAAGACCAACTACAGGATTGAAATTAGGGCATCAGACCTAAGGGTACTTAGAATAACAGAGACTAGGTTTGGAGCAACAGCTGTTTAAAGACAAAAGATGGGCTAAGAGGGTCATTGTTGAGAATGGCCTTGAAGTATATATGACTTAACTTCATAAATAGCAGGTAGATGCTTAAATTAGATAAGGTTTGTCCCTTACAGGGACAGAGGCAGGGTAAGGAGAAAGAAACCTAGACAAGAAACCAAGATTGCTTTGTTTATAGAAGTGTGCCTAACACTGGTATCCTTAGCATAATTCCTGACTTTAGCAAGTGCTAAATAAATATAAATTGATTAAATCAATAAGTAAATCCTCTTTCTAGTAGGAATTTCACTTGTTTTTTCATTCATCCTTTCAACAGATTTTATATTAAGCACTATATATGGGTGTACACGCTCATAAGTGGGCAGACGTATAGGCACGATCCTATGTAAGCTTTGAAATTCTACATCTACCACAGAATGTATGTAAACAGTTTACTAAGCATTCATCTTAAGCATGTGCATAGGTATATCAACCTGTAGTGGGTTCTGATATTTACCTCCCAAAGGGCTGGGTGTGGACTAGGAAATGTCTCTTCTGTTCAGACTGTTGTTTCCTTGCTCAGTCGTCTCTGACTCTTTGTAACCCCATGCACAGTAGCCCACCAGGTTCCTCTGTCCATGAGATTTCCCAGGCAAGAATACTGGAGTGGGCTACCATTTCCTTCTCCAGGGGATCTTCCCAACCTAGGGATCGAACCCTCATCTCCTGTACTGGCAGGTGGATTCCTTACCACCGAGCCATGGGGGAAGCCCCTCTGTTCAGGCTAGGCTCTCTTATTCTTTCTTCAACTTCTGCAAAGTCTATGGACCATATCTGGGTCCCAGGATACTCATGTCAGATATTAGTCTGGGATGTAGCAAGTGCTTTTTTAAATGGCTGTTCAAGAATGATTGTAGGTAGTTTTGCAGTTGCTCAAAATTCAGATAGGATTCCTGAGCTCCAAGAGCTGCACAGTGCTGAGTGAGCTGAAATGTAGGAAAGTTTGTTTGTCTTCAAAGTGCTCTGTAAAATGTGAATTGTGTCTAGTTATTGCATGTTTATTTTTGTGATGCTGCAAATGCATCTCACTGAGATCAACTGCAGTGATGGGAGGGGTTGGGACCTGCTCATGGGCAGGTTTCCAGAGTCAATATGAAAAATGACTAATTGCTTTAGCAAAGGTAATGGGTGCTTAAGACTTGATGCTTTTGAACTGCGGTGTTGGAGAAGACTCTTGAGAGTCCCTTGGCCAGCAAGGAGATCAAATCAGTCAATCCTAAAGAAAATCAGTCCTTGAATATTCATTGGAGGGACTGATGCTGATGTTGAAGCTCCAATACTTTGGCCACCTGATTCGAAGAGCTGACTCATTGGAAAAGACCCTGATGCTGGAAAAGATTGAAAGACTGAAGGCAGGAGGAGAAGGGGATGACAGAGGATGAGATGGCTGGATGGCATCACCGACTCAATGGACATGAGTTTGAGCAAGCTCTGGGAGATGGTGAAAGACAGGGAAGCCTGGTGTACTGCAGTCCATGGGGTCACAAAGAGTTGGACACGACTGAGTGAGTGAATAACAACAACAATGAATGCTGAGATAGCTCCTAGGTGTTCTTATCAAACATCTCTGATTATGGTCTTTTATTATTCTACTATTTGTTTCATATATGCAATGATGCAGCCCATCTCTAGGTTTCAAATACAACCCATCTATGCATGCATGTGTGTTCAATGGCTCAGTTGTGTCCAACTCCTGTGACCTCATGGACTGTAGCCTGCCGGGCTCCTCTGTCCATGGAGTTTTTCAGGCAAGAATACTAGAACGGTTTGCCATTTCCTCATGCAGGGGATCTTCCCAACCCAGGGACTGAACCTGTGTCTCCTGCATCTCCTGCATTGGCAGGCAGATTCTTTACCACTTGAAAAGCCCAATCCATCTTTGACTGTATCCAGTCAAAGGTACGGTTATCACTCATCACAAAAAATGAGAGAAAAAACTAATGATCCAGTGTGTGTATACATGTGTATGTGTGTATGTATTTCTTTATATCAGTTTCTAAGTACCTAAAAGTGGATTAAAAGTTTCCAATTGGGCTTTCACGGGAAGAATTATCCTTCATTCTAAGATGATATCCTTCATATTTTTTGGCAGTAAGATTATTTTTTAAGATAATGGTAATAGCAGATAACCACTTTTAATGTTCTTCTTTGGAAAAATAAAGCCTGATGACCCTGTGGTTTCTGCCTGGTAATTTTATAAATTTACCAGGACCATGATTTACTGGTCTGGAAATCACTTAAAGGCTACGCTAGGCAGTGTGAAAGATACAGAAGGATGCCTCCTTGCGCTCTGTGCATTTATGCTAAGTCACTTCAGTCATGTCTGACTCGTCCCAACCCTGTGGACTGTACCCTACCAGGTTCCTTTAAGGGATTCTCCAGGCAAGAATACTGGAGTAGGTTGCCATGTCCTCCTCCAGGGGATCGTCACGACTCAGGGATTAAACCCACCGCTCTTTATGTCTCCTGCATTGGCAGGCGGGTTCTTTACCACTAGGGCCACTTGGGAAGCCCCTCCTTGCTCTCGAAGAGCAAGCAATTCCTGAGAGACAATTCGACATTGGGACAAAATATTGAATAGCTGGCAAGAAGTCAACTTCCAAAGTTACACTCAGTAAATAGACTCTGTCATGATGGGTGAGTAAATTAACATATCTATTATATTCAAGAAAAAAAAATAACTGGTCTGAGGTAAAAAATGGTTGATGAAGGTTTCAGAAGAAACCAGCACAAATCATCTTTCTCATAAAACCTGGGTTTCATTAGTTGCCAATGTCAATTTTACTCATTAGTATTAGAAATGAAGTTGGGGTAGTAGATACATTAAAACTGGCTGATGTTCAAGGAAAGGAGCTGGAAATACCCAGAAAGGGTTTGAACTCTGGGCTACTCCATGATGTATGAGTGAGCTTTTGCTGTGTAACATAATATCCTAAAACTAAAGCTAAATGGCTTAAAACAACAATCATTTATACATCAGAAGGACTGATGTTGAAGCTGAAACTCCAATACTTGGGCCACCTGATGCAAAGAGCTGACTCATTTGAAAAGACCCTGATGCTGGGGAAGATTGGGGGCAGGAGGAGAAGGGAACGACAGAGGATGAGATGGTTGGATGGTATCACCGACTCAATGGACATGAGTTTGGGTAGACTCCGGAAGTTGGTGGTGGAGAGGGAAGCCTGGCATGCTGCAGTCCATGGGGTTGCAAAGAGTCGGACACGACTGAGGGACTGAGCTGAACTGAACTGAATTACATGGATCAGCTGGGCAATCCTTCAGGTTTGTGCGGTTTTGTCAACCTTGGTTGGGTTTGTTCATGTATCAGGTCAGCTGTGGGTTGGATGATGGCTGGGTTATCTACTACGTATTATTTACTATCTACTATGACCTCGCCTGACTGATAGTTGACTGGCTGTTGGCTGGGCCAGTAGTGGTGACTGGATCACATGTTTCTATTCATCCAGTAAGCTCTTCACATGAAGACCGTAGGATTCCAAAGTAGCAAGAGAGAGCAAATCCCAGTTTGCAAGTGCTTTTGAAACCTCTATTACATCCTTTTTGTTTCAACCTCTAAGCAAAAGCTTCTCAACTTGTTTGCATAGTGTATACTTCGATGTGCTCAAATATTTCTTCCCTCAACATTTGGGCAGTGTAGCAGGGCCATGAACCCCACTTTCTCCAGTGTTCCATAAAAAATTTATTTTTTTACAACCAATGTAAATATATTTATATCAAATAACCTAGAGAAATTAATCAGTGAAATACAATCAAAGAAGAAATCTCTTGCAGGTTGGAGATGCTATCAGAACTTTGCAGAAAGGACACCCAAGAGAAAAGGGTTATATTTTGAATGCAAATGTGATTCATTGTTCTCATAAATTGCTACTCAATCATGTAAAATCTGAGATTCAGAAGGAAAAAAGTCTTGAGAAGGTTATGAACTCTTTTATTGATCTTTTTGCTAAATAGATCCATATTTTTAAAAATTTCATTGCAGTATAATTGACATGTAACCCTACTTTCAGGTGCACAACATACTGATTCGATATTTGTACAAATTGTGAGTTGATTAGCACAGTAAGTCTAGTTTAAATCTATCACCACACAGCCATAAATTTTTTTTCTTGTGAGTAGAATTTTTAAGGCTTACTCTCTTAGCAACTTTCAAATATACAACGTAGTATCATTAACTACTTCGTGTCCGACTTTGTGACCCCATGGACTGCATGCAGCCCACCAGGCTTCCCTGTCCATCACCAGCTCCCAGAGCTTACTCAAACTCATGTCCATTGAGTCAGTGGACTTGATGCATTTTATATACATACAAATATCAAATTGATATTTCAATTACTCATGTCCATCAAGTCAGTGGACTCGGTGCATTTGATATACATACAAATATCGAATCAGCATGTCATACACTTGAAACTAGTGTTACATGTCAATTATATTGCAATGAAATTTTTAAAAATATGGATCTACTGTCACCATGGTGTATGGCATATATTATATCCCATGACTTGTTTATATTATATCTAGAAATTTGTACATTTTGACTCCCTTCACCCATTTCACTCAATCCCCCATCTGGTAACCACCAATCTATTCTCTGTATCTACGAGTTTGTTTTTTTTTGTTTTTTCAGTTTCCATATAACATTATATGGTATTTATTTTTCACCGTCTGACTTATTTCACTTAGCTAATCACTGTTGCTGGTCTCTGTGATTTATTCATCCTCTTTCACCTAGTTGTTGTTAGTCACTAAGTTCTGTCCAATTCTTTGCCACCCCATGGACTG
Source organism: Antilocapra americana (assembly GCA_007570785.1). Lineage (NCBI taxonomy): Eukaryota > Metazoa > Chordata > Mammalia > Artiodactyla > Antilocapridae > Antilocapra > Antilocapra americana. The sequence continues at coordinate 9,002,314 of ML663557.1, forward strand.
CAGCCTGCCAGGCTCCTCTGTCCATGGGCTTCTCCAGGCAAAAATATTGCAGTCAGCTGCCACTTCCTTCTCCAGGGGATCCTTCTGACCAAGGGATGGAAACTACATCTCCTGCGTTAGCAGCGGATTCTTTTTTCCTCTATTCCTTCTCTACTCAGCATCTCCTCAAATCCGGATATGATAATGCAAATGATTTGACCAACATTCCTTTGTTTAAATCTTTTTTTTTTTAACTATGGGTTGCAATGTACCCATTAATTTACATCCTCCTCTGTGGCCTCCTATCACACTCTACTTTCTACTCCAGCCTCCCTTGAAAAGAGTGCTCACTGTTCTCCAACCCCCTGCGGGCACCTCTGGACTCTTTGCCTTTGCCCAGGCTGTTCCTCAGCCTTGAATTCTCCTCTCGCTAAACACCACGGGTCAAAATCCACCCGTCACCTTCAACATGCAGGTCAGATGAGGCTTCCTGGGAGAGGACCTGGGGGACTTGGTCTCTCCCCGCTCCAGCGTTTCTGTCACCCTTTGAGTCCTTAGCCCCCTTATCTATGAGTTAGCATCACTTACTTAAAGCTCCTCTCCTCTGGATCACCTGAGACGTAACAAGGATGTCTCAGCCATGTTTGCAGCCCCACAGCGCACAGTCAGCTCCAAGGATTGTTGGCTGAAATGACCTGATTTTGTTGAACTGGGGCAATGTCTGATGCTGCAGTGAACCGGTCGGTGATCATGACTGGTCACAGAGGCACTGTCCTACCCAGAGCAGCCGTCCCCTGGGGGTCATCTGGGGCGGCGCTTGTCAGAGAGTGTGGAGGCAGGCCTGAAGGAAAGGAACTGGCTTGTAGCGGGAGGACCGGTCCCTGGAAATCAGTTCTTGGCCCCTGCATCCCCCGCCCCTCCCTCCGGAGAAGGCCCTCCTCATCTGAGACCTCTTTCCCTTCATTAGCTGCGCTTGTTGAGGCTCCCCAGCTGCAAGTCCTCTGGTCTTTCCTGGCTTCACTGTTTGTTTATTTGTTTCCTTGTCAGCCTCTTTCTCTGGCTGTGCTTGTAAACAGAGCCGCTGACTGTCAGCTTCCCGGCCTGCTGGTGAACCTGCCGCCCACGTGGGGGCGGCAGGTCTCGTAGACTCTAGAATCCGATGCCAAGGGTTATTTACCCCTGATGCTCAGAAGCTGCTCCAGGCACTGGCCTGAGCTGTCCAAAAGGTTTTCCTCCTGATCATCCAAATGGAACTTTACAGACAGAAGCATCACACGACACGCTCTCTCTGTCCCCTCCTGGCCCTCTCTCTTGCTCTTTGTTCTTGCCACCACACCCGCATCACAGGTTGGGCAGCTGACCGAGGGGACACCCAGGCTGGCCTGTGGTGAGGAGTGGCAAATAACACGAGACGTTTCATGCATTACACTCTTTCCTGGCTGATTTGTAATCCTCATTGAGAAAGTTAGAACTGGGATTCCTCTACCTTGTCCAGCCATTCCAAATTCCTCAAGCCAGTGTCCTTGCTTGTTAGCTAGGGCAGGAGAGACCTCTTTGAGGCTGAGACTCTGCCTTTTGCGTCCATCCCCGTCTGTTTTTGAGCCGAGGCAGGTTCTCCTCTCTCTCCTGGGGCCAGTTACCCTGTTTTATCCCCTTCCCTGCTGTGCAACCCCAGGGGACCTCCTCCGGCCTCACCTCCACCCTCACACCCCTGGGGGCTCTGCTTCTCCCTGCCTTCTCCAGGGCACTGGCCCCCTCGGAGGCAGCTGCCAGTGAGCTCGCTGTCAGCGGGAGAGCCTCATAGGCAGTGCCATCCTGCTCGAGTCTGCGGTCCTCCCCCGACTCTGCGTGGCAGCGCGCATCATCTGTCAGAGTGCCCCCTCCCCTCCCTCCGCTTCCCCACCCCCTTCCCCAGGCTCTCGCTGCCTTCGCGGTTCCTGAGATGCAAAGCCCCGCAGGCGAGTGAGGAGCCAGCGGGGAGCCGCATGTTACAGCCGCCCTGCTGGGGCACCGCCCCCCACCTCCCGAGGTGAGGTGAGCCACCCCTCGGCCGCCCTCTCCCATGTACCAGGAAGTGGCTGACTCGGTCACTCAGGGCTTCACCGAGCCATGCCCAGCTGGGGCCGGCGCCAGCCAAACCTTCCCAGCTGCACTGCCCTCCGCCAGACAGGTAAGAGAGCCGCTCTTCTAGCAGGGCCCGAGAGGGTCCCCGAACTGGCCCTCCCCAGCCAGCCATCCTGAGCCACGAGTCTTGCTGGGAAGTGCAGGACACCCCAGCGCAGAAAAGGCACTGTCTGCCTGTCGTAACCCTCCCCTCGCATTCTTTAACAGAGCTCCTCAGACAGACTGGGTTAAGCCGATCCCTCTTGCCAGGAGCAAGGGTGCAGGAACATGCCCATTCTTCCCGGCCAGTGGGCGCTAAGCTGCCAATATCTTGGTTTTTGTTCTTTCTCCTCCCCTGAAACCTGCTCTCCCTGCAGGTGCCTTCGGGGGCTCTGTGGTTATGGACCATGACACTGTCTCTGTTCCTTTCATTCATGTCTTCTTTGCTGTTGTGCTAAGCGGATCGCCGGGCACAGCGGTCTGGCTGCCCACAGCATCTGTTCTGTTTTCAGACAGCGGGCAGGTCTCCTGTGCTGCTGGTGACTAACACTGGTGACACATTCCGATGCAGGAGAACTCACAATCACAGTGGGTTCAAGGGAAAATACATCGGAGGTCACCGATTTTTTTTGTTTTTTTCAGCCTTATTGAGAAGCAGTGACAGATAGCATTGTAATATGTTTAAAGTGCCCAATGGGATGATTTGATACATGTATGCATTCTGGAAGGACTCCTACCCTCGAGTTAATTAACACATCCACTGGCAAGTCACCAACTTCTAGTTTCAAATATTTTCCCACATTTTTATTATTGCATATAATGTTGAAAGAATATCATGAAGTTTTGTTCACGTTCTGGATTGTTTTCTTAGACATAGTCTTAAAATGAGACTTGCTGGGATGGTGCTTTTTTTTTTTTAAACTGATACAAGTGACAAAACACTGTTTTGGTTTCAGGTTACAGCATAATGATTTGATACATGTGTGTGTTATGAAAAGATCTCCACAATAAGTCCAGTTAACTTCCATCACCACACGCAGCTGCAATTATTTTTTTTTGAGGGAGGGCAGGTCACCAATTTCTAAGCAGTGAGTTGAGGACACAGTAAACACCTATAGGAGATGATGAGTCCTTGGCATCAGCTTCTCAGAGCTGTCTAGAGGGGCGTGGAGGAGAGGGGCTTTTCTCTGTGCTAGAGTCATTCCATCTCAGTCTATTGCTTCACTCCATACTTAAAACCTAGCTGAAAGTCCTCATAGATGTTTATCTTGGGATGCTTCCAAACTAATGAAATGGGAAGGAAAGCCTACCCCTTCCTGCAACTTGGGTTATTTTTGGATTATTTGTTCCTATAGTTTTCGAAAACTCCTGGTTTTTTGGGGAAGATGCAGGAGGTGCCAGAAAGTGGGGAGTGAGATAACAGTTATCATGAGAGCATCTAAGTGCTTGGGAGAAAGTTCAAAGCTCTAACCGGCAATGTGTGATAATGCTGGTGATGGCTTTTACTTTTAATTTGGGAATGGTATCCCTATGAGCACTCAGTCAGTCTGGCAAACTGTTTTTATTAACCATTTGCTCTCTGCTCAGTCCTTAGAATAGGTGTCCTAGTAGAAGATTGATTGGAGTGGGGTGAATGAGGAGTGGAGAGGGTTGGGTGGCCCCTAGTCCACTGTGGCCTGGCTGAGGTAAGCTGCTCCTGGAAACCCTGTTGTTTGGGCATTAAAATCTTTTCTCACACAGTGCTTTATGCACAAAGGAATCTTAAAACTTTCTCATATTCTTTGTCCAGTTGAATTAGACTTTTGCTTGAAGCCAAGGTCTTTCTCCTATGGGTCAGTGAGCTTCAACCACAAGAGTCATTTCACAAATGCCAAGGACTCCCAAGGGATTGAGTAAGAGGTAGATGGTTGGCTGCACAAAATCCATCATATTACCATTTTAAAAATCCTCCAAATGTGGGTCTCAGGGATGGGGCAGCAGCGGCAGTACTGAATGTGATGCAATATTGTATAGGGTGGAAAAAGCCCTGGTGGTCCTGGGTTCGAGTCTCCCTAGGGTCATTAATTACCCTGTGCCCTTCACTCAGGGATCCTGTACAGTTTTGCTTTCATCATCTGTAAAATGGGTACAATAACAAGGACCCAACTTACCTCCAAAAGTTTTTATGAGGATCAACTAAAAAATTATGATAGCTGCCAGTTATCAAGATGTGCTGGGCAACTTTACTAGATACTTTCCTTACACGATGCTGTTTAATCCTTCCAACTTCCCTAAAAACTTCTTAGTCTCCAGGAGCTTAAGAAACTTGATTAGCTAAAGAAGTGACTTCATAGCTTAGGATATTTATCCTGCTAATCCTTTCCCAGGCTCTCCTATCCCACTGCTTGCTCAGCTCATTTCATTTCTGCCCAAATACTTATAGCTCCAGAGCCACTAGAAATGCCCCTTGCTTTTCCTCTGTCTTGAAAATTAGAATATTTTTCACTGTTCAAGAAGCATCAACATTCTCATCAGAACCTTTATCAGGGCTCTCTGTTTGGAGTTTCCGAAAAGCTTTTGAATCTTTCAATAAAAGGTTCTAAAAAGAAGAGGGTCTCAGAAAAGCTGAATGGGTTAAGACAGATTCCTACCAGGGCCTTGTCTCTCAAGGAAAAGTGTCAGAATTTGCTCAGCATCTTTGTGCATCAGAGCACACCCACACAGCCCTGGTCCCTCCTCCCGCCCCCAGTGCAGACATTCGTGTGCACCCAGCACAGGCCTGAAAGCAAAGCATTTCACTTTCTAGGGGGCTCTGTGAAGGTAGGAATAGATCCCAGTGGGAGAGCTGTCCCCAGTGCCCACACCAGCATCCCCTGCCGCTGTTGGTGTGGCCAGCCCCCATGCCCGGGTCTGATGGCTGTGGAGCTTCCTTTTTGCATGAATCTGGCTAGCTGGCTGGACTGGACCTGGCAGGGAGGACATAAAAGCCATTGGCTGAAGTCATTAAAAATGGAGGATTAGGAACAGCTGATTTTATATTCAGAGGCGGGGGAGAGTGCTGAAGCTCCTTTCTGCCCAAAGCTGTAGACCCTGATGGCAAATGGTAAAGCTTTTGTTACTGTCTACGAAGGGGAAGAGATTGATAACCAGCACCTTGGCACTGCGAGATAGGAGGAGAGCCACACTCCTATTGTGGTAGGGCCTCGTGTACTCACATTTCAGCCCCAGAGCCTTGAAAACTAGGTCCTGCTGCTTCTCCATCTCCTGCTCAGCTGTCCCTTCCTCTGCAGCCTCCCTTCTACCCCTGTGTGGTGTTGGGCCTCTGTCTTCTATGACTCTGATGTTCTCAGTGTGACTTCATGTTTTGATAAGGTTGAAGAATTTATAACCCGTGTTTGCTTAGATGTCTACTGAATCCTTACAGTAGCTCCGGAAGTTGGCATTGCTTTGGTATTCTGATTTCAGAGAGGAGAAAGTAAGGTCTTGAGCCAAGATAACTCAGCCACAAAGGGGATGAGTTGGAGTTTGAACCCTTTTTACCAGACCTGAGAGCTCATGCCATTTCTGTAATTCCGTGCTGCCTCTTCCAGTCAGCATCTTGGCTCCAAACAGCCTCACTCACGCACCTGTTGTCTGGTTCAATGAAGTTCAACAAACATTTACTGAGCATCTTCTTGGTGCCAGGCACTGGGCTAGGTGTTGGAGATGTAGAGAGGAAAAATCTTTTACCTGTGATATCTGTATAGGTCATGAAATGGACCTATGCTGCCTGGTACATTGCTTGGTGCATAGGAGATACCTAAGGGTTAGTTGAACAAATGAATGAAAAAATGGATACAGTTTCCTGTCCTTGGTGAGTTTAAGAGACTGGGTAGGAGCTGAGACTTGTAGGCACTTAATCGTGCCAAGTGCTGAGGTAGAGAAGTATGTCTGGGAGCACAGAGTAGGACCCTTGCAAAATCTGGCTGTGCAGGGGAGCCTGCTTGGAGGAAGTGGTCCTGAGTGCAGCTAGAAGGGTGAGGAGGCAGAACAAATTGTAGAAACGAGGCATAGAGACTTGGAACCATGATATGTGCTCAAGACTATGAGCAGTTTGGAGTTACTAGAGCATGAAGCATCAGCCACTGGGGTGATGGGCAACACTCAGGTAGGTGGGACCCAGCTCCTGAGGAGTTTATGTGTCAGAATCTTTATTAAAGCTTGAACTTTATCCTGAGGCTCAGGCTTACAGGTTGTGAGGTGAAGGGACCATAATCATGTTTGTGATTTAAATAGGTGATTATGGCTGCAGACTGGAGTTGAATTTAAGGAGGTAGGCTGGATCGCAGACCAGGAGAACAAGAAGCAGAAACTATGAGCCAGGAGGTGAACCAGAGCAATGGTAGTAAGGAAAGAGAGGAGGCAGGTGTAGAAACTGTGAAGGAGATTTAATCAGTATGGCTTGGTAACTGCTTGACTATAGGGGATGAAAGAAAAGGTGTCATCTCTAATTACTTCCCTATTTTTGGCTCGAGTTACTCAGTGGATGTTGGTGCCAGAAGCTGAAACCAAGGATGGTGGAGAAAGCCAAGATTTGTAGGTATATAGGGGGAAGGGTGGGGGGAAATGGGTCAGGAGAAGAAGCGGGTATGATGTGCTCAATTTTTAGATAGATCTGCATACGTTGTGCCTGGGCAATATCTGAGGGGTATATTCAGCAACCCATGGGCTATAAGAATGTTTACAGTTGGGAAAAGGGCCAGAATTAGAGGAAAGTATTTGGAAATGGTCAATATACCTGTGTAGTTAGGAGTGTGGGCAAGGATCAGATTGCCCAAGAAGCATTTAAAGAGAGGAGCACAGGAAGCCAAGGTAAGAAAGCAGGAGCATATCAACATTTATGCTCTGCAAAGAGGAGGAGCTAGCAAAGAAGACCAAGGGGAAGGGCAGTGAGGACAGTGTCAGGTCGAGGAGGCTAAGGGAGTGGGGATGCTCGAAGTGAAGGGTCACCGTGGTGGATGCAGTGAAGAGGTCCTTAAAGACAAGAGTCATTGGGGGTCCCTGTTTCGGGGCCGTGGTGGGCACGGAAGCCAGTTGTGAAGGACGGAGGAAGGGATAAGAAGTGGGGAAATGGGAGATGCTGTCAGACAGCTTTACCCAAGGGGGAGTTTTTAAAATGAAAGAGTACGTCTATTTGTAAGTGTAATGAGGAAGAGAAAGAATAGAGAGTTGATCAAGCAGGGTTAAGTGGGGCCGCAGGGCCTTGAGGAAGAATTTGCCCCATAGACACAACTGCGAGGGGTGGGCGTGTATAGTTGTGGACAGACTTGCAGATGAGGAGACAGGAGAAGAGGTTGAGGTTATTTTGTGTCGGAGGGCTTGATGATCATGAGGGACCAGGAGACGAGGCTGCGGGCATGTGAAGGATCACGTTATAGAAGCCCTCTCTTCTCTATGGGCTTCCCAGGTGGCTCCGTGGATAAGAATCTGCCTGCAATGTAGGAGACGTGGATTCGATCCCTGGGTCAGGAAGATCAGCTGGATGAGGAAATGGCAACTCGCTCCAGTATTTTTGCCTGAAAAATTCCATGGACAGAGGAGCCTGGAGGGTTACAGGCCATGGGGCTACAAAGAGTTGGACACGACCGAGCACTCTTCCTTACACTTTGGCTTCCTGCCCTTTGACTGCCCTCGCAGAAGCCAGCTGGCCACTGGGAAGCTACTTTGTAAGAACTGAGTTCACTGTGTAAGGCTCAGGTCACAATAGGGGCAGGGAAGGGGTGGGGATGTAAGCGAACAGGTCATCCTTTGCATCCTAATCCGAGGTTGACTTGTGGCCCTGGATTCTGGATATTTGGGCAGCTCAGACGTGGGAGGAAAGGAAGTGAGTAGCTGGATGCTGTTCTAATAGCTCTGTGCTGAGTCCTGACCATGGCTCTAAGAAATGCGACTGTGGGCAAAGTCTTAAAAGTTTAGGTTCTGTAGGTGATATCTGAGAGTCATATCCTTTCTAAATCTCTATGAATTTTAGCACCTGCTCCCTAGGAGTGAAATAATAGTTTTTTTTTCTTTTATAAGTTGATTTTGAATAAATGGGGAAGAAAGCTTATAGCGGAAAATATACAGGAAATCAATTTCTATTCAAATTGCATCTTTCATATTTTGATTTCCTTGCACTAACAGTTTACACACTGTATGCTCTTTTTACTAAAGCATATCTTGTCACGCTAAAAAAGTTAAGCATACTATCAAAAATACACACGTCAAGAAAATCGGCCAACTCAGGTTTGACCCCCTTTGCACTCACCACCCGGGATGATTTTTTAAGCAGTTTCCAGATAGCATATTATTTCAATATTAAATATTTCTGAGTGTATTTCTAAACAGTAAGGTTGCTTAAGGGAGAAAAAAAACCCCTCAGTGTTGATATTACACCAATAATAATATCTAATCAGTGCTCACACTTCCCCCAATTGTCTCATAATTTTTTTTATACTTTTAAATTCAAATCAGGGTCCAAGTTAAATTCCACATGCTGTATTTGGTTGGTGTGCTTCTTAAGGTTTTGTTTTTTTAGCACCGATGGCCACTGTCTGAGAGTCCAGTAATTCCACAACAACTCCTGTCTTAATGTCATTTCCACCAGTGTAGGTCAACCATTTAATTTTAAGAGCTCTAAGGAACCACTGCAGTTTAGACAACAAAGCCTCCAAAGATTCATTTTAAAATTCCTTGTAGATGCACTTAGAAGGAGAAGTAAAAAAAAAATAATGAATAAAGAAAAGAGGAGAGGAAGAAGGAAAGGCTGGAGGGAGTCATAAGGAGACACGTGAAGGCTCAAGGGGAACAAAAGAAAATGACTTTTGTAGCAGGGACTTAAGTAACACCCATCTACCAAGAAGCTTGAAAATCCTTACAAATGTGTTTCAGACTTTTTTTTTTTTTTTGCTGTCAACTGGCTTAGCAAGTGGCAAACATGAATCTTTAAATAATAACATTCTATTTATTTAGTGTGTTTCCCAGACAGCTTATCAAATAACTGAGTGGGTATCACCAAAGTTATCCTCTGTGTAAAGTGGGGAAGGGTAGGAATTCTAATTCCCATTTTACAGATGATGAAACAGTTGATACAGCTAATAATAGTGGCTCGCAGTCATTTGCCGTTCATCAAACATTGTGCTAAACTTGATGATGTTATCTAATTGGATCCTTTTAACAAGCTGATGACATTGGTATAAGGATCGTTATAATCTTTATAACAAACTGATGACATGATGAAAATAACACTCAGAAAGGGAGAATAACTTGCCCACAGTTACAGATCTGGGGAAATCGAGGAGCAGAGATAGAAATTCAGGGCTGTCAAACCCACTGTTCCTTTTTTCCAGGTCAGTCTACTCTCTACGAAGTCATCAATCTTATTCTGCATAGACTTGCTCACTGGAGAAACTCCATTTAGAGAGTAGCTCAGAGCATCACCAAATATAATAACAGGGTACAGTGTGCTGGAATTTGCAAAGCGTTTTCCTTCCCACAGACTGTCTCATTTCTTTCTTATAACTATCTTGAAAAATAGGGCAGGTGTGTTAATTTGTGTTTTACAGATGAGGAAATTGAAATTCAAAGCTCTTGGTTATGTTAGTTGGTAATCATGCAGCTAGTGAGGGCAGTGAGTGTCACGGAGCTAGTTTGCAGCAGAGTGAGGATGAGAGGCTTTTTCTTCTGATTCCAGATCCCGTGTTTCTTGGGTCCTCTTTGCAAACCTCCTGGGCCCAGACCTTTAGCTGCTGACTTTTTTTCCATGCCCCCTCTGATGTTCCTTGTGTGAAGTCGAGTAAGCTTATTACAAATTAAATACCAGGAAGCTCGAACTGATGAACAGGAAGGAAATGAGGCTGCTAATGCTCAGAGGAATGGAATCGAGATGCATTTTTTTTTTAGCAGAATTTTGGGCCAACTGGCCTCTTTCTGTCCTTTCCTTCCCTGTGTCCTTCCAGTCTCCATGGAAACCCCAAATCAATGTGGCATATGTTGATTCATGTTTCTACTGTTACTAGGAAGCTACAAACTGGAAATCGCTTTTAAAAGATTTGTGGAAGAGCTTTAGCATGCTGACCAGAATTCAAATCTAATATCCAAATGACTGTTTTATTAAAAGCTTTTAATGTGGCCCTATCCTAGGTGGTATGTTGATGAAATAAGCACACAGGGGGCATTTGGCAATAGACCTCCACTTCCACTATCATGGCTTTTAAAAATATTATATTGCAGTCTTTAATTCCCTTTATCTTCAGTGTAATTACATTTCTGTGGCCCGTGTGACAATGCCAGGTGTCCTTTTGCTCTTGATTAATTCCATTCTGCCCTGACCAGGCAGTTGGGAACAATAGTTTGCAGATGCCGTAGGTACCTGGACGGCTGCTCCTGGGTGTCATTAACATTAGGCTGACTTCCATCTTGACCTGGAGACTGCAGAAGTCTGGTGTGTTTCTGCCATAAGGAATCCTCGGTGATTTTTCACATTTTCTCATGAACTGAAAATCAAATGCAGCTGACATTTATTAAACACCTGCTCCATACCAGGCAATGAAAATTGATAGCAGGGGGAACGAGTCAGAGAGTCTGTCTTTGTGGAGCACACAGTCATTTGGGAGGATCCGAAAACATAAATCACAAGGATAAACTACAGGCTGTGATGCGGGCTGTCAGAGAATCACATAGCACAGCGGCGATGTCGGGATGGGGGGATTCCTCCGGATTGAGGGAGCTCTGGAAAAGCTTTGGAAAGGCAAAGTTTTAGCTTGGAGATATTGAGTTTCAGAAAGGAACTGGGAGTTAAGAGACAGACCCAGAGTGGAGACATTCAGAGAGACTAGCTGAGGAATCAGGTGTGTGCTTGCATGCATGCATATGTGTGTGTGTGTGTGTGTGTGTGTGTGTGTGTGCACACGCATGCACATGCCTGAGTGTACAGCAGGATATGAGACTGGATAGGTAAATGGAACCAAATTATTGGAATATCAGGCAGGACAGGGAGTCACAATGGAACCCATTATACAGATGATCTGCTTTGTTGTTTGTTGTTGCTGTTTAGTTGCTCTGTCCATGGGCTCCTCTGTCCATGGGATTTTCCAGGCAAGAATACTGGAGTGGGTTGCCATTTCCTCCTCCAGTGGATCTTCCTGATGCAGGGATCAAACCCGTGTCTCCTGCACTGCAGGTAGATTCTTACCACTGAACCACTCGGGAAGATTTGCTCTATGAATCTATTCAGTATGTTACTCTTGTGGTAGTGGAGTGTGCCAGAAGGTTTGTGGGGGTGGGGGTGATGAAATAGGGACAGGACGATTGGCTATTTAGGGGAGGTGGAAGAGCATGCATTGTGCTGGGTGCTGATAACCTCTGACATGGGAGCATAGATGGATGTGAGATGAGGAAATTCAGAAATAAATCAGAAATACAATGGTAAGGTTTAGAAATCGATTCAGCAAGAGGAACGGTGTGGGGGGAAGAAACCCCAGATACCTGCACTTATTACCCTGAGGGGCTGGAACAGAGTGATGTCATGAATGCACACAGGAGCCCAGCAAGAATGGAGGACTTAGAGGGGAAGGTAGTTGTTTTGGAAGCAGTTGAGAGTCTGCAGGGTCTGAGAGGGATGGGGCTGTCTAGAAGACCTCTTGAAATGCAGCATGGAGCTCAAGAGAGCTAGGACCAAAGCCCTGATTCTGGAGAGAAGGTGTGTCCAGTGCTTGGGAGGATGGAGTTTCACAGAGGAGCAAGTGCAGAGAGGACGATCATCGAGGTGCCCGGCAGCCAGAAGGGCCGAGAAGGCAGAAGAACCAGAAGTGCCAAGAAGCCAGAACAGGGCTTGCAGTGATTGTTTTCCTGGGAAAAACCATGTGTTGCGACCAGGGGTGCTGTCCTATGCCTAGTTTTCAGCCAGCAGCTCAGGAGCTGTAAACAGAGATGAATCCAGAGTTCTATGGCCCTGGACCAGAGTACAAGTAGCAAGTGTCTTTCTCGCTAGCTCTCCAACCTGCTTTCCTTTTCTTTTCTCTCTCCTTTGGGAGAGAAAACCATGCCAAGATGCATATCCCCTCGGTTCAATTTAATTTCCCGCCCCTGAATTCTTTATACACCTGCCTCTATAGGAAGGAAGATAAGAATCCTCTCTTAAAAGAAATTATTTATTTAAATTTGACTGCACTGGGTTTTGGCTGTGGCATGTGGGATCTTGGGGGCTTTTCAGGTGGCGCTAGTGGTAAAAAAAATCCGTTTGCCAATGCAGGAGACACCAGAGACGTGAGTTGGATACCTGGGTCTGGAAGGTCCCCTGGAGGAGGAAATGGCAACCCACTGCAGTATTCTTACCTGGAAAATTCCATGGACAGAGGAGTCTGGCGGGCTACAGTCCATGGGGTTGTCAGGAGTTGGACACGACTGAGCATGCACATCTGTACCACTTGGGATCTTGAACCTGGGCCTGCTGCGCTGGACCACCAGGGAAATTCCTACAGTTCTCCCTTGGGAGGGACCTGTCCTAGGCCTGTGCTGCTCAAACTGGGGTGCTGTGAGTTTACTCCTTGGTGTTTAGGAGAGCTTGTAAAAAAAATAAAATAAAAAGTTTGTAGTGCTTTTAATTTTCTTCTTACTCATGCTGGAGACATGTCTACAACACCCTCATCATCCCTCTGCTCTTTATATTCCTGTTCTTTCTTTTAAAACTTTATTAATTATGGTATTTCTCCTTAAACGTTTGGGTTGGCTTATTGACTTGCCGTGACTGTATTAATTCTCTAAAGGCTAATTGAAGACTCTGATGCCTGGTTAATACGGGTCAGCTTCCACTTGAGACTTGGGCTCCCATACAACACTCCCCAGTCTCTTCAGAGCCTTTAAATCCTGGATGCTGGACTGGGCAGGGTAAGACTTGAAGGGAGCCTCCAGCCCCCTGTGTTAGCATTGGTAGAGGGGTCCCGTGATGACCCTGCCTTTGTGTTCAGGTGAAAGGTGGAATAGGCTGGAGGCACCAAGTTTGGTATCAGACACCCAGCTCTGTTGCTTATAAATGGCTTTTCTCTGTTTTCCCATCTGTAAAACAGGATAAAGACTTTGGTCTTGTAAGTTTGTATTAGTCATGTCCAACTCTTTCTGACCCAATGGGCTATGGCCCGCCAGGATCCTCTGTCCATGGAATTCTCCAGGCAAGAATACTGGAGTGGGTTGCCATGTCCTTCTCCAGGGGATCTTCTGGACCCAGGGATGGAACCCAGGACTCCTGCATTAGGCAGATTCTTTACTGTCTGAGCCACTGGAGAAGCCTATAAGTTTTTGGTGAGAGTTAAATAAGATAACAAAGTGCGATGTTTAGCACAGTGTCTGGCACATACCAGTCAGTTCAGTCACTCAGTCACGTCCGACCCTTTTCAACCTCATGGACTGCAGCACGCCAGGCTTCCCTGTCCATCACCAGCTCCTGGAGCTTGCTCAGACTCGTGCCCATTGAGTCACTGATGGCATTCAACCATCTCATCCTCTGTCGTCCCCTTCTGCCTTCAATCTTTCCCAGCATCAGGGTCTTTTCCAATGAGTCAGTTCTTTACATCAGGTGGCCAAAGTATCGGAGCTTCAGCTTCAGCATCAGTCCTTCCAATGAACGTTCAGAACTGATTTCCTTTAGGATGGACTGGTTGGATCTCCTTGCAGTATGAAAGGAGTATGAACAGTATGAAAATGGCACATACTAAGTGCTCATTAAACATTAGCCCTGGATGAGGAATCCAGGGGTGGATCTACCTTGTAGTATAAACGTACCTTGCATTAGGGAAGTACTTATCACTGGGCTTTTATTCACCGGTTTATCCATGTGCCTCTTTATGCTGGTACAGTTCACCAGGAAAATGCCCAGAAGTGAATGGATTCTCTTTATGCTTTAATTCGAAATCCCTGTTTGCCTCAAGCGTTCAAGACAGGAATTCGGAGGGATAGAAAACACTCGTTTGCATCTCCTTTTATAACACAAAGTTCCCTTTGCCTAACAGAGGGCCACTGTGGACGTTTTCAGAGAGAGACTATGACTCACTGTGGAGGCAGCCTCAGACTTTTTATTTCATCCTGTCATCGGTGTGGTTGCGGCAGTCATTTCACTGCGAGGGTCCAGGCTATGCGCCGATAGATCTGCCAGGAAAGACTGGGTTCTGGTGTGACGTAGTAGAAAAGCTCTGCTCTAAGAGACATAAGGAAGCAAGCTCTGGTCCTTGAAGTGCCTCTGACATGCGGTGTCACTTTGAAAAAGGCAGGTCACCTTTTCTACCCTCAGTTCTCCGATCTGGGTCACAGGGATGATAATGCTGTCTCTGACTGTGGCAAGGGGCTGTTGGGTGACACATGACAATGCTTTCTACATTGTGGATGGCTCAACAAATAGAGTCTGGCATCTTGAGAATAAGAGCATCATTTTCCTAGTGATATATCTCCAGCGAGTACTGCCTTCTGGGTTTTAGAAATGATTTGCAGCAAAGGCTAGGTGCATTGGGAGCTAGTTCCTAGGTGGGAGCAGGAGGCTGTGCCTTAGAGACCTGGAGTGGAATGAGGAAAAAGAAGGTAAGTAAGCTTTATCCCGGGGCAGCGGTTTGTAAACTTTAGCATGCATTGGAATCACCCGGAAGGCAGGCCGCATCCCCAGAGTCTTGGATTCTGTAGGTCTCGGGGTGGGGCCTAATACTTTACATTTCAAACACATTCCCAGGTGATGCTGACACTGCTGGTCCAGGGACCACACTCGGAGAATTACTGTGCTAGGGCAAGCAGGAAGAGAGAGTCCTCCTTGTGGAACTGAACTGGGCAGCGTGAAGATCCGTGTGGGTAAGGAGATTTGAAAGAAAAAAAAAAAGACTGTAGAAGATAGAAAAATAGAGATAATGTGCAGATTGGGCAGAACAAAGGGAAAAGTCTCATTCCGTGACAAATGCAAGTCGGGGGAAGTTGCTAGGTGATGGATGAGGGAGAGGGGTGGATTTCCAGTGTAGGGAAACCCAGGTGAGAGGCAAGAGCATCGATTTGGAAATGTACAAGTCTGGGGAGGTGAAGATTTCTCATTAAGAAGTGAGGAGTGGTGTGGTTGGTTCTGGGGACTGGAATGGGGTTGGGGGGGACCAACACCGCTGTGGGACAAGAGGGACAGCTGAGTTGTGGCAGAGGGGAGTAATTTCAGGGCTGTGTGGTGTGGCTTGGCAGTGTGGCACAATAGGAACTGGGAGAAAGGGGGTGGAATTTAGATGTGTGACCTGCCCCATAGCTTTCTTGCTCTCTGCATTTATCACATCACATCACACCCAGCAAGACAGCCCCCCTCCTCCTGGTTCATTAGGAGATTTGATTCAGCTTGGCTCCTGCTGTCAGAAGCTGTCTGGGGGCAAAATCTTTATGCTCCCTGCTCCCTAAGCAGCAACCAGCCTTCAGCCAGCAGCAGAGCTCATTAGAAGACGCCCCCCGCCCCCCACCCAGACCCTTGATTTTCAGCTCACTGGTGGCAGGAAAGAGTTAATACCTCCAGCTTCGCTGCCCCCCTGGGCAGCCTCTGGGTGCCGAGGGAGGCAGTTCTGGGCTGTGGGAACTTCTTCCTGAGCTGCTGAGCTGCAGCCAGAGGAGCAGTGAAGCAGGTTAGTGAGGCTGAAGACGGAGATGCGGGAGGAATGCCAGGCGAGCTCCGCTCAGGGGCACCTCCTGCATCCTGCCAATGAGGATGGGCGTGCAGCCTGTGCCCGCGAGCTGAGCCGCCGCCCGCTGGGTGTAGGCTGCTTCAGTATTTACCGAATGTGACAAGCAGAGAGAAGAGCTTTCAGCGGGGCCGCTTGCTGCCCGGCTCAAGTGGTGGGAGGTGTGTTGTGCATGCAGGCATGTGGATATGTGTGTGTGTGCGTGCGCAAGTGTGCCTCTGTGTTCCTGCACACATGCCCTTCACCCGCTAAGGATCTGACTGCTAAGAGAAAGATCTACTCTTTCCCCAGAGCTCCTTACCCACAGCCTCTCTGACCATCCCGTTGGCAAAGACCCGCAGGCCATGAGGACTGGTCAAAGACAGTGAGTATTGCTTGGGTTTCTCTCTTTCCTCTCTGGGGTGCCCGTGTGGGCTGATTGCATTATCCATATTTAATTAACCTGCCTCTCCATGCATATTGATTGCTTTCTTCCCGCTGAGGCTCTTAGTTCCTCTTCCCCTCTTTATAAATCTTTGCTCTTTGCTTTTAACCTTTTTTTTTTTTTTTAATTTCCCCTTGAGTATCCTCTCTTTCCAATATGTCTCAGCCTGTCTGCCCCAGAGTCACCTGTAACTCGATGCCCACTTATTGGGGCACATGGACCATGGCACCATCATACCTTTGACCTTCCTGGGCTCTGGGTAACCCCAGACTCTTCTCCTACAAGTTGAGGGCCAAGTAGGATAAGAGCCCCTAGGTGCTGGGGTGAATAAGAAAGGTGGGTATCCTGCAAACTCTTACATACTTGACTCTAAGCTGATAATAAGGGGTGGTGGATGGGGTTTAAAGGGCAATAGTGGCCAGTGTTGGATGCAGAAGAGAGAGAGGCAGACGTCTAAGCAGCCCCGGCAAGCCGGCATGGATGGTGGTGGGACCGGAAGGGCCGTAGGGCAGGGATGGGAGGCCAGGTGATACTGCCCAGGTGACCTTGCCTGCTGTGAGTGTGGGTGGTAGTACCTGATTCTGCTCAGCCCCAAACTAATACAGACTCCTGGCCTGGGCGTCTCCCTCCTCTGGGGCTCTAACCCATAAGTCAATGAAAACGAGGCTAAAATACAGCAAGTGATGATTTCTGGTGACCCTTATGGCAGTGAAGGACGTTGATTTCCTGACTTCTGCACAAGCAGGTATAAGTACAGTGAGGGCAAACATTAAGGAAATGCCCTTGCTGTCAGGAACACAGCCCTCGCTTAAGTCTCTTGCACACAAAGTCTAATTCTTTTTCCCCCAGTTTTAATAAAGTAATCTTTTAATTTGATTAATTATAGAAGTACGAGAGAAGGTATTTTTTTTTTTAAGTATTGGTGAAATGTTCCCAGTGATATCAAAATAATTTAACCTGCGTAGATCTTGCTGGGGCTGTATCTGTCTAAATTAGGTTTCTTTGAAAATGGATTCTATGTTTGGTGTCAGGGTTCCCAGGGGAACCCTTAATGGATAGGCTGCTCTCCTCACGTGTTTCTTCCTATCAGTTTCGTCTGTGGGAACAAAGGGTTTGACGCCCTGAGAGTGGGTCCCCCGGGAAAGAGAGGTGATCAGTCAGTCAGGTCTCTACCTGGAGACCCCTGTTTCCCTGATGTGCTTCCTGCTTCAGGTCAGGGACAGGCCAGTCCCCAAACTGTGGAAGGTCAGGCAGTCTCCATCTGGGCTGGAGAGAGAGACTTGCATATTCATTTCTTCAGCCTATGCCTGTGATCCCCGCAAAGGAGCAAACCTGAGGGGTGACAGTGCCTGGCAAGCCTCCTCTGGGGGTTTCCCAACCTTCCTCCTGCTCGTGCCCTCCCCGGGCTCTGGCACTCCCACCTCTGGGACAGGTCCCCTTGGAGGGAGGTGAGAAGCAGCCAATCAAAGGCTTCTGGAGCGAGCGCTGACCCCCCCCTCCCCCACCCAGGCTGGCTGGTCACTTGGGCCCCACTCGAGTGAGACATGGAGAACGGTCACTTTGGGCTTGTGATGCTGTGCCTTCCTCCCCAGGGAGGGGCTCGCGTCCCACTTTACGTTGATGGTCAGTAGCTGGGGAAGGAGGGACTCCTGACCCACAGGCAGCAATGTGAAGCCACCCAAAACCTGGTCCTCGTCCACCCTGGTCGGTCGCCCTTGGTCAGGACCAGCAGACGTTCGTGGGGGACGGGGTTGTGTGGGGAGGTATTTCCTTGGCAGACGGTCACCTGCGAAGACTTGCACTGCAGTCAGAGAGGGGGCCCCTCTTACAGCAAATTCTTTGATTTTAGGTGAGAGGACGTGAAAGGGTAAATCCCTGAGCCCTGCAGTCTTCTCTCCCGCCCTGTCATCCCCGCACATCAGCCAGAGGGTTAACCATAAGCAGGCGCCCGTATGGCCGCTTTACTGATGCCACGCAGGTAACTGATGCTAATTTGTCTTCTCACTCCTGCCCCTTTCTTTCCTCTTTTTCCACCTTCCCACCTGCCCTGCTGTCTGAGCCAGCCCCAAACCTTCTAATCCTGTGGGTGGTTCACTGGTCTCCATCCCCCAGGCCTCCTGTGTGGACTGTGCTGTGTTTGATGCTCCTTGCAAGCAGAACCTGCCTTAGCACCAAGCCCTGCCCTATGGGATGGGACTCACAGGGTGGGACTATGCTTGAGCTTATATTGAACCATTTAGGGGTCTCTCTGTGTTACTGGGATAGAGAAGAAAGATGAGGGCAAGTCCTTTGTTTTTAAAGTAACCTTAACCTTTGACTCTTGCTTCTGCTCCTGTTATCTCAGACCTAATGAAAAGGTTAAGTCTCAATTAGACAAGATAGAAAGTCAGAACTATTTTGTCCCAAAGGATATTTTGTGGAAGATTTTTGCAAACTATTTGGAAGACTCGCTGTTGTCTTGGTAACAAGCAGCACCCTTTACACTGGCCCCTGCTAAACCTTGTTAGATGGCTTGCGTGGATTTGCCATTTATTGAAATCCTCTTAATTGCTCTTTTGGGAGCATCGACCTGACTATTCACTGACTGATGTTTCTGAGGCACCGAGGAATGAGCCAACTCACTCTGAGTTGGTTCTGGCCTTGGTACAGCCTGGGCAGGACCTGCACTTGAATTCATGGAATGTGATGATTCAAGGGCCCTTAATCAGTTGCCCCAATGGCCTGCTGCTGGGACACCCTGTGATTTGTAAGAGCAAGTGGACATGACATGCTCACTGTTGAGGGAGAGAAAATGGCTGTAGCCAGTGTTTTGAAATGCAAGGAAATCAATGGCTTCACAGTGAGCCTGGCCGAGATGAGAGCTGGGGGCACAGGATGTGCAGGAGAGGAGATATTTCTGGGAACTTGGATGTTCTGGCCTTAGAAGGCTCCTTGGAGTTGGGCTGTGCACGTGTTGCCCACCCCCACCAAAGGTAATACCATCCCCGTAGACATTTGCTGGATGAGATTTCTGTGAACAATGACCAGGGTCAGAGATGAAAACCCATTTGAAGTAAAAGAGCTTAAATTGGATCTCACATCTCTGCCCAGATCCAGGATTTGTGAAAATGAGGAAGAGAAAGCCAAGCTGGAAGACGTTCCTTTTAACAAGGAGAAAAACGTCTTCTTGGACTATTTCCACGGCAAATTGTCACCAGTGTGCACGTGGCAGTCCTCTTAAGTCCTGCTCATCCCAAACTCTTCCCTCTTACCTTTGCCCTCCATCCAAGGAGTGGTCATGGTTGGAGGTCAGGGGTCAATGAACTTAATCTATCAGGAACCAGGGAGTAAATATTTTCAACTTCATGGGCCATACAGTCTGTCCTCAACCACCCAACTGTGCCCTTATGTTCGAAAACAGCTTCAGACCATTTGTAAACAAGCAGGGTGTTTCTAATAAATAAAGTTTCAATAAAATTTTATTTATACAAATAGGTATCTCTCAGGGCTGTAATTTTCCAATCTCAGTGAAAGGTCAAAGGGGGCTAATATTGAGAGTCAGAAAGAGATATTAGCTTCATTTCTCTTGGAGCTGTCACAACAAATAACTACAAGTCCTTAAGAAAATAAAAAATATGAGAAATTTAAGCACACATGTTAACATTTTAAATATGTGGATTGAGATTAGCCAAAATACAAATCAGAGAGCTTAGTGAAGTGAAATTCCTGACAGAGGGTTCCCTGGTTCTTAGCTGCTGATTGTACCCACTGCTTCTGCTTCCCATCTACAGGCATCAGTCCTCACTGGTCTGTCACCACTCATGTTACCCTCAGGTTTGTGGGATGAATGGGAAAGACCTGAGGTAGAATTGACTTGCCCTGAAGGTCCCTACTTTGTCTGTGCTCTGAGATCCTATGACAGGCATCACTGTATCACTCAAGCATCTCTCTGCTCTCCGTGTGGGTATCACTGGGGCTCTGCAGTCAGGAGTTATTGCTGCTGCTGCTACTTTGCCCTCCTAGAGGGAGAGCAAAATGTGGATTGTTACTTTGTCATCACTGTATTTCCTTTCCCCACAGAGAATCCTAATTTAGAAATTCTTCCAAGCTAATGACCTTCATTGACTTACCATCAACTTGCATGTCAGCTTTAAAAAGCGTTAAGCCTCTAGGGCTAGGGGACCTATTACTATTCCGGTCGTCAAGATAGGGAGTGAGTATTGCCCTTGATCCTCTTGGTGTTTCTCCTCTCATGAAATCTTCAGGGGCCACCTGGGGAAGGATGGGAGCGGGGCAGGGCTGGCTTCTGCCACAGCAGCTCCCCTTTGGGAGCTGATAGCTATTTTCATGACAGCTCTCCATCTTTCTGCCCCTGTGTTTGTTGCAGGAACAAAGGGATGAGGACTCGACTGGGATGCCTATCTCACAAGTCTGATTCTTGTAGTGATTTCACAGCCATTCTTCCCGACAAACCCAACCGTGCTCTAAAGTGAGTAATATGGCCACACAGCATCCCCGGAAGTGTCAGCCATGGGATGCTCACGCCGGGACTATATGACCTCTTCTTCTCTGGTAGATGGCTGAAGAGATGAGCCGAGTGACAATAACTTCCTGTCTCTTGGCGGCTCCTTTTCTATCTTTGAATGCTAAAAAAAGAATGTTATTTTCCTTTTCAAAGCATATGGCTTCACAATTCAGAATAGGGACCCTCCTTTTTCTCCTAAGAAAATATTAGGCACCACTCTTTAAAGCTATACTGAAGAATACTTCTTTGTTCTACTTAATTGTCAACCTGAGCTTCTCAGTTTGGAAACACTCAAATCTACTCTTGAAAATCTGCTTAGGTTCAGATGATCTGGTTTCAGTGCCTATTCTCTGTGCAGGCACTGTCTTAAATGATGTCACAGGTGGTACCTTATTTAACCCTCATGGGGTTCTGTGATGGATGCCTTTATCCCCATTACAGAGGGGAGGAAACAAAGGTGACAGTAAGAGATGGAGTCAGGAACTCAGCCTAACTTTTTTGTTTCCAAGTCCAGCTTCTTTTCATTGTGATTGTGATGTGTTAATTAACTAATTTATTAATTAGAGGTATAGGTGGCTTGGTGGCTCAGATGGTAAAGAATCTGCCTGCAATGCAGGAGACCCATGTTTGATCCCTGGGCCATTAAGATCCCCTGGAGAAGGAAATGGCAACCCACTCCAGTATGCTTGCCTGAGGACAGAGGATTGTGGTGGGCTATAGTCCATGGGGTCACAAAGAGCTGGACATGACTGAGCAACTAACACTTTAACTTTCATAGTTGGTTTACAATGACATCTGTTTTCTTAATTTTTTTTTAATTTGCTTTTAATTTATTTTGACTGCCCTGTGCAGCTTATGCCCTGTGCAGTTTCCCGACCAGGGATTGAACCTGGGCTCTTGGCAATGAGAGCACTGAGTCCTAACCACTGGGTTGCCAGGGAATTCCCCTACAGTGGCACCTTTAAATGATGTACTTTCTTAGTTTTGCTTTTTATACTGAAAGCCAACTTATTAAACTTACAGAATCCCAATTCTGAGATTTTTCTTTCAGCTACTTAAGAATGTGTACATTTCTAGCAACAGGATTGCAGGAGTCCAAGTATGATTTTCATTTGCCCTCCATTGTTTTGATTTGTTCTCATGAGCAAATCTCAGTGGTGGCTGAAGGAGAGGAGGTCATTGCAGAAAGATTTAAGACAGATGTTTCTTCTTTCCTAGAAGACTATCCACAGAAGAAGCTACGAGGTGGGCAGATTCCTTTGATGTGCTTCTCTCCCATAAGTGTAAGTAAAATTCAGGCTTCATCATGTCTCGGCAAATCATTCATTTTGTAAAAGATGAACCCGCCATAATCCAGGTACTGTGCCTGGTCCAGACAGCTCCAGCCTTCACCCTCAGAGAGCCTCCTGGCTAGAGGACGTATAGACAAGAAAACATAATTTAAATGCTCTGGGAAGAGGGCCCTTATTTTCTGTTTTCTGAGCTGAAAGTTTGGTCCCAAGAAGTCTTCATGTCTCAGCAACTTTAGCAGGAAAGAATTTGACTTAGAGAGTTGGAATGATGGGTTCATTGGGAATGAAAGTCTAGATTCCATCCAGATCTTGCTTTGTAAAATTAAATGACCTCCCCCCAAGTCACTGGGGAGCCTGGGGTTACTCATCAGTCAAAAGAATATTTTGTGCATTTTGTTATTGACTTGAATTGGCAGAGTTTTGAGTTTTCTTATCACTCCTTATTTGGGGGGTTTACTTCCCCAGCTATATTATACCCTCAACTTGGCCATAAGTTTTATTAGTACACACTTTGGGGTATCTCTCCTCTTCTATTTCCCCCTCTCCTCATCTTGTATGCCTTCTGTTTGCCACAAAGACAGAAAGAGTTGTGCATTTTGCCAGGAAGGAAGGGCATTTTGATGGCAGCCAGACTTTTCAGCTCTTGCTTTTTTTCTTATCGTAAGCAAGTCCAAGTTCATTGGGCTTCATTTCCCAGTGGCATGAAAAACATGAAAGTGGGAAAGCAGAGGTAAAGAAGACGGAAGGGTCTTTTGAGGAGAAAGGAAGGTTTTACACGGGCATTCAGTGCTCCCCGTAAATTCATCTTGTTGGTATTAGGAATCCTGATTGATCTGGGAGCAGGAGGGAAGCTTTTGGCATGGAGCGTGGGACACGAATATGCACCGCAAAGTGGAGGGCATTGGCTGGTATGTACTTTGTTCTGGATTCTGACCCGGCTCGGCTACTAGATAGTTGATGGCCTTGATGGGGTTGCTCGGTCTTTACAAAATGTCTTTAAAAGTGACTTCGCTTTCATCCAGAGGAGCAGTTCCTTCTAACCATATCCTTGGTCCTAATACTAATTAACAAATGCTTTTGAATAGATTTTAAAGTGAAATGCAAAATTTAAGAATAAGCACATATTATGGCAAGTAATTTTGTGAGACAAACAGTCATTTTAGTGTTCTATGGATTATAGTTAGGAAGGAAAATAAAGCAGAGGAGATATAGTAAGTATAACATATGGCTGTAACCCCAAACAGCAAACTTTTGTGGTGAATTTGCCGAGGCAATGGTGTATGCGCGATAATACTTAGGATTTGACAGTAATGGTCGTTTTTTTTATGGGTCAATTCTGACTTATTTTCTGGAGTCACATTAGGTGGCTAAACAAGTGTCACTATCAATTTACGCTTTCTTTTCTGGCTGGATTTGATTCAAGGTCATCTTGAAGTTGGGTTTCTATTTCAGCCTCATGACTGACTCAGTTTCAGTCCCTGAGGCTGTTTCCTCATTCTTAAATGAGGATGGAAAGAAAGACCTGTGTGCCCCCTGTCACTCGGGTGTTAGGATCTTCATGAGGGGACACCTTTCGATGATTTTGGGGTTCTCTATGCAAAGGAGTTTTGTGAGAATAAGGTGGAATTTTTTTTCAGAATGGAATTTTAAGAGAATTTTTCTCAAATGAGAAATAGATGTACCTTGAGAATAAGACTGCAAATTTTGCTGCCAATGATTAATGAGAAGCCTTTACAGACAGAGTTTCTGGTAGTAAAGCTAGTGGATGGATGCTCAGGTTATATTTGGATTGCCTCTGTGGTAAGGCCCGGAGATTGAGAGATTTAATTGTATTTGTTTGATTCAGTGACTTTTAGAGCTAAAGCCACTTGGTTCTGCTTCTGTCACAGATACTTTGGGTTTCCAGGAATGAAATAACAATTTTCTGAGAGGGAGATTCCACTAAGGGGCTACAAGCTGACACCAGATTGCCTCTTTGTTAAAAAAAAAAGGTACAGAAATAGGCTTTTTGAACTTTGAAGTTCTGGGATCCTTCTTGGAATCTGATTTTTTTTTTTTTTTTTTTTTTTTTTTTTACTACGGAAATAAAAAGCCGACAGAGTGAATGTCTTTGAGAAGCAAGGTACTTTTATTTAGGGGCCTCTGGCAGAATTTCAAGGTTTTAAAACTTGAACACTTACTCGCTGTGAATCTGTGGCAGGGTCAGAGCCCAGCCTGCCTTCAAGAGTGTTGGCAACTTTCTAACAGTCTAATTAATTTGGGTTAGTATTATGACTCAATTAGGCCTGATTAAGCTTTTCCAAAGGGATTACATGTGTGTTAGTCTCTTAGGAAGGACAGCAGTTGATCAGAGGTGTACAGGAATTTAAACAACAAAATGTCCTAAAAAGAAAAGAGGATGACTGAATGACTGGGCTCCAGGAACACTTGTGTTGGTCTAGAACACACTGGCTGGTAATTCTCCAGGCAGCTGTCCTCCCTGCATATTCTATTTCAGAAAATTCAGATAATTGTTCTTGTTCCCATTCTCAATCGACAGAGCATCTCTGCCATCTTACTCTGCCTGGATGTTTTCGTTCTCTCTAAAAGGTGAACCGAGTCCTTATTATGGACAAAGTCTATGCTAAGTCGCTGATGAGCAGGGGCTGCAAGATGACCTGGACTGTCCTTCCCTGGTGGAGAATGCAGCCTTCTGAGAAAACAGACCTGCCTACAGACAATACAAGATATAGGCAGAGTGCTAAGACTCAGGGAGCAGGGAGGAATTCAGAATTTTAAATACAATCTTGGCATCCAGTGTTCCTCTTAAATGCTACCTAGTCTGTGTTAGAGGTCCTTACCAATCCAGAGTAGAAGGGCTGTTTTTGGTTTAGAGCAGTGGTCCCCAACCTATTTGGTACCAGGGACTGGTTTCATGGAAGACAATTTTTCCACAGATCGGAGTGAAGGGGTGAGTGGGGGTGGGGGTTGTTTTTTGGGATGATTCAAGTACAGTATATTTACTGTGCTCTTTATTCCTATTATTATTACATCAGCTCCACCTCAGATCATCAGGCATTAGATCCAAGAGGTTGGGGACCCCTAGTTTAGAGCTTTGTTCCATTTAATTGGGGAATGTGTTTCTGCTCACACTGACTGGTAGTCAGACCTCTCAATTTTGACCCAGCTCTACTGCTAAATAGCTGGGTAGCCTTGATGGAATCTTTCATTCTCTTGGAAAATCTGTTTCCTCATCTCTACAGTGAAGGATCTGGACTCAAGAGGGCTGGATTGAGTTCTGCCTTGTTGTTCTAGGAGGCTGTCTATAGCAACCACCAGGATTGGCAATCACTCATCACCTACGGCAGGTGGTTTGAGTCAGCACTGCCTGCAGGGTTATATAAAAGTGCTTTAGAGCTGAAATGGCTTGAGCAAGCAGATGAGAGGCGAGGGCACCTGTGTTATGAAGCCTTCTCTCCTTGATAGGATCCCACTGGACAGGGATGCACCTCATGGGTTCAAATCTCAGACAAAAAAAGAAAACACCTTTACTAAATTTTAAACTGTAGAATAAAAAAAGCTGGAATGCAAATACTTGAAGCAGTTTTATTTCCAATTACATTTGCTTACAAATGTAGTACAGAGCTGAAGAAGCACCCGTGGCGGTCTGGGAGATAACTATTTGCTAAGTGCCCTTTTTTTTTTAACTAACAAATGAAAAATGAAATTGAAATTGCTGATGGCTTCATTAGATAGAGAGGGATTTCTAATGTGTGTTAATTTGGCATCTTCTTCCTGTTCAACCAGTGACAATTAGACTTGGTGCCTGTGAGTGTGCACGTAGTCTGTCCCTGGGGGGGTGTGTGCGTGTGCCCACCCCCTGCAGTTCAGGCCTGGGAGAATGAAGCCTCCTGGCTTGTGGGAAATCTTTTCTGACAGGTTGCTGGAGAGTACAGAATTGTGTGTCTCCTGATTTTATTCCTCATGAGGTGCAGACATATGCTTGTTATTTGTCCAGCTTTTAGTAGGACATTCAGTCCTTAACTCTGAATTGATTCTCTCTCCTTCCCTCAGTCCCTCCCTCCTTTTTTTTTTTTTTTTGACATTAAAGTTGAAATTCATTCCAGTTTTAAGATGAAGGTGGAGACCGTGTTCCTTTCCCCTTCCTCTTCTTTCAGCCTGATCCCCCACCTGGATGACAGAGTACCCCATCCTGGGTCTCCATTTGGTCCTTGTCTTTGTTTCATTGTTTGCAGAGATGGAGGGTCCAGACTGACCTGTCCCCACCAGGCCCAGGAAAAGCTAGGTTCATGGAATAGTATAATTGAAAGCTCTTTTACATTTGTAATATATTTTACATTAGTATTCATCTCTTAGCAAAGGGGACCAGTAAAGAAGCTTTTAGTTTAATGAAAAAATTAGCCCCTTTGGGATAATGGTTGAGATATAGAAAAATAATGATGTGACCTGGTCACATGGCACCCAAGCAGAAAACCCCAAACAAGCAGACACTAAAATTATCAGCTCATAAAATTCCACACTTAGTTGTCCAAGTGGCCTTTAGCTCTAGAATGTACGGTTTAATAATCAGATTTCCATTTGTCATGCAGCCCTCCTCACGTTCCTCTGCAAGCCCTAAGGTTCTAGAATAGTGTTACTCAAAGTGGGATCCATGGAAGGCCGCATCAGCAGGGGATGATTCTATGGGAGCTTCTGAGAAATGCAGATTCCTGGGTCCTGGCTCATACCTACTGAATCAGAATCTCTGCAAGTGAGGGCCTGCAGTCTGTTTTTTCTCTGTAATGGTGTATACTCAGTCATGTCCAACTCTTTGCATCCTGCGGGGAATATAGCCCGCCAGGATCCCCTGTCTATGGAATTCTCCAGGCAAGAATGCTGGAGTGGGTTTCCATTTCCTCCTTCAGAGGATCTTCCTGACCCCGAGATGGAACCCATGTCTCTTGCATCTCCTGCATGGCAGGTGGATTCTTTACCACTGTGCCACCAGGGAAGCCCATTTTTTCTCTAGCTCCCCGGTAATGTTGATGTGCATTGAAGCTTGAGCAACACTGCTCTCAAATACAAGTAGGGAAAACTATGAACCTGGAACATCTTGGTGGGACAGGTGGTTAGTGCTTTCCAAGAGAAACGCTAAAGACTGGACTTCAGTTCTCTAAGGTTCTCAGGCAACACATCCATTTAATGGGGCAGCGTCCATGTGTTGCAGAGTCCCCATATATAGCAGACATGGTAGAGGGTATTCACAGTAAATCAACAAATACGGCAAGTGTGCTTTCTGGATAAAGTGAGGATAAAGGTTAGAAAGAGGTACTCGAACTAGAGCTGGATGGAAAAGAAACTTTTCTTCCTCCTTACTACCCTCTCTGTTGTTGTTTAGTCATTAAGCCGTGTCCGACTCTTTTGCAACCCCAGGGACTGTGGCCCGCCAAGCTCCTCTGTACATGAGATTTCCTAGGCAAGAATACTGGAGTGAGTTGTCCTTTCCTTCTTCAGGAGATCTTCCCAACCCAGGGATCGAACCCATATCTCCTGCATTGGCAGGTGGATTCCTTACTGCTGAGCCACCAGGGAAGTCTGCCCCCCTCTCTACATTGCTGTAATTTTTACTTTCACCCACCCAGGAGTATGGCTGCGTTTAGCCTTCATAGAAGAAGTGCCAAAAATATATAAGGCAGCTATTAAAAAGCTCACTGGAAAAGATTTGAATGAAAACAATTGGACACTCATTCTGTTGCTTACCTGCTGTGATCTTTGGTAAATTATGTAACCTCTATAAACCTCACTTTCCTCATCTATGAAAGGGGAATGCTTAGATTTACCCTGTAGAGTTGTGGTGAGTATTAAATGTGATTGTGAAATGCTACACATGGTGACTGGTGCGTAGTGGGGCTCCATGAAGGATAATTATTATTATTTTTGTTATAACCCAACGTTGAATTGACTGAGAACACATGCATTTCATGACTCCTATGTGCTAGAGACTGCTTTAAGCTCCTTGATCCCATAGGCAGCTTGAGGTTGAACTCAATGGGTAGGATGTGGGTCATGTTAGCATCACCAGTGGGCTTATTCAGATTTCATAATACCTCCCTCCAGTTGCCACTTGAGGCTTTGACATCCTTTCCTCATAGCGTCCCAATTTCCTCTCAATGTATGTGAGAGAATCTGCCTGGAGGTATAGTTTTTTCTTTTTTTAATTTAAATAACATTTATTAACAAAAGTGTTGATTTTATTTTTAATTTTCTTGGAGTATAATTGATTTAAAATATGGTGTTAGTTTCTGGCACACTGTAAAGTGAATCGGTAATGCATATGCGCATATCTATTCTTTTTTTAGATTCTTTTCCCATATAGACTTTTACGGAGTATAGAGTTGATTTCCCTGGGCCACACAGTGGGTCCTTATTAATCATCTCTTTGATGTATAGTAGCATGTATATCAATCTCAATCTCCCAAGTTATCCCTCCCCTCCTTACCCCCTGGTAGCTATTTGTTTGTTTCCTACTTCTGTGACTCTATTTCTGTTTTGTAAATAGGTTCCTTTGCCTCCTTTTTAAAGATTTCATATATAATTGTTATTCTGTGATTTGTCTTTGACTTACTTCACTCTGTATGACAATCTTTAGGTCCATCCGTGTTCCTGCACGTGGCATTATTTTGTTCTTTTTTATGGCTGAGTAGTATTTATTGTATACATGTACCACATCTTCTTTAGCGGGAGGTAGTTTTTAAAAGCCCAGTAGGTGAATCTGCCAAGTTTCCTCTTTGAGAGTCCTTGCAGTATTGTTACATCCAACCAACTAGACAAGCATTCCCAGACACTTAATTTTTGAAATCTTTTAAGCTGTGGACTCTGTACATGGAATTGGACAATATTTCTCTCGTCTTTACAGTTACTTGTGAATGCTAAACTTTCACTCTATTTGGGGCACATCTCCTTTTTCACATCTTTAATAAAAAAAAACTTCCTTGCTAATTTCTTATAATAGTTGCGGATACAGGCTCTACCATGTTCTATCTGTTACTTGACACAGTTTCTACTTGACAAAGTAAGAAGGAACATTGGACTAGAAGTTTTAAGACCCAGGCTCTCCTTCCTCTACTGTGACCACATCCTAGGAATAAGAAACCATGCGACCCAGGGCCTCACCATTTCCTAGTGTTCAGTGTAGGGGTGGATCATAGCATCTCCCATGTCCTTTCTGACTCAAAGACTCTAGCAACCAAGTCCTACTACTTCATTATCTATCATCTTGCTATATATACACTAACAAAGTAGAGATCATTGAAGAAAATTACGTTAATCACAAGACTGAAGTACAATTAGCATACTAATTGCTTGCCAATAAATGTCAAGAACCGGAAATAGTTTGTTCTCTAAATAATCTTCCTACCTAAATCTTCTTAGCCAAAGTTATTTGCTTTAAAACGTTCATTCTGTAGATAACATAAAAGGAAGGCTTTGATCCTGGTGCTATTCTCATCACAAATTTCAAATTAGTAAGCTTGGTTCTGAATCAAAAAGGTTTTGCTTTGGTCTTAGTGTGTGTATCCTAGATTTTATAAATGTATATTCCTCTCCTCTGTCTGACCTTGGACCCATGCGCCAGCTTATTTTTTCCAGTTGGTCAGGGATGCAAGAGGACGCTGGTCTTTGAGACTACCACACTTTAGCAAACAGAAAGCTAAAAAAATAAAAACCATTCTTGTGATCTTGTATTTTTCCAAGCCTGGGGACTGAGCTAGGCTGCAGCCCACCCCCAGTGCCAGCTAAATCAGGACTCCTGGACCTTGAACTGGTTACCTAAGCCCCCCTCCCTGCTGCACCAGCTGCACTGATCATTCATAGTGACCCAGTTTCTTTTCTTATGTAAGCACCCTGCATCAAAGAACTAGAGGGAGCATGCCGGCAGCAGTCAGCGTGTGTGGCCACGGGTGTGTTCTTGGAGATGCTGTACATGCTCGGGAGGACGTCAAAATTCTGTCCCGTGTTTCAGGAATTCTGGTCACCAGCCTTTCCTTTCCTGCGACTTGATAGACACTAATTTCAACCATGTCTGATGTCTTTAGAGCCTTGACTTCTTAGAGGGTCGTACAGAGAAAACCCAGTATGAAATGAAAAAGGAAAACGGCGGATCTAACTGGTTCTCTCTCATTTTCCTGAATTGCTTCTCACCCATCATCTTTAAGTTACTAGGGTCATTTTTCCTTGTTAGGCAATTTTTTTTAATTGGAGGATAACCACTTTACAATGTTGTATTGGTTTCTGCCATGCAACAAGGTGAATCAGCCATAAGTATACATCAGACATGTTATGTTCTATCCAATGAGTCCTTAAGCCAGCAAAGTATGGGAGTAATAGTCACAAAGATGTATGGAGCAATCACTGTCTTGGTGTCAGCCTCTACATGCTGTTTACATCTATTAACAGCTTCATGGGATAGGTACTATTAGCATCTGCATTTCACGGAGGAGAGAACTGAGCCTCAGAGAGGTATCTTGCTCAAGGTCACACTTAACTAGTGTGTGTCGAGCCAGAACACAGTCCTAGGCAGAATAGCTTCAGGACTCAGAAGTTACTCTTTCTGGCTGTCTGGAATCTGTAGGGGTGGTGAAGGGGGCACTTTATTTCTCTGGGTATTTGGGAGGGAACTGGGTCTGGGAAGCCCCAGGGAGGGGTGGGTAAGGAAGGTTGGATGGTGCATGAGTGGGGGCTGGAGTCGGGGGAGGGCGGAGGAAGCACAGCTAATAAAGCAGGTCACTCTCAGAAGCCAGTGGAGGCTATGAACCTTTCAGAGATGAAGTGGCATCTCGCATTTTAACCAACTGCAGTTTGTGGACAAACAGAAAGGAAGGAGAGGGTCCTGGTAGAGAGAAGGGGAAAGACAGGAGGATCGAAAAGGGATGGAAGACAGAAGAGAAGCAGGAAAGGCAGGGAAAGATGCTGAGGAGTCAGGGAGAGGACCAGACAAAAGACTTGCTGGGAGGAGGTGGGAGGTGATAGAAGGAGGGGGGGAAAGATGTGGATGGGAAGAAGAAACCCTGCTGTAGTCCCATACGCTTCCTTAGCTAGGTCACGATATCAGAAAAGGTGGGCCAGTTCGGGGACTAGTGGTCTGTACACAGCGGGGAAGGGAGGCGGCTCCTGCAATCATGGGGGTGGAAGGGTTCCACCTGCATCTCAGATTCCTTTTTGCGGGATGAAATTTCTCTTTGCACAGTGACCCTCCACCCTGCCTTGCTCAGAGTCGGCCCTGGAAGTATAAAAGGGTGGCAATAAGTTGCGCTGAGAGGGGTGGGGAAGGAAAGGAGGAGGGCTGGGGTCCCCAGGGTGGGTGCAGGCCTCTTTCAAAGACACTTTTCGGGTCAGCTTTGCTACAGTGCTGCTGTTCAGGTTCAGACCCTCCCTGGCCTTTCTTGCTTCCTTCTCTATCTCTCTTCGAGCTCTTCCCTCAGAGTGCAGTCAATTTGAAGTACCATATTTTGCCTTGGTTCCCCTCCCATGCTCACTGAAGCCTCTGAAATGCAGGCAAACACATTTTGGATCAAGGTCACCTGAAGGGATGCATTCTACAAGGTCACTCAGCTGTGCTGTGTGATGCTATCCTGGGCTGAGGTGCGGGAGTGTGCTTGTCTGTTCTGTGAGGTACCCCTGCATCCTGGGAGGGACACCTACCATGGATATTGGAGCTGTGGGAAAGAAGCAAGTTCAGACTGATTCCAGGTTATGGCTGGTACCTGGTAGCCTCTGTGGACAACACAGAGGAGGTGGTGGCGGATGTTGTCTTGCTGGAGAATCTCCAGCTCTGTGGGCCAAATGGTGCCTTTGCCCTGGTGGAGCGTACTTTCAGCATACTGTCCAGTTTGGGGTTATTGTCCATCCTGCCTTTGGAGGAAGTGATAATGTGGGACCCGCCAAAGGTCACCAGAGGATGACAGGCAGAATGGGCTCTGAAGTCACGTAGATGTGTGTGTAAGTCCACCTTCCTCCCCTCACGGGCCAAATGACCGCAGTCATTTCACTTAAACTCTCCAAGATGAGAAAACCTGGGCTTCGTGATGTTAAGGTGTTTTTCCAAGGTTTCACAGCATTTGAAGCCAGGCTGTCTGGCCCCAGAGCCTCTTGCCTTGATGACAGGCTTGGTGTAGAGGTTATGTGAGTTTATAAGTGGACTGGACACTGTAGAACGTGGCCTGGGGTAAGTTCTCGATGTGTGATGGTGAAGAGGAGGAGGATGGAAAGCCATTGACTGAGAGCTGTGTGTGATGCAGGCTGGTGACTGTGATGGGAGCCCAGGGCGGAGCACTAACCCTACCTAGGAGAATTCATCAGGTCCACCACCCTCACTTACAGACCAGGGTGCCGAGGCTCAGTCAGGTTGAATGTGCTAGTTACCAGTGGCCTGCCTGTGACATGAATTGGTGCTCTAGCTGAGACTGCAGTGCTCCCACCCCAGGAGGGATGGGCGGACTCAGTAGGCTGCCTCAACTCTGCTGCCTGACAGTCTGAGTATGAGCCCACCACGCATTTTACTCCAAATCCCCCTCCCCGTGGAGTCTGAGCCGCTGTAACTCCATTGGATTCTCCTGCCCAAGCACATCCACATCTCCGTGTTGTTTTCATCTCCCATACCCTTACACCTCCCTTGGTGACTTTTTTCATCTTCTCTCCACCTCATCTGTTGTCTTCATTCCTGGAAATGTCGTCACCACCGCACTCTCCAGACCTCCTTGGCTTGCGCTGCAGTGGCTCTCCTCTCTAGTCATCTCTGGCGTAGGCAGGCATCCCTTGGGATCATCAACATGCAGAGCTGGGGACTGGACCACCCCCCACAGAAGAATGCTGGCTCTGCAGTCTGGCCTCCTTGCCACTTGCTAACCATGCGGCCTTCAGCAAGTTATTTAACTTCTCTAAGCTTCATCTTGCTCTGCTGTGAAATGAGAAAACTCTCAAGACCGGTGCTGTCGCTTTGCTAGGAGGAACAAATGCCATGAGGTGCACAAAGCATTTGGTGCTGTGTCTGGCCCAAAATGCATGCTCAGTACAAATTGGCAGGGAAGAAGAAATGCAAAAAGGCAAAGTGGTTGTCATGTGATGCGCAGAGCAAACTTGCACTTGGTAGCAGAGGGATGGTTGTCTGAGGAGACTGTGAAAAGAAAAGAAGAGAAGTGAAGGCAAAGGAGAAAAGGACAGATAGATCCAT
The DNA here is from genome assembly GCA_007570785.1 of Antilocapra americana. NCBI lineage: Eukaryota > Metazoa > Chordata > Mammalia > Artiodactyla > Antilocapridae > Antilocapra > Antilocapra americana. The sequence goes on from ML663557.1 coordinate 9,035,501, forward strand.
TTGAATGCAGAGTTCCAAAGAATAGCAAGGATAGATAAGAAAGCCTTCCTCAGTGATCAGTGCAAAGAAATAGAGGAAGACAATAGAATGGGAAAGACTAGAGATCTCTTCAAGAAAATTAGTGATACCAAGGGAATATTTCGTGCAAAGATGGGCTCAATAAAGGACAGAAATGGCATGGACCTAATAGAAGCAGAAGATATTAAGAAGAGGTGGCAATAATACACAGAAGAACTGTACAAAAGAGATCTTCACGACCCAGATAATCACGATGGTGTGATCACTCACCTAGAGCCAGACATCCTAGAATGAGAAGTCAAATGGGCCTTAGGAAGCATCACTATGAACAAAGCTAGTGATGGAATTCCAGTTGAGCTTTTTCAAATCCTAAAAGATTATGCTGTAGAAGTGCTGCACTAGACATGCCAGCAAATTTGTAAACCTCAGCAGTGGCCACAAGACTAGAAAAGGTCCTAAAGAAAGGCAATGCCAAGGAATGCTCAAACTACCGCACAATTGCACTCATCTCACACACTAGCAAAGCAATGCTCAAAATTCTCCAAGCCAGGCTTCAATAGTATGTAAACCATGAACTTCCAGATGTTCAAGCTGGATTTAGAAAAGGCAGAGAAACCAGAGATCAAATTGCCAACATCTGTTGGATCATTGAAAGAGCAAGAGAATTCCAGAAAAACATCTACTTCTGCTTTATTGACTATGCCAAAGCCTTTGACTGTGTGGCTCACCAGAAACTATGGAAAATTCTGAAAGAGATGGGAATACCAGACCACCTGACCTGCCTCCTGAGAAATCTGTATGCAGGTCAGGAAGCAACAGTTAGAACTGGAAATGAAACAAACAGACTGGTTCCAAATCAGGGAAGGAGTAAATCAAGGCTGAATATTGTCACCCTGCTTATTTAACTTATATGCAGAGTACATCATGGGAAATGCCATGAAGCACAAGCTGGAATCAAGATTGCCAGGAGAAATATTGATAACCTCAGATATGCAGAAGACACCACCCTTATGGCAGAAAGCAAAGAAGAACTAAAGAGCCTCTTGATGAAAATGAAAGAGGAGAATGAAAATGTTGGCTTAAAACTCAACATTCAGGAAACTAAGATCATGGCATCTGGTCCCATCACTTCATGGCAAATAGATGGGGAAACAGTGGAAACTGTGTCAGACTTTATTTTTAGGGGCTCCAAAATCACTGCAGATGGTGATGGCAGCCATGAAATTAAAAGATGCTTGCTCCTTGGAAGGAAAGGTATGACCAATCTAGACAGCATATTAAAATGCAGAGACATTACTTTGCCAATAAAGGTCCATCTAGTCAATGCTATGGTTTTTCCAGTGGTCATGTATGGATGAGAGAGTTGGATTTTAAAGAAGCTGAGTGCCAAAGAATTGATCCTTTTGAGCTGTGGTGTTGGAGAAGATTCTTGAGAGTCCCTTGGACTGCAAGGAGATCCAACCAGTCCATCCTAAAGGAGATCAGTCCTGAATATTCATTGGAAGGACTGATGTTGAAGTTGAAACTCCAATAATTTGGCCCCCTGATGCAAAGAAATGACTCATTTGAAAAGACCCTGATGCTGGAAAAGATTGATGGCGGGAGGAGAAGGGAATGACAGAGGATGATATAGTTGGATGGCATCACTCACTCAATGGACATGAGTTTGAGTAAACTCTGGGAGGTGGTGATGGAAAAGGGAAGCCTGGCATGCTGCAGTCCATGGGGTCACAAAGAGTTGGACACGACTGAGCAACTAAACTGAGTTGAACTGAGAGGTTATTTTAAAAATTCCTCCTCTTAATTAAAAAAAAATTTTTTTTAACCTTCTGCTTAGCCTCTTCCTTTTTAAATGTCCCAACTGCTGGTTCCTTCCTGTTCCACAGGTTCCACTTGCCAGCCTGGAGCTGATGCTCCTGTCCTTGAATGACGGGCACACCCCAAAACTAAAAGGTCTTACTCCTTTCCCAGTGCATCATAACCTTCTCCAGGAAATGAGAGCTATGTCTTCACAATGGTTTGTTTATCTCCTACCAAATTCCTATTCTTTTTTCCAAAGTAGCTGCTCTAAACTCTTTCTACTCTCATCGGCATTCCCACTTCAACACACACTGCACTTATAATTATTCAATTGATTATTTTGTTATTTATTTACTTATTAATTTTTGGCTACCCTGGGTCTTTGTTGCTCTGAGTTGGGGCTACTCTTCGTTGCAGTGCCCGGTCTTCTCATTGCAGTGGCTTCTCTTGTTGGAGAGCGTGGCCTCTGGAGTGTGGGCTTCAGTAGCTGCAGGGCACAGGTGCCCCAAGGCATGTGGAATTTTCCAGGACCAGGGATTGAATTTGTGTCCCCTGCATTGGCAGGCGGACTCTCAATCACTGGACCACCAGGGAAGGCCTTCAATTAATTATTTTAAATAATTGCTTACTGTCTGTTATACCAGACTAACTTGGAGTTCTGTGAAATTGAGACTTTATCTGATTTGATTCTACCATATCTCCAAAATCTAGCGCGTAGAGGCAGACCACCTGCAGGACTTTCATTCCCCCAAGTTAAGAATATCAAGGCTGTTCAAACTGATGCATCTCAAATATGTCCCTCCCTGAACTGTTTCTGTCTCCTTCAACTCCTACCCCTCTTTCTTTAAACTTTCGACAAAGTCAAGTTCTTCACTTCTTGATCCTTCTCCTTCTCTAGAATTTGCCTTTACCAGATACTATGCTTTTCCCCTTTAATTGTTCTCTTCTTGCTATTCTTTCCCTTCTGCCTGCAAACACATCTGGGAAGATCCTGCTTTGCAGCCATATGGACGGTAGGGAAACTTGGCTGTTTTTACCCACTGTATGACTGGAAAGTTTATCTGACTTCCATACGTTTTAGTTTCTTCTTGTGGAAAATCGAAAGTGGGTTATTTGTGCTATCTATGGATCAACACTGCTGTGAAAGTACACTGAGCTGCTGTGTGTAAAATCTCCAGCCCAAAGCATGGTGTGGAGTAAATACATAACACTCTTTGCTGCAGATCCCAGATAAATAAGTGAAAAGCATATCTCCAGTTCCTACTACTTTTCCAGCTAACATCAGATAGGACCCCCTTCTGTATCCTGCGCCCAAACTACAGACTTTCCTGCATCCACACACAGCTTTTCTTCTTTCTCTCTATCATGACATTGTCCTCTGGCCTTTCTCCTGCCTTCCTGGAGACAACATTTTATCAATTAAACTCTTTCTTTAAAAAGTTATTTATTTAAGTTGCATCAGATTTTAGTCGCAGCACATGGGATCTTCACTGTGGTATGTGGGCATCTCCTTAGTTGTGGCATGTGGAAAATTAGTTCCCTGACCAGGGATCGAACCCATGTCCCCTGCACTGGAAGATGGCTTCTTAAACACTGGGCCATCAGGGAAGTCCCCTCAATTAAACTCTTTCTCTTCGTTAGCTTGAATTCCTCCTGCTCAACAAGTATTTTCTGGCCAGATCAACATTTACTCATACCCAAGGCTATCTTGGAGAAAGAAATGGAAACTTACTCAAGTATTCTTGCCTGGGAAATCCCATGGACAGAGGACCCTGGAGGGCTACAGTCCATGGGGGTCTCAAGAGTCAAACACAACTTAGCGACTAAGCCACCACCAACCATCTTATAAAAACCCCAACAGACACCCCCCGACCCAGAGCTCTTTCCTGATTCCTGCTTCTCTCCAGCTATGCTCGCTAATCTCTCTACTCCCTTTCTTGGAAGAGGCATCTGAGTTCATTGTTTCAACTTCCTCCCCTCTCACTCACCCCTGTACTCAACCACAATATGAATAGGGCTCTCGTCACACCACTGTCACCGTTCCTGCCAGTCGGTGCTGAATCTTGCTGCCGAGTCTAACAGGACTGCTCCTCAGACAGTATCTAGCTTGATCTCTGGGTAGTGCTGGACATGGTGGCTACCTTCTCCCTGAAATGTTGACTCCCCAGGGCTTTTGGAGGGCTTGTTACCAAGTGCAAGTTTGCTCTGCGGATCACATGACAGGCCACTGAACCTGAGAGATGAAGGGTTGAGGCAAGGAAGAGACTTTAACTGGAGAGCTGGCTGACAGAGAAGATGGCAGGTTAGCACCTCAAAATGACCATTTTGTGGGGGACGGGGTGGTCTGGAAGCTAGGCTCTTTTGTAGATCAGAGATGGGGGAGGTGAGGAAGCAAAGCAAACAGTCTATTAACCTTGCAAACATCTCCCAGAAATGCAAGCCGCAGGCGGGGGATGTGTTCTTTTCTTCCTTCCTGTCATCCACAGGTGGACAAGGTTCTGAACAAAGGCACTTGAAACAGTCAGGCAGAAGGGCAGAATTCTCCGAGGCAGGCCATTCTGTATGGTTATAATAATAAAAGCAGCAAAAGGCAAGTCAAAGAAACAGTTCCAACGTGGAGTCAGAACTGGCTTCTTCTCTGCAACACTGCTCTCTCTGGCTCTTTCACAGGCCTCTTGGTGTACGTGTATCTTCTAAGTAGGCTCAATAATTTTAGCATTTAGTAGTAGTAGTAAACGTTAGTCTTAACTATTTCTGGTTTCTGACGTTTCTTAACTGTAGGCCTCTGCTTGTGTGACTCGCCTTTTTTCTCCCTCTGCCCCTCCTACTTTCAGTTAACTTCCTTCTCAGCTTCACTCCTCAGCCTAGAAGCTTCTTCCTCCTGCAAGACTTCCCTCTCTTCCTCAGCTCTGGCACAGGCACCCTTCCTGGTACTTTCACAGCAACCTACGCTTTCCCTCTCATATCACTTATCATCTATACCATAGTTACCATAATTATGTTATCTTGGCTCAAATTGCTCTTTTACTGCAAGTTCTGTGAACACTTAACTGTGTCTATGTTTTCTGCCCAGGCTCCTAGCAGAATGCCCGGGTCGCGTAATGGGTGCAAGAATAAATGAATGAATGAGTAGCGATGGCGTTCCTGCTGTATTAGATTGGAAGTTAATCTGTCTTATATTTTTTAATGCTGCGTGTTATTACTTGTATGAACTCAATCTAGCCCCTTCTCTAAGCATCCATTTCCTCATCGATAAAGTGGGAAGTAAAGCAATGATCCTGAGAGTACTTTGCTAGTGTTATCTCCTTTAATCCACACAAAGACCCAGCAAAGCTGAGCTCTGATGCAAGGAGATAAGGTCTGTACCTTGGGTAGCGTGAGGCCAGACAGTTTCCTTGGGAGGGCGATTCTCACTGATACCATTGAGGAAGGTGGAGAGGTAATTTTCTTTATCTCTGCGTGCTCACAAGCACCTGTTCTTGCTTGATGAAAAGCAAAACAAAATCTAACACAAGCAACAAACTTTTCAGTTCAAAGAATTTAGCCTTTTCTGGTTTGAAATCATCAGGCTCTTGAGAGAGTGGCATTGACGTACATATCTACCACATCTAAAATAGCTAGAAGGAACCTCGGGAACTTGGTGCTCTGTGATGACCTAGAGGGGTGGGATGGGAGTGGGATGGGAAGGAGTTTCAGGAGAGAGGAAACTTGTGTATACATGTAGCTGATTCACTTCAGTATACAGTAGCAACTAATACACACTGTAAAACAATTAGAATCCAATTAAAAAGAAAGGAAAAACACCCAGGCCCTTCCTAGTCACTCTTTTGAGTCTCTTCACATTTGCTCCTTTAGGTCAGTGCAGTGTTTTAGGGTCCCCCCAACTTTTTACTTCCGTACCCTGACCACAGTGAAGGCACAAGGGCAGGGCCTCAGGCCTGTGTCCTCCCCATGTCATGGATAGTGTCCCTGGCTCTGGTCACACGTGGACTGGTCTCTGCTCCGAGGTCACTTTGCTGGAGCAGACCCCCACCCCCCCCTCGCCTCTCATGGGCGCTGAGTCCCCTCAGAGTCTCCCATGGCGGCAGGTGGGTGTGGAAACCTCCTGAACGCCTCTTTGAGACCTTGGAGGAGACAAGACATGGCAAAGAGAGCACCCACAAGGGGTATTATGGACAGGAGTTTTATGATTTGTTCTCTAACATATCCCAAGACTTTGAATCGTACTTTGTACATAAGTAGGTTTTTAAACAAATTGTTGAGTTGAATGAATGTTTTTCAGACTCTCTCTGTCTGCCTAATTATTGCCAGGCCCCTGTTTCACACACACTTTGATCCTCGATTTATCTCACATTTCTATTCCCTCCTCTGAGGGTTTTGAACCCAAGGCAGGGATCAGGGTGAGTGGAGCCTTGCGCAGGCCTCTCACATGAATCTAAACTGTGTTACTCTCCTCCTGCCTGGCATATCAACAGTTTTATTTCCATCCTGCCTGATGAAAAACAACCTTATAATCTGCTTTCTCCAGTCTCCTTGTCTTACTGTTAAGGTGACCATGTGTCCTGGTTTTGGTCATGGTTTATGCCCATTCTTCCTGTATAATTAACAGAAGCAGTCCCCTTCACTCTCAGAAATGTCCTGGCTAGAGTGATAAATGTCATGTCCAACCCTAGCTTTGTTAAATACTTTAAACTCAGGCCCCCAAACTTAGATTTATTTGTGATTTAAGGTTTAGGAGTGGGGGTTTCATTAAAGCCCTTTTCTCTCCCAAGTTCTTGGCTCTTAAAAGTCTTGGTTTTTATAACTGTGGTTCTAATGTGGGCATTAAAACGTCTATTTTGAAATAGATGTTTTAATTAGAAATAAAAATGTTTCAGGAAAGTAAAACAAACATTTAAATATGTCACCAACATGGCTGGTGCCACTGGCCCATGGAATGAAGCTGGGCAGTGCCCAATCCTGGTACATATGCATGGACCTAGGCTGCTCAGGGGAGTCCATGGGTACCAGTGGGGGAAGGGGGTGTGCAATGAACTGGGAGATTTCAAATGGCATATATATACTACTGTGTATAACATTGGACTTCTCTGGTGGCTCAGGGATAAAGAATCTGCCTGCCAGTACAGGAGAGGCAGGCGATGTGGGTTTGATCCCTGAGTTGGAAAGATCCCCTGGAGAAGTCAGTGGCAACCCAGTCCAGTGTTCTTGAGTCTGGGTAATCACATGGACAGAGGATCCTAGTCGCTAACAGTCTGTGGGGTCGCAGAGTTTGACACAATTTAGTGACTAAACAACGACATGTATCAAATAGATAACTAATGAGAACAGATTGTATAGCACTGAAATGTCTACTCAATGCTCTGTGGCGACCTAAATGGGAAGAAAATCCAAGGAAGAGGGGATATGTGTATATGTGTGGCTGATTCATTCTGCTGTATACAGCAGAAACTAACATAGCATTGTAAAACAGCTATACTCCAATAAAAAACAAAAAAACCCCTAAAAACTAAAAAATGACTGAATAAAAAAACCTGCTAACATATTGTCCTTCTAGAAAATTTTAGAAAAGAAATGAAATATTATAGCCAGAGTCATTTTTTACCAAATGCAGTCACTCCTTTATTTTTGGTTGTATCTGCCCTTTCCCTGGGGACAGTTGATAGAAAGCTATAGGTCTTATTTGATTTGAGGAGTGTGCGTTAAGGGTTAGGATACTTAATAAAAACTCTTTTAAGATAAAAACATCAGCCAAATGTATAGGCTATCAATGAACGTTGTTTCTTTCTCCAGATCTATGTGATAACCCTCCTCATCTTATTTTGATCAGAAGCTCCATTTGGCAATATGCATGGCATTCATTAAGAAAAATGAAAAGATATGTTAATCATTACATCCTTTATAAAAGATATTAATTAAAACATATAATTTGATAGGCAAGCTCTTTTAAAATAAAGGATCCATGGAATTAATTATTAAAATATGGGTCCTCAGAAGTTTTTTAAAAGAGGCCAAGAACCCCTTCCATATAATAGGATGGTTTTACTGACTACATGGCAGTGGGGCATTTACTTTCAGACATTTTTCTGATATTAGTAAAGGATTTGCCCTGAGGCATTCACACACCTCAACCCACCTAATTTGACAGATTGTTTTCTTCAGGTTGGTTGACTTGGATTGGGTGAGAACAAATTCCATATATTACTTTGGCATCATTAGAAACACAGGCTCACCAGTAGACGCAGGGGACAGCCAACTCTGTGTTAGGAGACAGACTGTGGCCCCTGAGGGCTGATTAGAAGTGACCAGGCCTTCCCAGAGTCATTGTTCCTGTGGCGTCCTAATCATTTCTCCAAAACATCCCTGCGATCCTCTCCTGAGGAGCACGGCTCGCCTCTGAGGGTACCTGTGTGTTTAAGAGAAGAGAATCCTCAAGAGGATGTGGAGGAGGATCAACCGGGGGCTGGAAGGGGCCTAATTCTGACCACCTTTCTTTCTTCTACAGTTCTTGAACTTAAGCCTCTTCCTATTTCTCTTCCTTTCCACATCCCTCCACATCCACAGATGGAGTGGCTGCCTTCCGCGCCTTCCTGAAGACAGAGTTCAGTGAAGAGAACCTGGAGTTTTGGTTGGCCTGTGAAGAGTTCAAGAAGACCAGGTCAACCGCCAAACTGGTCTCCAAGGCCCATAGAATCTTTGAGGAGTTTGTGGACGTGCAGGCTCCGCGGGAGGTGCGTTGGTGGTGGGGTCTTGTCAGACCTCCATCCATAGCCCTCTCTCTTTGAAGGGGTTTGAGCCAGGTTTGACGGGGACTTTCTTCTGAACTGAACCTCACTGCTCTGATGGCTCTTGATGAAAAGGGGATCATTTTTAAGGTGCAGAGCCCAGGGATTCTATAAAAAGGAGCTCTATTAGGAGTATTTTAGCTGTCTGTCAGTTAAATATATGCCAGCAGGAACTGTGTTTCTATAGGGATTCTGCAAGATAGATGCCAATAAATCCATGTTAGTTTTCCTAGAGGAAGGCAGCACGGCTTGATGGAACAAGCATGTACTTTGGAATCCTGTTGCAACATCAGCTTCACCACTTACTTGCTGTGTAATCTTGGTCAACTTACCTTGTTTCTCTGAATCACATTTTCCCCAGTGTAAAAGTGTATAATGTCACCTACCTTTCAAGACCACTATGAGTATTAGGGCTCAAACACCTAGCCAATATTTGCCACTGCTTAGTAATGAGTAATTACATTCCCTTATATTATTTTATGGTCATTTATTATAATTACTTACAATAGTAATATGAATTTCTATGTATTGCTATTCTGGGTTATAAAACAGGGTTTTACCTGGGAGGGTTTTATAGAAGAAAAATATTTGCTGTCTATGAATTTAGATACATTATTTATGTAGAACTCTTCAATTATGCCTTGACTTGGGACTCAGGAGGCCTTTGGCTAATGGCCAGAATACAGCAGGCTTCCTATAAGAGTTGGTTGGATGAGAGATGTACATTCTTAACATAGTCTTTCTCCCCAGGGCATTTGTTTCCTTAGTAGTAGCTGAGAAAGGACAAATGAGCAAGTTTACTTTAGGGAACCCACATTAATGCTAGTCTCTGGTTTAACTCTTGGCCTGACACTGGGAAGACCTCTGGATTGAGGGTTGAGTAATTTGGGTTTTTTCACCTTGACTGTTACTAACTTTCCATAGTACATTAGACCAGCTTTTTTTCTTTTTTAAAGATTACACACTAAATTTTAATAGCAACAGGGAATTACAAGTGCGGAGGTGAGTGGGAAAGGGGAGTGCTCAGTCGCGTGCGACTCTTTGTGACCCCATGGACTGTAGTTAGCCTGCCAGGCTCCTCTGCCAATGGAATTTTCCAGGCAAGAATGCTGGAGTGGGCGGCCATATCCTACTCCATAGACCAGCTTTTTGATATCTCATTTCTTCAGTATCTTTATAAATTGGGATGAAGAATATCTGGTCTTCAGACCTTATAGGACTCTTCCTGGGATCAAAAGGAATGCCTTTCATGAAAGCAGTTTGAAAAGCATGAATAACCTTAGCATATTTAAGATGCTGCCATGAATAATTATGAAGTAGGACCAGCTGCCAGGTGCTTTGGCCCTTGAGGGCCTGTGACCGTGTTCTCTGCTTGTGTCTCCAGGTAAACATAGACTTCCAGACCCGAGAAGCCACGAGGAAGAACATGCAAGAGCCATCCCTGACTTGTTTTGACCAAGCCCAGGGCAAAGTACACAGTCTCATGGAGAAAGACTCTTACCCCCGGTTCCTGAGGTCCAAAATGTACTTAGACTTGCTGTCCCAAAGCCAGAGGCGGCTCAGTTAGAACTCAGATGGGACTCTTGGAGATCACCGGCTTCCCCCTCCCCTTGCTGCCAAGACCATATTCTAACGTGAAGTGTCATAGGTGTTCAAAAGCAGTTGGGAGGCCAAGAGTGAGAAACAGGTGAAGGGCCATTCCAAAGTCCGATCCAGCCACCAGAGCTCAGACTCTATCCTATCCCATTTCCCCATGTTTATGTTTTGGTTAGTAGTAGTACCTTGTCGCCCTTCTCTGGGTTGGCAACTTGCCCTTCATAAGGCCTTGGGTCCTCTCCACCAAGAAGGCAGATTTGCTGTGCTGGGCTAATCTGTAAATAACGCAAATGCAATTTCCACCCCTTCCACACACTCCTCATTTAGGATTCCCGACTCTTGAACTTGTCCTAGACCCCTGCGAGGAAGGGCTAGAAGACTTAGGATCACATTTGTGATTTGCTGTCATGATGTAATGGCCAGTCCCGGTTGCTGAGACCTCGGTGGTATCTGGGGTTTTCAGCCCTGTCACTGACAAGTGGCGTCTGAGGAAAGGGACAAACTCCATGAAGCTGGCTGTTTCTTCCATTTCCATAGGACCAGTATGAAAGGCCGTGATCGCTGCCCATCTCAACCTAGGAAATTCACAAGGCTCCTATACACTTGCAAATCCAGGAAGGATCTTGGGAGACATCCTTCATCACTTCTGATGCAGAGCTGCTATTGAGAAATAGACAGCTTGCAAGTCTTCCTCAGTTCTACCAAGAAGTTTTCCAGAAGTTGAATAAGCAGGGAATGTAGCACCCAGTAGACTTCTGGGCAGCGGGGCACCATATACCTCTCTGTTGCTTAATGTACGCTCTGCCCTTGCCTCCCTGTGGCATCACATCATTGATCCCATAGAATGATGGACAGCTTGGTAAAGGGAGGTGAATTCCCTTAGCATGGACAGTTGTCATGTGCCTAATACTTTCCCTGTCTCTCCCTCTTCCCCTCTCCATGCAGGTCATGTAATTCTGATGGGGGAGAATGGGAACTTAGGCTGTAACTCTCTTTCCAGCTTGCTTCCTGGGAGCATGCTTTCTTAGAAAGGTCCCTCTCATGAGGGGCATCTTGACTGATTAGCAGCTTCTTTCTTGATGTTTTGGGATTGAACATGGAAGTGCAACTGAGGCTGAGAAGATCACTGTGAACATCTGGTTTATGAAGAACCTTCCTTCAAGATGGCTTCATGGTACCCCAGCACTGCTCTTGGAAATACATCAGGAAACTCTTCCTTGGATGGTGAGGGAGATGCAGGAAACCTTTTTCCAGCTGCCCAGGAAGAAGCTGACTTTGGCCCAAGACTGTGGTGCCAGAGAGATGAAGCCTCAGCAGAGAGACCAGGAAGTGGAAGAGGAGCCTGGGAGATGCTAGTCTCCTGGTAGACTGAGTCAGAACGGGCTGGAGGTCGATCGGGGCCATTGACAGCCAATGAATTTGGATTCTCTGCAGAGTCCCAAAGCTTTCAGCTAGATGAAATGAAGCTACACAGGTGTGGGTTCTGCAGGTGACTGAGGCCTTGGTGGAAGCTGTCTCCTCCTGGGGGAAGGATGGACCTCTTTAAATGTGAGGATGTTCCACGTTTGTGTTTTCGTTCAGCAGCTTCATGAATCTCTTCCTTCCTTGGCTACAGCTACAACAGACCAAGAAGGCTCTTAAGTTCCACTGTCTGTTAGGGTCTGCTGCCCTGCTCTGTATCTATGAGCATTTGTGAGTGAGGGTTTATGTGTCTGTATAAACCATCAAGGAGAGAGAGACCTCCTGAAGAGACCTGTGGAATTTCACGTTCAAGAACTCTTGCAGCCTCATGTGGGGGTTCCTAGTTAGATCGGGTAGTATTCCCCCATCCCCACTGGTGAAAAACCATCCTTAGCTTACGCTGCCAGAATTAATTTAATGATCAAATTCTCGAACAGGGTATTTCCAACATTGTTTACATATGAAGCGTGCATCTGCTGCCAACTCTACTGTTGAACACGAAGGGCATGTTAATTGGAACAGCATAGAGTTATGGAAACACAAAACAGTCTAAGAGGGGCCTTTTTACCACTTCTGCTGTCCCCAGGAGAAAAGTCTGGACAAGAGTGTTGTGCAGGGGCCTCATCTGGAGCCTGGAGTTCTTGCCAAACTATTGGTGGAAGGAAGGCAGAAGATGGTGGTGTCATGGCGCCCGGTGACTTCCTCCCACGATGGGGAGGTGTGAAGGACCCAGCTTGGGTATCCCGAAATTGGCCACTAAGTAAGGGTGGGTGGGCTTGTGTTTGTGTGTAGAGGAATGTGATAGCTATGTTTATGGTACTGCCGTGGAGTGTGTGTGTGTGTGAGAGAGAGAGAGACACTTAAGAGTATTAGACTAGTACACCTCAGAGATGATCTTCCCGTGGGTGGAGTTTTCCTCACACCCTTTATGTCCTGCTTCCCACAAGAGGCACAGAGCTCTCTGCTCTGATGCTACTTTCAGGCACTTTGGTCATGCCAACCCAGATTCTGGTCTGTGATGAAACAAAGAGAAATGTTTACAACATCTAGAGCAATATCTGAGCATACCTCATCCCTGACCTTCCCCATCACCCTGTCCCACCGCTCCCCTGCCCTCTTCACAAGCCCTCCCCTGCCTTGTTGGTGGCGGTGGGGGGGGGGCACCCATAGGGCCTGCTTCTCCTGTTCGCTGTCTTCCTTGGCGCCTCGTGCCGGGCTTGTGCTGTGGACTGCCTTCCGGGTGCAAGCCGTGCAGTGGGCCAGGCAGAGCTGTGACATTTAGGGCTGCTCTCATCCCTGAGTGGCCTTTCAGCCCCACATGAGTATTAACCGATTTGGGGGTTAGTGTGAAATTTCCTGTTGCCCTTGCTAAACCAAATAGAACATCATCAGTGACAACCCTTCAGAGCTCTGGGCACCTTTGGGGTGAGGAAGGATCCCTGAGCAGCATCTGTTATGAAAACTGAGGATGTGCAGGGGTTACCCAGAAAGCCTGTTAGGATTGCTAATTCCCAGCTTCTGCACCCAGAGATGCTGATATGATAGATCTGGGATGGGACTCAAAAATCTGTGTTTCTAATAAGTTCCCAGGTATGTAGTGGCCTGTGAACCATACTTTGAAAAAAAGATGGTCTAAGACAGTGGTCTAAGACAGAAGCTGTCCCCCTTGGCTGTTCAGTGGGATCACCCGGGGAGTTGAAAAAACCCAAATGTCCAGATCCTACCCCAGAACGGCTTAGGGTTGGAACTCAAGCATCAGTAGTTTCTAAAGCTCCACAGGTGAATCCAATGTGCAGATGAGGTTGGGAAGCTGAGCCTGAGGAATGGGGAGTGAGGGGTGGTGGTCTCCAGCTGGTTCCAGAGGGCTAGAGCACACCCAGCCACAAACAAGCACAATAACCAGGAACCCGCCAGCCCTGAATCTGACTCCTAGGGTGGCTGTCTCTGTGCCCTCTCTGACTTGCTCTTTTGAGAAAAAAATATTTCTGTCCCAGCTGCGTGCATGGGGTATGCCAATGGTGGGGGCTGAAGGGGTCCTTGGGGCTTTCTATGCCTCCTGGCTCTTGTTCACAGGGCTTCCTCCAAGCTTGCCTCGTGGGCTGCTTCTCTGTTTTTTGTTTGTGTTCATGCACTCATGTGCTTGTTCATTTCATGTTGGGCTGTGACTCTGTACCCAAGGCCGTGAAACATGGGAGCCGGTCTTAGGTAGTGGATGAGGAGTGCATAGCAGTAATAATAGTGGCAGCACGACAGCTTCAGGTTTCTCAGTGGAGGGTGTCATACCCTCCGAACTGCAAGCTCTTTGAGGCTTTCTCTGCCGAGGCTGCTGTGGGGTTTGGGCTGTTGCTCTGTGCCCTCACCATTCCCTTATTCGCCTCAAGCTGGGTGGGCAGCTGGGAAGTTCCTAGTAGATTCTACTCTCTGGTGCTCTCTGTAGAACTTGCTGCTCTGGATTAGCCAAAGCTGTGAATGGCTCTCTGCCTGGGCCACAGGCCCAGCCACTGGGTGCAGGCCCTGGGCGCTTGTCCCCAGCACGGCTGGGTGTCCAGGTGTGAGAGAAAGGTGTGAACTCACTGTGGCTGAGAGCCGGGGAAGACCGAAGAGGAAGGAGTGGCACTGTGGGTGGGATGAAGACAAGCCTGTGGCATCTGCTTCTCCATAAACTGGAAAGGAGAGGCGGTGAGTGGTGAGTTCGGAGGCAGGATGTCTCCCATCATCGAAAGCACCCAGACCTCTCCTGACCCCTGTCTGTGCCCACTTCCCAGCCAGCCAGAGGAGTTAACGATTTCCATCTGAGGTTCTCCTGCAATCTGCCGAGTATCAGCCCTCTTTAAATCTGCCTCCTCCATTTTAAAAGCAGAAGAGATGGCAAAGTCACCCCCCGGCACGGGGAGCCTGTGCCGCTTGGCATGAGACTGTGAAGGAAGAAGCCAAGCGCGGAGATGTCTTCCCGTCCCTGTGACCTCGCTGGGTCACACGATGCAGTGGTCCAGGTCGGCAGGAGGGGGCCCCTGGCCGTCCCAGGTGGGGGGCCGGGTCCTGTCGATACCCTGGTCCCCTTCCTGCTTCTTCCTCCCTTCTGCCCCTCGGCTCCCTCCCCTCTTCCAAGGACAGAAATGGTGGCTGGGCTTGTGTGCCCTTCAGGCAAGGTAGCGTTAGCCGCCAAGTCACGGGGCACACGCGCATCTGTAGCAGCTCATCCTCATTGAATTGTTTCATTACCGAGCAAAGTGGAATAATGTCATTCACCTCTACTATAAACAAGGCTGTGAGAACATAATAAACCGAACCTGAACACGCTGCCCTTCGCTCTCTGCCCGCATTTCTGGCTGGCTGACTCTTTTGTGAGGAAACGCTTCCCGTAACACACGGACGCCCCGGGAGGGGGCACGCGGCCTCTCCCTGGCAGAGGCTGGCACGGGGCCCGCCATGAGGAAAAGCGGTGGTGTGGGTAAAAACAGGATGGGAAGGGCTTGGGATGAGTGGGGGTGGGTGGAGAGTGACTTCGGGCTGCAAGAGTGGCTTTGAAACTGTGAAGTGCTATGCAAACACGAGGTGGTATTTTTATTAATGCCACCTACTGCTTGAGAACGCAGGGAGAGAAAAGACTGAGGCATGGCTTGTATATTCGTTCAGCTGGAACTATCTGAGAATGGAGTGGGTTGATCTTGCTTATGTCTGTACCTCACTTTATACAATCGGTGTGCCCCTGAAAGGCCCGGGTGAGTCATCGAATCTTCCAGAGTTTCTGGTGATGGGTCCCATGGAGGGGACCCGCAGGAGAATGAGCTGGAGGACCTGCTCGCAAAAGCTCATTTTTCAGGTGCGGTGATGAGACAGAGAGACACCAAATGTTAATCGTCCAAAATAATTAAAATGCACCAGAGATGGTCTGTCTTTAAAGGAAAGCTGATGTTTCTTCACAGGTGATTGCTTTGGGTTAAATGAAGAAGCCTTCTACCTGGAAACGATCCGCCCCCCAACCCCACCCCAGTTTTGTGGACTGCCCACGAGAGCTGACAGCCCAGCTGCTGTGGATGGGAACACTGCCCCTCGGGAGGGGGTGGGAGATTGACTCCTTTCTTGCCAGCTTTGCTCTGCTGGCAGCTTTCCTCCTCCTGCCTTGCCAGCTTTCCTACCCTGGTTGGCGGCTGGGTTTTCTGACCCGCCAACCCACAGCTGGGACAAGAGCAGGGTAGGAGGCGAGGTGAAGGGGCATGGGGCTCATACCTGGTGCACACGCCTTTTGGGACAGGCCCCTGTCTCTCGGAACCTAGAGGACTCAGGTGGGTCCTTCCTAGGCTCATGGGGAACTCTGTCTCTGGGGGATTCCTTCCCCCCTGCAGCTCTCCCAGCTAGAGTAAATGCTTCCTCCTCTGGCTAGTGGCTTGCTCCTTCCTGGGAGGTACCCTGGCGTCTCTCTGCTGCAGTCTGTTTGTCCCTCCAGGACATCCTCTTGGACAGCCCCTCGGATGACTCCATGGACGTCTCTTTCTCTCCGAGACCCACATCTGGCCCTTTGGAAGCACCGGGTCCTTATGTGGCCCTAGAATTACAGGGCAGCTGTTGCTTTGCCTATTCTCTGCAACCGAAGCCTCCAGCCAACCCCCTGCTCACATTTTCTATTTTCTAGGCTGGAGTCAGGTTCCAAACATCAGAATCTCCAAGGGACCCACCATTCTTGGGGGCAAGGAGAGAAACGGGCATTCAGCCCCACGTGTGTGGGGTAGGAGTTAGAGTACACCCACAGCTCTCTCCAAAAACCTTCACAGATTCTCTCTAGCCCTGACCATTTTCCCTTGGAGACAGGTTTTGCGTGCCTGCCACTGGTTCACCACTCCCTCCCTGAAGTGTTTGCTTGATCTGCAACCCTTTGGATCTCAGGTCTATCTCCTAGGCCTTGAGAGAAGTCTCTTACAGATGGGAAACATTTAACTCTATACTGGGCATCTCACCAACACACAGTAAGTGTGGGGGGAAAAAAACAAAGCGCTTCTGGTCCAATTGTCTACATCAACGAGGTTAGAGCCACGGTCAGAGTGAGACAGAGCAGACGTCCTTGAGATAACACCCTCCCACGGGTACATTTCTTGGTTGGGGTCTCTCCTGGTCCCTTGCCCAGAAGCGGTGGGACAAAGCCCCCCTGAAAGCTGGCGGGGAAGGGTGGAGATCCATCACGGGTGCTGCCTCCCCCTCCATGACTCATCCTACAACAGAGAGGGGATGAGTCTTGGGGACCACCATGACCCCGTGGCTGCAGGGGGTAAAACGAAGTCACAAGCCTCGGAAAGCTTTCTTTGATCAGGATGTCATCATACACTCTTTCTCATATTTGGGGCTCTGATGCAGATTCTGAGTTTGAATCCCAGCTTTAACTCTTAGAAGTTGTGTAAGTCTAGGAAAGTTATGGCTCTGTTTTCTCCTCTGTAAAAAGTACATAACAGAGCCGACCGCTTGGGGCTGCTGTGAGCATCATGTAAGTTAACATAGAAGAGTGTTTATTATGATGCCCTGCACATAGTAGGCACACAGTCTGTGCTGTCATCTCTCACACTGGGATCACCGAGGCTCTAGCCAGCACTCGCCTTTTGATTGAAAAATGAAGCCATTCAAAGCAAATGATACAAGTTCAGTGGCTCTTGTGAGTGTGCTCAATCACTCAGTAGTATCTGACTCTTTGCAACTCCATAAAATGGAGCCCACCAGCTCCTCTGTCCATGGGATTTCCCAGGCAAAATATTGGAGTGGGTTGGAATTTCCTACTCCAGGGGGTCTTCCCAACCTAGGGACCAAACCGGTGTCTCTTGTGTCTCCTGCATTGACAGGTGGATTCTTTACCACTGTGCCACCTGGGAAGCTGTCAATGTCTCTTCCCTCCCTCCTAAGCCATAAACTCCCTGAGGGCAGAGACTATATCAGCCTTGTCCCCTGCTCTAGTCCTTAAATATTTATTGAAAGACTATTCCACCTATACACGTTTTTTTGAGCACCTCTTACCGGTGGTTGTTGTTGTTTACCAGTCCCTAAGTCAGGCCCAACACTTTGTGACTCCATGGACCGCAGCACACCAGGCTTCCCTGTCCTTTGCTATCTTCCAGAGTTTGCTCAGACTCATGTCCACTGAGTAGGTGATGCTATCTATCCATCTCATCCTCTGTCATTCCCTTCTTCTCCTGTCCTCAATCTTTCTCCGCATCAGGGTCTTTTCCAGTGAGTCAGTTCTTCACATCAGATGGCCAAAGTATTAGAGCTTCAGCCTCAGGATCAATTCTTCCAGCGAATATTCAGGGTTGATTTCCTTTAAGTTGGGCGCTTACAGGTTAGGCACCGAGACTGGAGTTGGAGGGAAGAAACCCACAACTTGGGCCCTCAAAGAGCTTATGTCACTCTTACAGGAACTTAACCCTTCCCAAGGCCTAGAAGATAGCTCCCAGATACCAGAGGACTTAACGAACAGGTGGTAAAAGAAGTAAGTGGCTGCACAGTCACAGTGACAGTACTAATACAAAACCCTTAGGAGCCAAGAACTTTGAAGAGCAATTTAGATGCTTCATCGAGTTGAATCACCACAACAATTCTTTGAGGTAGTGTATTGGTTTACTAGGGCTACCATAACAAAATACTACAGGCTGGGGGATCTCTAAACAATAGAAATCTATTTTCTCATGGTCCTGGAGCCTGGAAGTCCAAGATCAAGGTGTAGTCATGGTTAACATCTTGCAAGTCCTCTTTCCCTGGCTTGCAGGTGGCACCTTTGTACTGTGCCCTCACGTGGCCATTTCTCTGTGCCTATGCCCTTGGTGTCCCTTCTTCCTATAAGGACACAAGTCAGATTGGATGAGGGCCCACCCTAACAGCCTGATTTTAATTACTCACTCCTCTAACTACTTATCGCAAAATGTAGTCACGTATGAATTTGGGTGGCCAGGGCCTGGGGAGGGGGTATAACTCATCCTGTAACAGGTAGATAGTGTACTCTGTTATTATCCTCATTTACAGATAATGAAACAGAGCATTTAAGCCACACATCCAAGGTCACACAACTTGCAGATGGCAGAATGGGGATTTAGAACCCTATGAATCCAGAGCCCCTGCTATGCTAACGGACCAGAGGGGAATGTGGGGATGGGGGTCATGGGGGGAACTGAGCAGATGCAGGGGCAGAAGGGAGTTCAGTTCAGTTCAGTTCAGTCACTCAGTCGTGTCTGACTCTTTGCGACCCCATGGACTGCAGCGCGCCAGGCCTCGCTGTCCATCACCAACTCCTGGAGTTCACTCAAAATCATGTCCATTGAGTCGGTGATGCAGTTCAACCGTCTCATCCTCTGTCATTCCCTTCCCCTCCCACCTCCAATCTTTTCCAGCATCAGGGTCTTTTCAAATGAGTCAGTTCTTTGCAGCAGAGGGCCTAAGTACTGGAGTTTCAACCTCAACATCAGTCCTTCCAATGACTGTTCAGGACTGATTTCCTTTAGGATGGACTGGTTGGATCTCCTTGCTGTCCAAGGGACTCTCAAGAGTCTTCTCCAACTCCACAGTTCAAAAGGATCAATTCTTTGGTGCTCAGCTTTCTTTATAGTCCAACTCTCACATCTGTACATGACTGCTGGAAAAACCATAACCTTAACTAGATGGACCTTTGTTGGCAAAGTAATGTCTCTGCCATTTAATATGCTGTCTAGGTTGGTCATAACTTTTCCTTCCAAGGAGTAAGCATCTTTTAATTTCATGGCTGCAGTCACCATCTGCAGTGATTTTGGAGCCCCCCCAAAATTAAGTCTAACACTGTTTCCACTGTTTCCCCATCTATTTGCCATGAACTGATGGGACTGGATGCCATGATCTTAGTTTTCTGAATGTTGAGCTTTAAGCCAACTTATTCACTCTCCTCTTTCACTTTCATCAAGAGGCTCTTTAGCTCTTTGCTTTCTGCCATAGAGTGGTGTCATCTGTATATCTGAGGTTATTAATATTTCTCCTGGCAATCTTAATTCCAGCTTATGTTTCATCCAGCCCAGCGTTTCTCATGATGTACTCTGCATATAAGTTAAAAAAGCAGGGTGACAATATACAGCCTTGACGTACTCTTTTCCTATTTGGAACCAGTCTATTGTTCCATGTCCAGTTCTAACTGTTGCTTCCTGACCTGTGTACAGATTTCTCAAGAGGCAGATCAGGTGGTCTGGTATTCCCATCTCTTTCAGAATTTTCCACAGTTTGTGGTGATCCACACAGTCAAAGCCTTTGGCATAGTCAATAAAGCAGAAGTAGATGTTTTTCTGGAACTCTCTTGCTTTTTTGATGATCCAACAGATGTTGGCAATTTGATCTCTGGTTCCTCTGCCTTTTCTAAAACCAGCTTGAACATCTGGAATTTCACAGTTCATGTATTGTTGAAGCCTGGCTTGGAGAATTTTGAGCATTACTTTGCTAGTGTGTGAGTGCAACTGTACAGTAGTTTGAACATTTTTTGGCATTGCCTTTCTATGGGATTGGAATGAAAACTGACCTTTTCTAGTCCTGTGGCCACTGCTGAGTTTTCCAAATTTGTTGGCATACTGAGTGCAGCACTTTCACAGCGTCATCTTTTAGGATTTGAAATAGCTCAACTGGAATTCCATCACCTCCACTTGCTCTCTAGATTGGTCATAACTTTTCTTCCAAAGAGCCAGCATCTTTTAATTTCATGGCTGCAGTCACCATCTCCAGTGATTTTGGAGCCCCTCTCCCCAAATAAAATCTATCACTGTTTCCATAGGCTGGAGCTAAATGCTTATGGGATGGGAAGGATGCAGGCCAGGTCGTGGTGGAAATCTGGGCTCCTGGAGAAGCTGGAGACCTGGTGAAAAATGATGGTGGCTGGAAGATGCTACAAAGCTCGCTGAAAATTGGATTAGCCAGTTTCCCTGGTGGTGCATTCAGGCAGTTATGTGGCTTTGTTTTGCTGCTGGCCTGCCCTTTATACTCTCTCTCCACTAGTACAAGTTCACTGTGGGCTGTCTCACCCCAGCCCACCACTCTTCCAGGGAAGGCTGTCATGACCCCGCCCACAACTTCCAGACAAGCTTTGGCTCCATTTCCCACATCTGCCATAAGGCAAGCTCAGCCTGATGGTGCAGGCTCCAGACATGCCCTTCCAAGGAGGAAGAAACAGCCTCATCTCAAGCACTGAGACCAGGTTTGCTGGCACCAAAAGGGACAGAGGCTTCTCAAGCCACAGTGTGGGAGAAAATATGGGATTTGGAGTCGCTGGTCTGAGACTGAATCCTGACACTGTTGCTTACTCTGTGTATATGACCCAGGAAACTTAGCCTCTCTGCCTCTGTTTTCTTATTAGCAAAAAGGGGTGTGTGTGTGTAATAATGCCTACATTTCCAGGCACAGTGGCTGCAATGATTAGAGGTGGACCTTCCTGGTGATGCAGTGGTTAGGACTCTGTTTCCACTGCAGAGGGGTTCGATCCCTGATCAGGGAAGCTCTGCATGCCTTGAGGTGTGGAAAAAAAAAAATTAAAGAATTAGAAGTGATACGTGCAAAGCACCTGAGGCAGGAGCTGATGCGGGTTGGGACTCAAAAAAATGGCAGGTATAAGTATTAGTGATCCAGCCCCGAGGTTGTAGGCATCCTGGCTCTCAGTCTTTTGAAGTTTTCTGAGGGCCAGAACCTGTCATGGAGCTGGTGGCAGTGGAAAATCTATTGGGAGGGTTGAGTATAAATTACACTTGCAGGAATACAGGACCTCAGTCAGCTAGAAACAAGGCAAGATGCCTTTCATTGAGGAGGGTGCTCTGCCCTGGCCAAGGAACTAGGTCTGTTTCATGGATGCCCTGTGAGCGAACTGTAACTGGCATCGCTCATTTGCCACACAGGCTCTTCAAAGGGCACTGAAAAAGCAACAAACTAACCGGACTTTGAATTGGCAGAATTGAAAAAAAAATCCCTGTGTCTTTCAAAATCAATTTCACAGATCAAGCACCTCCAGCACCTTCTAATTCATCCCGGGACCAAAATTATAGTTTTGACTTGCAACCTTTGCTGAAACACAGGAAACATAACTGATGTGGATATTCTCATTCCAGGTGCAGAGAATGTAAGTGGCTCTGGAGTAGATTAAAGTGGAGCCTGCCTAGACTACAAAATAGCCATGCGGAGGTTTGCTGGGATATTAAGGGAAATCATTTCAACCGTGTATTTTAAAAATGAATTCAGCAGAGTTTTCCAGTCAGTTGTAACCAATAGCACAGATGATGTAAATCTACAAGTCCGCCGGGTCTAGATTGGCAGCAACTCCCAGGAAATAGCAAAGAAGGGATGAGAAGCTGGGACGCAGTCTTCTAGGACCGCAGGCTTCACAATCACATTCCCATCACAGAAACCCTGGGACAGGAGCATGCTGAGTTGGGGCCAGCTTCTTCTCCCTGCATCTTAGGGAGGAAGGGAGCTGACACTCGGGGATACAAATGGGGGGCAATTACCCATAAGAAACGTCAGCCCTCGCTGTGGCCTGGCCTGGGTGAAGTCTGAACCTGGCCAGAGGGCAAACAGCTTAGTGGTTGCTAAGATGCAGGGAACTTGCTGGAGAAGCAGAGAGCTAGGGCTTGCAGGTGACCAGGGGAGTCGTGGGACCCTCACCCCTTTCCCTGGCAGACGGCCCTGGGCAGGCAGCTCTGCAGAGTACTTGTCTCGGCCGGGAAGCAATATTCTCACTCAGAGGGGCGGCATCTGGGCCTCTCTGCAGCGGCTGAGACACTCTTGCTCTGTCCAGGGAGCAGCTGTCGGCCACCTGCTCACCAAGGCTGAGTTAAATCCCCTTTTGAGCAGGAACGAAGCGGGTTGGCCTCTAGAATAAAGGGTGCGTTCAGTGCCGCCTGCCCGGGCCATTAGCTTTGGGAGGAGGTACGCTAGTCACGTACCCTCACGGCCCCACCTAAGTTCCCACACAGGGCCCCCTACAGACGCCGGCAGCTGTCCTGTCTGCCGGCCTTTTTGTCTCAGTAGCACCTGCCTCTGCTCCCACACCGGTGTCCCAGAGGAGGTGTCTGTCCCAGAGCCAGACAGGCGGGCAGCCGACCGGCCAGAGAGATTGGGGGTGGGGGTGGGGGTGGGCTGGGGGGCATCAGATTTCCGCCTCTGCCCTCCCTCTAGAACATAAGCAGATCCCAAAGCAGAGCCAACCAACCACCTTTGGGGTGTCTGTGCTTGTGTATGAGGAGGGTGGGGTGGGGGTTGAGGAGTGGGGAAATAGAAAATGCCATGTGTATGGATCACCACCAATCAAGAAGGAAAGAGGAAAGAAACAGACCAGAGGCGAGGAAGTAAGGCATCTTGTCATCTTTGAGTTTGAGAAGAGAACTTGTTGAGGGTGCTTCATTCTTGATGTAGGAATTGTTGCTCTTCACGAAGTCCTGATTATAAGCCTTACAAACCCGACGTGACCCTCCAGGCAGCCCTGGGAAGCAGGCACCATCATCCAGTTTTACAGAGAGGGGCATGGGGCTCTGGAGGCTTGGCAGGACGAGGCTGTAGACTCCGGCCTCATGCCCTTTGCCCTGGCCTGTCACCACCTCCTGTGTCTGCGCTCCGCCTTCCGCCTTCCGAGAGACAAACCCCTCCAGACATCTCTCCCAGGAGAGAGCTAAGCCACTTATTTAATGCTTCATCTATTGTTCATTTCCTTTCTTTTTATCCAGAATGCAAGCTTTCCAAGGGCAAGAGCCAAATCTGATACTTCTTGGCAGGCAGCTCCTGATGCCCAGGGCACTTGGGTGATAGACACAAACATCCGAATGCTCTCTGATGACCCAAGTTCACCCCGGGCTGTCCTTCCCGCAGGAGATGGTATTCCTGACCCTCGATCGGCAGGGCTTCAATACTAGGTAGGTTACCCAGCTGGGACCCAAACTGTTCCCTCATGGCCCTCAGCAAATTCCATTAGAAGGCAGAGGTCTGAGTGAGGGCAAGTCTGTGGCCTCTGGAAAGAGTGAGGCCTCCAGAGGAAGTTCGATCTGTGTGCCTGGGGGCCCTCTGGGGAGGGGTTTTATGGTCCTGCCATTACTTAAACAAGCACAGATCTGTGAATCCTGTAAGCCTGGGGCCAGTGAGCAGCTGGCAGACCGAGGGCATATTTGCCTGGTAATTCTAATTTTTATTTGAACACCCATCTGCCCGTCTGCTGACATCACAGCGCAGCTGCGGGTCTCATTTTCCCTTCCGGTTGCCTGCGCCTGTGGTGTGGCCTTGCTCTGGGGATGATTAAATGGCTCGTGGGTGGCCTCACCCTGTAATATGTGAGCATAGGGTGGGGGTGGGGCAGGCAGGCCAGAGGGGTTGGGGAGGAACACTCTAGAGCAGGAAAGACAGGGGAGGTTCTGGCATCCTGTATTCGCCATGGGGGGAGGTGGGGCTGGGCAGGGGCAGAGTCTGGGAGCACCTTGGCCACAGGGAGGCGAGGTGGGGGGCCTGCAAAGAGGCTGCCCCTAACGCCCAGAAAGGTCTGACCTGTAACAAAGCTCTCAGCACCGGGGATAAAGAGCCTGGTGGCTCCTTGTCCAGAACCAAGGCCAGAGTTTCCCCCAATCTCTGTGCTTTCCAAGCCCAGCACGAACCAGGGCCCATGAGGACAGGGCTGTAAAGTGCTGAGCACATGCAGTAAATAGAAGTTCTCATCTCAAGATAAAGTCGTTAAGATACGGAGTTGCCTCCTTTCTCTGAATACGCCTATTTACTGCTTTCTCTCACCTTTCCCTCACCTTCTGCTCTTCACAGCTGTTCTGGATTCAAATTCTGGATCCGCTTATTCATTAGTTGTGTAATTTTGAATAGTTTCCTTAATCTTGCTAAGCCTCAGTTTCTGTAAAGGGTGCCCAGCATTTCCGCCCCTTTAGGTATATAAATCTCAAAGGCAGTCTTGTCTGAGGACACCAGTAGACAGGCACGAGTGTGTTCTTAGCAGCACTGTTTGCAGTCATCAAAGGCTAGACACCACACACCAGGCTTTAGAAAAATGAATAAACTGTGGCGCATTCATTCAGTGGGATACCATCTATCTGTGAAAATGAGTGAATAGCAGTGATACTCTAGTAACCATATGGATGAATCTTAGCAAAGCAACATTGAACAAAAACACAAGTCCTTTTTATTAAAATTTAAATACGACCCAAAAAGGTCCATATAGTCAAAGCTATGATTTTTCCAGTAATCATGTACAGATGTGAGAGTTGGACCATAAAGAAGGCTGGTCACGGAAGAATTGAAGCTTTCGAACTGTGGTGATAGACAAGACTCTTGAGAGTTCCTTGGACTGGAAGGAGATCAAACCAGTCAATCCTAAGGGAAATCAACTCTGAATGTTCATTGGAAGGACTGATGCTGAAGCTGAAACTCCAATATTTTGGCCACCTGATGCAAATAGCTGACTCATTCAAAAAGACCCTTATGCTGGGAAAGATTGAGGGAAGGAGGAGAGGGGAGATGGTTAGATGGCATCACTGACTCAATGAACAGAGTTTGAGCAAACTCTGGGAGACGGTGAAAGACAGGGAGGCCTGGTGTGCTACTGAGGCACTGAACAACAGCAACAATGACCAGAATAAACAATGAAGCTTCTCAGGTGGCTCAATGGTAAAGAACCCGCCTGCCAATGCGGGAGATGCAGGTCCAGTCCCTGGGTTGGGAAGATCCTCTGGAGGAGGAAATGGCAACCTGCTCCAATATTCTTGCCTAGAGAATCCCATGGACAGAGGAGCCTGGTAAGCTAAAGTCCATAGGGTCACAAAGAGTTAAACATGACTGAACCACTGAGCACAACCACAAAATAAACAATATATTTTGAGATTTCAAATATATGCAATAAAACTAAAAAAGGGCAAGGGAATGATAGGATGGAGTTTGACTTGGGCGAAGGGAGGTTGGCAAGGATAGGGAAGGGGCAGATGAATAGGTGTATAAATTCTCAGGTTGGACTTGGGTTCAAGGGTGCTCATCATATCACTAAAATAAGTGATTGAAAGGGAAAATAAACAATTAGGGCATAAGCATGAACCAATAAGCATAGTATGAAATGAATTAAAAAATTATAGAGATTAATTCAATTTTGCACACTGAGGTGCTTTAAAAAATATGATTGCAGGGTTCCATTAAGTGACACAATATTCTTAACAATCTACTAATGCACTATCTAGCATCCAGTAGGTATTCAAGAAGTAAAGTTAATCCTTCTATTCTCCCCGCCAACCAGGGATCTGATCTTGCTCTCCATATATAAGGATTCTCAGTGCTTTGATCCTTTAGGATTGAGTCCTAAATCACTCACTAATTTTCTCCTACTTCCTTCCTCCCTCCCCCTACTCTTCTCTCCCTCCTCAGAACAAATAAAGCTTATTTATATGTGAGTGACATAGGGGTAGTATATATGAGAAGGCTTTTCTATTGCTAAGAGCCCTCAGTAAACGGTCACTTTCCCAGTGGCCTGCCTTCTGTCGGTGGGTGAAAACAAGACACAACTGCTGAGCTGGGCAGCTTCTGTAAGTGAAATGGACCCGTGACCACGCGGTTGATGTTTGGGGAGGAGAGAGGCTGCTGTAATCTCTAATATTCTAGTTGGATAGAGCAGGATGCTGGAGAAGATGGCAGGGCATTGCCCCTGGGATGGCATCTGTGACCGAATGGAAAAAACCCCGGACTTAGATGTGGAGCTATAAAACCTAGATTAGAATCCTGACCTTCCTAGTCATTGGCTGTAGGTGAGTGAGTTACTCGGCATCACTGAGCTCTACCTCCCTTATCTGTACTATGCAAGTTAAATGTCAGTTAAACACACACATGCACACACAGAGACACATACAGAGGCAGTACAATGCTTGCCTGACACACGGCAGCCATTCAAAACTACTTGCCGAACCTGAATCCCACATCCTCTCTAGAGGCCAGAGTTTCCTTCCAGGCGATCAGGACACTCACTTCAGCTAGAGTGAAAATGGCTTAATCCAAATTTGACAAGAAAGCGTTAATCTTATGTTCAAGGCTCATGAACTGGTGGGACAGACAGGTGACATCTGACATGGGGTAGGAAGCAGGTCTTTACTCTCTTCCTTACTTTCTGAGCCCCGTCCACTGGTGCGGGAAGCCTGGGGAAAAAAAAAGACAACAAATCACATTACCGGTGGCTCTTTTCTCAAGTTTTGTGTCAGACAGAACCAAGGGGAAGGAGTCAACCAGAGTGGTCCTGGAAGGAAAAATAAGTCACTGGCTATTGATTCTGGAGAACCCTAATGGTGGTGGAAGTCGGGGGGAAGGTTTAAGGGTACCAGTAAGGTACAAACGGTAGGCCTTTTAAAGATTGTTAGGCTTGGCTGAGAAAGTTGCCTACTTTTCCCTCAAAAAGAGTGACTTAGCTCATCCCAGTCCATGATTAGTTCTAGGTCTGTGAAACAGACCGGAAGCCTGAGGGGAACTCTGAAACTTACTTTCAAAACAGAGATATAGCCAACCCCCACTATGTGTTAGTACAGTGTAAAGCTTTTGAGGTACTTAAAAAAAAACCACCTTACAGTATATAACCAGTACATCTCCAAATCTTCATTTTCTAGACGTGGGGTGGTTTCTTCGATTAGATGGGGTTACCCAGAGATAAATAGTGAAAATGTGGGGGCAGAGAGCAGGCGTCAGGACGGAGGTGGCTGCCCCAGACAGGAAGTGAGAGCCTGTCTCCCTCAGAGGCGGGGGTGGTGTCAGCAGATTCCGACCCGAGCCCAGTGGTGAGACTTGGGAGGAAGGCCCTGGGGGCCCCTGGCTTCCCAGTTGGAGTCATTAACCTTTCCACACAGCCCCTCCTACCACACCACGTGGAGAAGGGAGGTGACTGAGGCTGGCCTGTCCTCCCTGCAGAACCTGCATTTAACTGGGATCAAAGACTTAGCCTGAAGGGACAGGGCTTGGTGAGATTCTGAGCCTCCAAAGGCATCTGCGGGGAGGGAGGGTTTTAAAAGGACCCCTCGGGTGCCCTTCTCTTTATTCTGAAGGACAGGATTTTGTCCTGTTTGGAAGCGTAGCCAATCTCTTCACTCCCAGAGATTCGAAACTCTGGGGTGTTTGTCTGCCTTTGTGAGTAGGGACAGGCCTTTTTACATTTAGAAGCATACTTTTTTTGGAGATAAGGTATATGAAAGCGTTTTATAAATAGTAAAAGGTTACATAAGTGTAAGGGGATGCTTTTCTTCCTGCTTCTTGTGGAGCCTGCTGCAGGCAGGGGCCTCTGATCTTGCTCCCTCTGGGAGCCTTTCTCCCTTCCCAGGAGCCTGACCCAGAATCGAAGCCCCGGAATACATCTTATGTAAGATTTGGCTAAAGAGACAGAGCCCTTCTTCCCAGTTCAAACTTGGTTAGGAATTTATTCATTCATTTATTTATTTTTAAAAATAGTTTTCTTTTATTTTTGACTGTGCTGGATCTTTGCTGCTGCGCGGGCTTTTTCCTAGTTGTGGCGAGTGGGGCTACCCTCTAGTTACGGTGCCTGAGCTTCTCTTGTTGCTGAGCATGGGCTCTAGGGTGCTTGGGTTTCAGTAGTTGCGGCTCCCAAGCTCTAGAGCACAGGATCAACAGCTTTGGTGCCTGGGTTGTTAGTCTTCGGTATGTAGGATCTTCCAGGCCCAGGGACCAAACCCATGCCTCCTATATTGGCAGGCAGATTCTTTTAATTTTTTCCTCTTCTTTTAAAATTCATTTATTTTTAATTGAAGGATAATTGCTTTACAATGGTGTGTTGGCTTAATCAGCTATAGGTATACATATGTCCCCTCCTCTTGAACCTCCCTCCCCATCCCAACCCCTCTAGGTTGTCACAGAGCCCCAGTTTGAGTTCCCTGAGTCATATGGCAAATTCCTATTGGCCATCCAAGGGTGGGACAAATGGACAGAGTAGCATGGAGACAGGTAGGCAGATCCTTTATCACTGAGCCACCAGGGAAGCCCTGGTTGGATTTATTTTAATTAAATGGTTACAATTTGCCCAAGCACTGTGCATAGCTGAAAACATAAAGAGTAGTATATTCATGATTCCTGTGTTCAAAGAACTTATAGTTCAAGAGTGGCTAAAAAAAAGAGGGGGAGGGATCTTATTGTTAAGTGAAATTTTATTTAAAAACTGCAATACATAAAATGAGAGGGCCTGGGCTGCTTTGATTGAGGTGGAGAGAGAGGAAGGAAGGGGTGAGAGACGTAAAAAGTCAAGGGTCACGTGGGCCAGACCTCACCAAGTCCCCTTGAGGCCTTTCTGGGGTTTCTCAAAGGTCTCTTCAAAAGACAATAATTTGCATAAGCTTCTAGGAGAAAACAACACTTTCATGGTTTGGAGATAGGCAGAGATTACTCAGGACCCAAAAAACCCTAAGCATTAAAAGGAAAAAAGTGATAAATTAGACTATTTCAAAATTTAAAACGTCTTCTCCTAAAATGACAGTTACTAAAATACATAGAGACCAGAGTGGGAGAACATATTTGTAATACTTACATCTGACAGTAAATTTGTATCCAGAAAATGTGAAGAACTCTTGTGTGCTGAGCTTAGTCACTCAGTCATGTCCAACTTTTCGTGACCTCATAGATTGTAGCCCTCCAGCCTCCTCTGTCCACAGAGATTTTTCAGGCAAGGATACTGGAGTGGGTTGCCATGCCCTCCTCCAGGGGATCTTCCCAACCCAGGGATCGAACCCAGGTCTTCCACATTGCAGGCAGCTTCTTTATCATCTGAGCCACCAGGGAAGTCTGACAAACTCCTACAACTCAATAAAAAACAAATAAAAAGCAATGTAAAAATTTGGTCAAAAGACTTACACAGACACTCCACAAATGAATATACATTAATGGCCAATAAACCAACTAGTCAACACCATAAATCACTTGGGGTGTGTAAATCAGTAGCTTGCCAACACTGTGCTTTTAAATAGCATAGCCACCATTTGAAATGGCTTTGTGTGTATCCTTAACAGTTCCATGGATTCCTGAGTGTTTTTTAAAATTTAAGTTATAAAACTTTTCCTCATATCCCTTCTCTGCCTCCAAATTATTTTTATCCACAGCACTAAAGCCACGAAGAAACAGTTAGATACTGTAGGTATCAATGGTTTTGTAATCTTTCATTAATGGCCTCCAAGGTTGCTTTCCTAAATTCAAAAACGATATATTAATATTTTGTGTTTGCCAGGGAGTGATCTCCCAACAGGCTGCAGTTGCATCCTCTGTAAACATGCAAACCCACATTACTAGGGCATAGCACCATAATGATTTTTCTTGCCCATAAAAACTGCTGCACTTGTGAAGTACAAGTGAAACCAAAGAGAGTGCTAAGAGAGTGCTGTTCAGAGCTCTAAGAGGCTCCTCCAGGAACTAGAGAACGCTTGGAATAATTATGCCAAACCCACAGTGGGGTTTCACTGTATTCCCACCAGATTTGTAAAACGAAAATCCTAGTCACACAAGAGTTGGCAAGAATGTGGAATAACTGGAGTTCTTATATAGTGCTAGTATGAATGCAACATGGTACAAAGTACTTCAGAAAGAAGTTTGGCAGTTTCTTATAAAGCTAACTTATAACATATATATATATATTTATCAATAGCTTATAACTTTCTTATAAAGCTAACCCTATGGCTCAGCTAAGTCCACTTATGGGGTTTTCATAACTGAAAATACATGTTCACAAAAAGACATGGACACAATCACTCATAGCAGCTCATGTATTCACAATGGGCAAAAACTCGAAGCAACCAAAATGAGGAGGACAATGCAGGATCAGTAAATTGTGGTATACTCATACGTGGAAAATACTACTCAGCAGTTAAGTGGAATGCATTATTGGTACATGAAACAATCTGGATGAACCTCAAAAGCCAACTGAATTAAAGAAGGCAGACACACAACACTACATCCAGTGTAATAATGTATACATGAATTTCTACAACAGGCAAACTAATCTGTGGTTTAAAAAAATGAAAAAGAGTCTGGTTGGGGATGGATAGAGTGGGAGGGTAGCGGGAAACTGGGAAGGGCCACAAGGGATCTATCTAGGGTTATGGGAATGTTCTAGATCTTAATAGCAATGTGGATAACGTGCATGAGTGCATTTGTCAATACTCCCGGAACTAAAACAGTTATGACCTGTGTATTTTGCTGAATGTAAGTTATGTCTCAATAAAAACATGAGGCAAAGGCATCACAAGCTTCCAATTTCAATAAGGCAGAGTAAAGACCTTCTTGTACCCTCTCTTCTCTCAAAAACAACTAACAACTAGGAGAACAGCAAATAGCACAATAACCTGTAGCTCCATGAAACTAGGTAACATCGGTAGCGTTAATACACAGAGACAGAGAGCAGAGGGAGGAATGACAAGTGATTGACCAGAGAGGACAGAAATCTGAGCCCAGCAGGTGGGGGTGAAGAAGGGGGGGTGTGAAGAGCGGGGCGGGGGGGGGGGTTGGTTGATTGACAGGGGTCAAGTTCACATGCCTGCAGGAGATGGGGATGGGATGCTGGAGCAGGACTATTTGAGAGCCCAGGAAGAAGGGTTTGCCACATCCTCCCCATGACTTCCCTAGGACATCATCATAGGAACCCACAAACTCCTTTTATTTTCTGCAATCCTGAACCCTTCTCAAGATTTAGGGTCTGGGAACTCTGAAGCCAGGAAGATCTGCAGTCTTCCTGACTGCAGAGAGGAAGCAAAAGAGGAAATTTCAGGTAGGGGAAGAAAACCCCAGATTAATATTGGCAGATGTCCTTTTGCTACTTACACAAGTACATGCATGCTCTGTTTTTTAATTTTATACCTTGTGTTGCATTTCCTCTACATGTGAATCTGTGAAGGAGTGCAGACACTATTATTCCCCATTTAAATGATAAGGGAAACTGAGGCACAGAGGATAATGTGACCCATCCAAGGTCACTTGACATGCTACTGTCTACTCAGAACAAGGACCCTGGTTCCTTGGCTTCAAAGGAGTATTCTTCTGCTATTCAGTGATGACAGTGTTCCACTCTTCAGAAATATGGGGGGAAGGAGAGAATATAGTGTGATTTCCTTTCTGTACAATTCTAGAAAACATAAACTAACCAATAAAGACAGACAGCAGCTCAGTGGTTGCCTGGGGACAGAGGGCAGAGCAAAGAGAGAAGCAGAGATTACAAAGAGGTGAGAGATTTTAGCAGGTAATGGATGTGCTCACTGTTTGTGATGATTTCACTGTGCTTACATATGTCAAAACATCAGATTTTACACTTTCAAGGAGAAACACTTTGTTGTGTTGATTACCCCTTAATAAAGACGTTAACAAAAATACGAGTAGAAATGATTCATTTGCTGGGAAGCCCTACAGTGATCACTTCCACTTTTTAAAACTCTATGAAACATCCACAGATATGCTAGACATATGGAATTATGTAGACCCTGCCTTCCTGGGGATACACTTTAAGAAGAGGACTTCCAAGAAAGGAACCAAGTGATTAAACATTTACTGAGTATCCATTATGAGTATCCATTATGTTGAAACTCTGACTCCTAAGGGCATTGGGTTAGGAGGTGGGGCCATTGGGAGATGATTAGGTAAAGATGAGGTTATGAGGGTGGAGTCCTCATGATAGGATTAGCTTCCTTAGGAGAAGGGGAAGAGCCTCCCTCCCTAGGCCAGGTGGGGAGACAGTGAGAAGGCAACCGTCTACTGGGTCTTCCAGTGCCTTGATCTTGGACTTCCCAGCCTCCTGAATTATAAGAAATACAAGTCTGTTGTTTAAGCCATCTAGTCGATGAGATTTTTGCTATACAGCCCCAACTGACTAAGACAATATCTAACATACTATCTTTTAGTTTTTTTTGTGTAATAAACTATTTTTACAGTAAGTCCTTGTTGGTTATCCATTTTAAATATAGCAATGTGTACATCTAACATATTATCTTTAAAAATCTTCACTAAACCCCATGCAATGCCTATTACCATCACATCCACCTTGCTGCTGCTGCTAAATCCCTTCAGTCGTGTCCGACTCTGTCCACCATATTGGTAAGAAATGCTCAGGCAGTAAGAGTTCGGATTTGGAGGCGCCAATAACTAATACCCCCTTTTCCCACTCAGTTCCTGAGTGCTGTACTCTTTGGCTGACTCAGGAGTCAGACGCACAATGACGAAAATGCTCATTACTGATCAAAGCTGGTTTGGGAGACTTGACTGAGAAGTGCTGCTAAATGGTTCAGCTAATAGGTTCTTCTGATCCTAACTGACACATTCCAGGCTTTCCCTCAGGCCCCACTAAACTTAGAAAAAGAGTAGGGAGCTTGGCGACAGGCCATTTAGGGCATTGCCGCTTCCATGGTAGGACTGAATCAAGCTGGGAAGAGAGGCCACAAGTATAACTTTGGGGGAATCCTTTCACATGAAAAGGCAAAGAATCAGAAATTAACATTCCCCCCAACAGTCAGGTGGAGTTCAGACACAGGTCCACAGGCCATAGCAGTGACTACATCAGTGGGCTTTGTTCTGCGAGATGTGGGGAAAAACCATTTTTGTGCGCTGAGTCCTACGTTAAATGGACTAAGGGACATTCGATTTAAAGAAAGGCAGGAACGGACTTCCCTGCTGGTCCAGTGGTTAAGAGTCTTCCTGCCAATGCAGGGGACGCTGGTTTGTCCTCTGTCCACACTATGTGGGCAACTGAAGCCGTGTGCCACAGTTATCGAGGCCTGCGCTCTAGAGACCACGCTCTGCAACAAGAGAAGCCACCACAACGAGAGCCTCGAGCACCCCGACTAGAGAGTAGTCCCCCTTGCTGCAACTGGAGAAAGCCCTAGAGCAGCGACGAATATCCAGCGCAGTCAAGAATAATTAAATTGAAAAAAAAAAAAAGAAATCCAGGGGTAAACTTTTTGGTAATGGTAAACTTTCTATATTCTCTCATTCATTTACTTTCTGGGCACCTACTCTGTAGGCCTTTGAGCCCATGACCAGACAGGCTAGGACAAATGTCATGGGCTCTCTGCTCGGGAGTGATTAGCTACTGTTTCCGGTTTTCTTTTCAGTGTATCTTCCATTGATCGATTTTGTGCATCCTTTTAAAAACAAATAGGATTACAACTTGGGACTCCTATAGATATATCCATACCCTTTCCTGCCCCTTGCCTTTCCTTATGCTATTCTTTTTGCCTGGAGTCCAATTCAATAAAACATAAAATTTTGAGCATCTGCTGTGTTAGTGCTGTGGGAGCTGGAATACAAAGAGAAAAACTATCTGGCTACTGGATATTGTAAAGCTTGGCCTTTAAATGTCTAAATCCTATTTAGCCTTTAAGGTCTGCTTCCTCCCTGAAGGCTTCCTAGGTTTGCCTACCTGCCCTGCTCTCTGATCTTTGCCTCCTTGGAGGTAATTTGAATTGTAGCTTTGAATGGTGCATCTACTTGCTGATCAAATTGCCAACATCTGTTGGTCAAAGAAAAAATAAGAGAATTCCAGGAAAATATCTACTCCTGCTTCATTGACTATTCTAAAGTCTTAGTCTGTGTAGATCACAACAAACTGTGGACATTTCTTAAAGAGATGGGAATATCAGACCACCTGATCTGCCTCCTGAGAAATCCATATGCAGGTCAAGAAGCAACAGTTAGAACCAGACATGGAACAATGGACTGGTTCCAAACTGGCAAAGGAGTACATCAAGGCTGTATATTGTCACCCTGCTTATCTAACTTATATGTAGAATACATGATGCTAAATGTTGGGCTGAGTGAAGCACAAGCTGGAATCGAGATTGCCAGGAGAAATATGAGTAGCCTCAGATACGCAGATGACACCACCCTTGTGGCAGAAAGTGAAGAGGAACTAAAGAGCCTCCTGATGAAAGAGGAGAGTGAAAAAGCTGGCTTAAAATTCAACAGTCAAAAAACTAAGACCATGGCATCCAGTCCCATCACTTCATGGCAAATAGATGGGGAAACAATGGAAACAGTGACAGACTTTATTTTCTTGGGCTCCAAAAATCACTGCAGGTGGTGACTCTAGCCATGAAATTAAAAGACACTTGCTCCTTGGAAGAAAAGCAATGACCAACCAAGATAAGCATGTTAAAAAGCAGAGACATTACTTTGGCAACAAAGGCCCATTTAGTCAAAGATACAGTTTTCCAGTAGTCATGTAAGGATGTGAGATCTAGACCATAAAGAAAGCTGAGTGCCAAACAACTGACACTTTTGAACTGTGGTAGTGGAGAAGATTCTTGAGAGTCCCTTGGACTGCAAGGAGATCCAACCAGTCTATCCTAAAGGAAATCAGTCCTGAATATTCATTGGAAGGACGGATGTTGAAGCTGAAGCTCCAATACTTTGGCCACCTGATGTGAAGAACTGACTCATTGGAAAAGACCCTGATACTGGGAAAGATTGAAGGCAGGAGGAGAAGGAGATGTCAGAGGATGAGGTGGTTGGATGGCATCACTAACTCGATGAACACAAGTCTGAGCAGCTCCAGGAGCTGGTGATGGACAGGGAAGCCTGGCATGCTGCAGTCCATGGGGTCACAAAGAGTAGGACACGCCTGAGCAACTGAACTGAGCTGAACCTGCTGGTTGGCACCTCTTCAGCCACACTGACCTAAGGAACACAATGGAAACACTCCGAACTCTGTAACTCATCTCCACAGCAGAATCCCCGAAGAGTTGGTCTTTCATTCTCTTGTCCCCAAATGTTGCTGCCTAGCATACAATGGGCAGCAAAGAACATAGTCAATGGATGGCAAAAGCTACTAGTGATCAGCCTGCCCCTGCATCTTGCGTGGCTCACCTTTGCTTCACTCACCCCTGCCCCTCCTTCTTCACCTGGCCGTTGCCATGGCTCTCGGGTCTCTCCACCTTCCCCTCTCATCCTCTCACTGCAGACTCTGTGCTTCCAGCCTGAAGAGCCCAGGTACAGATGTCCTTGCCTCCCCTAGAGACCAGGACCTCAGCCTTTGCTGTTCACCCTCTCATCCCATCCCACTGTCCAAGTCATTCCCAGGAAGCCAGAGTTGCTCTGTCCTGGGCCCAGAGCCAGAATACATTTCAGTGCAATTCTGGGGACTCCTTTGGGTTTTTCCAGGTTTAAACTTCCCCAAGTCTCATCAGGTCAGGGAATACGATCTGATCTCCCCATGTTTTCTTCCTGCTGCCTATTACAGGGGCAGGGAGCAAGGGAGGCCTGAATCTATTACAAAGGAAATTTGGGTTTGCAACATAGATTCACCTCAAACCAGTATGAATAAAAGGGGAACTTGGCCAGAATAGGGGCATCCTATAGAATTTAGACAGGATGCCACCCAGCTGGCACCAGAAACAGTGAGAAGAGCTTTAACGAACCTGGGAGCCCTGTCTCTCCTCCCCTCTGCTTCACTCTGTGTACCTGCCACACTCTGTTCTCTTCTTGCAGACAGTTTTTCTCTGTTTCCAGTTCACATGGTAAAAAATGGCTGGCAGCTCCCATGTTTACATAGCAGTCCTACCACAAAGACATGGAGAGGAGAACATTCTGTCTTTCAGTCTTGGGTCAAAAAAATCCCAGGCTGATTGGCCCAACTTAATTTGGATTTGTTCCCTTGGGTCAAGGAGGCAAGCTCACTATATCAGAACACAGCTTCGGCTGTGACTGTGGAAGCAGGAAGGGAAGGGGAAGTTTCTAGAGAAGAGGGTACTAGAGGCACAATCCAAAAGGTGTCCTCCTGACCCTCCCATGGAGCATGTTTTGACAAGGTCTCCTTCTGGGAAACTAGTCCTCCTAGTTCTGCATCCAGCCACCTGGACAATGGTGCTGGTAAAATACTTATTTATGGGCACATCTTCTTTCCCAGTTGGTACCCTCTCCTTAAGCTCCTGGAGGGCAGGGACAGGCTTAGAGCTCTTTGTTTCCTGCACTGCTTATCCTGTGCCTGCATTTGGAAATGCACCAAGTAGCTGTTGGGAGAATATAATACTTATATGTACCAAGAATTATTCTGAGCCCTTTATACTTAAACTCATTTAATCCTTGGAATAATCCTACAAGGTACAAACATTTGAAACTTAAGGGGTCAATTGCATGTCCAATATGGCATAGTTAGTTGGTGGCTGAGCCAGGATTCAAACCCGGACAGAGCCACACTCAGGTTTGGGATCCTAACCAGCAGATCCTACCAACTTCTCCACGAGGGTTTGGTGTGTTTCTGCCTCGCTTGATTTTTCAAGGGAGCCACATCTCTATATACAGCCTGGCAGCAGTGACCCTGGATAAGGTGGGGGACAAGAAGTCAGGAATTTCTTGGCGCTCCCTTCTTAGGTAGAATCAGCTATTCTCTTTTATGCCCACGCTTCACCTGTACACGGGTAGCACCTGCAACTCTTTCCTGTTCTGATCTGTTCACGTGTCTATCTCACATATGTGACCATTGGGGGACATTTTTAATATTCACTTAATTTTCTTTATGTTAAGAATTAATCATCTTAAGTTATTAAGAATATTAAAAATATAATATTCACTTAATATACATTTTAATAAAAATACACTAGGAAATGAGTTGTAAGCTATATATGTAGGAAAAAAAACACAAGAAAGACTGCCTCTTATTCTCTTCCTCTCTGCCCCAGTTCCCTTTCCACAGAGAAAACCACCAGCAACTCAATTCTGAGTTATTTATCTGGTGATTTCCCCTATATTTCTAACTCAAAGAGCATGCCGCTCCCTCTTGATTCATCCATTTCAGAGGTTAGCTGTAGACTTCCCATGATGATAATGAGGATTCTAAATGCATGTACTTTCCCTCTTCTTCTAGGCCTTCCCAATTTCTGGTTAACGATGCTTTTATTATTATGATTGTATAAATATTGTTTATTTTAAGCCAATTAACATATTTAAATTACACATGCTTTCTTGCACAATCCCTCCCTGCCCTGGGATTAATAGTTGCCTTTAATTTTCATCTGTTCAGTGTTCTATCAACACCTGGTTAAATCTTCCTACATGCTTCCACAGCTGTAAAACACTACCCAGTGACACTTCCACGCTGTGGAGCCTGGGAGATAATCCACCACCCCAGATGTGTCTCCTGGAGTCCTCTGATCCTGTGTTAGGATCAGTGACTGTATCAAGTCTACCATTTAGGTATTATAGCCCTTTCACTCACTGACTTCCTGGGAACTCCTATTTTTAAAAGGTTTTGTTTATTTGGCTGTGCCGAGTCCTAGTTGTGGCACTCAAGATCTTTGATCTCAGTTGTGGCAGGTAGGGTCTTCAGTTGTGGTGAGTGAACTCCTAGTTGAAGCATGTGGGGTCTAGTTCTCTGACTGGGGATCAAACCCTGGGCCCCCTGCATTGGGAGGGAATAGTTTTAGCCACCGGACCACCAGGGAAGTCCCCTGGGAATCCCTTTTACCTCTCTCTTGTCTTGTAATTCCTGTCTCCCTCCCCATCTTCTTTCTTGTTCTTATTTCCTTGTTTTTATTTCCACTGGGTACACATTCCAGTAGTAGCTTTCTAAGAAAGGGTACACAGAAGATAAGTTTTTGGAAACTTTTTTGACTAAAACTCTCCTCTCTGCTCACCTTTGATTTGAGTAGTATAGAATTCCAGGTTGAAAACAGTTTCCACTTGGTCCTTTGGAGGCACTACTCTGTCTTCTGTTTTCAATGTTGCTGTTGAGAAGACAGATTATTCTGATTTCTGGGCATTATTTGTGGTCTGTTCCTCATCCCCCATCACTCTGGTTTCCCAGGTTGTAGAGTCTTGTTTGTTTCAGGGTCTGAATTTACAATGATGTGGGGCTTGATGCATGCATATGAGCACTTAATAGGCCTTGCCCATTTGGACATGACTCAGAGACTAAGCAACAACAATATGCTTCACTTGGGTTTTCCAGGTGGTGTTGGCGGTAAAGAATCCACCTGGCAGTGCAGAAGAAAAGATAGGGATTCCATCTCTGGGTCAGGAAGATCCCCTGGAGGACGAAATGGCCACCCACTCCAGTATTCTTGCCTGGAGAATTCCTTGGACAGAGGAGCCTGGTGGGCTACAGTCCATGGGGTCACAAAGAGATGGACACGACTGAAGTAGTTTAGCATGCACACACACTTCACTTGGGGGATGGTGTGCTTGTATCACTGCTTTGATAATGTCTTCCCTATTGTTTCCTCTGTTTTTTCCTGGCACTCCTATTAGTTAGAAAAAATGAGACTCCTTGGCTTTATCTTCTATTGGTCTTATTCTTTTTTGGGGGGGATTATCTTTCTCTTTTTCTTTCTATTTTCTGGGAGATTTCCACAACACTGTCTTTGGACACTTCTGTTGGTTATTTTTTGTTTGTTTTGCTATTGTAATTTCAACTGCCAAGAGTTTGTAGTTTTTCTTCTGATTAGTCCTTAAATCTTAGAAATCAAAATTCTGTTCTGGTTTATTTTTAAGTTTATTTCTTTGGCTGTACTGGATCTTGGTTTCGGCAGGTGGGATCTTCGATCTTTGTTGCAGCATGTGGGATCTAGTTCCCTGACTAGGGATCAAACCCTAGCCCCCTTCTTTGGGAGTGAGGAGTCTTAGCCACTGGACCACAGGGGAAGTCCTTGTTCTTACTTCATGATGCAACATTTTCTCCTACTTCTCTGAGGATATTAATGATGGGTCTTGTTTATTTTTTTCTTCTCTTCCCTACATCGTTTCTGTTTCTCCCATGATATTATTCCTTTTAGTCTCATTCTTTCACATTTGACACTTTGCTCTAAGGTCTGGCGATCCTTGGTTGTCACATTTAAGAGCAAAACACTAAGTGGGTGACTCAAAGCTCTATGTGCTTGAGTGGGGCTTTTTCTGTGGGGAACTCCACATGTTGACGTCTCTAAGTCTCCTCTCTGGAGTGGTTTGAACTCTCCACTGGAAAGAGAGTCCCCTGGGGCCGGGGCTGAAAGCAATAGATGGCTGCTGGGTCATCAGAGCAGAGGAGGCCTGGGAACTGTTTCCCACCGGTGTCCTCAGGGAGGGAGCAAGACCCTGACGGGCATGGCTGGGAGGGCAAGGGGTCCACAGATAGTACTTCTAAAGGTTGCTGGTCAGGAAGAGAAGTTACGAAGCGTGGGTCTGACTGTGGATGGGGGCTGTGGCTGTCTGAGCCCAAACCTGAGCAGTCAGAGGACCAAGGCCCTACGAGGGCCACCAACTCCTGCTCCCTGGAGTCTTGCTGTCGTATGAAGCCTCATCACCCCGGTACCATTTCATGGAGCGGTACCTCGGGTAGCTCTGATTTCTTGTGTTGTTTTTGGCTCTCTAGCACTCTGTAGAATGGGTGCTCAGACATGTTGGTGGTGGTGGTTTAGTCGCTAAGTCGTGTCTGACTCTTTGCCAACCCATGGACTGTAACCCCGTAGGCTCCTCTGTCTCTGGGATTTTCCAGGCAAGAATACTGGAGTGGGTTGCCATTTCCTTCTCTGGGGGATCTTCCTGACCCGGGGATCGAAACCCAGGTCTCCTGAATTGCAGGCAGATTCTTTACCGTCTGAGCCACCAGGGAAGCCCACCACATAATAATGACATAAAATAAACTGTCAGGCCCCAAATGCAGGAGCTCTGCATAGGCTTCTGTTAGTCCCCTGGCTTCTCTCAGCCTCCATGTCCTAAGTCTAGCCTGAATCCAGCACTGGAGGAGGCTAAAGAATGATTCTACCCTGCCCCACCCTACTTGTACATTACCAAGAGGTCACCGGCCCTCCAATGGGAATATCAGGTCAATGCAGCTGAAACTGCTACGTATTTGGAGAGAATGTCAGTCCTTCAGCTTAGGAATCACACATGTGTGCACACGTGTACACATACACGCACATATAACCGGGTTCCTACCTCTAGTGACCAGGGGAGAGATGAGGAAGGTCATTTCCAGTCTGACTCCTGCCCACAGCTCTCCAGACAGAGCTTTGGTGTCTCTGGAGATGTAATCACAGTCCCAAACAGGTGTCAGAGACAGCTGGGGGCCAAATCAACTTCTTAGTCTGATAATTCCAGAAAGGCAGGGTGGAGAAGAGAGACAGTGATGGTAGGGCACAGAGGCACACAGGAGGGTGCTGATGGGGGCTAGATGCCCTCCTGAGCACTGGTGAGAAACAGTGCTCCCTCCCGCCCCTCCGCCATCTCCCTGAGAGCCCCCGTGCTGAGGCAACGTGTCACCATATTTTCAGTAATTCTGCTAAGTTGCGTCTCAGGAAAGTGAAAGACAAACCTCCAGAGGTTTGTGTGTTTGATTCACACCTAACATGGCAGCTGTCTGCTGCCAGGGGAAATACTGCCGAGCAGGCTTCCAGCAGCAGCCAGAGACTGAGCCTTCAACGTTACAACCATTTTGCTGTCTTGTTGTTTGGGCCTTGGGGAAGAGGGCCCATGATGTGATGCCAGCGCTCCTTGCTAGGAATGACTCAGGCGCTAGTACTTTAGGAGAATAGAAGTCTGGCTCAGGGGAGAGCACTTAAGAAGAAGGGGCAGCAACCTCTTCATCATACCCACAGGTGAGATGCTGCTCTCTCAGTAGATGTAGGCAGTTACATTCTAATAATACTTTGAGCTTGTCTCAAAGGGTCTTAACCAGAGAGCTTCATTAAAATCTCATGAGAGCCTCATGAAATATACAAGACACTCCAGGCTCTATATTTTAAAGAGAGAAACTGAGTTCTGAATGGCTGGCCAGGTGGTCCATGAGTAACCAGTAACAAAAAGGACCAGAAATTCATCTCACTTTTACTGTCTCTCTCTTTCTTTCTCCATTTTCTTTGACTAAATTACCCATTTTAAAAGATTTATTACGAAACCTCTAAGTACATACACACAATCTGATGAATAAAAACCAAGAAGAAAAAATCCAGTTCACAATTCAAATGTCTTCAAGGATGATCTTTCTTATCAAAAAGCAGTTTATTTTTCAGTTTATAAGATGTTTTCTCTAGGAAATGGTGAGCTTCCCTGGTATATTGAAATATTGGCCTATAGATCTTTGCTTGCCAAGAAAAGTGTGAATGCAGGGGGCAATGAAAACTTTAAGTTGAAATACCCAGTTGTCAGGGCTTCCTAGGTGGCTCTAGGGGTAAAGAACCCAACTGTCAAAGCAGGAGACATAAGAGACATGATTTTGACTCCTGGGTGGGGAAGATCCCTTGGAGGAGGGCATGGCAACTCACTCCAGTGTTCTTGCCTGGAGAATCCCATGGACAGAGGAGCCTGGCGGGCTGCAGTCTGTGGGGATGCTGAGTCGGACACGACTGAAGTGACTTCGCACACATGCGCATGCTCAGTTGTCAGTGTGTGCTGAAAAGCAGTTGGAGATTAACAATGATTCCTGAAATTAGGGTGTAAGCCAATGAATATGCAGAATTGATTCACAAAGATGCAAATCACAAGCAGCTTTGGGGACCATATGTGTTTTATGAAAGGGAGCCCTGCCCGGAGCAATGTAAACCCAGAGGCATAGAACCCCAGAGAAGCTTTATGGAGCCTGCTGGGCTAAGGCTTCGTGGGGGTGGAGTGGTCTGCCTTGACAAAGAAGAAACCAGAGACCCCTGCCAAATGGCCTCACAGAGTGTGGCTACCTGGGAGACTGGGACGGCTGCAGTCCTAGGGTATCAAGAAGAGATGTGGGTGATTAGGTAAAGAGCTGATGAACCTAAATCCAAATGGAGCTTACTGTCCCTCCCCCACCATGGATCATGGCTGAGATTTGGCAGCAGATGTCTCTTCTGTGCCCCAAATTTGCCTGATTTTCAACCCCCTAGAGAGACGGTGTGTGCTCCCGAGAATAGAGCTGATCTGTCTTCAAATCTGGGCTCAGCCATGTCCCAGGCAAAATTCCTAATCTCTCAGCCTCAAGAGACTCCATCTTAAAATGGAGAGCTTTTAAGTAGCTACCTTGCAAAGAGGTAGTAAGCCTATGAGATGATGTCTGTAAAGGATTTGTGTATAATAGGCACTCCAAATTAGTAGCTATTATTTTTATTGGAAGAGAGGCTGGAACCTCATCAGGGGGAAAGAGAAAGGCTGCCATCAGCCAAAATGGCTTTGGAGGTAGGGGCCGGCTGACTGCAATAAAGAGTGGATAGATAGTCTGCCCTAAGCTCAGGTCTGCACACTCAGCAGCTACTGGACTGATGCCAGAAGCTGCCAGCATCTGCCCCACACAGCTTGGAACTTTGCATCAGAAGCAGCAGGGCACCAATTAGGTACCCTCATCTGGGACTCTGAGTCAGGAACTGGTGATGCAAAGAAATGGGGTGGTGGAGACTTCACTTTGGGGTTAGTGGTGGCGGCGGCATCCGGTTTCCAGGGGCAGCAGAGCCGGCAGGGGCGTCTGGGGAGTTCCAGCGTTGGCTGTGAGCAGGCTGAGACGTCTAGCTCTCAGCTGTGGCACCTGTTGGATCCTCATCAGCGTGGTTTTGTGGAGGGATTTTTGACTGCCGAGCCTCCCTTTGTTCTTGTCTGCGTTCTGAGACTTCCTGAAAAGTCTGTGGGCTACCCCACACTCCCTTCAATGATTTTTTTTTTTTTCTGTTTAAGTCAGAGACAGTCCATTTCCATCCTTAGCTATGGAAACTTGACCGACTGCATTACTTAGAGTGGTTCCCTCTTTGCTTTCTATTTCTTTATTGCATTCATCATGGCTTGTCATCATTTTACTGATTTGGTGCTAGTTCATCATCTCTTTTCCTCCTCCTGATGAAAGTTGTCTGAAGGCTTCCTCTGCCATCATCTGGGGCCCATCCACCGCCAGGCTTCTGGAAGCTGCTCAGCATAGCATCCTGGTTATGCCCAGAAATGCCAGGGCCAGCCTGCCTGGGTTTGAACTGTGGCACTGCCGGTGTGAGATTTCAGACCTCTGGGTGTCTCGGCTTCCCCGAGAGTAAAGTAGGGACAGTAACAGTTCCTGTGTATACAATTGCTGTGAGGATTAAATGAGGGCACATATGAGAAGATGGCCCGACACACCATGTTCATGGATGAATTTAGAAGAAATCTAGGTAACAATACAGCTTTTCAGGGTCTGATGATCTGTGTCTTATCGCTTTAATCTTCACTGTCAGGGGAGGACTCTTTCCCTAGGGTTAGGCTGAGAGTTTACCAGGTTGAAATCTGGGGTCTAGAACCAAGGGCTCAGCCTTCATCATTTTCTCCTCTTCTGAGCTCTTCCTGTTGCCTGCATTTTGTTATATAAGCATCCCAAACCTGGGTGCTCAGAGCCTGGGAAGCCAACCTTCTCTGAAACCACCGAGTTATGGATGCCTGTGTCTTTCCCCAGAGGCTTCTCACTGTCTTTCCCCAGCCTGCTGGGGCCAGTGGGATGGCCCCTGCTTCCAGGAAGAGCTGCTCCTTTTGCAGGGCAGTGGATGGCGGCGGGGTGGGGGGGTGTCCCCAGGCCTTGGATGATCCAGGAATATCAGGGAAGAACATTTCACCCCAATAGGGCTGGATTCTAGCCAACTAAAACATCGCATTCCTGGATGACTGCTTTTCTCCAAAACCCATGTGTTACTTTTTCCGTGGCCTCGGCCTTTCCGGCGCAGAGGGCTGGAGGCCACATGAGCCATCCATTTCTCGATGTCTGCTGCCCAAGTCTACTGACGGTGCAACCGAGCCTGGGGCTAGGAGCCCAGACATTTACTGCTCTATTTTAAGATTCCCAGTTCTGTTTCCCAGAAGTTGTCAATTGGTCAGAGGAAAGGGAAAGCGGGGGTGGGAGAAATGAGGCCCAAGCCACAGGGGCTCATTCCTTCCAACTGGGTGGAAATTCCCATCCTTCACAGAAGCGAAGCTCCACCCCACCCTAGCCCCAAAGGGAGTGACTCAGAATTCTTCACTGGTCTTGGTCAGGACAAAAAAGGCTTGCTCATTTTAATAACAGAAATGAGGAGAGCACCACATTATTTGTGTAAATCTTAGGCTTCTCAGAGCACAGTCATACACTTCTCCCCCTCCATGGTTGAGGGGAGAGACTTTGTAACTCCCTGTTTGCAAGTGAAAACAAATGGAGGCCC
Organism: Antilocapra americana; assembly: GCA_007570785.1. Classification (NCBI taxonomy): domain Eukaryota; kingdom Metazoa; phylum Chordata; class Mammalia; order Artiodactyla; family Antilocapridae; genus Antilocapra; species Antilocapra americana. The sequence continues at coordinate 9,080,184 of ML663557.1, forward strand.
AGAGAGGTTGGTGACTGCTGGCGGTCACACAGGTGGTTAGTCATATGAACCAGTCACAGAGGTTAGATTTCCTAAGTGTTAAACTGTGTTCTGCATTCAGTCAGTCAGTCAGTTCAGTTCCTCAGTCGTGTCCGACTCTTTGCGACCCCATGGACTGCAGCACGCCAGGCCTCCCTGTCCATCACCAACTCCCGAGTTTACTCAAACTCATGTCCATTGAGTCGGTGATGCCATCCAACCATCTCATCCTCTGTCGTCCCCTTCTCCTCCCACCTTCCATCTTTCCCAGCATCAGGGTCAGGGTCTTTTCTAATGAGTCCGTTTTGCATTCAGTAAGCGACCATTTATTAGCTTTCCTTGCACCATGGCACCTTCTGTGCTCATGGGCATCCCTGTGATGGAGAACGAAGCCTGGGGGCTGGTTTGTGGTAATTCCCGGGACTTCTTATTCTTCTTATGGCTTATTGCTTCTCAACCTCAGCCTCACATGAATGTACCTACTGTGCGCAGCTACCCTGCTTTTGCAGGTTCACAATTGGTGGACAAGTTGCTAAATGCAAAATCCCAATAAAATGCAGTGAGTGTAAGTAAATGTAAGTGTTAGTCACCCAGTTGTGCCCGACTCTTTGCGACCCCATGGACTGCAGCCCACCAGGCTCTTTTGTCCATGAGATTTTCCAGGCAAGGATACTAGAGTGGGTTGCCATTTCCTTCTCCAGGGGATCTTCCCACCCAGGGATCAAACCCAGGTCTCCTGCATTGCAGGCAGATTCTTTACCAGCTGAGCCACAAGGGAAGGGCAAATACAGAATGTTATGGGAACACAATGAAAGGGGGTAATTCACTTTGTTGGGGACAATGAGGAAAAAAATGACAGATGAGGTAGCTTTTCCACTCAACTTAAAAAAATTATTAAAGTACAGTTGATTTACAATGTTGCATTAGTTTCAGGTATACAGCAAAGGGATTCAGTTATACATATACACGTATCTGTTTTTTTTTTTCAATTATAAGTTATTACAAGATACTGACTATAGTTTCCTGTGCTATACATTAGGTCCTCATCACCCAGCTGTTAATTGGGAACATTTTCAAGCATATAGAGGAGTTGAAAGATGATTATAACCACCACCTAGGTTCAACCATTGTTAGCATTTTCCATATTTTCTGTCTCTCTCTTGACAGACAGATGGATATAGATACCTGGATATTTACATATTTATGTAGGCCCAGATGGTGCTAGTGGTAAAGAACCCGCCTGCCAGTGCAGGAGACATAGAGATGTGGGTTCAATTCCTGGGTTAAGAAGATTCCTTGGAGGAGGGCATGGCAACCCACTCCAGTATTCTTGCCTGGAGAACCCCATGGACAGAGGAACCTGATGGGCTATAGCCCATGGGGTCACAAAGAGTTCGACATGACTGAAGAGATTTAGCATGCCACAGGCAGGTAGGCATGTAGATAAATCATTTCAGAGTCAATGAGGGATTTCATGATGCTCACTCCTAAACATTCATGTGTCTTTGAAGAATAAGGGCATTTGAGAAGGTGAATTTTGAATTGGGTCTTGTCAGATGAATAGGAGCTCATCAGACAAAAGGAGAAGGTCATTCCAGGCAATGGCAAACAGGTAAAAGGTGTGGAACATTTGGGAGGAAAGGTTATGGAATGTGACCGGAGCTGAAGTGGTTGGGGAGCAGGTAGAAGAGGAGGCTGGAGCAACTGACTGGAACCAACTGTGGAGGAAGGGGAATGTCCCACTAAGGATTTCAGTGTGGGGGCCCCCCGGAGGGGGGAGATACTGGAGGTTTTAAGAGGGTGAGGACATGCTCTAATTTTTTTTAATCTGGCACCAGAGTAGGCAGGATGGGTAGGATGTGAGAAGATGGTTTAGGATGCGAGAAGGTGGACAGTGGCTGTGAGGATGGAAAGGGGAGAGTCCAGAGATCAGATAATAGTAGACGGGGACATGGAGGCTGACTGGAAACAGGAAGGGCACTTCCCTGGTTGGAGAGCTAAGATCCACTGTGCCTCCAGGCCAAAAAAACCCCCTAGAATGTAAACAACAGAAGCAATATTGTAACGGTTTCAAGAAAGACTTTTAAAATGGCCCATAGTTTTAAAATCGTTAAAAAAAAAAGATAAACCGGAAGAAGAATGAAAGTGAGAGATCATTGATGGTGAGTGAGGCTTTTAAAATGGCCCATATTTTTAAAATCTTTTTAAAGAAGGAAGAAGGATGAAAATGAGAGAGCATTGATGGTGAGATTTTTCTCAAGACCAACTGAACAGATGTTTTACTGCCGTTCATCACTGGCATTCATCTAGTCACATCTGTACACATAATGGTGTACATACTGAACGAGTTTTGGACAAGTATGAGGACACCTAGTATGCATGTAGAAATATGGATTTTGAATGCTAGAAAGGGCCAGAGAGATGGGTTTGGGTCCAGGGGTGCAGCAGCATATACACAGTAGTTGAAGCAAAACAGCTTAACTCTGGTAGAGGCTAAAGTACAAGGAGGGAGGCTGGCCAGGGCGCAAGCTTGGGCAGCACCTCTATGGAAGGACAGATGGAAGACAAGAGGGACAGCTACGGAGGTGGGAGACCAGCCAGAGAGGGGCCTGTCCACCTTGTAGGTTCCCACTGAGTGTTAAATGAGCTCATGTGTGTGAGATTCCAAACTCCAGGCTAGGACGGGTAGTTGCTGGGTAAGTGAAAGTACCATTCTTAGAGTGGAGGAAGGTTCTATCTAGGTGATGCATGTGACTCCAGGGTCAAAAGGTGCCAGGATTGACTGGGCTGGTCCTCCTGACCTTTGCTTTGGGAGCTGAAAGCCGTGTTCCTGTTGCCAAGAAGGGAAGACCAGATTGAACTAAGAGAAGGAAGGTAAACCTTCATTATGAGAATCCTCTTGAAGCTGGGGAAGTGAACATTTGGAAAGCAGGGAAAGAGCTTTCTGCAGCTCTGGATGGGGCAGGGATGAGGCCATCTATGCAGTGAGTGGTAGCGTCGCTACATGGATGCTGGAATCAAGTGTGTGTGGGCTAAGTCACTTCAGCAGTGTTCAATTCTGTGACCTTATAGACTGCAGCCCGTTAAGATCCTTGGTATATATATATGTATATATATATATACCGCATTGACAGGCGGGTTCTTTACCACTAGCATGACCTGCGAAGCCCTGGAGTCAGATGACCTGGTATCAAATCATGGCTCAGCCCTCTTGTCCTTTCTTCAGTTAGCCTCTCTATGCCTCGGTTGCCCCTTATGTAAAACGACGACAGTAGGCGTACCTTCTGCACGGGTTAGCGTGAGGCTGAGATGAGAAGAACCATAAATGCAGGGCACAGAGGATGCTCGCTTCACACTGGTGATTGTCATCACCACTGCTGCAGCCGGGGGCTTCGGGAAGCCTGGGGCTTCAGCTCCAGCAGGTTCTCCTGTGGCCCATGCTGAAGCAGCCCAGCCAGAAGGTGAGTGGAGGGGAAGTGGCTCTCCAGGGCTCAGTCACACAGTTCCGCACGTGTCTTCCCTGCTCAGATGTGGCTGGCCCATTAGGCAGAGCTCATTTCTTTCTCTGCCAAACATCACGCACCCCCCTGCTGCGTTCTTCCCTTGGTCCACCTGGGCCTGTTTCTAGGACATCTGCTATGTCAGGGGCTGACGGCCGGGGAGCTTGTGGAAGGACCACCTGTTCCCAGGCTCCCTTCTCCCTCCCCTCCCACCCGCAGCTGCCAGCCCTAGCCTCCAGCAGCTCACACAGCCCTCCACGTTCCTCCCTCCTGCATGGGGGCTGCGGGCACAGTGTAAGAGGCACGTTTCCTCCCAACTTGTTACGGTGCTCACAGCAAGTGTTGATGCTTTGTCAAGCCTCCCACTTGGCTACAAGATTGCTTTTCCTCTGAGTTCCTGTATCAGCCCTCCCTGTCCCACCTCACCCCAACTCTCCCTATGGAAATGGGGGTTCAGGGACAGTGACTCAAAGGAAGGCAGGTTCCCTGACTCCCAGGAGGTGGCGACCCCCGCTGTAGCTCTGACCTGACATCTCCGCACGTGCATGGGACATTCATGTGCTCGGGCTTCCTGTGTGAGCAGTCCTCCTGTACGTCTGGCCTGTGTGCTGTGCTTAGTGGCTCAGTCATGTCCGACTCTTTGTGACCCCATGGACTGTAGCCCACCAGGCTCCTCTGTCCATGGGGATTCTCCAGGCAAGAATACCAGAGTCAGTTGCCATGTCCTCCTCCAGGGGAGCTTTCCAACCCAGGTCTCCCGCAGGGGCAGGTGGATTCTTTACCACTGGGCCACCAGAGAAAACCACTGGGTCATGGAGGGCTCTGCAAATGGCATGTCCCCTCCTTCAAGACAAGGTCAGGTGTTAGCTGGCTGCAAACAGCTGAAATCTGTTCTTCCTACCAAACCCAGCACCTCCCTAGCACCTGCCTCTCTGGAACACCTAGGAGCGGGGGAAGGGGGTGGCGTGTGCGGTGGCTTTCCTCACTGAAGACCTTCAGAGGGATGACATGACATGGAACGTCTCTGTGTGTTTGGTGCCCTGTTTCCAGCTCCGTCTGAGCTCTGGAACCACTGATGTGGGCCAGACATTCCCATTTGGGCTGGTTTCTCTGCACTAGGGGATTCTACAAGTCCCCGGGAGGGGGTCACATTTGGAAGGCACATAATAATAAATGTCATTGTGTAAGCCAGCCTGTCTGTGACCCATTTCCAGAAAGTCCTCTGGGTGAAGTTCAGCCAAGAATGCTTGTGATCCCAAGAGCCTGGGGAGACTGGGTTGACAGTGGATCTCTGAGACATCCACTGAGTCCAACGGGACACATTCCTCCTTTCCCCATCAAGCATTTCACGACTATACTTATATTAGGCCAGGCATTGCCCTAGGCACAAGTTCAAGGTTCCAGGCCACCCTGAGGTAGGGTCTGAGGTGAGCACCCATGTCTGAAAGGCAGCTTTCCAACTGAGGAGGGCACGCACAGTGTCCACAGGGAGAGTCTGGTGTGCTGAGCTTTCCTGAGAGATGAGGGGGGGTCAGCTGGCAGTTAAGCTGCTACTTGTAGAGGTTTCTGGCTATGGGAGTCTTTCAGTGCTCTGCCCCTACACACACACACACACACACACACACACACACACACGCACACACACCCTTGCTGCAGCTCTGACCTGACATCTCTGCACTCACGTGAGACGTTCACATGCCGGGGCTTGCTGTGTGAGTGGTCTTCGTGTATCATCTGTGACCTGTGTGCTCTGCTTAGTTGCTCAGTTGTGTCCAACTCTTTGCGACCCCATGGACTGTAGCTCACCAGGCTCCTCTGTCCATGGGGATTCTCCAGGCAAGAATACAAGAGTAGGTTGCTATGCCCCGAGATTCCCTCAGTGCCTGGAGTGAGGCAAAGCCAGTGGGCAGTCCCTGCCTCACATCCCAGGTCCAGAATCCAAGTCTCCACTCCTCAGCCCAGAAAAGAACAGGGAATTGGAAATATAAACCTCCTTTTTCAGCCATTTGGAAATCCCAGGCCTCACTTTTTTCCACCCTCAAATCTTTTATTATTCAGATGATATAACTCTAATGGCAGAAAGTGAAGAGGAACTAAAGAGCCTCTTGATGAGAGTGAAAGAGGAGAGTGAAAAGCCGGCTTGAAACTCAACATTCACAAAACTAAGATCATGGCATCTGCTTCCATCACTTCATGCCAAATAGATGGGGAAAAGATGGAAACAGTGACAGACTTTATTTTCTTGGGCTTCAAAATCAGTGCAGATGGTGACTGCAGCCATGAAATTAAAAGATGCTTGATCCTTGGAAGTAAAGCTATGACCAACCTAGACAGCATATTAAAAAGCAGAGACATCATTTTACCCACAAAGGTCTATGTAGCCAAAGCTATGGTTTTTCCAGTAGTCATGTACGGATGTGAGAGTTGGACTATAAAGAAGGCCAAGCACTGAAGAATTGATGCTTTCAAACTGTGGTGCTGGAGGGGACTCTTGAGAGTCCTTTGGACTGCAAGGAGAGCAAAGCAGTCAATCCTGAGGGATATCAACCCTGAATATTCATTGGAAGGACTGATGCTAAAGCTGAAGCTCCAATCCTTTGGCCATCTGATGCGAAGAGCTGACTATTGGAAAAGACTCTGATGCTGGGAAAGATTGAGGGCAAAAGTAGAAGGCAAAAGGGGGTGGCAGAGAATAGATGGTTAGGTAGCATCATTGACTCAGTGGACATGAATTTGAGCAAACTCGGGGGGACAGTGGAGGACAGAGGAGCCTGGCATGCTGCAGTCCATGGGGTTGCAAAGAGTTGGACATGAATTAGCGACTAAACAGCAACAACAACAAGTCTTTTATTCTAAGTGGTTTCTTAGGGCCTTGGAAAATTATCAAGTGAGAACAATCCAGATTTTGTAAAACTTTGTTTCTAAGATTCAGTGAGTAGAAGTGAGATGCTCTCAGGAAAAAATGACACTTGTGACAAAAGTGCAAAGGGGCAGGGTGAGAAAGAGGAAGACAGAAACCCAGGGTGCTTAAGGAACCCTCCTATTCTGGAACTGGAAATAGTAGGGTGAGATGGGGCTCATTTGTGGCCAGCGATTTACTTGGTACTTTGGGGAACTCATCAATATGCAAGCACAGGCACCACAGGGAGGGACCTAGAACAGCACACTGCAGGGGGACCCCGGGCACCGAGAGAATTCAGGATTCAGAGACAGGCAGGCCTTCTGGTAGAAGTGTGGGGTAAAGCAAATCATCACTGCCAGGCAGGCAGGCCCATCTGAGTGCAGCGCACCACACATCAGCAAGCACAGGGCCTGTGAAGGGCCACGGGCAGCATGCAACCACCAAGGAAGCATCTACCAGGGGCTCCATCTACCAGCAGAAGGGTGAAGAGGAACAAAGGCCCCCCAGGGCCCCACACAGCCCAAAGGCTTTGGAAACTGAAGATCTGCCTCCCTTGAAAGCCGCCCCTGGGTTCTTTCCAAGGTAGGAGCCAGGGTCCTCATGAACCAAGAGGGCTGGGGAGGCATCACTGGGAAGGGAGGCGGGGCAAAGCAGCTGAAAGGAGTTTTCCTGCAAAGATAATAAAAACCCAGATGTTAGCTGAGGGACTTTAGCAGAGAAAGGGGCCTCAGTAGTCACACATGGGAATCGCACACACAAGGGACAGAAGAAGAGACAAATCCAGAGCCAGTGATGACACACAGCTGAGGGAAAAAAAAGAAAAAAGAAAAAGAAAGGGGGAAGTGTGAATGGCGGGAGGGATGGGGAGCAAGGAAGAGGGGTAGGAGGAGGATACAAGAGGGAAAACGCCAGAAGACAGAAGACGAAGGGTACCATTCTTCCCAAGACTATGCTTCATTCATCTCACAGTGATGAATTCTGAGCTCTAGAAAACATCACACACAGATGCGATGGTGTATGTTAGGAACTCAGGCTCTGGACTTGGGCTGAGATCAAAACCCAGCTTGACCACTCACTAGTTGTGTGATGGCAGGCAAGTGACTTCACCCACCTCTGCCAGGGTTTACTCAAATGTAAAATGAGGACAAGATAGTACCTGCTTTATGGAATAATTATGAGAACTGAAAGATAATTCATGGGAAAGAAAGCACACAGAACAGAGCCTGGCACACAGGTAGTGTTCAATAAATGTTAGCTATTATGACCTTTGTTGAAACAGAAGTCAGCCAGCCAACCTTCATAGAGTACACACCAAACCGGGCATGCTGCCAGGGGCTGAAGATAAAAAGAGGACCAAGACCATGATCCCTGCCCTCCTGGAGCTCACAGAGCAAACAGACTGGGAATCAATTCTGAGTTCAGGGCAACATAGGGAGGAGCAAGTTCCAGAGATGAGAGAGCACTTGATCCCAGCCTCAAAAATAACAAACTCGAGTGAACACAAGTCCTGTGGCTGTAGGACTCAGACTAGTGTTTGCCTCTGATGTGGGGTGTGGTGGGAGGTTGGCCGGAAGGAGCATGAAGGTTTCTAGGATGATGGAAGTATTCCATAGCTTGATTGGCTCTTAGGTAAAATGCCATCCAGCAAGCTGGCATGGTATATGATGGCTACGTGGGTGTCTACATTCACAAAATTCATTGAGCTGAACACTTAAGATCTGTGCGTTTACTATATGCTCCCTGTATCTCAATCTGTGTAAATTAGTTTACTGAAAATAAATTTTAAAGGGAGAACTGGCCTCAGTCATTGAAAGGAATGACATAATACCATTTGCAGCAATATGGATGGACCTAGACAGTGCCATCCTGAGTGGAGTAACTTAGAGGAGAAATGTCATATGACATCTCTTATATGTGGAAGCTGAAACAAGAAATGATACAAATAAACTTACTTACAGATAAGAAGGAGACTCATAGACTCAGAAGAGGAACTTATGGTTGCCAGGGGGAAGGGATAGTTAGGGAGTTTGGGAAGGTCATGTACACACTGCTATATTTAAAATGGATAACCATCAAGGACCTCCTGTACAGCACATGGAACTGAACATGGGCTCTGCTCAGTGTTACGCGCCAGCCCAGATGGGTGTGTGTGTGTGTGGAGTGGTGGTTGGGGTATAATGGATCCATGTACATGTATGGCTGAGTCTCTTTGGTGTTCATCTGAAATTACCACAACATTGTTAATTGGCTATATCTCCACACAAAATGAAAAGTTTGAAAAAAAAAAAGTAAAATGAGTAGAACTGGGATTGGAGAGACTTTCAGAAATCAAGAAAGTGTTTTCATTTCCTCTAACCATTTCTAGTAGACAAAGGTCCTGTCTAAACCTCAGTCTCTGGGGAAAGAATGGTCAGGGAGAGCTGAAAGAGATGGACGGCCATGTGGCTGGGGCCTTGTGGATGTTGAATCCTGACCCCAGATGACCCAGGTGCAGAGCTGTGTCTTCACAGTCTCCATTAAAGAGAGCGCATCTGCTCTGGGCTCACGGGGCAGAAATGAGGTCAGTTTCTGTCAAAGCCCGTGCGATTCACAGGCGAGCTCAACTTGCTGGACTGACAGCAACTGTTTAGTCATTACTGAAATTGCAGACATGAACCGACCTACCTGCCGGGAAGAGAATTTGGGATAAACCATGAACTTCAAAAACTTTCTGCCTGGAAACTGAAGGGGTAACCATGGCAACCGGAGGCAGGTCGAGCTAGGAGAGGGCTCTTCATCTTGAGCAGGGAGCTTTGTGCTCCTGGATTTGTCCATCTGTGCACCATGCATCAATCCCTTTGTCTCTTTCACTTTCTTTGCTGAATGAAAAAGTACTAGCTCAGGAATCTGGAGACTGGGCCCAGGGTTCAGCTGTTTTCAGCTCCAGCGCCCTTAACTAAGTGCCTTAACCACTGCTGTTTTGTTGTCTGCAGAATGGACGTTTAAAAGCTCCTTTGGCCTATTCACAGGGATATAGAAAGAACAGGAAGGTTTGAGGAGGTTTTCTGCCTAACCACTATTCTTGTTGTCATGTGGCCATATCCAGGCTGATTTCAACGTGGCACTATCGAGGATAAGACCAAGGGTTCGATCCATCCATAAACTCACCTTTATTGCTTGGAGAAAAGCTATCCCAGACACCACCCACGTCCCCATTCGGCAGCTGTGTGATAAAAGCGTGCACTGGGGCGGGGGCGGCACCAGGTGAAAAAATAGCTATCATCCCAGTTAATGCGTCATCGTGTGGACCCAGGACCGTGCTGAGCAGCAGACGTTCAGAAAGGCCTCCTTCTGTGGCCTCCTCCCATGCCTTGCCCATCGCCCTGCCTCACACCAGTCCGGCCCCGGACTTGTGAGAAAGGCAGAACAAGAGCCGAGGTGGGCGAGACCGGGTGCAGGTGGACCTGGCGCCTAAGATGGCATGCTGCCTCTAAGCCTGTGCTGCATGAACCAACCCTCTAATGGGCTGGGGGCCTGGGGAGGGCTCAGCTCTGGCTTCAGAGTGCATCAGCTTTTGACTTCCTGGGTCAGCTCCTGCAGGCGCTGCCTTAAAAAAGGAACCTGCTCTGACAGAAGATCCCCCACGCTGTTCTGATTCGGGCATCATTTCCTGTAGTGATGCCTCAACGACTGTTTCACAGCCTTCCTCGCCTCTTCCCCTCTCTGGTTTTTCCCTTTCCCTCACTGACCAGCTTTTCTGGGCCTTCTCCCTGGGTTCTGTCAGGGGAGACCTCTTCTCCTGTGTTCTCTCTTTTCTGACCCTTTACTTCCAGGCCTCACTAAGAAATAGCAACTCTCAAACGCCCCTCGTGAAATAAACACCTAAACTCCCAGAGTCACAAAAAACACACTATTGAGCCTTACCACTTTTGTCTAGCAACCCTTGTATCCCCACTAAGTAAATCTGAGCGTGAAGGCTGACTGAGTGCTGACTATGAGTTGAGCGCTGTCCCAAGCACCTTCTAGGTGTGGTCACGGGTGCTGTGTCTCCCAGATTCCCTTCTGGGACCAGACCCCCATTCCCCCCGGGTGCTGGCTGCTGCAGGCTCACAGCGGTCTCTCTTGGTTGCTGTCTTGACAGAGCAAATTGCCTGGTTTAAAATAAGGTTGATTAATGAATGGGTGACATGGGGTGCAAAGGCCCATCCCCTTGCTTCAGTGGGGGACTACTCGGAAGGACCATCCCACTCCAGAGCATTCCTTGGAACCCACTTTGGCATTTTGCTTCCTCCCTCTGCCCAGCCCTGTTTCCCTTCCACTCTCTTAGTTCCCAGAACTCACCCCAGAGAGTCTCTGCCTCAGAGGAACCAAGTTTCCTGTTTCCTGGGGAATTCAAACTAAGAATTAAATGTATTTAGTCCTCACAACAGCTTTATGAAATAAGTGCATCATTTATTCTAAAGACAAAGAAACAGGCACGGAATGGTTAAGAAGCTCGCCTAAGGTCTCCCATCAATAAATGGAGGAGCCCAGGTTTGAAACCAAAAATTTAGATCTTACATTCAGGTGTAGCCTCTTCTGCGTTGCATTGCAGGTGGATTCTCTACCACTGAGCCACCAGGGAAGCCCTCATGTGTAGCCTCTTAATAGCAATCCAAAGGGAAGCATCAGGAAATAGGGAAACTGGGGAGAGAGGCAGGGCATTTATTACCTGTATCTCAGAGATGAAGACACTGAACTTGCTAACAACTGCTTAAAGGCAGGATCACACATTAGTTACCAAAGTGTTGGGATTTGGAAAGGAGCAGCAGAAAAATTCTTGCCTGGAGAATCCCAGAGACGGGGGAGGCTGGTGGGCTGCAGTCTATGGGGTCGCACAGAGTCAGACACGACTGAAGTGACTTAGCAGCAGCAGCAGCAGCAAAAGTAAAATAAACTCATATTTGAATTCTGACAGAACATTCACTGTGTGACTTTGAGCAAATTATTCAACCTGAGTCTTAGTAACAAGTACATAGTAGATGCTCAATAAAGCCAGCACCCACCTCCGCCCAAACAAATTCTTTGTCTGCTCTTTCTAACTCTGATCTTGGGCAAGTCTGTTTAACGTTCTGACTCAAGTTTCTTCATCTATAAAATGAGGTGATGATGACAAAGGGCTTACTTGGTGGACCCAAGGCCATCTGGGTAAGAACACAGTAAATGGAAGTTATCAGTATAACCATGATGCTGTGCTATCGGGCTTGCACCGTGTGCCGGGGTCCCTAGGGCCGAACAGGCTCAGGCTTGAGCTGTGATCGACAGCAGGTGTACCTCCCCTGTCCACCACCCCCACGCAAATTCTCCTGGCATCGCTGAGTTGGTTTCCTGCTTTTACTAGCGGCCTGCGGTTTTTTTTCCCTACTAAACTGGGTGCGCTCATCTCATCTCCGTGTGACTTCTCTGCCGCTTCTCCCTCCCCACACTGGCTCGGAGGAGGGGGCAGCCCCGTGAGCACCCCCGCGGGGCGAAGGTTGCACCGGGCACGGGCGCATCCTGGGCCGGGCGCCCAGCTCCGTCTAGCTCCAGGCCCCGCCTTCGCCTTCGCCCGCGCTCAGTAACGCCCTCCGATTGGTCGGCGGCGCGCAGCCGCTCCGCCCCCAACAAGGGGATAAAAGCCGCGGGCTCCGCGCATCCAGTTTAGAAAACCCAGACAGGCGCTGGCCGCCCTTCGTCTGTGTCTTCGCGTTCTGCGGTGCCCGCTGGAGCCCGCTACCATCGTCCCCAAGACGTGCTGCCCTGCATCCGTAGCCATGTGTCGGACCCTGGCCGCCTTCCCTACCACCTGCCTGGAGAGGTAAGAGCAGCTTGTCCAGATGCCTGGGGGAAGAAGAACAAGTCCCACCAACCTTAGGGAGTGAAGCGGCAGGCTTGCAGACCTGGGTGGGCTGAAGAACGGGATGAAAGTGACTTGAGAGGCAGAGGTCAACTTGGTTCCACGTTCTCAGATGCCTCTCTTAGAGTCTCAGGGAAGGATGGGTGACGGGAACCAAGAAGGCAAAGCCAAGAGAACCGGGGGGACCACTGTTTACTGCCATTCCCCATCATTCCTCTGACAAGTGGCAGTTCTACTCAGGTGACCTGCTACAAGAAGACCGCGGTGGCATCACCAGGCAAAACTGAGTTTTCCCCACTTTCTTAAGCACTTGGTTTTCATTCTAAGTTATAGATCTAAGGGCATGGCCTCTTCTGATCCTGGAAATACAGGGAACTGTTTTTCAAGCCCTCAGCGAGGGATGTCCCCACTTCCCAGGGAGCTACACACCCACTCCTTGCTGGAACCCGTGGCTGGGAAGGAAAAAGTAAAGATGAAGGCAGAAATCAGCTCCACACAGCTCCGGAAATATCTGTGACAAGCCTAGAGAGCACTGAATTGCCTTCTACTAAATCAACAGGCACAAAGATGGATCAGTGTGACTTAAGTAGGAAAAAAGTCCATGTGTGCTATACTGCAACCCCCCAAACTGTACACAACCAAGTCACAGCTCAAATACTGCTTTCATTGTTTCTAGGCTCATGACACTGATGAGAGAGGTGAAGTGTAGGCCCTGGGAACAGCTATGGGTTCCCAGGAACCCTCATGCTTGGAATTTGGGTGGCACAAGCCTGTGCCCTTCTGGGACTTCATGAATCTCTCTGCCCTGGCTGAGCAAGGAGAGAGTCCTCACGAGCTCATGCTTTGCCTTCCAGAGCCAAAGAATTCAAGACACGGTTGGGGATCTTTCTTCACAAGTCAGAACTGGGCTCTGATACCGGGAGTGTTGGCAAGTTCGACTGGGGCAGTAAACACAGCAAAGAGGGGTAAGTCCCACTGACCAGCCCGGAGACCCTAGAGGGAAGGAGCCAGATTTAGGAAGGAAGTCCTGAGAAGGAAAATACTAGGAGAAATTAGGACACACCATCGTGGACCTTGGTGACCTCTTCCTAGAGATTATAATGGAACTTCTTGCTGCTCTGCTATGGCTGTCTGGCTCATGGGTGACTGGGTGGATGGCTCCAGCTATTTAAGTCCACCAACAAATGAGGATACCCAGGGCTGGAATGTCTACTTACCAGACTCTCCTACTTGGAGATGCCGTTGCAAGTGTGACCAGGGCAAGGGCGGGGCCCAAGGCCACTGGACTCTGCTTCCACTTGCATGCAGTTGACCAGGAAGCCCAGTTATATTGACCGTCAACTGTGGCAGGTGCTGTGCTGGGCTCTGGGGCTGTGGGTAGACATAATTTCTATTCAGGAGACCCTTATTTCCTTGTGAAAGTGTACAAAACAAACTCTGAGAGTTAGGGGAATCTTAAGGAATTTTGGACAGCAAAAACACAGTCTTAGATATTTACTGAGGGCTGGAGGGTCCCTGCTTTGGTTTCTAGTTACTAATTGCCCTCTAGAAAACACAACCATTTCCCTAAACCTCAGCAAAACGTTGTGGAGTTTGAGGAGTCAGCTCCGGTAATTTTACTGAGCAAGCCTCCGTGTGAATTATACAACTTCAGAGTTCTGGCTAGGATTTGTGTTATGTGTTAGTTTGTTGTTGTTGTTTAAATTAAAATCCTGCCCCCCCCCCCCCGTTTTTTAGCAGAAACTTCTCAGAAGACGTGCTGGGATGGAAAGAGTCATTTGACTTGCTGCTGAGCAGTAAAAGTGAGTAGTGTCTGTTGTGTCTGTCTGTGGATGGCGCATGGGTGGCACATGGCTACCCATGTGCCGCAGAGCCAGCCTGAGGCTGAGAACGTGGGCAAGATAATAGTAATAGTAATAATAATCCCCTAGTGTGTAAGCATCTATCCAGAATACAAAGGCAGGTCCTTGTTCGAGAAAATTACATCCTCAAAATAGAGCCATCAACTACAATTGCTGTCTTTTCTTCTTTTATTCCCGGCTGGCTGTCCTCGCTGTCTGACCTGCCTCTTCCTCTCTCCCTGCAACCCCAGATGGAGTGGCTGCCTTCCACGCCTTCCTGAAGACAGAGTTCAGCGAGGAGAACCTGGAGTTCTGGCTGGCCTGTGAGGAGTTCAAGAAGCTCCGGTCTGCTACCAAGCTGGCCTCCCGGGCTCACCAGATCTTTGAGGAGTTCATCTGCAGTGAAGCCCCCAAAGAGGTCAGAGCCATGACACCTTCCAGGGATCCTGCAGACCCTGCCTGCTCCTTCCCTGCTGAGAATTGGGGATGATCAGGGGCCAGTAAGGGAAGGGCCAAGTTTAGAAGCAGAGTGGCCTTATCTGACACAGGAAGCTGGAGATGAAAAAAGCCAGGCTCCAGGCCATCCTTGGGTACCGTTACCCTCAGAGTCATCAATGGGACTGGAGGGGTTGGCAGAGGTTTTGGCTTCTGTCCACGCCCACTTTTGTAAACTAAGGCCCTTTTAGAGACTCGGAATACTTAACACAACTTCGGAGACAGGTCATCGTAGGATAACCTGACTCATCCCCACAGCTGACCTGCCTCACTCACTCAGGTCTGTGGTTGGTGACCCTTTCAACCGCCCCTCAGGCCTCCACCGTGTTTGATAAGGAATATGACGCCACCTTGTGGAGAGAGAGTAGTAATGGCTTGCTTTTGTATCTTTGTTTTCTGAGCATTTTTATTTCTTCCATAAAGATATCTTGAGCACCAGTTACATGCAAGGCACATTTATAGTCATCGAGGATATGGCAGTGGACACCAAGTCTCTACCCCACTGAGAGAAGATGACAATAACCAATTAAATAAATATTGCCAGGGGGTAATCTGTGTTCTGAGAAAAAGAAAGCAGGCTATGAAAGGGAGTACCAGGGTACAGGGTAGAAGGATGTGACACAGGAAACAGAAAATGCAAAGATCAGAGAGTGTCTTTGTGATCACAGGCCAGCATGAGGGCCATGTGGAGTGGGAAGTGAGGGAGAGAGAGTGGGAGTTGATGTCTCACAGGTGGCAGGCGGCCAGGTGCTGGCCCAGGTAGCCTCGTGGGCTCAGCACCATCTCGGAGAGATGGGGAATGACAGAACTGCTAGCAAACTGACTTGTGTTTTATAAGGCTCTCTTTGCTGCTAGAGGAACAGACCCTGGGGTTCAGGGGAGGAGAGAGAGACCCAATAGTGGGTGCTGGCACTAGCCTAGGAGAGAGGTGGTGATGACTTGAACCTGGGTTGTCACAGAGAAACAGGTGAAAAGTGGGTGGCTCTGTACCCATTCTTAGCATCTCCTGGGTTGTTCTGAGAGAGTGGAGGGTAGAAGTGAGGACAGGCCCAGAGCTGAAAAGCCCATGATGGTTGACTCAGCAGACCCCAAGTTCCTGGATCAGAATCCAGTGCTCCTTCCACTGCCCCAGCTGCCAGTCCTCACAGGCCTGCCAGCCCCCTCACCTTGCCATTCCTGGCTCTGACCCCCCAACTCACTCATATGCTTGTCCTCTTTCCCACAGGTAAACATTGACCATGAGACCAGGGAGCTGACCAGGACGAACCTGCAGGCTGCTACGGCCTCGTGCTTTGACGTGGCTCAGGGGAAGACACGAACCCTAATGGAGAAGGACTCCTACCCGCGCTTCCTGAAGTCCCCCGCTTACCGGGACCTGGCCACCCAAGCCACAGCCGCCTCTGCCTCCCGGTCCAGTGGCAGCTCAGCTGAGCCCTCGCACACCTGAGCCTCAGGGCCTGGAAGGAGCCAGCCGGGCAGAGAGATTGAGTCACCTACCCCCGAGGTGCTGTCCCCGTGGGGGAGGCAGGTTCTGCAAAGCAAGAGAGGACAGCGAAGGAAAAAGCTGACTCGGTGACACCCTCACCTCCAGATCTTTGGGACTGAATTCCATGCATGAGAGGGTCACCCCACTTCTAGGACCTGAGGACCAGGGCTGAAGATGAGGGTTGTGTGGGGCTCTTGAGGGGGGAAGAATGATGGTACAAGAGTCATCACTGGCTCTGGCTGTTCTCAACAAGACAAAGGATAATCCCAGGGGGCTTTGTGAAATGCAAGGATAAAGGAGAACTTGAAGGAGGGAGAGAAAGACAACCAGGTTAGCCAGTTTTGCCTGTCGAATGGTTGACCTGTTTTCCTAATTTCCAGACTGTCCTGGGCATGGGAGGGAGCCATGGATGTGGAGTCTTCCCATCCTGTCCTCCTTACTTGCCTCGGGGCTACTCGGGGTGGTCCCCTAGCTTGCACTTCTCAACACTCCTGGGTCCAGCCTGTCAGTCTTGTCGAGGCCAGAAAACCAATGTGATGCTTGCCCCGAATGAGATATTTACCTCAAAAACTGGCCGTCAAGCCCCTCTCCGAATCAGTAGAGAGCCCTGAAAACAGGCCATCTTGCTCATGTGAAATGAACCCTGGCGCTCTTGGCGAGCTCTTGTGGGGGCCCCTGACTCCATGTATGCCACCAGGTCCACCTGTGAGCAGGACCTGCTAAGGGCCTCTTGCTGGGATGTGCCCCCTCTTAGCTCTGAGCTGCCTGGAGCAAGGCGTGGGGCCTCTTGGCAAGCAGCTAGTCCAGCCCTTATGCTGGGCAGGGTGGAGCGAGAGAGAAAGGGCTCCTGGGAAACAAACCTCATGGCAGTTCCAGAAAGTCCTGTTTAAATCAAGCTAATATTTTATTTTTGTGCAGACGAGAACAGGGAAAAAAGAGATTCCCCAGGATGGAAGGGGGACCTTGTGTTCGTTTCCTGTGGATTTTGGGGGTATACTCATTGGGGTGTTGGTGAGAAATGAGGCAGGGACCTTGATGAACTTGGACAGCCCGTAGAAGCTGGGAATGAAGCTGGGGCAGAGAGAGGCTGCTGGCAAGAGCAGGACTAGGGGAAATCAGAACCTGCTTGTCACCCCAGGGCATCACCAAACACCCATTCCCTGGTGGGACTTCTGTTCTGGCCAGGCTGGAGAGGTGAATTAACCAGGTAGCCCCTTCTTGCCCCCAGGGAAATCCACACTGTTCTCTCTGCACTAGGAGCTCCTCCAGGAGAAAAGTATTTAAGCCTAACATATTGTTGGTTTTGTGACAATGGTCACGGCACATTATTTTTTATTGTTGTTTTCATGTTGTTGCTATTGTTATTTATTGTTATTTGCGCATTTGCCTCTCCTGGAGAATCCACAGGAGCTGGTAGCCTGGCTGTCTCCCTCTTTCCAGCGGACACTACCTCTTGAAGTGCTGGGAACCTCTTGGCGCCCACCAGGAACTCCTCGCCGTTTAAATATTTATTTATTGTTGACAACGGGAGCTGGTTTCCTAGATGTGAACGATGTACTTATTGAACCCCGGTTTTCCTATTTCAGCATGTTATTTTATTGTGAAATAAAAATAAAACCCAAACGTGAGGTCCTGTCTGTAAGGGCTGTGTGGTCGGGGAAGAGGGAAGGGAAGTGCTTGGGGCTGGGGGTGCCTTGTGGAGAGCTGCTCTCCAGAAATGTCACAGGACACATGGGAAGCTTGCTGGCATATGGACAGAGGCGCACATCCAAGGCCCGAGTTTGCCTGGTGACTGGTGCTAACAGTGGCCACCAGGACGGTAACTTCCTTCAGCTGGTGACGGCCCAGCTCATGTTACGCTCTTGTGTCCTGTTGACGGTGAGCCTGGCTTGGGACCTGGGACCCTTTGCTGCAAGGCTGCAATGCTCGCCCCTGGATACATGTCTCCTCCAGCGACAAAATACAGAGGAACTGTGGGACTCTAAAGGACCGAGTGCATGCGCAGCTGGGGAAAATTCTGTACCCAAAAGATACAAAGAGACCAAAATCACAACTGCCACTTTTGAGCAGCCTAGAGCAAAACTAGGGTACTGTGCATGCACCCTGCCCGCACCACCACCTAAGGGGTGGACAAAACACCTAGGCTACCCCTCCTGCCTAACCCCTGAACAGACTCCACCCTCACCTCATAAAGCAACCAGCTCCCCGCTCCTCAGGGAGTGAGCAAGCAAGGGAACCTGTTGTTTGCTCTCGCTCCCTGCTGCTGCAGCAGGATCCCCAGTTGAGCCGTGTCTGAATTTCTTGTCTGGGCTCAAGTCTATTGATTGGGGAAGGCCAAGAACCCTGGCTGGTAACAGTTGGACCCGGCTCAGCTGTCATTTCAGAGCCCATCTCCTCTGTCCACCTGACCCAGCATGAGCCGTTCCTGGTTCTTGGAACATCAAGGGATGGTTTCCCCTGGCCAAGCAGCCACACATTGTCAGTTGGGGGCAGGGGACTTCTGTGACATTTTCACCTTTGCTCATTTCCAATTTGCATTAGTGTACTTTTGGGCTTCCCTCATAGCTCAGTTGACAAAGAACCCATCTGCAATGTGGGAGACCTGGGTTCGATCCCTGGGTTGGGAAGATCCCCTGGAGAAGGGAAAGGCTACCCACTCCAGTATTCTGGCCTGGAGAATTCCATGGACTGTACAGTCCATGGGGTCACAGAGAGTTGGACAAGACTGAGCGACTTTCACTTCAATTAGCATTCCTTATAATTTTATAGACATCTCTGAGATGAACTTTGGGAAGCCACTTGATGCTTGGGACTACTCCATTCCTGGGGAAGAGAATGAGCAGTTTGTGCTGGGCTAGAAAGAACTTGGCTTGCAAGGATCAAATCTGCTCTTCCTCTGCCAGTCACCTCCTTGTTCTCCCCAAATTCTTCTCTAAGTTGAATTATCTATTCATATACAAATCTAGGCCTTATACTGACTTTTATTTTCCCCTCATTGTTAGTCTGGGTAAAGTGACCAGACTTCAGGTACATTAAGTAGAAAAGCCCATGGAATCACATTCAAAGCCCAGATCTAAGGGGCAGTTGTGTGCGTGATGCCAGGAGGGATTCTGGGCTTAAAGGCCAGGAAGGAAGATGGGAACAAACACCAGGGCAGGCCCTGAGCTCGTTTAGCCCAATGACAGCTCTGTGAGGTAGGTGTGATAACCCTATGATACAGATGGGGAAACTGAAGCTCCCAGGGGTGGAGTCTGGGGGAACATGCCCAGGGAAGCCAGTTTGAGAGAGGGGCAGAGATGAGATCTGAATACAATTACACCAAGGGGGGGGGGGGGGGGTGGGGAGTCCAGTCTGTAAGAGATGGTCAAGGGATATGATGCATGAGGGAAGAAAAAAGATGGTACCCAGAGAGTCAGAAACCTCATCCTCATTACTTTCCTTCCACATTTTGGTCTTTTTCTTAACACGCATTTATTGCATTTAGTGCATCCTACATGCCTGGCAGAAAATGGCATGCCTGAGCATGCGTGTATGGGTGCCAGTAGGAAACGTGGGTGTGGTCGGCAAATGGTAGAGAAATGAAGAGGGGAAAGATGGACTTCCAGGGACTGAGGTGGGTACCAGTACCATCCTCAAGGCTTGTTGCCCTCCCTCTCCTAGCCCTTCTTCACATACAGGGTGGTCTTGAAGCCCATGGTGTAGCCTCAAGGTGGTAGATATTCATTAGAGATAAAGAAGACTCTTGGCTGACCTTGGAGACCAGTGGCTCCTGGTCTTTCAGGTGTCAGGCTCAGATCAAAACAGGACCCCTGTTGTATTGGTTCTCAGAGTGTTTAAGAGATTTCCTGAAAATCTTGCAGCCAGCAAGAAGTCTCCAGCATCTTTAAACTCACCAACCCAGTTTCTCCCCCCAGCATTTCACGCTTTGGCTTAGCACCCAAAGCCCTTCTTGAGTGGGCCACCTATGCTTCTCTGGCCTCTGCTCCCTCACCTGCCCCTTGAAAACAAATTGTTCATGGTTCCCACATTCACCCTACTGTTCAAGTCTCCTTGCTTCTGCCTCCTGGCCCACCTCCCTGCTGTGTCACCTACTCTCATCACAGCTACCCACGCACTGCCTCCTTCATCAGCCTAGGGAAGCAACTTTCAAAAGCTGGCCCAAGGGTCTTTCTGGGGCGCTGTCCCTGAGCCTTTGGGTCTGATCACGGACGCCTGTGCTTTACCTGTCCTCGCTGTACCAGTCTTTAGCCATAAAGCAGTGATCAGAGCACTCCGTGCCTGCATTCAAGCCCTTCAGGGGCTTCCCTTAGATCCTGAGAGAGTCCAGCTCTTAGGATGACATACAAGGCTTACTCTGACTTCCCCCCTTCCCAGGTGGCCCTTACCCACCTGCTGTTTTTCTCTGCTTGGAATGTTTCTTTCCTTTTATTTGTTTTTAAAAATGAGGGCTTGAATGGCTGCCATCCAAAAGTCTACAAGCAATAAATGCTGGAGAGGATGTGGAGAAAAGGAACCCTCTTACACTGTTGGTGGGAATGCAAACTAGTACAGCCACTATGGAAAACAGTGTGGAGGTTCCTTAAAAAGCTGCAAATAGACCTGCCATATGACCCGGCAATCCCACTGCTGGGCATATACACCGAGGAAACCAGAATTGAAA
>ML663557.1:9101039-9152623 GCA_007570785.1 Antilocapra americana
GGGGGGGAGGGAGGAGGGAGGGGGGGACCCGGAGGGGAAGCATATGTAAACCCATGGTGATATCATGACAATGTATGGCAAAAACAATAATTAAAAAAAAAAAATACAAAAAAAAAATAAAAATGAGGGCTTGGGAGCTATGGAGGAGAATGCCCTCCTCAAAAAGCCTCTTGAAAATCTAGCAAAACCATCACCTTCTTAAGTGAAGCCTTCCCAGATATCCATTTCCCAGAATCTCTGACACTTCCATGATTCTAGGACAGCCTTGCCAACCAGAAAAAAAGGGTCATAACCTGAAAGTTGACAGTTGTGTTTATTCGGTGGGGATTTTTAGGACTTCAAGCCCAGGAGGCAGCATCTCAGGTAGCCCTTGAGAAACTGCTCTGGGGGTGGCGGGGGGTAGTGAGGATGTGGTGGGGGGAAAAGGAAGGAGGGGAGGTGGAGGGGATGGGGTGGGGAAGGCAGTCAGGTTATATAGAAGTTTGTAACAAAGGAGGCAGATAGTCTGAACATCGAAGATTATTGTTAATTAAGGAAAATCAGCTATCTCAAGTTAAGGAATTTAGGGCTCTTCTATGTATGGGAAGATGCAAGAGTCAGGGCTCACTGAACTCATTCCTTTCATATGCATCTCAGCTATCCTGGGCCAGTATCCCTTTTTTTTTTTTTTAAATTTTGTTGCATCCTTAGTCACTGTAGGGAGTGGTGGGAGGTGACAGCTGCTGGATTGCAGGCACTGTTCTCCCTTTTTGGGGGCCCTCGGGGCTCAAAAATTCACATTTGGAGGTCAGAATCTCAAACCGATGACTATGACATTCTTGTTTACAGATGTGGCAGGAGATATTCCATTTCACACCCTCTTCTTACCTTGACTGCTTCGTGTAAGACATGACATGTCACTTACCTCTTCACAGCTCTTTTCTTTCACTAAACCACTCTCTTCAAGATTGGAGCCATATTATTTGATACAATGGGACAGAACAGACCACGGCAGAGTGTAATCCAGCCTGTAGAGTTGGAATGTTGGAGTAGAAACTGGTTCATTCATTGTATGACCTGGGGGAGTTATTAAACCTCTCCAAAGGCTTAGGTCTCTTGTCTGTAAATGAGGACAATAAGAGTGAATGCACCCAATGAAAAAGTGTTTGGCACAACATTGATGTCTCATGAATATTAAACTGTTATTATTATCTGATTCCAGGTACTCAGCATGGTCAATAACTATTTATTGACTTTTTGAAAAGAATACAAGAGTCACAATTCAAAGCCAGGACTCCAATTCTACTTTTCTAAGTATAGTACAGCTATTTCCGTACTGTATTTTACTTGATATGAAGGGAATTCCAGAATTCTAGGAGAGGGAATCAAGTGTTGAGCCATTAATCCAGATAGTATTCACTTAAAGCCAGGTTAGCTGATGCTATTTCCAAATCAGTCCTGTTGTTTCTTGTGACTGTGGAGGCCGGGCCCAGCCCTCACCGGCCGTTCCTCACCCTCTGCTGCCTCCCTGTGGCTATGTCAAGTCAGGCTATACAAACTTTTTCCTTGGAATTGCTGTTGTTGTTCAGTGGTTAAGACTCTTTGCAACCTCATGGACTGTAGCACAGGCTCCTCTGTCCTCCACTATCTCCTAGAGTTTTCTCAGTTTCATGACCATTGAGTCAGTGATGCTACCTAATCATTGTTAGGTAAATCATCACTTTCTTCTTTTGTCTTCATTCTTTCCCAGCATCAGGGTCTTTTCCAATGAGTTGGTTCTTCCCATCAGATGGCCAAAATATTGGAGCTTCAGCATTAGCAAAAGTCCTTCCAATGAATATTCAGGGTTGATTTCCTTTAGGATTGACTGGTTTGATCTTGCTGTCCAAGGGACTCTTAAGAGTCTTCTCCAGCACCACAATTCGAAAGCATCAGCTCTTTGGCTCTCAGCCTTCTTTATGGTCCAACTTTCACATCCATAGGTGACTTACTGGAAAAACTATAGTTTCAACTATATGGGCCTTTGTCACCAAAGTGATGAATCTACTTTTTAACACTGTCTAGGTTTGTCATAGCTTTTCTTCCAAGGAGTAAGCATTTTAAATTTCATAGCTGCCGTCACCATCCTCAGTGATTTTGGAGGCCAGGAAAATAAAATCTGTCACTGCTTCTACTTTTTCTTCTCCCATTTGCCATGAAGTGATGGGACCAGATGCCAGGATCCCAGTTTTTTGAAAGTTGAGTTTCAAGCCAGCTTTTCCACTCTCCTCTTTCATCCTCATCAAGACTCCCTAGTTCTTCTTCACTTCCTGCCATTAGAGTCCTATCATCTGTATATCTGAGGTTGTTGATATTTCTCCCAGCAATCTTGATTCCAGCTTGTGATTCATCCAGCCTGGCATTTTCCATGATGTACTCTGCATATAAGTTAAATGAGCAGGGTGACAATATACAGCCTTGTTGTACTCCTTTTCTAATTTTGAGCCACTCAGTTGTTCCAGGACCAAGGGGTTTGATTTAGGTCTTATCTGAATGGCCTAGCAGTTTTCCCTCCTTTCTTCAATTTAAGCCTGAATTTTGCAATAAGGAGCTGATGATCTAAGCCACAGTCAGCTCCAGGTCTAGTTTTTGCTGACTGTATAGAGCTTCTCCATCTTTGGCTGCAAAGAACATAATCAATCTGATTTCAGTATTGACCATCAGTTACTGTCCATGTGTAGAGTCATCTCTCATGTTGTTGGAAGAGGGTTTTTGCTATGACCAGTGTGTTCTCTTGGCAAAACTCTGTCAGCCTTTTCCCTGCTTCATTTTGTACTCCAAGGCCAAACTAGCCGGTTATTCTGGATATCTCTTGACTTCCTACTTTTGCATTTTGATCCTCTATGATGAAAAGGACATCTTTTTTTAATGTGAGTTCTAGAAGGTGACATAGGTCTTCATAAAACTTGTCAACTTCAGCTTCTTCAGCATCAATGGTTGGGGCAAAAACTTGGACGACTGTGATATTGAATGGTTTGCCTTGAAAATGAATGAAAATCATTCTGTCATTTTTGAGACTGTGCCCAAGTACTGCATTTCAGACTCTTTAGTTGATGATGAGGGCTACTCCATTTCTTCTAAGGGACTGCCTAATTTTGCTCTTATTTAAGTCTGACTCTTTCCTTTGGAATTATATCCAAGAGATATAACCTTTAGTTTGGTTTATTAATGCAGTTTAATAATGATGTGAAATGTAATAGAATTGAAAATTATTAGCATAATTGTTTAGATAGCTCAGTAGGTACAGGGGTTACAGTAAGATTTCTTTGGTCAACAGGGCTGAACTTCTTAAAAAATTGAAGCTCTTGGTGTGGATATAGAAAAAAGGGAACCCTTGTGCACAGTTCATGAGATTGTAAATTATAAACTTCTCAAGATAGAAAACAGTATGGAACCTCCTCAGAAGATTAAAAATGGAACTGTTATATGATCTATTAATTCCCCTTCTTTTCTTTTTATTGTAGCTATATGGGATAATGAGTGTTAACTAAACCTATTGTGGTAATTACTTCATAGTATATGTGAATCAATACATCATACTGTATAGCTTTAATTTCTAGAATGACATATGTCAGCTGTTTCTCAAAAAGACTAGAGGGAATTCCCTGGCAATTAGGACTTGGCGCTTTCACTGCCAGGGCCTGGGTTTGATTCCAGGGCCATGCAGCATGGACAAAAAAAATCAAAATAAAAAAGTAAAATAAAACTGGAAAAAAATGTTAATGGAAGCTCTTAGGTAACAAGAAAAAGGTGTTCAGGGCATATTAAGTGCTGATCACAAGGTAATTCACTGTTACTGAACTTTTTAAATTGGCCCAGCTGTTCAAATTACTTTCTGAGGAGAAGAAAGATTTAAAACTTAAATAATTGAGCAATGATCCTAAGGGTAAGGAATGTAATGTAGTTAGGTGCTAGATAATGGAGTTTCAGTTTTCATTATTTAGAAAATCTCTCTCTTGACTCATAATCCCCATTCTGGTGTTTTCAACTTTCCTCATTCTACTTATTATTCTCTGTAGGATTTTCCCCATCAAGTTATTACATATAATTTACTTATTTTGTTCATTTTCTGGCTTCTCGCACAAGATTGAGGGTAGGCATCTTTCTCTGTGCTGTTCCCTCCGGCTCAAATCTCTAGAACAATTGAATTCACTTAATCACTTTGTGCCTCATTTTCTCCGTCTGTACAATGGGGTCAAAATAGCATCTATCTCGACTTAAGTGACTGAACAACAACAAAAATGTATATTTTTTGTTAGCTCAGAATAGTTCCTACAGCATACTAAAGAGCTACATAAATGCTTGCTACTACCATCATTACTATTAGTTCAGATAGCAAAAGCAGGGTGTGCAGAGACATGGAGGTGGGAAGCAGTATGATGTGATGGGGGACTGGGTGGTAGTAGTGATGGTGCCCATAAGGAACTGGGATGGTCAGGGTCATGATATCATGACCTAAAATCATGTTACACATTGCATTTCTCAATTATTAATGGTCTGTTTCTCCCTACTAAGATGCAAGCTCCAGGAAGAGCCCCACGAAGCATTTGTGTGATGAATCACTGTATCCCAACATCATTCAACCACCTGCCTGAGGTCACCCAGCAGAACAGCCACAGCTTTGGCTGCAGGACCAGGTCTCAGGACTGCCAGCCTGGTGCCGTTTCCAGAGCGCCCAGGCAAGTGAGGGAGCTTGGGTTTGGGGCTCACCTAGCTTTCCTGAGCCTTGGTTTCATCATTAGCAGGATTGTTAGGGGTTGACTGGGTCATATCTCTTGTGAAGCAATGAACGAAGTGCCGGGCACCCAGTCAGTGCTCAGTAAATGTTTATTTACCGTTCATTTCCCTTAAGAAGATATGGGATTTGGAACAACATGGTTGCGATTGAACTGGATGCTGTGATCTGAAAGGCCACAGGCTTAGTAGCAGGATGCCTGCGTCCTCCCTGCCCCTTCCCCGCCCCGGGCTCCTTGGTCCATGGGATTCTCCAGGCAAGGATACTGGGGTGGGTTGCCAGTTCTTCCTCCAGGGGATCTTCCCGACCCAGGGATAGAACCCAGGTCTCTTGCATTGCAGGCAGATTCTTTACCGTTTGAGTCGCCGAGGAAGCCCAAAGATGCTACTAGCTCAGGCCACTGCGGCCGAGTGTGGGCGTGGCCAGCTCCCGCCTCCGCTGCCGAGTATGGGCTTGGTCAGCGTTCACTCCTCCTCCTGTGACTCTCCGGGCTCCTCCCCGCCGGCTCAGTCCCCAGGAGGGGCTGTTTTCTTGCTGGCAACAGTATTTGACGGTTAGATGCCTCCAGAGGAATGACTGAGGAGGAGGCATCTGCGTTTAGAAGGTAGGATACTCAGAGGGAGGAGAGCTGGGAAAGCTTGGGGAGGTATTTTCTTTGAAGGATTCCTCGGGCTTTGGGGGACTGGAGGTGAAGTGGGTGTGGACCTGGGGGAGAGGAAGGAGCACACGGAGCCAGGCGGCCAATCCCAGGTGCCCCTTTGCACATGAGCCGTTCTGAGATTTCCAGGGTTCTGTCACAATCCACACATTATTTCCTCAAGGCGTCTCTGTTTATCAGGCTCCTCTGGTCGTGTGGGGAAAATGAAACTGAAAGCAGAACTCTCCTTTTGCAGGGCTTTTTGTTGAACTGTTTTTATTTTCTACTCTGGTGTTTTACTCGGGTTTCTTTTATTATTGTTATTATTATTCCCTGGAGCAGGAAATGGCAACCCAGTACTCTTGCCTGGAAAATTCTACGTACAGAGAAGCCTGGTGGGCTACAGGCCGTGGAGTCTTACTACTATCTTTTTTTTTTTTTTTTTTTTTGGCATTTCCTCATAAGTTAGTCCAAGGTGTGGTGTTCTTAAATGATTGTATTCCTTTGAAGTTAGCAGTTGGACGAAGCACCTGGAATAAATAAAGGAGCAGAGAAGAAAAGAAGTTTGAAGAAACCCTGAATCCTTCAGGTTTCTTTGAGCTTCTTTCTTTCCTTGATCTTTTCCAACCCACCTCACATTCACTGTTGCTTAAGTTGTGTACACAAACATTTGATCCAAAGAGTTCATTGCTGGGTGACTGTGCTTCCACTGCACATTTGGTTAGCTCTCTAAGGGTGGAGGCTTTGAGACTGTCAGACAGGTGGGACTGCTGAAAAGTGGTTGCTTTGTGCTTTTTGTAGCAGAAGCAATTATAAACATTCAGGTAAGTTTGCTGCCCTCTGCTGTCTGAATTGTATCTAAATTGCTCAGATCTGATGGAGGGCAGTTCGATTCAATTGACCCCATATGCAGAGTACATCATGAGAAACGCTGGGCTGGAAGAAGCACAAGCTGGAATCAAGATTGCCAGGAGAAATATCAATAACCTCAGCTATGCAGATGACACCACCCTTATGGCAGAGAGTAAAGAGGAACGAAAAAGCCTCTTGATGAAAGTGAAAGAGGAGAGTGAAAAAGTTGGCTTAAAGCTCAACATTCAGAAAACTAAGACCATGGCATCTGGCCCCATCACTTCATGGCAAATAGATGGGGAAACAGTGGAAACAGTGTCAAACTTTATTTTTCTGGGCTCCAAAATCACTGCAGATGGTGATTGCAGCCATGAAATTAAAAGATGCTTACTCCTTGGAAGGAAGGTTATGACCAACCTAGATGGCATATTAAAAAGCAGAGACATTACTTTGTCAACAAAGGTCTGTCTAGTCAAGGCTATGGTTTTTCCAGTAGTCATGTATGGATGTGAGAGTTGGGCTGTGAAAAAAGATGAGCGCCGAAGAATTGATGCTTTTGAACTGTGGTGTTGGAGAAGACTCTTGAGAGTCCCTTGGACTGCAAGGAGATCCAACCAGTCCATCCTAAAGGAGATCAGTCCTGAGTGTTCATTGGAAGGACTGATGTTGAAGCTGAAACTCCAATACTTTGGCCACCTCATGCAAAGAGTTGACTCATTGGAAAAGACCCTGATGCTGGGAAGGATTGGGGGCAGGAGGAGAAGGGGATGGCAGAGGATGAGATGGCTGGATGGCATCACCTTCTTGATGGCCATGGGTTTGAGTGGACTCCAGGAATTGGTGATGGACAGGGAGGCCTGGCGTGCTGCAATTCATGGGGTGGCAAAGAGTCAGACATGACTGAGCAACTGAATTGAAGGTTCCCTATTTGTGTAGTATGTAAAACACTGGGTGGAAAGAACGGGACATGTTAAAGTTTTTTTTTTTCATTTCATAAAGTGATGTAATTAGCTCTATCATTTATTGAAAGCCTAATATTTTACCCTCTCCCTCCTTCAGTGCACTTTATATGGGGGGCTGTATTTATTGTTGCCCCCATTTGAGGGAATAGAAAATTCAGACTCAATAATCTAAGGTTACACAATTAGGAAGAGTCTAGAGTTACGCAACTAGGGGCCAAACTTAGATCTTGCAGAGGTGGGAGTTTGAGTTCTTTCCCCTACTCCAGGAGTCCCCAGCCTCTGGGACTTGAGTTGGAGCTGATGTAATAATAATAATAGAAATAAAGTGCACAATAAATGTAATGGTCTTGAATCATCTCCAAACCCACCCCTTCCCCACCCCCAGTCCATGGAAAAATTGTCTTCCACGAAACTGGTCCCTGGTGCCGAAAAGGTTGGGGACCGCTGCTTACTCTACACTACTTTGAATAGAAGCGCAAACTTTTGCACTTGCAAAGAGTCAGGAATGGACTGAGGATGCTCAATCAGAAATGCAGATTGACAAAAAACACATATTTTCTTATTAAATAAGGGTTCTTGTTTTTTAAAGAGGCCATTTATTTCCAGTAAGAGTGTTTATATGGCATGAGAAAAAAATATATTAATATAGTTTGAGAATGCTAAAAACAGTCATAGCCTTTGACTGATCATTTAGTTCTTTGAAATCAATCGTAAGAAATCTATTACAAGATCTATCGTAAGAAAACGATAAAATAAGCTAAATTTGCTGCAACATTATTTAGAATTGTGAAAAAAAATTAATTTTGACACTCTGCTTTAAAAGTTACTTTAAAAATCTGCTCAGTAGTAGGGAACTGAAACACCTCTCTGAGGGTCTATTGCAGACATTAAAATATTTTAAAATAGTTTGTAATAACATAGGACATTATTTATAGTAAGGTTTTAAATGAAACGAAGCCAAATACAAAGTTTCAGATCATGAGCCCAACTATTTTTTTAAAATAATTTATAGACTATACGAAAATATTAACTATGCCTGTTTCTAAGCAGTGGGAGAATATAGTAATACTTTTCTTGTTTACAATTTACATATATTTATGTTGTTGTTGTTCAGTTGCTAAGTTATGGCCAACTCTTTGTGACACCCTGGACTGCAGCACACCAGGCCCTCCTTCACTGTCTCCCAGAGCTTGCTCAAATTCATGTCCATTGAGTCGGTGATGCTGTCTAACCATCTCATCCTCTGTTGCCCCCTTCTCCTCCTGCCTTCAATCTTTCCCAACATCAGGGTCTCTTCCAATGAGTCGGCTCTTCACATCAGGTGGCCAAAGTATTGGAGCTTCAGCTTCAGCATCAGTTCTCCCAATGAATATTCACGCTTGAACCCCATGAAGAGTATGAAAAGATATATATTTGTAATATTCTATAATAAAAAATTCTGTAATAGATGTATTTTGAAAACATTGCTAGTAAAATTCATTTCTCTATTTCAAATGTTTTCTCACTCTTATAACACTATAAATTACCTCTTTCATTTCCAGGAGAAAAGTCAGAAGACCCTAAGAGTATTGTGCCTCCTCATATTGGTGGTCTGTAGCCAGACAATTCCTGTTTCCCCTGACAGGAGTTTCTAACAGTTCCGTGTCTCTTTGATCACATCCCAAGGAGATAAGTTTTCATTTTCTCAAACAGAAGGCAAGAAAGTTGTAGCCAGTGGTATATACCATCATGGAGACTGAGAGCCATAACAATCCTCAGGAGAGACCCACACCCTCTAGTAACAGGAGGGCTTCAATGGAAGACAATCATTTGTTGATTAAAGCTGTTAAAGATGAAAATATTGAGTTGGTCCAGCAGTTGCTAGAAAGAGGGGCTGATGTCAATTTCCAGGAAGAGGAATGGGGCTGGTCACCTTTGCATAATGCCGTACAAGCTGACAGAGAGGACATTGTGGATCTTCTGCTTAGTCACGGTGCTGAGCCTTCTCTGCGGAAGAAGAATGGGGCCACTCCCTTCATCATTGCTGGGATTGTCGGAAACGTGAAGTTGCTCAAAGTATTACTTCCTAAAGTAGCAGATGTCAATGAGTGTGATGTTAATGGCTTCACAGCTTTCATGGAAGCTGCTGTGTATGGTAAAGTCGAAGCCTTAAGGTTCCTGTATAACAATGGAGCAGAGGTGAATCTGCACAGAAAGACAATGGAGGATCAAGAGAGGATTAAGAAAGGAGGGGCCACTGCTCTCATGGATGCTGCCGAAGAAGGGCATGTAGATGTCGTGGAGATCCTCCTTCACGAGATGGGGGCAGATGTCAATGCCCTGGACAATAGGGGCAGAAATGCTTTGATCTGTACTCTTCTGAACTCTGATAATGAGAAGGTGAAAGCCATTACTCGCCTTCTGCTGGACTGTAAGGTTGATGTCAATGTGAGGGGGGAAGGAAGGAAGACGCCGCTGATCTTGGCGGTGGAAAAGAAGAACCTAGATCTGGTTCAGATGCTTCTGGAACAAACAGCTATAGAGATTGATGATACAGATGGTGAGGATAAAACAGCCCTGCAGCTTGCTGTCGAACTCAAGCTGAAGGAAATCGCCCAGTTGCTGTGTCACAAAGGAGCCAGCACAAAATGCGGGGACCTTGTTGCAATAGCGAAGCGCAATTATGACTCTGACCTTGCAAAATTTCTTCGCCAGCATGGAGCCACAGAAGACTTTTGCTCTTCCGCTGAAGCCTGGAAGCCTCAGAGCTCACGTTGGGGGAAGGCCCTGAAATGTCTCCACAGGATATCCCACCATAAGATAGGCAAACTCAAGATCTTTATTGATAAAGAATATAAAATCGCTGACACTTCTGAAGGGGGCATCTACCTGGGGTTCTATGAGGAACAAGAGGTAGCCGTGAAGCGGTTTTCTGAAGGCAGCACAAGGGGACAAAATGAAGTCTCTTGTTTGCAGAGCAACCGAGCCAATGGTCACGTGGTGACATTCTATGGCAGTGAGAGGGACGGGGGCTGTCTGTATGTGTGCCTCGCCCTGTGTGAGCACACGCTGGAGGAGCACTTGGCTGATCACAGAGGGGAGGCTCTGCAAAACAAGGAAGATGAATTTGCCCGAAACATCCTCTCATCTCTATTTAAGGCTGTTGAGGAACTACACCTGTCTGGATACACACATCAGGATCTGCAACCACAAAACATCTTAATAGGTGAGTCCCCAATCTTCTCTTAGAAATATAGGGTCTTTATTTACCAGAAGAACATATTTTCATGACTGAATAGGAAAGAACTAGAGTCAGTGTGGATTGTTCAATTTGAGGATGAATGTAGCAAATCCGTAGTTACAGTGCAGTTTCTCCTGCTACCACGTAGAACACGTATTATTCCATGTAGAGGTGAAGGAAGCTCGTGGAATACCAGGCTAACCTTATGCTGCCCTTGGCAAATACAAATATGAATGTAGGTCTTGGATGGAGCCAACTCCAAGAAGTTTGAATTCTTAGAGTAGTCTGCAAGTAAGAGAATCTATAAAGTGTGTTCCTTCAGACAAGGTGGCAGTTAATGGTGAATGTTGTGTGTGTGCTCAGTTACCGTGAAACTTAATGGCAAAACTGAGGTCAAACTTGGGATCCAGGATAAGAGGTGACACAAGTGAAACACACTGCAAGCAGGCAGAACAAGTCAGCGTGCACTCTTGTAAACCCAAACCATACACTAAAGTAACATTCAAGGAAACAAGCAGACCTGGGTGTAAAGTTGTAGGGGGTAAGGTAGTGCAGTAGTAAGAGCCTTGGCTCAGACTTCCCTGGTGGTCCAGTGGTTGAGAATCCACCTGCCAATGCAGGGGACACAGGTTTGATCCCTGGTCCAGGAAGATTCCACGTGTCGCCAGGCAGCTAAGCCCAAGTGCCACAACTACTGAAGCCCTTACTCTAGAGCCCGTACTCCACAGCAGAAGTCACCGAAATGAGAAGCCCATGAACCAAAACTAGAGAGTAACTGCTGCTGTCCACAGTGGGAGAAAGCCCTCTTGCAGCAATGAAGACCCAGTGCAGCCAAACATAAATAATAATTTAGAAGGATCCTCAGCTTCAGCCAGGTTTAGGGAGCCTTGCAGCCTAGTCCCACCACTTTGTAGTCTTGTAACCTCAAACAAGCTGCTTAATTCTTTGAGTGTTGGTTTCCTCACTTGGGACTGATAACACCTCCTTCTTAAGGTTGTTACAAAGTCCAAGTGCCGTGTGTCAAATGGACCAGTCACCTGTACACTGTACGCACCCAACAAAGGCCAGGTACTTGTCTAGAGGACTAAGCAGAAGTGGATGCCTAACCTACAGATATGCACTGAGTTTAAACTTGATGTAAGGGGCCAGGGCAAAAAGAAGGTGTGGGCATCTGGAGGCAGAGAGCAGTATTTAATATGCTATTTAAATAGTATTTTATATGCTATTTAATAGCAGTATTTAATATGCCTATTTCTCTCACAAGACCTGGCTTTAGTTTGAGGACAGGTGCTCATGCCATTCCTTCCTGGTTTTAAGCAATTTTGCTGGGGAGGCAGACAAGGGCCAAAAGTATGTACAACTCTACCTGGTTAGAAAGAGTCTTTGAGGTTCATTCAGGGGTGAGGACCTTCCCCTGCTGATCTGGATGAGAAAGGGTCACACATCACATTCTAAAGAAAAATAATTTCTGACTACCTATTCTTCGAAATTTCTAGCACCACTTCTTCCATCCCTAAGCTTGAACAATACAGAATTGATTATATTTCTGCATCAAGGTGGTGAACCTAGCACATACTGCAGACTCTTCCCTGTATTAAATTCTTCAAATGATGGGAAAAGATTTTTAAGTGAATTTGTAATTAAAATCAACATTAAAAATAGAATTCTTAGAGGACAAAATCCTTGAGGAATCATGGAGAGACTAAACATAGATAGGATGAGATTGAAGAATAGCACAGGAGCCCAGGACAAATGCAGAAAGCCACAGAAAAACATTACTCATCAAAGTGGGAAGAGTACAGAAAAGCACCACTCAAAAGTAGTGGAAGCCAGAAACAGGAGAGAACCAAGGACCAGAGAGCAGGCAGATTGCTACCTCAGAAGAAATTAGGAAGATCAAACCCTGGGCTTCCCCTCTCCCCTAGGGACCGAGCATCTATGACAGGCCTTTCTGTCTGCAGACAGGGGGACTGCTTGAAACATTGTCTCAAGCCGATGATTTTAAGAAAGACTCAAATGTGTTCCTTTATATGGCTGAGAAATATTCCATTATATATATGTACCACAACTTCTTTATCCATTCATCTGTCGGTGGACATTAGGTTGCTTCCATGTCCAAGCTATTGTAAATAGTGCTGGGATGAACTTTGGGGTACATGTGTCTTTTTCAGTTATGGTTTCCTCAGGTCATGTGTCCAATAGTGGGAATACTGGGTTATATGGTAGTTTTATTCCTAGTTTTTAAAGGGATCTCCATACTGTTCTCTACTGTGGCTGTATCAATTTACATTCCCACCAACAGTGCAAGAAGATTCTCTTTCCTCGACACCCTCTTCAGCATTTATTGCTTGAAGCGGGGGGAGTGGGAGGTGGTGGTGGCAAGGACAGGGTGGGACAAATTGAGAGAGTGGCACATGACATTACCGTGAATAAAACAGAGAGCTAATGGGAAGTTGCTGTATAACACAGGGAGCTCGACACAGTGCTCCGTGACAGGCTAGAGGGGTGGATGGGGTAAGATACAAGAGGAGGGGATACAGGTATCCTTATGACTGATTCACGTTGCTTTATGGCAGAAGCCAACACAATAGTGTAAAGCAATTATCTTCCAATTAAAAATACATTTAAAAAAACTCATAAGAATTCAGAAAAAAAAAAAAAGAGAGAGAAACAAAGAGCTGTTATACACACAGGATGTTGCCAAAGCAACTGTTTTTTAAGTGGCATGGCCCACTTACCCCAGAGCTTCACTGAAAACAATGCAAAGCAGAAGCTCTGACAATGCTCTTATCCTCCCCTGCGTTGGGTGGCATTAACAGAAGCAACTCACGGGATGTCAGGGAGTCTCAACTGCAACGTAAAACATACAGTCAAAGATATGTTTAAGATATTTAGAGTTGCTGGTAGACTTCCCTGGTGGTTCAGTGGTTGGGACTCCCTGCTTCCACTGCAGGGGGCCGGGGTTCCGTTGCTGGTTGGGGAACTAAAATCCCACATGCCACACAATGTGGCAAAAAACAAGTTATAAGAGTTGCTGATACTGAACAGTTGTTGCTAAACCATGAAAGACGCCAGGATTCTTGGCCTCCAGAGGAGAATAATTCAATCCAGGGCCAGTGACAAGGCTTGATTGCTCAGAGCTTTTGTGTAATAAAGTTTTATTAAAGCATAAGAGATAGAGAAAGCTTCTGACATAGACATCACAGGGGCAGAAGGAGTGCCCCCCTGCTAGTCTTTAGCTGGATGTTATGTAGCTACTAGCATTCTGCTAATTAGAGAAAGGAAATGTCTCAAAACTCAGAGACTGGCACCAGGCCTCTCACCTACAACGTGCATTTTGAGATAACACTGGCACCAGGTAAGTCATCCCGGGTCGTAAAACAAATGACATGAATCTTGAAGAAAGGCAGGTTTCCAAGTAAATATAGAGTTTCATTAACATAGATTAGGAGAACAATGTATGAGTAAAACATACTGGTTTGTCAAGTGGCTTCTGAGTCTTGGGCTGAACTGACTTGAAGACCAAGTCTAGGGTAAATACATTGTTCCTTAACATATTTCCATAAGAAAAATGCATTGGTTAGCTCAAGGTTTGAGAAAAGTTAAGTTCAGAAATGCTGGGCTGGATGAAGCACAAGCTGGAATCAAGACTGCCAGGAGATATATCAATAATAACCTCAGATATGCAGGTGACACCACCCTTATGGCAGAAAGTGAAGAACTAAAGAGCATCTGGATGAAAGTGAAAGAGAAGAGTGAAAAAGTTGGCTAAAAGCTCAACATTCAGAAAACTAAGATCATGGCACCTGATCCCATCACTTCATAGCAAATAGATGGGGAAACAGTGGAAACCGTGGCTGACTTTATTTTTTTAGCTCCAAAATCACTGCAGATGGTGATGGCAGCCATGAAATGAAAAGACGCTTACTCCTTGGAAGGAAAGTTATGACCAACCTAGACAGCATGTTGAAAAGCAGAGACATTACTTTGTCAACATAGGTCTTAGTCAAGGCTATGGTTTTTCCAGTAGTCATGTATGGATGTGAGAGTTGAACTATAAAGAAAGCTGAGCACTGAAGAATTGATGCTTTTGAACTGTGGTGTTGTAGAAGACTCTTGAGAGTCCCTTGGACTGCAAGGAGATCCAACCAGTCCATCCTAAAGGAAACCAGTCCTGAGTGTTCATTGGAAGGACTGATGTTGAAGCTAAAACTCCAATACTTTGGCCACCTGATGCGAAGGGCTGACTCATTGGAAAAGACCCTGATGCTGGGAAAGATTGAAGGTGGGAGGAGAAGGGGATGACAGAGGACGAGATGGTTGGATGGCATCACTGACTCAATGGACATGAGTTTGAGTAAACTCCGGGAGTTGGTGATGGACAGGGAGGCCTGGCATGCTACAGTCCATGGGGTCACAAAGAGTCGGACACGACTGAGCGACTGAACTGAAGTTCAGGTGGAGCTAGGTGTCACGGCAACACAGAATTTTAAGAGAAACCTCTTTTTAAATTTGTATAAAGAAGGGGAAAAAAGCTTAACACTTGTGGTTTGTGTCCTCCTGCCACTTAAGAGAGATAAAAAATGTCTGACACTTGCAGCCTATTTCTTCCGTTTGGAAACCCCTGGCCCTCCTGGCTCTTACCCTCTCAATAACATGAACGAGAGGCATGAAACAGGAGAATTTACACCCAAAGAAACATAACTATAACCAGGTATATAACTTTCCCATGGCTGTTGAAAGAAATTTGTCACACACTTGGTGCCTTAAAACAATAGGAATTTAATCTCCCATGGTTCTGGAGGCCAGAAGTGTGAAACCAGTTCCACTGGCACCAAGCCAGGTGTCAGCAGGGCCAAAGTCCCTCTTGATGCTGTATACAGAAACTGGGCGTAAGCTTTAAAATTTTTATAGCACTTTAACAATGTCTGTTGAAACTAAAAATAAAAAATTGGGCTCAGATGGTAAAGAAACTGCCTGCGATGCAGGAGACCCAGGTTCGATCCCTGGATTGGGAAGATTCCGCTGGAAAAGGAAACGGCACCCCAGTCCAGTATTCTTGCCTGGGAAACTCCATGGACAGAGACGCCTTGATGGGCTACAATCCATGGGATCACAGAGTCAGACATGACTAACACTTTCACTTTTCATGGGAAAAAACATCAAAAGTTAGAAAAGATGTGGTGTTCCATAAAACACTTTCAAATTTCAGTAGCAGAAAACACAAAGTGGCTAAAATAAGTGAAGGAAATTATTGAAATAATTGAAAACAGCCTGTGATTTATGATATGCACCCCATCTGCTCCTTCAGTCTCATTACAGGCTGCTTTCTGACTCTGTCTTGCTGCCCTAGGCATTCTCCATGAATTCCTATTTGGAATTTTCTCTTCCCTTTTTTCCCTATTCCACTCATCTATCCAATTTCTACTGATCTTTTCTCTCCAGGCATCTCTTCCTTTTTTCTTGCCTCACCTCGAGGCTTGCAGGATCTTAGTTCCCTGACTAGGGATTGAACCGATGCTCCTTACACTGGAAGCGTGGGGTCCTAACCACTGGGTCTCCAGGAAATTCCCTAGGCATCTCTTCCTTAATGAAAACTTCTCCCCATCTACACAGCCATGTAGCTCTTCTCATGGTACACTTTTAGAGCATCCTGCACTTTGGCTAGCGTTTTCAAAACTGCAATTAATGTTTAGCTGTATATTTATTCCTTTACTATCCGTCTCCTTGCCCAGAGACTCTAAACTCTGTAGAGCCAGGACTGTGTTCTCCTTCCTCACCATCATTTTTTCTCTCACCAAACATTTGTAGAACAATTTGATGGGTTCATATTTTTTAGACTCTGGATTTCCCCACAATGCTGAGGTCCAAATTCATAATGAAAGGGCTCTGAGTACACAGTTGTACTGGCTGGTATCTGCTGTTACCCAGCCTTCCTTCTCAGATTCCTCTAAGCCACCTCTTTGAGGACAAATCACCTTTCACTTTGTTCCCCACCTCTCTTATCCCTCCTTCTGAGGACTCAGTGGCTTCCTTCAAGGAAGGAAGATGCTAAAGGGGGGAGGGAGGCAACAACTCATTAGAAGCATGTGGTTGACTCATGGTCACAGGTGACAATGTTATAGTGGGCAGTGGTGAGTGGGCTTGATTTGGTGGAATGCGATCCTAAGGTGGTCTTGGATTTGGACCCTTCAGCTCTAGGGTCCAGTTGTTTTTCAGCTATAGGATGTAACCTTAACTCCTGCCAGCAGATTCTTTACAAATCTGTGCTCTTTGACCCCAGGAATTGCATGAAGGGGGAGCTGGCTATACTTATACTCATGCTTCCCCAACTGCTGGCTTGGGATGAATAAAATGTAAATCTTTCTCTTGGCAGATGCCAGTAGGTCAAAGAATGCAGTGCACGTGACTGTTTTGAAAAGTAAACAAGGCAGATATGAGCTCATCATTGTCTTCCTCAGCAATGATGGACTGTACATTGATTGAGTTACAGATTTATGTAAATTAATTATAACATGGATATTGAGGATTTTCTTTTTAAAAAATATATTTATGTATTTTTTAATTGAAGGATAATTGCTCTACAGTATTGTTGGTTTCTGCCAAACGTCAACTTGAATCAGCCACAGTATACATGTCCCCTCCCTCTTGAACCTCCTTCCCACCTCCCACTCTCTAGGTTGTTACAGAACCCCAGTTTGAGTTCCCTGAGTCATACAGCAAATTCCCATTGGCCATCTACTTTACATACAGTAATGTAAGTTTCCCTGTTACCCTCTCCATACACCCCACACAAGAATAAGCAACTTCAAACTCTCCTTTAGATTCCAAGAATGGTGCTTGCCTGGCAGATTTTGATAAAAGCATCAAGGGGACTGGAGATCCACAGGAAATCAAGCGAGATCTAGAGGTAATTTCTACAGTTTACTTTTCCATCTCTCTACTTCCTTATTCGTTCATTATCTTACTTCCTGTGGCCAATTAAAGGACATCCCTATTTTGCCTAGGAAAGAAAGGAGATTCAAGGCATTTCCCTGGTATGCATGGCCCTCTCTCTCTTGCAGACAACATTTCTCTGGGTGGGTGTGGAGTTAGTCCTTGCTATGGCCATTTCTGTATCTCTCTGGATGTCTCTCTACCCTCACAGGCTAAATAGCAAATACAATGAGCATGCCACATTTCTTGAAGAATTACCTCCAGGAGATTTCTCCAAAATAATTCCACAATTCCTGTAGGAGATATTTGCAGCCTGAGGACAAAGTAAATGAGATTTTTTTTCCCCCCCTCTATTCAAATGCATGTGCTAAACTCTTAGGAGGGCCAGATACTAAGGCCCTCTGAAGCACATGGAAACAACTGGATTGATCCCCAGCTCAAAAGAGACTATACTTGGCCCCACAGGTTAAGATCCTAAAATAACTGTTTCTCCAGAGAGGAGACAAAGCAGGAGACATATAGCCTCTGTAGACCACAGCTCCTGGATAGACTCTGACCCGTCAGGGCAGCCCGCTCCTGGAGTTCTCCAGGGTGCTGAACTTCCAATGCAATTGGTAAGAGCTCTCCATCCACGTCTGGCCTTTCTGGCTCAGTGGCTCCAGATTTGAGCTCCTTCCCTGACTGGTGTCTTTCTTAGTGCAGAAGTTCCTGAGCTGATCTCCTCCCTGGTCTTTCCTCCCTGATATGTCCTAACTCCAGGGGTGTTCACTGTGTTCTGCTGGACCTGGTCTGGCTCTTTAATCTCCTGCCTGTCACAGGCCCAACCCAAAGTCCCTGTTCCTAGCCAGACTCTGAGCACCCCTGTTGTTTAAAACCCTGTCACTTTCCCCAATTTATCTAAAAATTTTATCTGTTCTTCGAGGTCTAGCTCAAATTCCTCTTCCTCTAAGAAGTCTGCTCTGACAGCTCTGGCCTAGGATTATTTTTTGCTCCTTATAAACCTAAACAACACTTTCTTGAAGAGTTCTCCATGCCCAGCCTGTGGGTTCCTTGAGATTCTATCCATTTTCCATTTGTTCATAGCCTGTGACCTGCCCTCCAAAGTTCCCCAAATACAGTGTTAATTCATAAGCACTTTTGACTTGATTTATAGGTTTCCCTGGTGGCTTAGATGGTAAAGAATCTGCCTACAATGCAGGAGACTCTGGTTTCATCCCTGGGTGGGGAAGATCCCCTAGAGAAAGGAATGGCAACCCTCTCCAGTATTCTTTGCTGGAGAATCCCATGGACAGAGGAGCTTGGTGGGCTACAGTGCATGGGGTTGCTAAGAGACATGACTGAGCGACTTTCATTCACTCATGGCTTCTGTGCAGGCCCTGGGACTGCTGGTCCTATATGTGGTAAACAAGGGAGACGTTTCTTTTGAGAAGCTGAAGAATCTAAGAACTGAAGAGTTGGTTGAGTATTCTCCAGATGAGGAAACTCGGGACCTCATTCAGCATCTGCTTGTCCCTGGGGACAATGGGAAGGGTCATCTGAGTAGCCTGCTGGCTCATCCTTTCTTTTGGAGTTGGGAGAGGTAAGGAAAAGAGTGTATATTACAGGCCTCTAGGATGGAGCTGGTGAGTGTATTAGTTAGGGCTTATTATATTGGGTTGGCCAAAAAGTTCATTTGGGTTTTTCCATAAGATGTTACTACAGAAAAACCCCAAAGAACTTTTTGACCAACCCAAAATATATACAAAATTAGGAAATGCCTCATGCAATACTGGGGCTGAGAAGTTCCACCATCTGCCCTCTTCTAGCTGGTGACCCAAGAAAGTCAGTTGTGTAATTTAGTCTGAATTCAAAGGCATGGGAACCAGGAAAGCTGAAGATGCAGATTCCAGTAAAGGTCTGAAGGCCTGAGAACTTGGAGAACTGATGGCAGGAGAAGAACCCTGTTCCAGCCAAAGTGATCAGCAGGGAGGGGGAAAATTTCCCCTTTTATTCTGTTCAGGCTGCCCATAGATTGGATGATGCCCACTCGCACTGAGAAGGGCTGTCT
This sequence comes from Antilocapra americana, assembly GCA_007570785.1. Classification (NCBI taxonomy): domain Eukaryota; kingdom Metazoa; phylum Chordata; class Mammalia; order Artiodactyla; family Antilocapridae; genus Antilocapra; species Antilocapra americana. Next base: position 9,120,447 of record ML663557.1, read on the forward strand.
GCTTCATTGGGTTCAAATGCTAATCTCTGGAAACATTCCCACAGACACACCCAGAGTAATATTTAATCTGAGTGCTGAGTGCGTGGTTGGTGAAATTAATAGATGAAATTAATCATCATGGTGAGGTAGACAAGAGTCAGGCTGGGAATCAGCAGACAGACCCAGGCTTTTCTCTCAGCTTGGAATTTCCTGGGTGGATGTCATTGGAGGAGTGACTTAACTTCTCTGGATCTGATTTTCTCCACTGAAGAACAGAAAAATGATTCAGGCAAAAAGAGAGAACGAGAGCTCTCCTATTGTGCAGATTATTTAGAGACATGCTTTTACTACTCTTATCAAATGCCAAAATCTAATAGTTTTCTCTCTCTGGGAAAAGTGGGAAGAGTGGAATGATCATGATCATTCTGTTATTCTCAGCCGCTACCGGACCCTCCGGGATGTGGGAAATGAATCCGACATCAAAACACGAAATACTCATGGCAAGATCCTCCAGCTTCTCCAATCGGGAACATCTGAACTTTCCACAAATATTGCCCTGTGGACAAATAAGGTATGAACAGCTCCTATCGTCTGGGAGTTATTCCAGGAACAAGAATCTGTGTTGTGTGTTTTGTTGGTTTTCCTAACATTTTTATACTATGGGCTTGGTTCAACCAAGGGGTAAGAGAGGGGGTTTTCCTTGCCCTCCTCCCATCCCAGGTCCCTTCAGCTCTTCTGGGTTTCTGCTCCAGGCCAGGTCCTCCTGAGAGACAAATCTAGGTTCCTCTTTAGGATGGACTTGTCACACAGCCCAAAAGCCTTTTCCTCTTCTGTGACTTTTTCTCTCAAGCCTTGTTTTCTGAGTGAGGTCTAACTAATACTTCTATTTCCATTGTGACAAAAGCAGCTGATTAGAGTTTAGTCCAAGGGAGGTACTTCCATGGAGGCATTTCCATCCAGGGAGACTGGCTGCCTCTGATGCCGGTGAACAGCCCAGCATTGAGCATCCACACATCCACACCTACTTTCTGGATGAGAAAACAGAAAAAAAAAACTATCATCTTTCACATTCCTCCTCTTCCAGAGAAGGTCCACCCAACTTGAACTCAATATAGTGGAACATGGGCTTCCCAGGTGGCACTAGTGTTATAGAACCTGCCTGCCAATGCAGGAGACACAAGGGACATGGGTTTGATTCCTGGCTTGGGAAGATCCTTGAAGAAAGGCATGGCAACCCACTTCAATATTCTTGCCTGGAGAATCCCATGGACAGAGGAGCCTGGCGGGCTACAGTCCATAGGGTCGTACAGAGTCAGATGTGACTGAAGCAACTTAGTACACATGCACTTAGAGTGGAGCATAATAATTAGTTGCTCATTTGGGCTAATTGGCACTATCAGAACTTTCATTACTATTAATTAGCAGACATCTATCAAATACCAGCATGTGTTAGGCCCATGCAAGGTCATGGATATACAAAGCAGAGTATAGCATCCAAGTGGGGCTGAGAGACCTACAGAAGGGATGGCTGTGGGATACCTGCTGGGTACCCCTGAGACATAAGCAGAGCATTACGGGAAAATCCACAACTCTCAAGTCTTTGAGTGGGACCAACAGCTTCCATATCTTAGGCCTGATGTAGGACTCTGCTTCTCCCATACCTTCTCATTTCTGGGTCTCGTTTTCCTTTCCTTCCCTTATCTGCCTCTAGACCACACATCACACTCATAATTGCTGGCTTAACATCTACCTTTCCTGCTACCCAGTAAGTTCTGCAAGGAACTGATAGTCCCGCCTGAGCAGCCTTCTAGTCATCAGTTACTCTTCTTAAGGGACCCTCTGGCTTCATGGTTATTGCATCTTATTCTCTTACTCCAAACTATTTCTAAATATCAGAACTATCTACAGAGAGTATGAGCACAAATAGATAGCCAGTGGGAATTTGCTGTATGATGCGGGGAGCTCAAACCAGGTGCTCTGTGACAACCTTGAGGGGTAGGAAGGGGTGGAGGTGGGAGGGAGGTTCAAGAGGCATATACTTATGGCTGATTCACGTTGCTATATGGCAGAAACTAACACAATATTATAAAGCAATCCAAAATTTAAAAAATAAATGAAAGAAAAAGTGAGAGCACAAAGAAGAAGGCATTACTAATACAAGAGCAACTGCCCTGGGACACCTAGGAACAAGGAGAAACATATGATTTTTGGAAACATAACTACAAATAAAACAAAGAACAACCACACTCACTATGGCAATGGCTACAAAGGCCTGGTCTCAGTCAGGACAACCCTCTTTAAAGAGGAGACGTAATCAGGTGTGAATTTGGGAGGGTGGCCACAAGGATAGCAGTACTGCAGAGTATAATGAGCAAATGTCCTCATGTAGTAGCCAACAATTTCCTAAACTGTGTTTGACTACAGTTAATTTCTATGAAAACAAATCTATTGGAAAATAGATACACAAATTTAAAGTTATTTATAGTTCCACATCCAAATACAACCACAATTAGCACTATGGTGTACAGTGTTTACTTCCATTCTTTTCTATTAATTTGCTTTATTAATTAGTGGTAATTCTGGCATACATTCAAATTTGTATTCTGCCTTTTTGTATTAACATTCTATCAAGATTTATTTTGGGTTGTTACCACATTTTTGTGTAATTTTTTTTTTTAGGTTGACAAATCTGTGATGAAAAAAATGAATGCGTTTTATAAAAAAGGGAATACCTATCAGAACACTGTAGGTGACCTGCTAAAGTTCATCCGGAATTTGGGAGAGCACATTAATGAACAAAAGAATGCAGAGTAAGGACTGTTTTCGTTCTTATAAGTCATATATGAGATGAAAATAATTTAAAAATTCTGGTTCTAAGTTTACACCTGCTATTCAATGGAAAGAAGAAAACTAATTTTGATGAAGGGAAAGTCATTTCTCCCTTCTGTTTGGAAAAGGCCCACCACAAAGGTCTTATAGTCAATGATGGACATTCCCATCAGGTTCTCACCTTCCTTTTCAGCTTTGGTTGAGCCTGCTTCAACAGAAGGCTAGCCACTCTTGTGAGAAGAAACACAGGGGACTGGGTGGCTGGGTAAAACAAATGTACATTATAAGTGTAGCCCCATGTTAATTCAGTTAGCTTTTGCTACCAAAAACCTCAGTTGCAGACTCACCCAAAATTTGCAGTTTTCAGGGCTTTTTTGGATTTCAGCATTGTAGATAAGAGATTGTAGAATTGTATTATCTCCATTTTATGGATAATAAAACTGAGGCGCAAAGAAACTTAAGTTGCCGAAATTTACTGTTAGTTGAACAGTCAGGAGATGAATCTTGCTCTGTCAGATTCCAAAGTCTTTGTTTATTCTGCTATAGATACCAGGGGAGCAAAAAAAAAAATCTCCAGGGCCATATGCTGTAAAAGGGAGGATGCAAAGTTCGGGGCAGGCATATCAAAATATTTCTGTTTCATTTCAGGATGAAGTCAAAAATTGGAGAACCTTCCCATTATTTTCAGGAGAATTTTCCTGATCTGGTCATGTATGTCTATAAGAAACTACAGAACACAGAATATGCAAAGCATTTCCCAAAAAATCTCAATCTGAACAAAGCCGATGTGTGATAGAATTGGTGGTGGTGAGCAAGCTGGGCAGCCCTAGTGCCTTTTGAATTCAGGGAGTTACAATTTTGCTGTGCGAGTCACAACTCTCTGGGCCTCTTGATTTTTACTTTTTATTTGTTGGCCTTGCCATGCAGTGTGTGGGATCTTGTTTCCCCGATCAGGGATTGAACCTGGGCCCTCTGCAGCAGAAGTGTGGAGACCCAGCCGCTGGACCACCAGGGAATTCCCTGGGCCTCTTGACTAACCTGGTTGCTTGTGAGTGATAAATTGGATAGCTGATGTGTCAGTTCCTGGTGCAGTGCTCAACATTCTCCACGTTTACAACAACAACAAAAGATGGTGTATGCTCAAACTACTTTGGTCCTTAGTAAAGCTTAGTGGCAGGAGCTGAGAGGTATCCTGCTAAGATGGCATCCTCTTGTCAATTGCACCAAAGGAGTGAGTTCCTAGACCCCTAATGCTTTATTTTTACATCAATTATCTCATGTAATTCTTCCAACAACCTTGCAAGATAGGATTAACGTCCCCATTTAGGAACTGAATTGCCCAACAGACTCGGAGTTTGAACAACTTGACCCAGATTATGCAGCCCGCACAGAGTGCTGTATAAATGGATGTGGTGTTATTATTAACTCTCACTCGGGCACCTTAGAACTTAATGACTAGCTCAGAGCTCTTCTGCATGAGACCCAAAAAGAATAGGTCAAAGGGACTCTAGGTGGCTCATTCATTCCATTCATTCATTCATTCATTAATATTCATTGAGCACTAACTAGTATGTCTAAGCACCAATTATATGAACTGAGTTCCTTCTAGAATCACTAGTGCTGGTTTCCTATGACCTAAGGCAGTATTTTTGAACTGTTGATAATCTTGCCCTTCAGGGGCCATTTGGCAGTTAAAATGGCTGTCCGAGCAGAGGGTAGTGGGTGGTACTGGCGTTCTAGTAGATAGAGGTCAGGGATGCTGCTGAATGCTCTATTATATGCACAGGACAGCACCCCCTAAACAGAATTATTTATCCAGCCTAAAATATCAGTGGCTCTGAGGATGAGAAACTCTGCCTTGAGGCTGTGACACCTCTGAACTGGCTGGGAGCCCAGGAGTATGGAGTGTGTGGCCCACCTCACAAAGGCGCGCCCAGAGTTAGCTATCTCGCTTTAGGATCTGTAGTGAGAAGCACCAGGGTCACCTCCTCAGGAAGTCCTCTGAAGCCCCTCACTTTCCACACCCCAGTCTGTGTGTCCTGTCTGCTCCCTGGCATCCACAGCCACCCCAGAGCATGCTTCCTTCCACCCAGAGCATGGTTTTTCCTCCCTGAAATCTAAGCTCCTTAGGGCCCATGATATATTGATGTGTGTCATTATAGTCTAGCAAAATGTCTGCCACGTGGCAATGATCAATAATTATTCATTGAAAAATGAACAATCCATCTTCATAGATGAGTAATATTTGTAGATGACATTTTGATAGTATTTTATAATTTATAAATTACACCTGCATATTTTGTCTTTTAGTTTTACAGATAATCCTGTAAGATAAGTGTTATGACCCTCATTTTGCAGATGAGGAAACTAAGGTTAGAGACACTTAGGTTACTCTCAGGCATAGCAAGTGTTACTGTCTCTATCTGAAAAGATTTTCTGGCATGAAGTCTGATTTCTTTCCATTTATCCTCACCAGTCTGGCATGCTGCAGTTCATGGGGTCTCAAAGAGTCAGACACAACTGAGCGACTGAACTGAACTGAATTGAACTGAATCTTCACTGTGGTGGTGAAGATGAAGCTTTGTAATGAGAGGAGCTGGGGAAGAACATGTCTCTTAGGTTCTTTTTAAAAAAAGGAGGTGGGGACTTCCCTGGTGGTCCAGTGGTTAAGAATCTGCCTGCCAATGCTGGGAACAGGGGTTTGATCCCTGAGCCAGGAAGATTCCACAAGCCAAGGGGCAGCTAAGCCCCTCGTCATTGTGTGCCACAGCTACTGAGCCTGTGCTCCAAAGCCTATGCCGTAACTAGAGAAAGCCCACATGAAGCAGTAAAGATCCAGCACAGCCATAAACAAACAGATAAATAAAAATTTAAAAATAAATAAGTAAAAAGAGGGTGGTCTCTGTATAGCTCACATCTCTGTATCTGCTCAGTGCTCTGTGGTGATCTAAATGGGAAGGAGATCAAAGGAAGAGGGGATATATGTGTGCACATATAGCTGACCCACTTTGCTGTACAGTAGAAGCTATAACACAACATTGTAAGGCAACTGTATACCAATAAAAGTAAGTAAAAAATAAAAAGGAGATGTTATCGACTTCCCTGGTTGTCCAGGGTTTAAAACTCTGTGCTTCCAATGCAGGGGGCACAGGTTTGATCCCTGGTCAGGGAACTAAGGTCCTGCATGCCTCATGGCACAGCCAATAGATAAATAAAAAATATTAAAAGGAGATGGTCTAAACCAGGTGTTATGGAATGAAATTAACAAGTGCTGGAAGAAACTTAAGATGTCTCTTTAAGGTTTCAGGAACATCAGTTTTAAGTTTTAAAAGTAAGATTTGATTTTCTGATTTGTAGTGAGTACCTAGATATGACAATCAAATGTCCATTAGTGAAATTCAGTAAAACTTTGAATTATCTGAATGTCTGATTTTCTGAGTGACATTTCCACTTTAGAGAGTGGTGATATCTACAGTAGGAAATGCTCAATGATTAACTCCTGGGTAAATTTTAAGAAAGGCATTCTGCTCTTTAGTAATGGGAAAAGGAACCTAATTTTAGCCCTCCATTAATCTGGGACTCCTTGGGTGTCCTTGTAGAAAAAGATCTGATCATTTTTCTCCCTGCTTTAATCCTCTAAGGGTTTCTGTGGATATGCTGCAAATATTTCTGATTCAGCTGCCATTATCACAAACATTTAATTGAGCTTGTAGTTCATGTTAGGTACTGTGTTAGGCAGAAAGGGATGAACTCCAGCAGGAAGAACTATCAATCCAGAGATTTTCATTCTCCCTTTCTCTCCTGAAAATTCTCTTCTGGAGTATTAGATGGGATTCTGTTTCTGTGATTTTGTAAAACAGATAATCAAGTAGGATTTTACTTAGTAGCTCTTTTGATAAAGCCCAAATGGAAGCAACTAAAGTATGATAGCTTTGTATTTCTTTCATGATAAAGCCTCAGTGGCCAGAAGTCCAGGAAGTAGGTGATTATGCCCCATAAATCATATAGAGAACAGTGTTTTGCTATCTTCAGTGATTAAAGAACAAGGAACACTACAGTGAACAAACCAAGATCCCTGTCCTCACAGAGAATTAGAGAGGTGGAAGATGGAATTAAGCATTAATATAGGTATAGAGGGACTTCCCTGGTGGTCCAGTGGTTAAGACTCTGAACACTCAATACAGGGTTCAGTCCCTGGTTAGGGAGCTAGGTCTTGCAAGTTATAACTAAGAGCCAGCACAATCAAATAAATAAATAAAACAATAAAATACAAAAAATGATATGGCACACTAAAAGGTGATACTGACCAGGGATAAAAGTATGGTAGATTAAGGGGTTGGAAATTAGGGAGAATAAGTGAAATTAAAATAGGGTGACCAGAAGGAAAAGCCCTCTGTGCTCATTCTCATTATTATCTTCCTTTCTTCTTCTTTGGGCTTCCTGGTGGCTCATCTACAATGAATCTGCCTGTAATGTGGGAGACCCCGATTCAATTCCTGGGTAAGGAAGATCCGCTGGAGAAGGAATAGGCTATCCACTCCAGTATTCTTGGACTTCCCTGGTGGTTCAGCTGGTAAAGAATCCACCTGCAATGTGAGAGACCTGGGTTTGATTCCTGGGTTGGGAAGATCCCCTGGAGAAGGCAACAGCTACCCACTCCAGTATTCTGGCCTGGGGAATTCCATGGACGTATAGTCCATGGGGCCGCAAAGAGTTGGACACAACTGAGCCACTTTCACTCACTCACTCTTCTTTAGCAATTAACTGTATATGGTACCTATCAGTAGTTCTTGAAACTAGCTCTATGTTAGAATCATTTGGGGCCCATCCTAGAGTATTTAAGTCAGAACCTTGGGGCCCAGGCTTAAGCTTTAAAAAAAAAAAAAAAGGAAATCTCCTGGAAACTTCAGGCTTCTTTCTGATCCAACACATCACTCTGTTCTCATGATCAGTAAAAAGTTGAACTGAAAAATCAACTCCTCTTTGATGTGTCAAAGAAATGAAGTCACAGGACAAATAACTACTCCCCAAGCGAGAAAGCTGAATGCAGAGAATCCTAACTTCCAGAACAGAAACCCACTTCATTGAGAACCAGTAACAGGATAGGAAAACCTAAGACATCAGTTTAGTTCAGTTCAGTAGCTCAGTCATATCCAGCTCTTTGTGACCCCATGGACTGTAGCATGCCAGCCCTCCCTGTCTATCACCAACTCCCAGAGTTTACCAAAACCCATGTCCATTGAGTTGGTGATGCCATCCAACCATCATCCTCTGTTGTCCCCTTCCCCTCCTGCCTTCAATCTTTCCCAGCATCAGGGTCTTTTCAAATGAGTCAACTCTTTGCATGAGGTGGCTAAAGTACTGGAGTTTCAGCTTCAACATCAGTCCTTCCAATGAATACTCAGGACTGATCTCCTTTAGGATGGACTGGTTGGATCTCCTTGCAGTCCAAGGGACTCTCAAGAGTCTTCTCCAACTCCACAGTTCAAAAGCATCAATTCTTCAGTGCTCAGCTTTCTTTATAGTCCAACTCTCACATCCATACATGACTACTGGAAAAACCATAGCCTTGACTAGATGGACCTTTGTTGGCAGAGTAATGTCTCTGCTTTTTAATACACTGTGGAGATTGGTCATAACTTTCCTTCCAAGGAGTGTCTTTTAATTTCATGGCTGTAGTCACCATCTGCAGTGATTTTGGAGCCCAGAAAAATTAAGTCAGCCACTGTTCCCTGATCTATTTGCCATGAAGTGATGGGAATGGATGCCATGATCTTAGTTTTCTGAATGCTGAGCTTTAAACCAATTTTTTCACTCTCCTCTTTCACTTTCATCTAGAGGCTCTTTAGTTCTTCACTTTCTGCCATAAGGGTGGTATCATCTGCATATCTGAGGTTATTGATATTTCTCCTGGCAATCTTGATTCCAGCTTGTGCTTCATCCACCCCAGCATTTCTCATGATGTACTCTGCATATAAGTTAAATAAGCAGGGTAACTAATGAATTTCTGGAGGCTCAGTGTGGACAAGTCTGAGAGATGAAAACTCTAGAGGGACTCTGCTGTTAAAAGGGGTGGTGAAGGCTCACATCCCCATGGACCACATATCTTGGTGGAGGAAGTCCTTTTAGAATTTTCTTAGGATTTAGCTCTTCAACTATACCACTCTTGGTCAATCACTTTCTTCATGTTCTGAGAAGTTAGGGGAAAAGGTGGAAAGAGGGCCAGCAACTAATATCCCTGCCCCTAACTTGGTGCCTGGTTCCTGTGGTGTGCAGTTAGCCTTCAAGACTTCAGGTTAGTGCCACACAACCCTATGAGGGTAGACACTATGACCTCCATTTCACACAGAAGGGTGCTGGGAATTCAGGGAGGCTGAGTAATTTGCTGATGATCACAAAGTTACCAAGGAATGGAGAGAAAACCAGCCTGCTTCAGGGAAAAACTGGAGCTCTGAAGGAAAGTCAGCAGGGCCTCCTGCTTTGACTCTGCTGGTCAGGGGAGGACCCGTGTGCCAGAGACTCTGGACGACAATGGCTGGCCCCTGGTTTTGATCGAGAATGGGGAATAGTATTTCTACTAACCTCTTCAATTGGAAGTGACCTTAGGAGTCTTCTGGGAAGTAACATCCCTGTGCCCCTTAATGAGAACATGGGAGGCCCACGATTGTAAACATGGCCGTCTTCTATTCTGGTTAATAATATGTGGAGCTGGTTGAGGAGTAGGGGTGAGAACCGCACCCCCTGAGGGGCTGCACAGCCTCTCTTCTGCAGTGACACGTGGGTCATTCGGAGGCACTCATGATGATGGACTACTGTTACAGAAAGAGGGGAGATTAATATCACTTCTAGGCCCACAGAACTGAAAAGCCTCCAGAAGGTGGAAGACAGATCTCTCTTAGGCTTTTTTGCTCTGTTTTCCTGTTTTGTTCTGTTAGCCTTTAGTCTGAATGGGTTATATGCTGCTGCTAAGTCGCTTCAGTCGTGTCCAATTCTGTGCGACCCCATAGACGGCAGCCCAACAGGCTCCCCTGTCCCTGGGATTCTCCAGGCAAGAGCACTGGAGTGGGTTGCCATTTCCTTCTCCAATGAGTGAAAGTGAAAAGTGAAAGTGAAGTCGCTCAGTCCTGTCTGACTCTGTGTGACCCCACGGACTGCAGCCCACCAGGCTCCTCCATCCATGGGATTTTCCAGGCAAGAATACTGGAGTGGGGTGCCATTGCCTTCTCCTATGGGTTATATGAGCTTCCTTTTAAAAACAGAAAGTTCTGAAAGCATCAAGCATTACTGGAATATGAAAATATTTTATAAAGAAATTTGGATATTTCTTCTTTATTGTGCTGGTCACAATTGTATTGATTACAAATTCAATTTTCTGGTCAACAGCACCATCTACTCTAATGGACTATGAGGTCACCGTAATTTGTTGTAAGGTCAGGGCAGCCATCAACTGCATATTCTGTTTTCTCCACTCCATTCTCAGCGCCCAGCACAGTTCACTTACAAATGCTTTCAATGTGTATTGATGGGGCAACTTTTACGTGCATTACTGTCTAGGTTTTGGAGGTATGAAGAACAATAGGACATGGTCTCTGCCCTATAAAAGTATATAGTCTAGTAAGTGAGGCACCAACGTGCATATTAAGTCGCTTCAGTCATGTCTGACTGCGACCCCATGGACTATAGCCCGCTTGGCTCCTCTGTCCATGGGATTCTCCAGGCAAGGATACTGGAGTGGGTTGCCATCTCCTTCTTCAGGGGATCTTCCTGACCCAGGGATTCAACCCGTGTCTCTTATGTCTCCTGCATTTGCAGGTGGGTTCTTTACCATTAACGCCTCCTGGGAAGCCCATACACGAACAGGTATCTCTGAAAAGTGGGAGGAAACTGTTGCAGAAACAGAAGGGTAAGAGGAAAAAGGAGATAACCAGAAGATGTCAGCTCTGTGATGTCTCTTATCACCCAGTGGAGAAGAAAGGGAAGGTCATTTTAGACAATTGTGTTGCTGGAGGTTGGAGTTCATGAGCAGGAGAGGCAAGAGATGAATGTGGAAACCTAGCCTGTGGTCGAGTTGTCAATGGTCTTGTGTCTGCCACTAAGGAGCTGAGGCTTTTTCAATTGGGCAAAGAAAGCCTGACAGTCAGCAAGGCAACAAGACCTTAGTCTCCAATCACAGGGACTATATTCTCCCAACAACCTGAACTAGCAAGGACATGGATCCATCCATAGAGCTTCTAGAAAGGAATGCAGGCCTGCACACCTTGATATTAGCCCCATGAATCCCTGGTCAGATTTGTGAACTTCACAACTGTAAGGTAATAATTTGATGTTGTTTTAAGCCACTAAGTTTCCAATCATTCATTATGGTAGCAACAGAAAACAAATACAAGGGATTTCCCTGATGGTCCAGTGGCTAAGACTCCACACTGCGCATGCAGGGGGTCCAGGCTCGATCCCTGGTCAGGGAACTAGACCCCACAAGCAACAACTAAAGAGTCTGCATGCCGCAACTAAAAATCCTGCCTAAGGCAACCAAGACTCAGAACACTAAATTAATTAATTAAAAAAGAAAAAGAATACAAGGGACGAGAGCAAACCAGCTTCCTTACCTGTATCTTCTGCCTCAGCCCTTTCCTGAGAGGTGGCCCCTGTAGGTCTTTTGTGGGGACATCACTTCCTCCATTCTGATGACCCAGGACCCAAACATAATTCCACAGGGAAAGAAATAGCTCAAAGCAAAAACTGCAGCTCACTGGGCTGTGGATCAAGCTTGCCCACAGCCAGGTTTTGCTTAACCTGCACATGTTACAAAAATTCTAGACATCTCGTTCTTTCTTCTTTTTCTTTTTCCTCCTCTTCCTTCTCTCCCTCCTTCACTTCCTCCTTCCTTTTCTTTCTTTCATTTTTTTCCCAAGTAAAGAACTCTGACAGCACTGGGTTGGCAGCTCGAGCTGACTGTCAATGTCCCCTTTGAGCTGTGTAATCCAGCTCATCACAGCCTCTACCACCTTGTTATCTCTTGGGGGTTACTTTACCCTCTTACATGACCTACCTGCATCCTACAGGTGACTGACTTTGGGACATTTACCTACTTCTGGTGTTATCTCTAACACCAGATCTCTGAGGATCTGAAGTTTCTTGTGAAACCGTGGGAAGCAATCAGTGAGACTCAATAAAAGAATACAGTTTTTTTCCTCCTCAGAGTGGTCCTCCTAACTGTCGTGAGGCCTTTTAAATAGCATGTTTGCATATGCTTGCATACCTGTGGATGAATACGCCTACCAGTGAGCGCAGAGAGAAAAGGAGAACTGAAAAGCAAGCAAAGGTCACAGTTTTGAATGAGCCCACTGAACGTTTCTTTCCCTTCAGTGGGGCCCACTTACTGCCAACCTATGGATCCATCCGTGCCTCAGCCCACTGCAAGCGTAGGCAGGCAATGGCCCTGAGTCGGTATTTTATCAGATCCTCACCCATCACCTTGTCGCTGGCCTGACATCTTTCCGGTTCCACCTTCTGATTCCTGTTCTTTTGGACCAAGCTCATTCCTGGCACCTCAGTTCCAGTAACAGGGCTCTTCTCCATCCTTTTCCTGGCATCTTGTCTTAGTTGCTTGCCTGAATTTTGGGAACTGGAATTCTGTCTCATGCCCTCTGCTGCTTCTGTTAACTGAAAGTCCTTTTCTGGAGCCCTGGCCCTGGTGGGGGAGGAGGCCTTACTCCCTTCCTCTGGGTCCCCTTATGTTGAATGCTTGCTCTGCTGGACTTTGTCCCAGTGCCCAAGAGGCTCCCCACTCCTTGCCTATATCCAGACCCGTCCTAGTCATATTTGCCTACAGTATTCCTGGACCTGTCACAGTCACAGCCCCACCCAGATGATTCTACAATCCTGGGTGGGCATGAGCCCTGCTGTCCTCACATCTCAACACTTATCATCTTGAGAGAAGTCTAGGGAATAAAGGTAATCAGCATAGCAGGATACTTTGTCTGGAAATTAGACCAGATTCTCCAGTAAGCTTTCTAGTTTTTCCTTGTCCTGCAGCCCATGGAATCAATGAGCCACATGGAGGGCTTATTTAGGATATTCTGACTCATTTTGCTCCCAGTTGTCTTCAAAGGACAGAAAATGGTCCTGGCCACTCTGATGACAGTAATTTGGCTTTTAGGCTAGACATCTCCCTGAGTCTCTTTATCGATTAATTTGGCAAATGGACAGAATTCCAGGGAAGGACTCTTCCTTTGGTGTGGAAAGTTGTGCAGATGGTCACCATGCAATGAGAACTGGCCAGAGAATCTGACTGCAACTTACTACTTAGTGATCTTGAGAAATTCATTTACCTTCTCTGTGTGCCAGTTCTTCATCTATTTAAAAATAAATGATCTCAGACTTGGTCACCTACAGGGTTGTGAGGATCTGCTGAGACAACGGGGGTGTGAGTCATTGTCTGAACGGGAGGATCCTAGCAACAAAAGATCCAATCTGATAAAACAGTACCTTGCTTCCTAGAGTGTTTAATGCCATCTGCACACAGGTCTCCTGGGATTCTTCAACCACCTTGTGTCAAGGATTTTCTCAAGGCCATGCGGCTGCAAAGTGCGACAGGTGTCCAGACCCCGAGGGTAGTTGTTCTGTTGCACACTCACCATGGAAAGACTGTTTCTGATTCCAGGACGGGATGGGGTGGGGGGCAGAGGTGCTCCACTCCCATCTTAGCCACTGCAATTTGGTCCCGCCGTGTCCAAGCCACTCCCCCACTGATCATTCCGGGGGCAGATGGCGTCAGGGCATTTAATTTCTGACCAGAAAAGGTTCTGTCAGTGGGAGGAGGCTTCTGAGAGATGACGTGCCTCTGATGGGGGTCTGCCTTGATTACTTCTTCTCCTTTTTGGTGCTGGGTAATTTTGGCCTGAAGGAAGAGAGAAGAGTGGCCAGTTGTCACAGTGGCACTGAGGTAACTAGCACTGTACTCTCTGCTGGGTGGCTGCTGTCCTCCACTTTAAGTGTGGCAATGGCCAAAACCGAAACCCTTTTACCCCCCGGTTTCTTATTCTCATCTTCCTCTCCAAGAACTTGTAACTCTGAAGCAACGCATTGCTTTTCTGCACAAAGAGCTCCCAAGTTTCTGGCTTGTCTTCTGGGCACCAGCACTGGCAAATGATACTCGGGCAGCTCCAAGCCCCCGTTGGACTTGCAGCAGGTCTGAGATGGTAGGATGGCTGGTGAGAAGCCAGGACTGCCATTCATAGAGCCTACTGTCTATAACCTTGACCTTCCAGTAGCTCTTTGGCACTGATTCCATAACACCCCTAGGGATTCTCCTATAGCCCTAACTTACTATCAGTCCCACTCTGATGCTTGTACAGAAGTGAATTAGGCTACATCAGATTTTGACAGTCTCAAATCCTTTCCATCCTTATTGCAATATCTGGCCATGCAGAAGAATAGCTCTTCTTTCCTGTCTTATACATTATACTCTGAAGGACTGGAGTATTAGTGTGCTATGTTGCTTCAGTCAAGTCTGACTCTTTGTGATCCTATGGACTGTAGCCCGCCAGGCTCCTCTGTCTATGGGATTTCTTCAGGCATGAATACTGGAGTGGGTTACCTTGCCCTCCTCCATGGGATCTTCCCAACCCAGGGATCGAACCCATGTCTCTTATATCTCCTGCATGGCAGGCCAGTGCTTTACCCACCTAGCGCCACCTGGGAAGCCCCTGGAATATAGGGCAGCCAGCAACAAAAGATCATCTGGGACACTTCCCCCAACAATCGCATTCTACTGGGAGGTGGGTCAGGGGCTCCAATTTCTTAAAAGCGTCTGTTTTGATGGAGGTGGACAACAACCCATAGAGAAATCCTTCCCTCACTAGCCTGACTGTAAGCCTCTTGAGAAGCTCAGCTTCTCAGTTCTGTATGCCAAGGGGTGTCAGGATGTGGAGCTAGTTTTCTCCCCAGTCTCCCATCGTATACTTGGACAAAGCAACTTCTTCTGGACTGAAGAAGAGGACTTCCGGCTCATGCCTACCCTGGGACAGGACACAGCTGCATGGCAGAGATCGCATGTCTTGATTGAGTAAAGATGCTAGATGAAGCTAAAGACAAATACAGAGAAAAATACATCAGCACTAATGGCACAGGCACTCATTGGAAAGTCATTCCAGGACAGCCTCCAGGGAAGGAGTCAGGAAAGGGAAGGGGAAGCAGTGGTGCTCCAGGGATACTTAGGAGCCTCATTTCTGGGCTGCAATATATTTATTTTTTCTCTTAGGAGACATTTCATTTGGATGCAGAGATCATGATGCCAACCTCATAGATCCAAGGAAGTAAAATAAGGAGATTAATCTGCCAAATGAGCACTAGAATCACAAGACTCTAGGGCTGTTTGGATTTTACAGATCATGGCAATGTTCTGTAGCTGCCTCCCTCATTAAGCAACAAGAGGACATAAACGAACAAGCAGGTAGGGCAAGCTGGCATCTCATGCTTTCGGGAAGCAGAGAAGCAGTATCTCCCGACCTGAAAACAAATGCTGACAACTGGGATAGAAAGGAAAGGTTGGTTGGGAGAGACCATGTAGACCACAGAGGCAGGTTTAGTGCTTGGGGGTGGAACTGACTCCTTGAGGCTGAAGATGGGGAAGAAAAAAGGATATAACAAGGACCCCAACATGTGGTGCTAGAGCCAGAGAGTTTATTACAGGGATAAGAAGATCAGTAGCAGGAGCCTCTGGAAAGTAGAAGGTGTGGGGCAGAGGTCCTGTTTTAGTCAGCAGGTACTCTCAGTGGGAGGAAAAGGTTCCCATTGGGACGTTACGATCGTCTCGTAATAAAGATCACACACCACGCCTGGAAATAGTTGAGAGCCAGGAGAGAGACAGAGAAGCTTAAGGCATTCCCCTTCAAAGATCTATACTAGGAGCCATCATCAGGAAGATATAATTATTCAAATGACAGCTGTGCATGGAGCCCTGGAAGGGCGGTCAGGAGACCTGGTTCTCACCCCCATCCCTTGTAAGTGGCAGTCACTTCACATTCTTGGGGTCTTGGTCTCTTCCTGGTCAGTAAGGAGACTTGGCTGAGTTGGCCTTCCCGTCACCCTCTAACTGAGCAGTGGACTTTTGATATTAGTGGACTTCCACTTCCAACTCACAGTTTTGGATTGGACTTCCTGTCACATCCCGAGGTTGAGGCCTCAACCACTCAATACCTCTGCACAAGGTGAATCTTAGGACGGCGTTGTCTCCTGGGGAAGGATGAAGGGGCACGGTACAGCCATGCCCAACAAAGTCTGTGTAAGTCAGCAAGAAAGCCCCTGTTCACCATTCTTCAGATTATAGGATGTGAGTGATAGAACACTACCTACACCCACACCTCTGCAACTGAGATCAGCAGCGTGAGGCTGAGACAGGGAAGCAAGATGGTCCAGGACTCTCCAGGCTGAGAACCCAAGTGGCCTGACCCTTAGCTCAAGGTGCTCTGCTGCCCTCTTCAGACATCAGAAAAGATTTGGGCATTTGCTTCCTGGGACCTCAGCAGGAGGAAGGGAGCCAAAGGCTGGAAGCTCTGTGGCCACCCCTAAGGGACACGTTCTGGCTCTTCTGAGTGAGCAGCATTTGCCCTTCATGCCTGCCCCCCTCCCTCTCCTTTTCCTCTGACTGCTCCTCTACTCCCCTACCTCCACTGGCATCCCAAATAAGCCCTTGCACCCCCAGGCACATTCTGCCCCACATCCTAAATAGATTGCTGATTTCCGTCTGCTGATATGACACTTCCGTCTGCTGAGACAAGGATGATGAGCAATGTTCACTGACCCTTGGGGTGACTGCAGCAGGAGAGGTAGGTGATGTGTTTTGGACTAAGGTGAGGACATTCTCAGAGGGGCAGGATACTCTACACCAGCCAGCCTTGCTTCCCTTACCATTCGGGGGGTCAGCCAGAAATGGACTGAGGTCTCAAGGATCCTTGTTTGCACTCCAGGAAGCAGGTGGGGTGCTTGTTTGTGGGGGATGGAATAGGGGCAGGGGTGGGTATCTGGGGAAGTGGACATGAGAATGGGGTGGGTTTGAGCTGAAATGGCAGAACACTCAGCTCCTGCTGTCTCAGGACAGTTAGCTGCTGCTTTTAAGTTTCTTGTCCTGTCTCCATGTTTTGTCCTGCTGCTGGTACTATTTACAGACCCATTATCTTTGTTCCCCGAAATTTCTACTGCAGAGACATCCACTCCTCCCTCTCTGTAAAATTCCCTTTTTTGCTCAAGTGCTGATCTCACAGCAGGTATCTGGGAAGGGGCAGTTTCTTAACTGCTCTGTATTAAGAAAACATACATATGTATATATTTATTGATAATATATGTTAATAATAACTGTATAAGCCTCTCATAATCACACTACCCACGGATAATTCCATTGATCCTTTATTTCTAAGTTCTTTTCTGTGTTTCATAAAAATTACATACATATATATCTATATATATTTACCATGCTAAAATCATACTCTCCTTCCACTTACTAATTTTCTCACTTAACGCTATAAAACAGATGTGGTTCCCTGGTGGCTCAGACGGTAAAAGATCTGCCAGCAATGTGGGAGGCCCAGGTTTGATTCCTGGGTCAGGAAGATCCCTAGGAGGGCATGGCAGTCCACTGGAGTATTCTTTCGTAGAGAATCCATGGACAGAGGAGCCAGATGGGCTACAGTCCACAGGGTCACAAAGAGTCAGACACAACTGAGTGACTAAAACTTTTGCTCTTTCAAACAGTAGGGTTGGATGGAGATAGTTGGAGCAGGAACCTTCATCCATGGTAGTGAAGTAGCTCGCCACCTCCATTACTGACCACAGAGTCTGAGACCTATGTCCCCAGAGGCACCCTGGGAGGTACTGTGGGGGAGAAGTGTGTGGGTGGGGTACCCTTCTGCTAGCACTGAGAGCCACAAATAAAATAAGGTGTTTACGCTTCTCTGAGGGCCAAGTTAATAAGATGGCCACCCCCCTGCAAATGCCCTCTGTGAAATCTTACAGCTGGTCCTTCTGGGCTTTGCTCTCCCTTCATGAGAATTGTCTGCTAGAAAATGGGGCTGCGGGTCACGGTGAAGCTTACCTCCACTCCAAGGAGGGTACTTGTACAGAGGTTTGGGAGAAATTATTATGTCCTTGAACTTCTTTCCCCTGTACTGGAAGTAAGAGTGGATTGCCTTCCAGGCACAAAACCTGTGAGAAAAGTGGCTTCGGGTCACAGAGAGAAAACCACCCACTGAAAGGGCTGGCCCACTGAGCACAGAGGAAGTGGATGGGGACCAGTCCTCACAGAGAAGGGGCGGTGTCCTACAGAGAGGAGGAGAGTCCCGGGCCTCCCTCCGAGTGCTGCCTGTCAGAGGCCCTTTTTCTGAGGCCGCCTCTTTGTCCAAGACCGGCTCTAGTGAATGCCTGGCCTGGGCAGGATGTTAGGACTTCCTTCTGGAATCACCAGTAAATGGAGTCTGTAAAGAATGTGCAGCACTGAGGCCTGGGTGGTGCTAACTGCTGGGATGCTAACTTCAGCTTTGACGTGGGGGTGAAATCACTATCTATAACCCTAACTGGAACAGTCAGAGTGTCTGACTGGCCTCCTCCAGAGGCCTGATTCTTAGTTTCCAACCTATCCCTTAACTGGGGGCTGTGATCCCCTCAGTTCATTCCCCAGAGCCCTTTCCCTGGAATAGACTCTGGTTCCTTATGCAGACTCACTGAAACCTGGGAACTCTTGTTCCCTAGAAACTCTGGAACACTCCCCACCCCTTCCTCCCTGGGCTCTAACCCTTTGCTCTCCGTCAGCCTGCCCTTGGATGGTGACCTCTTAGAGGTCAGTCTTGGTGTCCTGACTGCCACCCTTCCTCCTCCTCCCTGAAGGGTACCCTATGCATTCACAGTTGGTTTTTCCCATTCCACTTACCAAACTGGGTGTCCCTCTCATCATGAACCACCCACTATGCCACAAATGCATTCTTTTTGGTGCTTAAAAGACCAAGAGACCTGGTTTCTAGTCCTGGTTTTACTATTTACCAAGTGATCCTGGGTGAGTCCCTTAATCACTCTGAACCTCAGTTTCCTTATCTATAAAATAGTGACAGTAAGACTTTGCCCCACCCACCTCACAGTGTTGATGAGAGGCTGTCTGAGATAATATGCATGAACACAGTTTGCACAACATGAAACTCTTTCTAAGTCTATAGGAAAGGAAGTAAAGAACCGGCTCCATGAGGATTAGGGATTCAAAACCTGCCTGAATCACCTCTATACTTCCTCAACAGGTCTGAGGAAGAGCTGAGCACTGACTCCAACCAGGAACAACATGTATTTCTCAGGGGCTTCTAAACGTCCAGAAATTTTCAGGATGAGTTTCCATTGAATCGTTGTTTGGAGAACTAGAATAAAGTCTAGATTTAAGTGCTAGATAAAAATTGGTGTTCCAAAGGCTAACCTGGCGGCTTCCCTGTTGGTCTAATGGTTAAGACTCCGTGCTTTCACTGCAAGGGGCACAGGTTCAATCCCTAGTTGGGGAACTAAGATTCTGCATGCCACATGGTGTGGTCACACACACAAAATAATAATAATAATAATAATAAATAAGACAAAAGGCTAAACTGATTATCTTGATCTTAGATTTTTGTATTTTTTTAATTCTACATGAAATAATTTATTATCTTGGTGATTTTAAAGTAAAGGCTGATGATGGGTAAACAACCTGTGGTTTAGTCTCTGAGTCATGTCTGACTCTTATGACCCCATGGACTGTGTAGCCTGCCAGGCTCCTCTGTCCATGGGATTCTCCAGGCAAGAATACTGGAGTGGAGCCATTCCCTTCTCCAGGGGATCTTCCTGACCCAGGGATTGAATCCAGGTCTCCTGCATTGCAGGCAGACTCTTTACTGACTAAGCTATGAGGGAAATGTAAACAACTTTTACACTTCTATTTTAATAAACAACATTTTGTGTGTGTGTGTGTAGGAGAGGGGAAGCCTTAAGAGTCAGAATCACATAATAGTCTAAATGTCCAAATCAGCCTGGTCTGGGAACATTTCAGCCAGCTGTCCTCTGGTCACTATCCCCTAGGGTACTGCCAGTCACTATGTCGATGACATGAGCTGGAGCTGGAGCGGACCACAGGAGTCAATAACTGGCTGGGAAGACTGTGAGGACCTGGGCTAGTCTCTCAGCCCAAACCATGACAAGTAGGTTCTGAAACCAGTAGGCCTCATGTTGTATCTGTCATGCATCTATTTGGTTAGTTTAATGTTTGTATTTTGACCTTCACAGATTCCTCACCATGTTTTCATTTTGAGTTAATGGCCACATTTGCTACTTTAATCTTAAGAGTTTTGGCATGCAAATCTGATTGTCTATCTCCTTTGAAAATGGAAATATCTAATAGCCATGCCCCTAGTGATAATTGTGGGATTTGAGCCTAACAGAGCAAAGGTTTTCTGGTTACTGCCTCCATGAGGCTCCTTAAGCACAAATACAATTGTGTTAGTCTTGACAGAATTTCCCCTCTAGTAGTTGCAGTCTACTCTTATCCTTGAGGCTTTCCCAGTTGGGGATAATGGTAAAGAACCTGCCTGCCAATGCAGGAGATGTAAGAGACACAGGTTCGATCCCTGGGTTGGGAAGATCTCCTGGAGGAGGAAATGTCAACCTACTCCAGTATTCTTGCTGGAGAACTCCCATGGACAGAGGAGCCTGGTGGGCTGCAGTCCATGGGGTGGCAGCGTCAGACATGACTAAAGTGAGCACACACGTACCCTCATCTTTAGGTGAGGGGCCTAAACCTAAGAAAACCTAAAACCTCTTCCAAGAAAGCCCAGAAGAGAGGGGGAACCAGTTACCCACCCCTTGCGTGGCCTTCCACCCTCTGATTTAGGGTTCAGTGTGAAGGATAGAGTAGGTGAGCAGGATAAGGATATACCACTGAAACTGCAACAGAGAGCTAGAGGAAGACAGAAAGGTCTCTCAAAAGTCAAATGTGTTTTCTGACCTCATAGTCCTCAGATGAAGGGAGACAGTTACCTTTTCCAGAAGTACATAATGACGGGGAAGAGAGACATGATAGCCCCGTGGAAGATGGTCCGATCTAGGTGGCCGTCTGAAATGGCAGTAAGGATGGCATCCTTCTGGGCATCAGAGATGTTCACCTACCCGCAGAGTGGGAGCCTGTCACTGGCAGAGGTTCCAGGGAAGGCAGGAAACCTCTTTTGGACCTCAGGACTTCAAGACCATTCCCTCCCCAAAGGCAGAAGTTTCTAATGGGACTGCTAGGTAAAGGTCATCTGGCTGACCCAGACTTAGGAGGTGCCTTATGAAAGCTTGCAGGATTCTTGTAGGGGGAAATGCTTCTTGGCAAAAGGGCAGAGAGGAGTGGGGGTCCTCCTTACTCTCAGCCTTGGAGGGGCATCTGCATGCAGGTACAGCTTTAGGATGATACTAATTTTGGACTTCATTAGGATCACATCATTTTCATTGTATGCCCGGTTGACTTGTAGCACATGAGCTGAACTCACCAAATCATTAAATCTAAAAAGAAGTAGTAAAGAGGAAATCGGCAAGGAGAAAATGCAAGATTAAACAGTGTTTCTGGCCCAGATCTATTTCTGTCCTAAAAACATAAGAGCTAGTCCTGGGCCAGGTCATTCATTCAATCATAATTCATCCATTGGCAAATGCTGAGCACCTACCACATGTCACAGGTTATGCCAAGTGCTTCTTCAAGTATATTTCTTCACTGAAAACTCCCTTATTTATCCCATCCTTCCTTCTTTACCCATCCTGGACCTTTCATCAGTTTTGCCTGCAACTGTTTCAAAGACTAAGTGTTATCTTGCTCTTTTTTCCCCTCCTGTGCTGACTCTCTCACAATTACCACCACTCTCTGAAGCAACATATTCCTTTCTTTAAACTTTTTTTATTATAGTAAAATATGCAGGATATAAGATTTCCAGTTTAATCATTTTTAAGTGTAGAGGTCAGTGACATTAAGTACATCCATATAAACTGTGATGTCATCACCATCCTCTGACTCCAGAACTTTTTTCATCTTCCCAAACTAAAACTCCATACACAATAAACACTAACTCCCATTTCGCCTTTCCTTCAGCCCCTGGCAGCAACTACTTTTTGTCTTCTAGCAGCATATTCTTTTACTAACCAAAATATCTGTCAGTTATACCTTATCTTAAGTACACAGAATACTTCTCTCAGGCCATTTTAAATCTTAACCATTTAAAATCTTCCTAAGAGTAGAGTACCACGGGCCTCCCATTATAGCCTATTCTACATGTCTGTTCATATACTCGATTGGCGGATAGTACTCTGTTCAGGTGCGGTTCCAGGAGCAGGGGTTCAGCAGTGAACACAGTAAACAATATCCTGCTTTCCAGGAGCTGATAATCAGTGAGAGGAAGAAGACACATTTAAGCAAACAGATGAATAATTCAATATGCAGTAGAGTGCTGAGGAGACAACTAAAGGGGATGAGTGCTAGGAAAGGGGGTAGGCACCAAGACTTGCACAGTGAAAAAGAAAAAGACAGTCAGCTGAAGATCGGAGGGCAGGGGCTTCTTCCCGCCAAGAAGACAGGAGGGCAAAGGCTCTGAGGCAGGCACCGTCTTGGGGGCAGGGGGCACCGGTAGGACAGAGCAGAGATCCTCCTTGCTAGAGCATGGGGAAAGTGGCAGGTAGCGCGAGGTAAGCTCTGAGATACAGGCAGGCTCTGTTCATCAAGGCCCTTTAGGCAGTGAGGGGATGTCTGGACTTCATCCCAGCAGGAATGGGAAGCTGCTGGCAAGCTTTAAACAGAAGAGTGATATAATCGGTCTACACTGAGAAAAGGCTGCTCTGGCTGCTGTGTGGACAAGTTTGTAGAGGGCAAGCGAGAAAGCAGAGATGACGGTGGCAGGACTTGGAGCACCAGGGAGGGCTGTTCATGCTGGTATTATTTTTCTGCCCCCCACTCGTCTCCCCCTTGAACACTTGAAAAAAAAAATATCTCACTAACTGCTACTCATTCTTCAAAGTTCAGGTGACCTGTCTCCCAAGAAACCACTCCTAAGCATTCAGTTGTCTAAATGTACTTCCTGTGCTGAGGTTGACAACTATCATCCTACTTCTTAACTTCCATTTGTGTTTTTTGTCTGCCATCCCATTAGTCGGTGGGGTCTTGGAGAACAGAGAACATGCCTTAGCAGGTTTTTTTTATATTTGCAATGCTAAATTCAGTGCTTAAGAAATAATAAACAATCAATAAATATGTGGAATTGAGCCAGACCCTTCCTTGGGATACCAGTGGAAGATCTCTTAACCAAACACCGCTAAGTGGTGTGCTGAGTTATCAGGTAGGTGCCCTGCATGTCTAAAGAACACACTGCCTGGCACCGATGGCAGACTCACCATATACACTGCTGGGACCTTTCCAGGAACTCGCTCACTTTTCTGTAACTAACTGAGGCAAATAGTTACAGAGAGTTATTCATATCTCTAAGCAAATGTTTTTTCCTGTTGTTACTTTAATTTGTAATTTATGAAAATTGACAAACTATGAACATGAAAAAAGGAATTTGTTGTTTTTGTGAAAACAAATTTGAACGCTTTGGGATGTTCCAATAAAGGCAAGTTTCTTTTTAAAAAATTGCTATTGGGACTTCCCTGAGGCCTAGTGGCTAAGACTCCCCACTTCCAGTGCAGTGGATGAGGGTTCAATCCCTGGTGGTAAGATCCCACATGATAACATAAAATTTAAAAACTGTATTAAAAAATGGTTAATGAGATCAGCCAGACTCCAATTTTTAAAAATTAAAAATGACTATTGAGTTAGATAGGTGTGGTAAGGCAATTTTAAATGTTGAAAAAACAAGTATAAAAATCTAGAAGGATTAAACTGCTTTGCAGTAACTTAGTTTCTCCCTCCACTGCGGAAGAGAAAAATTAGAAATAGCAGATCGTATTTTGGGTTGGTTTACACAAGAGAAATATGTATACCTCTACTTAGTGGAATGACTTTGGTTTTACTTCAAGTTTTACAGGGAAATGTACATGAATATATTTTAACTTAAAAATTTATCTGCTTAATGTCATACATTTACACACACACATTTTATCGTTATACTTCCTTGCTTTAAAGAAAGAACTATTGGTCCAGTTATGCAACATAAGAGGATATCTATCATATTAACAAATAATGGAAAAAAGTGTTCCACTTCCTGGGTATAAATAAGTGCATTTCAACACTGGAAACAGCAGAATATGGAGAAGCTTTTAGGATAGAGAGGAAAGAATGGTGGGCATGGATACAGGGACCTTACGCAGTTAAGATTTTCAGGTGGAGACTGCTGCCTGGCAGAGCTGAAGCCCCTGTGTCACTTCCAGGCCACCGCAATCTTTGCTGGGAGGAACTAAGTGTGGAAAGCCATGAGGGGAGGGAGAGATAGGAAACTTACTTTTCCATTTCAGAAAAGAAATCTAAATCATTGATGGCATAGTTGACGGTGATAATCCTGTGACCAAAGACCCGGCGCTTCACAAGGCCGATGTCTCCGTTTTCATGTTCTGTGCTCCGGACACTGGGATGTGGCATTGGGCGTCCTGATATGTTTGGTGCTGTGGAGAAATCTGAGAGAGGGAGAGAGAGAGAGAGAGAGGAATTAACATTTATCAATGGGATCATTCATCACAATTCTATAAAAACAGCAAGAATACTGACTAAACCTTTTATGTGTGCAAGCTGTGTGCTAAGTCGTTTCAGTCATGTCTGACTCTTTGCAACCCTATAGACTGTAGCCCTCTAGGATCCTCTGTGCATGGGATTCTCCAGGCTGGAGTGGGTTGCCAGGCCCTCCTCCAGGGGATCTTCCCCATCCAAGGATCAAACCCATGTCTCTTACATTTCCTGCATTGGCACGCGGGTTCTTTACCACTGATGCCACCTGGGAAGCCCTTACCCTTTTATAGCACTTACTATTGCCAAGAATAGTTCTAAGGGACTTTCCATGTATTAACTCATTTAATTCTCACAACAACACAATTATTATTTCCATTCTCAGATGAGGCACAAAGCCACTTATGCAGGGTCCTCCAGTTACAAAGTGGCAGATTCAGATCTAGGCAATCCGGCTCCAATATCTGTGACTCTCATTTTCTGTCTTGCCCTAAAAATGGGATGTCATAAGGGGAGATCATATGCTACAAA
This sequence comes from Antilocapra americana, assembly GCA_007570785.1. Lineage (NCBI taxonomy): Eukaryota > Metazoa > Chordata > Mammalia > Artiodactyla > Antilocapridae > Antilocapra > Antilocapra americana. The sequence goes on from ML663557.1 coordinate 9,145,462, forward strand.
TTCATTACTGAATCTCCAGCACTTGGAAAAGTGCTGGCCACACTGTGGATTCTCAAAAAGTGCACTGAATGAACAAGTGAACTAATGAATGAGGTAGTTGAATAAATCTATACAAACAACACATGGAAGTAGTTTTGTAACACATGAGAATTCAAAGTTCTTGAGACTGATCATTACCTGTCTTTTTTGGCTTCTGAAACAGAATGCACTGGGCTCACATCCTCACTAGGTGGAACTAGGCTTGCCTTCGTAGCCAGGACCTGGAGTTCTTGCTAGATCTCAGGCTAATGCAAGCATTGAAAGCAAACAGGACCCTGCAGGGCCTTTCCAGGGACAGCCACCCCCACCTCCACCCACCATGTCCCTTGCCTCTTGTCTGTAGAAAAGCTTTAGCCTCCTGGGCCTTTGCTGAGTTGCAAAGAACAAATTGAAATCAGAGAAGTGAGAAAATGCAGCAGCAACTAAGGAAAAGAGTCAAGCAAGACAAAATAACAGTAGTTATCCATAGTTTATCCAACCGAGAACCTTTGGTTCCTCTTCAAAGCTATATAGATAATAATCTGTATGAACCATATCTTGAGTTGTTTTATGGACACTAAAACCCCAATCAGGTGAAAGAAGTTAATCGCATGCTGACCACCAGCATGTAGATCCCAGACCAATTTGAACCAGAAGGTTGATGAGGTTGACTCCCAATTATCTCACCACCAACCAATCAGAAGAATGTCAATGAGCTGATCAGGTACCCTGCAACCCTCTCCCTCATCTTGCCTTTAAAAATCTTTCCCTAAAAGGCAACAGGAGTTCGGGTCTTTTGAGCATAAGCTGCCCATGCTCCTTGCCTGGCTCTGTGTTGGATGCCTTGCAAAAAATGCCTTACCTTTCTTTACCACAACTCAGTGTCAGAAGACCTGCTGTACTGCAGGTGAGTGAGTGAACCGAGGTGTGGTTCTGCAATAGCACGACATAAAGCAGTAAGCTGTGTAGCTTCTTACCTGGGTTAACCCTTGTAGCTAAAATATCAACAGGGAAGAGGAATAGAGAAGTGACCTACTTTCCTTGTTGTGTACTTCTAGGTGAAGATAATCTTCAAGTTCCTGGCGCTTATGGGGATGAGACATAAATCTGCGATAATTACAAAAGCTCCTGATAAAGCTGATCATCTTTAGCCAACCTCTCTTCTGGGGAAAGAGAAAGGAGCATCACATATTCATTAGCATAGCCTGCTGTTCACTGAGTCTACTATGCGCCAGAAACTTGACATTCATCACATGGAATCCTCACAACATCTCCTTTAAAAAGAGTAAGTTTTAGCTTCAATTTAAAAGTAAGGAAACTCAGGTCAAAAAACTTATATAACCTTCCCCAGAATAAGCCAGAATCACCCAGGCATGGTTGAGGCCACTGACAATGTTCTTTCTACCATAGTCTTCCTACAGTGAAGATTTGAGATGCCATGAATGGGAGAGGGCAGGTGAGAGCTAAAAACAGAAAGAGACAGAGGACAGAGATAAGCATGACTCACAGGAAGGGGAATAATAGCTCAAGCAGATTTTGAAATGTTGAAGAAATAAGGAAATGAGGAAATCATTCCTAAGCGTTATAAAAGAAAAATATAACTATATGTGCACACACTCATACACTCCCCCTGCCCCACCAACACACAGGGACACATTAAAAATGCATGTTACATTTCTTCACCTATTTCTTAATAGATTCCCAGTGACAATTCTCTAGTTTATTTACCCCTTAATAAACTGATATTTAGAGCCAGAAAGAATCTTGATCAACTAGTTCAATTGTCTCATTTCATAGAGAGGAAACTTCAATGTAAGCTTGCCTTTGGAGAGCCAGTGAATGAATGAATTTTAGTCACTAATCTGTGTCTGACTCTTTTATGACCCCACAGACTGTAGCCTGCCAGGCTCCTCTGTCCATAGGATTCCCAGGCAAGAATACTAGAGTGGGTTGCCATTTCCTTCTCCAGGGTACCTTCCTGGAGATCCCTCCAGGGATCAAACCCATAGTCTCCTGCAGGCGGATTCTTTAATGCTGAGCCACCTGGGAAGCCCATAGACAGTCAATGGCAAAGCATATAAACTATTGGATTTCGTGTCAGAAGTTTTGAGTCTGGAGCCTATCTTCACCTTAATTGAGTAATTTGGGTCAACTTCCTTAATGTATGTCTCAATGTCTCCATGTGTAAGATAGGAACAATAACATTCAGGGTTATGGTGAAGGTTAGTCATAATATATGTATATCATTATGTGCAGTGCTTGGCACAAAGCAGGGACCAAATACAGGCTGAATCCTTTTTACAGCTTCTTAACTAACAGCAACTGAAAGACCTGAAATTAAAACTCAGCGTCCTGGTGTTGGATGCAGTATTCTTTTCACTCTCCCAAATAATCATTCATGGTACCCTGACATAGAAATAAAGAGGAGAAAGAAGGGAGCAGCATGTTATCATACCTGGGGTTCTGCATCAGTGGGCATAGGCATTATTTTTTTACTATTCTAATATAATTATTTTTATTTCACCCAGTGGGTATATAATTTGATATAGTTGTGATTATAATACATATATGATTTGGAGTTCTGTTGGGTTAAAAAATTTCTTTGTCACATCTTTTTTAAAAAAATTGAATGAAAATTTCTTTAAACTGTACAATTTTCAATTCACACATATAATTTCATATAGTCCCATAATAACTCTTCCTGACCCTTATCTTGTCCCTCCCCATTTCTCTCTCCTCATTAGTAACCATAATTTCTTCCCTATATCTGTGAGTGGCATAGGCATTCTTTTCAGAGATTCTTTGGCATGATCTTTAGCGTCAGATAGAGTTGCATGCAAATCTTTCTGATGACCAGTTGTACAACATGCTGATCAAGTGATTATTTAAAAAGAGTATGTACTTTTTTTTCTCAAACCCTATGAAGAGACTTTCCTGAATCATATTCCTGTCTCCTCTTTCTTTCCTTCTGTCCTTCCATGGGAGAAAGAATGAGTTTGATAATTGATGAGCTTGGAAGCAGGAAAAGGGCAGGCTTTGTTCTTTAGCCTCCTGAGTTCTCTCTGGGAGCTGCTAGTCTGCAGACACCTGTGTTCAGGCCTGCCTTTTGTCATACAGTAGGGAGCTCACCCAAGCTAAGTGGGGGCCTCCATGTTCCTCTTTGTTAGTGACTGGGTAAGGGTAAGTAAGGGTACAGAGAGGATTATTAAACCCACTTGACTTCACAGCCAATCCATGTCCTCCAAATCAGCTTTCAGGAGTTAAAAACAAACAAACAAACTGACATTTTGATCTCCATATGATCAACTTCTGTGCCTGTCATTCAACTGGTTCTAATCACAAATAGTGAAGACAGGGGTTTCTTGAAATTCCCTCTGTAACAGTTGCTCTGAGCCTCAAATTCTTCTGTTGTAAATGGGGATTTGAAAACCTATCCCAAAGAGTAGCTGCTTTTGTGAATAAATAAGCTAACAGTGAAATTCTTATGTGTGGTCGGCAATGCCTAGGCAGTTGTTTCCGGGTCCCCAGTCTTGTCTTTGCTATCTTCCTCACTGACCTGGGATTCCTGCAGGTAAACTGCTGTCTTTGAGGGCTTCTTGGGTGAAGCTAGTGGTATTTCAATTTCCTTCTCCAAAGGAGGAGGTGGAAACAGCTCTTGGTAATCTTTAAACCTGCCAGCAGGAGACCAGGAATATTAAAGAAGGCAAAAACATGGTATATAAAAGATAACAGTCCAGGCAAACCTCTCTCAGCTTTTGGAGGAAGGGGGATTTGGTGAATGGTAAGATATTCAAAAATACTCCTCTAACCATTCCAATCCCTTGCTCACGTCAGTCTGCTCTTCCTGATCAATATCATAGTGTTCCTTGCTCAGGCAGATGAACAGAAATGTGTGTGTGTGGCTATGTGTGTGCAGGTAGGCAGGTAAGAGGGTTCAGGGCAAGTTCAGCTTTTCTTTTGTCGGCACTCTCTGGCAGTGAACTGTGAGAGTAGACTAATGTGACTTTGAGAAGTCAATGAGCAGCTTCAGAGAATCACTGCCTTCACCCAGCAACACTCACCACTTTTCTTCCAGAGATTTCATGACAAAGCCCTGGAGCATTAATAACGTTGTTGTGCTGATATGATGCATGAGAGAGACTTCCTTGATAATAGGGGCATTACACTGCAGCATTTGTTCTAAAAAATGCAAGAGAGAAGAAAAGTCATCATTTTCTTATGTACCATTTCTGTGGTGGCTAGGATTTTTTTCATCCGAGAGCCTTATGGTTCCTTGTTCTCAATCTGGCCAGATTCATCTCTCCACAATTTGGCTGAAAATCTCAAAAGTACATTTGGAATGCTATGTGTACACATATTTGTAGAGCGAAAACTTCCTGGTTTAGTCCATTCCAAATTTCAAAGATAAGTGCTTAAGGGGAAGGCAATGTTTAAAGGACTCCATTTCTGCAGCTAGTTTGAAGTTTTCAGTTAAGGAAGAAAATAGAGGAATAAAGGATTAAAGTTAAGTGGCTGAGGCAGATGGGAAATCCAAGATTACCAATAAATATTCTAAGGGCAATATGATTCTCCAGGTGTTCAAAGACCACTGTGTTCACTAAACAGATTTAAAAGCTTATTAAGGACAGGATCTGCATGTTCTTCTTTTTCTTCCAGCTCATTCAAAATGATGCACAAAACTTAATATCCTGAGACTCAACAAATAAATATTAATTACAAGTAAAGACCTGCCCATTTTACTGCTTTTTCTGCTTTCATAATTTATAACCTTATCTTGGTTTAACACAAGCAAAACACACACACAAGCCTATCTGTTCATCGGTGCCAAAACAGGAGGCTTCTTCATTGCTTTGCAAGATTTGTTTACCTCCAGGATGGGGTCATGCTCACCCCCTTTTGCTTTCCTCCAGCATTATAGGTTAATACTTTACTTGCAGTTTCTGCTTGTGGACAAGATGAATTTACCTGGATCAGATTTACCCTCCTGCCTTAGGCAGGAAAATAAGACAAAACTTATGCAACAAAGATTTTCAGGGAGACAGTTCTCCTTCTCAGCACCTTTCAGTACGTTTTACATCCCATGGATGGTGGACACTCTAGCTTTGCATCTTGCTACACAGGATTTTGGATCTAACTTCAGTCTACTTGACGTGAAGGATCAAATGACTGGAGCTGGAATTCAAGTTTCACTAACTGGACAAGTTAGTTAACTTCTCTGTGTTTTACTTTCCTCATTAGAAAAATGGAGTTATTTATCCCTACCTTCTAAATTATTTATACCTATCTCTTTTTTTTAAGATTAAACACTTTAATCAACTATAATAAACCAATAATCATATATTATATAAAAATTCTGATTCATGCATCAGATTACATAAATTACACAACTGTCACATTATGTAATGCTTACGTACTTTTGAGTTTGTACCTGCAAAAATGTATACAAGTTACTAGAGCATTTTCCTTAGTAATTGTAATACTCCTCAGTTATAAATAATGCTTGTATCTTTCAAATACCTGCTAAATATATACATTTCTAGATCTGCAGCATTGTTTTTGTACCGCAAAATACAAGCCACCTAGAAGACTTAAGATAATAAGCCCAACGTATCATTTGTTACAGACTTCAGTTCCATTGTAAGAGTGGATTTTGTGACATGGAAAATAAATGAAATAAAATGTCAACTCTAGTTTAATGCTTGAAGAGCTTCTACACTTCTTATTAAATACATCAGAAAACCCTTCGTATGCAGATTAATTAGTTAAGGTGCTACCTATTGCATATTAAATACTCCCAATGAGTGCATCTGGGTTATTAAAGTTATAAATCTGTGAAAATGGGGGCTTTCGGTGTGGCTGACAGACCCTTCCATCTACAATCATGAGCCAGCAGCACTGCGATCCTTTTTGTTTTACTTCAAAGAGATCGAGGAAATGAGCATGCTTCGTATTTCTTTTACACAAACGAGTGACACCAACCGTATCTATAAGACATATGAGCACACAGACATCAGAAAGTTTCACCTTGTTTTGCAAATCCAGGGTAGGCTGCTTTTTCTAAAAAGCTACAGAGGAAAATAAAAGCTCTAGTGTAACGATTAACAGATATATTAAAGGCAGCAAATTTTTTCTTTTTTTTTTTCTTGAGATCTCTTTGCTTAAGACTAATAAGCACTCTTACAAGGGTGGAGGAGTTGGTGAAGGATGAGAAGAAAGCAAGTCTGTCACTAACGAGCTGAGTTTTACTCTAGGTTTCCATCCATGAAACCCCTTTAAATATGGGGCAACATTTTCACAGCTGGAAAATTACAACAAAATTTTCATTTGCTGTTAAAAGCAACAGACATATTTATGTATAATCTATGGATAATACAACATTCATGGGAGGATGGCAGAACTAGGCTCAATGCAGAATACAGCAGCAAAAAGCAACACTTAAAAGAGTTGTGAATGGGTGACATGTTATTTTATATACAATTCTAAGATTTACTCCCTGGTATTCAATAAAGGAACCTGAAGCCTAACTGGTAGGAGTGTATGTTCAATACTTTGAAGCTGAATCTTAGAACTTGGGAAGGGAGCTGGTTGTATAACTACACTATTTAAAAAATATTAGCAGAGACATTTTTGATTACATAACAGAAGTGTGTTATCGTAAGACAGGTTTGAGATTATCACAAACGCTGCAATTTTAAAAAAATCCTCTTTTTTGTGGAAATATTTTTGAGCATGCCTTTTTTAAGCATACCTATCTCTTAAGGATTAAATTAAATCCTACTTTCAGGGTTGAGAGGGCATAATTCACATACAAGTACAAGTGTTTTCTTTTACTTGTGGTATTATATTTTGAATTTATTATTGTATTATTATTTTAGTTTTTCTATAGCAATTTTCCTACTTATAAATAATTAAATACTAACACATGTTAAGAATTTAAATAAAACTCCTGCTTCAAGCCGGAGAAGGCAATGGCACCCCACTCCAGTACTCTTGCCTGGAAACTCCCATGGATGGAGGAGCCTGGTAGGGTAGGCTGCAGTCTAAGGGGTCGCAAAGAGTCGGATACGACTGAGCGACTTCACTTTCACTTTTCATTCTCATGCATTGGAGAAGGAAATGGCAACCCACTCCAGTGTTCTTGCCT
>ML663557.1:9152633-9172709 GCA_007570785.1 Antilocapra americana
TCATGCATTGGAGAAGGAAATGGCAACCCACTCCAGTGTTCTTGCCTGGAGAATCCCAGGGACGGCAGAGCCTAGTGGGCTGCCGTCTATGGGGTAGCACAGGGTCAGACACGACCGAAGCGGCTTAGCAGCAGCAGCACCCTGCTTCAAGCACATTATGATTTTAACCCACTATCCATTCCGTCTTATCAATATTATACTTCAGAATGGTTACATATAAAAGAACAACAATGCATGTAGTTTTTTTGGCCTATGTGTCTTTCTTTCAGTTTTATTTTTAAGAAAAAAATGATAGATTTGATTTGTTTTTTCTTCTTTGAAACACTGCATGTTATCACTTATATGTGGAATCTAAAAAATAAAAAAAAATGAATAAAACAGAACATAAACAGACTCACAGATATAAAGAATAAGCTAGTGGTTATCAGTGGGAAGAGGGGAGGGAGGTGGCACAAGATAGGATGAGGGAATGAAGAGATATGAACTATGTACAAGATAAATAAGATATAAGGATATGTTGTTAGAAAAGGAAATGACAATCCACTCCAGTAATCTTGCCTTGAAAAATCGCATGGACAGAGGAGCCTGGTGGGCTAGCGTTCATGGGGTTGCAAGAGTTGGACACGACTTTGTGACTTCACCACCACCACCACCAAGGATGCATTGTATAGCACAGGGAATATAGTCTTATATTAACTTTATATAATATACAATATTATTCAATATAATATAGTAATTTATAATAACTTTAAGTGGATTATACTCTATAAAAATACTGAATCACTATGCTCTATATCTGAGACTAATATAATGGAAATTAACTATACTTCAATTTTTAAAAATGGATTTATTATTATTCTCTGCTTTCACCATCTTCAGCTTTGTCTCAGTGTTGCCCCATGTGGCCACTGCTCTGCTCTGCTTTCTCAGGGAGAGAGCAGTCTCTTCCCCAAACCTAAGATTCTAAAGGGTAAAGGAAACAGTTTCAGGAGAGGAGAATGCATACCAGGAGAGTTTTTGCCATGGAAGAAAGTCTTGATTAGGTTTTCAAAGAGAGACTTATAAATCTTTTCATTTGTCTCAACACTGATCTTCTGTATGGCTACCAGGAACTGCAATGGGGTTTCAGCCCTCCGTTCTCTGAGGAACTCCCTGAAGAACTCCAAGTGCTGTGTGTTTAGGAGGACTTCTGTCAAGTTTCTGGAAAACAAGAAAGCATCATTTGCAGAGAGAAAGAGATGGTGACCCTGGATTCTGCTCCAATTAGGGAATGGGGAAGGGCCTCTCCCAGACTTCAGGGCTTTGAACTGTGACTGAAGAGCAGAGTGGATACATTGACTACTCTGCTTATTTCCCTGGAGATGATCTTAATGCACCTATCCTAAGCTTGGTCTAATCATTTGACAACCCCAATGGAAGAAGAGAAGGAGTCTTTTAAAGGGGGCTTTTTTTTTTTTTCAAGGAAAACTTCTTCCATTATGGATTCATTGGCAGTCATTTCAGCAAGACAGAGCATAAGTGACCAGTAGTTGTTATACATCAATATTTCTAAATTTCCATTGCCAATTTCTTCTTTCACTGTTTCTTGTGTACAGGTGTTGCCCTAATGTTTCAGCTCAGTTCTCTTGACTTTTGCCTTATGATTTTTTTCTGCTAGGTAGTTTCTACACCCTCTGTGGTTTCAGTATTCATTGATATGAGGAAGTGATTTCAACTTTCACCGTTATGGTAAAGCTGTAGCTCTAGTTTCTGTGAACCCCACTTCACAATTTCAGCTGCCCATTGAACCTTATCTTTATGTTATTTGTCATTGGTAGAACCTCTCCATACAAACTCACAAGTTGCCCAACTTGTTCTTCTCCTATTACATACTTGTCTTGTTAAGAATGATGTTAGCTATAGGTTTCTTTCTTTTTATTTATTTAATTGAAAGATTATGGCTTTACAATATTGGTTTGATTTCTGTCATCAACATGAATTAGCCATGAATTAGGCTCCTCTGGGTATGGGATTCTCCCAGTAAGAACACTGGAGTAGTTGCCATTTCCTTCTCCAGGGGATCTTACGAAACCAGGGATCAACCCGGGGTTTCCTGCAACTCCTGCCTTGACAGATTCTTTTACCATTGAGCCATGTGGGAAGCCCATGAATTAGCCACAGGTGTACATATGACCTTTTCCTCTTGAACCTCCCTCACGTTTCCCACCCTTTCCCACCCCTTCAGGTTGTTAAAGAGCCCCAGTTTGAGTTCCCTGAGTCAAACAGCAAATTTCCATTGGCTATCTATTTAATATATGGTAATGTATCTGCTTTCATGCTACTCTCTCCATTCATCTCACCCTCTCATAAATGTACTTTTTAAGAATGAGATGATTCCCTTCTAAGTCTATTGAGAATTTTTATCATAAATGGAAGCTAGATTTTATAAAATGCTTTTAATGCATCAATTGAGATACTCATGTGAAGTTTTTCCCCTTATTTTATTAACATGATGCATTGTATTAATTTAATTTCAGATGCATTATTTGCATTCCTGGAATAAATCCCACTTGGCTATGGTATATAACCCTTTTTAAATGTGGTTGAATTTGGTTTGCTAATATTTTATTGAGGATTTTCATACCTAGGTTTGAGAGGGATATTGGTCTGTAGTTTTCTTATGATAATTTTGTTTGGCTTTGGGATCAGGATAATACTTGCTGGTCTCATAAACATATTAGAAGTGTTCCTTTTTCCTCTATTTCCTCAAAGAGTTTGTAGACTATTGGTAGCATTTATTCTTTAAATATTTCATAGCTTTCTCCAGTGAAGCCATCTATCTTGACTTTTATCTGTGAGATTTTAAATTATTAGTTCAATTTCTTCTCTTGATACAGAGATTTACTCATATTTTCTACTTCTTGAGTCAGTTTCAGAAATTTGGGTACTTCTAGAAATTTCTCTATTTCATCTAGTTGTCATTGTCATACTCCTTGCATTTTCTTACAAACAGCTTTGTTTCTTTAGGGTCAGTGGTCCTCTCTTTTGGTCCAGGTTTTGGAAATCTGTGTCATCTCATTTTTTCCCTTTTGTTAGTATAGTTAATGGCTTATCAATTTTGTTGATCTTTACAAAAAACCTATTTGTGCTTGGATTTTCTCAGTTTTCTTCTCTTCATATTATTGATTTCCATTCATGTTTATTATTTACTTCCTTCTACTTCCCCTGAGTTTAGTCTGAATATATCACCCCACCACCTTTAGTATCCATTGTATTTTTTATTGAATTATGGCTGATTTATAATATTCTATTAGTTTCAGATATATAATATAGTATTCACAGTCTTGAAAATACTAAATTTTTAAATAGACTTGAAAATCTGTTAAAACACAGAATACACAGGGTGAAGGAACATAAACATTATAGTAGAAAGCTAGATTGGGGGAACTCCCAGGTGGTCTAGTGGTTAATATTCCACACTTTCATTGCCAAGGGGGCAGGTTCAATCCCTAGTCAGGGAATTAAGTTCTGACAAGCTGCATGGAGTGATCGGAAAAAAAAAAAGAGAGAGAGAGAGAAGGAAAAGAAAAGACTTTTATATTCAACTAAACTGGGAACTACATATTTCTGTAGACATAGTGAAGAGTGGTGAATAATACAAACTGGAACAGCAAAAGGAATAAATGATTGAGTTACAGGGAATAATTCCAGTTCCTTAAAAGGGATAAATGATTGAACTTCAGGGAATAATTTTAGTTCCTTGAAGAGGAGGAAGCTCCATCTAGAGAATTTAGAAGAGACAGAGGATTTACAGCCCTCAATGAACATTATCAGTAACTGAAAACATACTTCTGGAAGCTTTCTCTATGCAAAATATTCTGCCAGTGACAGTGACTAACAAATTTGTATGTGCTAATATATCTCTATCATCTATAAGAAACTTTTCAGTCAGTCATTAATAGATAATACTAAATTAAAAAATAAGTACCTGAATGAATGGCATGGATAAGAAAATTATTGTCAAGTTGAGAAGGTGGAAAACATACTTAAAAATTAATAAAAAATAGAACATGGTAAGTTCTTGTATTTTAAAGGTTTATTACTTCAGAGGAGGTGGAAGTCATAGCAGACACACAACTGGAGAACTTTATTTTGTAGGGATGGAACTTGTGCTAAGGTGAGTGGAAAGAAAGAATGGGCATTTCTGAAAGAAAAGATCACAGACTCTTTGTCTAGCATTGGGAACTTATCAGAGGCTGACTCTAAGACGGATCATAAAGGGGAGAGACAAGAAGTAATGAGCTAGTTAGGAGACTACTACAGCTGTATGCAATCCACAAAAACACAAACTAGCAAGGACATCCATACAAACATGTTTCTTGGGGTACTATTCATAGCAATGAAAAAGTAAAGATAATATACATGTCCATTAAAAATTTATAGTTAAATAAACCATGCAACATCCATAGTATGGAAGAAGGTAAATCTATTTATATTGACCTGAAAGGATACCCATGATGGTTTGTTAAGTTTTAAAAAGTTACTGTATAATATATATTGCATGGTGCAAATTTTATAAAATAAATAGTGATTTAAAGTAACAAAGTATGCTTGTGCATGTATGATAGGATTAAGGAGAGCTTATGTCCAGGAGAGCCTGGACATATTGTTGTGACCAGATCCTATGTCTTACCTGGGTCTTATCGAAGGCTTCCTCACATTAGCCCTTTTAAAGAATGACATTCTCCTTTTTGAGGGTAAAACCTTCTTTGGTTCTTTGACAATTTCTACAGTGAAATCTAAAAATAAAATTACAAAAGTGTGGAACATCATATTATAAAGAACACTGCAGACAGTAAGAAAGAACAAAGTACGAAGGACATTATCATACATTGAATGAGTGTAGAAAAACCAAAGTCGCCAATGGCCTGAGATAGCAGCTGTTACGGGGACTTTGGTTTTTCTACATGCATTCAATGTATGATAATGTCCTTCGCACTTTGTTCTTTCTTATAGACATAGAGCCCACCTTCCTCAGGAGACTGCTGAGACCTTGTCCATCATAATTCTTATTTGAACTCCAAATATCATCCCTCCCTCAACAAGCATTTGTTTTTTTTCTTTTCAACTAGACCATATTCCATATGACAGTCAGTCTCCCTTGACACATCTGTTATCCCATCCTAAACCCTTCCACTTGCCCAATGGAATGCCTATTTTGTAATCAGCAAGACTCACAGATTTTTGACCTCTTCATTAAAGGTTCCTTCCACCTTCCTGCTTTAACTGAAATATTCTCTTATCTGAGGGCACTGAAACATTCTCTTATCCACTCCAAGCCTCTCAAGTAGTATTCTATTACACAATACAGAATTTAGAATGGTTGTCTGGTTCCCTATTGTCATTAAGAAACTACTATTTCAAAAAATATATTAAAACATTATTATTGAAGAATAGTAGAGTCCAAAGATCTCAGTATCAGAAGAGCCCTCTGAGGTTAATATTGTAGAATATGTAGACTATCAAACTCATTATGTGCAGGGATGGTATATTACTCATCTTGCTCCCTAAAACTCCCCTTCATGGATCACAGTCTTGTTGTGGCAAAGGGACTTACATAACTCAATGAAGCTATGAGCCATGCTGTGCAGGGCCACCCAAAATGGATGGGTCATAGTGAAGAGTTCTGACAAAATCTGGTCCACTGGAGAAGGAAATAGTAACTGACTCCAGTATTCTTGACTGGACTAACCCATGAACAGTATAAAAAGGCAAAAAGATATGACACTGGAATATGAGCCCCCCAGGTTGGAAGGTGTCCAGTACGCTACTGAAGACGAGCAGAGGACAATTACTAATAGCTCCAGTAACAGTGAAGCAGCTGGGCCAGTGTGGAAACAATGCTCCGTTGTGGACATGTCTGGTGGTAAAAGGCCAGCGCTGTAAAGAACAATATCGCGTAGGAACCTGGAATGTTAGGTTCATGAATCAAGGTAAATAGGACATGGTCAAGCAGGAGATGGCGAGAGTGAACATCGACATGTTAGGTATTAGGGAACTAAAATGGATGGGAATGGGCAAATTTAATTCAGAAGATCATTATATCTACTACTGTGGGCAAGAATCCCTTAGAAGAAATAGAGGAGCCTTATAATCAACAAAAAAGCCTGAAATACAGTTCTTGGGTGCAGTCTCAAAAACAACACAATGATCTTGGTTCGTTTCTAAGGCAAACCATTCAACATCACAGTCATCCAAGTCTATGCTCCTACCACTGAAGCAAAAGCAGCTGAAGTTGACCAGTTCTATGAAGACCTACAAGACATTCCAGAACTAACACCAAAACAGATGTAGTTTTTATCATAAGGGACTGGAATGCAAAAGTAGGAAGTCAATAAATACGCAGAATAACAGGTAAGTTTGGCCCTGAAGTACAAAATGAAGCAGGCCAAAGGCTAAGAGAATTTTGTCAAGAAAGTAAGCTGGTCACAGCAAACATCCTTTTCCAGCAATGCAAGAGATGACTTTACACATGGACATCACCCAGTGGTCACTACAGAAATCAGATTATGTTCTTTGCAGCCAAAGATGGAGAAAACATACAGTCAGAAAACACAAGATCTGGAGCTGACAGTGGCTCATGAGTTCCTTAGTGTAAAATTCAGATTTAAATTGAAGAAAGTAGGGAAAACCAGTAGGCCATTCAGGTATGACCTAAATCCAATCCTTTGCGGTTATACAGTGGAGGTGACAAATAGACTCAAGGGATTAGATCTGATAGACAGAGTGCCTGAAGAACTATGGACAGAGGTTTTTAACACTGTATAGGAGGCAGTGACCAAAACCATCCCAAAGAAAAAGACATGCAAGAAGGCAAAATGATTGTCTGATGAGGCCTTACAAATAGCTGAAAAAAAGAAGAGAGGTAAAAGGCAAAGGAGGAAGGGAAAGATACACCCAACTGAATGCAGAGTTCCAAAGAAGAGCAAGGAGAGATAAGAAAGCCTTAAGTGAACAATGCAAAGAAATAGAGGAAAACAACAGAATGGGAAAGACTAGAAATCTCATCAAGAAAATTGGAGATACCAAGGGAACACTTCATGAAAAGATGGGCACAATAAAGGACAGAAATGGCAAGAGCTAAACAGAAGCAGGAGATATTAAGAAGAGGTAGCAAGAATGCACAGAAGAATTGTACAAAATAGGTCTAATGATCTGGATAACCATGATGGTGTGGTCAAACCTAGAGCCAGACATCCTGGAGTGTGAAGTCAGGTGGGCCCTAGGAAACATACTACAAACAAAGCTAGTGGAGGTGATGAAATTCCAGCTGAGCTAGTTCAAATCTTAAAAGATGATGCTGTTAAAGTGCTGCACTCAGCGCTATATATTAGCTACTGAATATACTGACTTTACATATAAAAACACATATAGATTATAAGTAAATGGATAGAGAAAAATATACTATGCTAACACTAATCAAATGAAAGGAAGAGGACTTCCCTGGTAGTTCAGTGGTTAAGAATCTGCTTGCCAATGCAGGAGACACAGGTTCTACCCCTGGTTGGGGAAGATTCTACATGCAACTAAGCCTATGCACCACAACCACTGAGCCCACACTCTAGAGCTCATGCTTTGCGACAAGAGAAGCCATGGCAATGAGAAGCCCACAGGCCGCAACTAGACAGTAGCCCCCACTAGCCTCAACTAGAGAAAGCCTGCGCACAGCAATGAAGACCCAGCACAGCCAAACATAATTTTTTTTAAAAAGAAGAGTATTAATTTTATACAGAATAGTCTTCAGAGAAAGGAGTGATATCAGAGATAAAAAATTATTACATAATGATAAAGGGGTCAATTCTCTAAAAAGATATAACAATTTTAACATACACGTGCCTACTGGAGTATCAAACTATGTGAACAAAACAAGAGTTCTATGTGTGACAGAACTACAAGGAGGAAAATGTAAATTCACTTTCAAAGTTGGACACTTCAACACCCCTCTATCACAGATGGAAAGATCCAGCAGGCAGAATATCAATAAGGATCTAGTTGAAATCAACAACACCATCAATCAACTAGAGCAATCAACTAGATTACAAAACACTTTCTCAAACAGCAGCAGAATACACACTTTGCTGAAGCTCACATGAAACATTTACCAATGCAGAACACATTCTGGGCCATACACATACCTTAAAAAATTTAAATGAATAGAAACCATACATCTGCTGTCAGACCACAATGCAATTAATCTAGAAATCAATTACAGAAAGATAGCTGGAAAATCTCAAAACACATGGAGATTTAAAAACATACTTCTAATAACATATGGGTCAAAGGAGAAATTTTTAAAGTATTTTAAATGAAATAAAAATGAAAGCACAACTTATATAAATTTGGGAGATGAGCAAAAAATAGCAATTAGAGGAAAATGTATAGCCTTTCATGCATATATAAAAATAGAAAAAAGATCATATAAATCAATCATCTAAGTTTCTACCTTAGGAAAGTGAAAAAAGGAGAGCAAATAAAATCCAAAGCAAGCAGAAGAGAAGAAACAATAGAACTTAGAGCAGAATTCAATGAAATTGTAAGGAAATCAATAGAGAAAAATCATTGAAGACAAAATATGGTTCTTTGAAAAGATTGATAATATTAATAAGTCTCTGGCTAGACTAAGAAAAACAGAGAGAGGACACAGATTACTTGTATCAGAAATGAAAGCAAGAATATCACTACAGATACCATAGACATAAAAAGGGTAAGAAAAGAATACTAAGAACTACTCCATGTCACAATTTGAAAATATAGATGAAATGGATCTGTTCCTTGAAAGGCACAATTTACCAGAAGTCATACAAGAAGAAATAGATGATCAGAATATATATATTTATATGTATGTTTGAAATATGAAGATCTTTGTTTTGTATCTCAAAGCCCATCAATAAACAACCACTAAGAAAGAGGCACTAAAGGACTAAGAAGATGGAGGGACTTAGCCAGTTGATATCAGCAAGTCTGATATCACAGTCCATCTGAAATCACTGTCTGTCACAGTCCATCCTAGCATTGGCACAATGAGCTCATGAACAGAGCAGGTAGGTGAAAGGGATGGAGGCTGTGTATGGACCCAGTAGCATGGGCCCCATACTCATTAAGGCTGATTTAGCTACCAATGCTGCCAAATGTTCAACTTGCCAGCAAGAGACAAACACTAAAACTCACATATTTCAACATCCTTCACAGAAAACCAGCTACCCACTTGGTGGCAATTTGATGACATTGGACCTTTTTATTCTGGAAGGGGCAGCTGTATTGGACTGGAACTGACATGTATTCCTAACTGTGACATTTCAGTTAGCATTGATATTTGGGGGCTTACAACTGTCTGATCCCCTGAAAAGGATCCCTTGTAACACTGCCTCTCATCAAGAGATATACTTACAGTAAAGGGGATTGGCAAAGGGCATACAATAGTTGGATGTACTAGCTTTATCACCTATGAGAGCTGCTGGCTTGGTAGAGTAACAAAGCCATTTTTTGAAGGTCTAGCTGTCACGCCAGCTTGGAGATGATACCTTTTGAAAAATGAGGCATCATCCTCCAGGAAAAACCGAGGACCATAATATGGTGCTGGTGGCCCCCAGTGAGTCAAATATTGAGTATGAGAATCAAGGGATGACAGTAGAAGAGATCCATTTACCATCAGTATTGGTGACTTACTTAGGGAAATTTTTAATCCCTACAACTTTAGGTTCTGTGGATCTGGACCAGCGCTGTCCAATAGAAATATAATGGGAGCCACATATATTATATAAATTGAAAATTTCTAGCAGTCAAATTTAAAAAAACTAAAAGGAAAAGAGTGAAATTAATTTTAATAATGTGCTTTATATAACCTATTGGTACCAGCTATATTTCAAGAGCTCAGTGGCCACAATGGGAGTAGTGGCTCCTGTATTGGACTGTGCCAGCTTGGAGGTCCAGGATCCCAGAGTGGGAAAGCTACTACTAGGCACACAGTAGGAGCTCAGTCACTTCAAGCTCCTTATGCCAAAAGGCTAGCAGGGAGGCAAAGGAGTCACTGCACTGGCAGGGCCAGTGGCTATAATCATCAGGGTCATCAGTTATGTAGCAGGGGCTGTGCAGAATTCACTTGGCCCTCTCGGTATTCCCTTGTCCAGTTGTGATGATAAATCAACAGGTGAGCAGCCACAGCCTGAGAAGTCATGATGGTCAAGGGCTCATGTCTCTCAGGGGTGAAAGTTCAGGCTATCTTGCCAAGTAAGTCCCCTGAGACCAGCAGAACCACTAGCAGGACCATAGAAGGACTCCGTCACGAGCAGAAAAGCAAGGAGAAAAGGAGTATTTGTTGTGATCTCCAGACAAGCCACAATAGTGTGTCAGCCTTTCTTACATAAGTTCCCTAGGAAAAGAAGCCACCAGATTCCTGGAAGAACTGTTCCAAGATGGGGCAAAATTTCCTTACAAAATGGACAATACTGAGTGCTCTGGTGCATGCCTTAGCTCATTTCTTTAGGAGCAAAGCACTCATTTTCCCAGCTGCCTGGAGTTATTCGCTGCTGCCACAGATGAGGTCCCCTCTGGAAGTGTCTTTGGCCAAAGGGCACTGCCTGACCCAAGGTTATGTCCTCCCAAAGTCAGTCACATCCTATTTGAGTCAGTGAGGAGGGACAAAAGTTTCTTGCCTCAATGAGGGACAACTCTGAAGGGCTATCTTAGCTTTAGAGCTTCCTATAGGATCTGCTGATGTTTATCATAACTACCTCACAGTTCAGCATCTACCTCTGCCCAGTTCTGCTTTCCTCACCCCCATATGGGTGTTATTCCTAAGAACATACCCCCCAACAAATCTCCTTTCACAAAACCATGACTCCAGAAATCTTGGCAGGAGACAAATCTGCATTGTTGAAAACCCCAGAGTGATAACTAGGTAAGAAGGTAGGAATTAACAATTTCACCATCATCTTCATTCATTTACAATTGCATCTAACTTTCATGATGCCCTTCTTTGGCTTTGTAGGAGAAAAGACAGACATGGTCATTCTCTGCTGATCATCCTTCTTTTGATTTATGACTCTTGAGGTTTTGAGATTTTCTCTTACCTGGTTGTCTCACATCTATCCTTGAGTTCAAACACTTACCTATATGAGGTACTTTTTCACAATATATTTTGTAGTCATCACTGATCTTCTCTATGGCCACCTTTGGATACTTATAACAAAGTTCCTCAAAGGCCATTTTCTCTATGTCTATCAAATAGGGAAAAACAAAAATGGAGTCTTGTTGTCTACTATGGTTTCAAAGATTCATGCTCTTTTTCTTTGCAAGTATTGTCTTTAAAATGCTATTATAATAGGACAATAGTGTTTTACTGGAATGTTTATATAGGAAATACAAGTTTCCTAGGCCAAATTAGGAGAAAGAATATATTGCCTCCCCTGTCCTCTAGAATGGGGGCTTTTGCCCTTCTTGAGGAGACCTGACCCATGGAAATTTTCTGCCTAAGGGTAACTGATATGACTTTGAAAGAGGCATTCAGTGTTAACATATATACCAGAAGTAATTTATCCAAATGAATATGGACCCCTTCAAACCCCATCTGGTATAGGGAGGAGCTGCAAATGCATTCAAACATTCTGCTACTGCACCAAAAAATCTGATGAAATTACCTTCAGAATTGAAACTCATCTCTCTGAGTATCATCAATAGTTGTCAATCATTGTCCTTTGAAAGTGAATTATTTTTTTCTAGAGGTAGCAATATATCATGTCTAGTCATGCATGGTGAATTGGGAGGGAATGACTTTCTGTATTCAAAATGAGATGGGACTGTAAGGCTGAGGCAGCAAGAGAAGTTTTAATGAGGTATTCAGTTCAGTTCAGTTCAGTTCAATTCAGTCATGTCCAACTCTTTGTGACCCCATGTATTGTAGCACGCCAGGCCTCCCTGTATATCACCAACACACGGAGTTTACCCAAACTCATGTTCATCGAGTTGGTGATGCCATCCAGCCATCTCATCCTCTGTTGTCCCCTTCTCCTCCTGCCTCCAATCCTTCCAGCATCAGGGTCTTTTCGAATGAGTCAACTCTTCCCATGAGGTGGCCAAAGTATTGGAGTTTCAGCTTCAACATCAGTCCTTCCAATGAACACTCAGGACTGATCTTTAGGATGGACTGGTTGGATCTTCTTGTAGTCCAAGGGATTCTCAAGAACCTTCTCCAACACCACAGTTCAAAAGCATCAATTCTTCAGTGCTCAGCTTTCTTCACAGTCCAACTCTCACATCCATACATGACCACTGGAAAAACCATAGCCTTGACTAGATGGATCTTTGTTGGCAAAGTAATGTCTCTGCTTTTTAATATACTGTCTAGGTTGATCATAACTTTCCTTCCAAGGAGTAAGTGTCTTTTAATTTCATGGCTGCCATCACCATCTGCAGTGATTTTGGAGCCCAGAAAAATAAAGTTAGCCAGTGTTTCCACTGTTTCCCCATCTATCTGCCATGAAGTGAAGGGACCAGATGCCATGATCTTAGTTTTCTGAATGCTGAGCTTTAAGACAACTTTTTCACTCTCCTCTTTCACTTTCATCCAGAGGCTCTTTAGTTCCTCTTCACTTTCTGCCATAAGGGTGGTGTCATCTGCTTATCTAAGGTTATTGATATTTCTCCCAGCAATCTTGATTCCAGTTTGTGCTTCTTCCAGTCCAGCGTTTCTCATGATGTACTCTGCATAAAAGTTAAATAAGCAGGGTGACAATATTCAGCCTCGTCGTACTCCTTTTCCTATTTGGAACCAGTCTGTTGTTCCATGTCCAGTTCTAACTGTTGCTTCCTGACCTGTATACAGGTTTCTCAAGAGACAAGTCAGGTGGTCTGGTATTCCCATCTCTTTAAGAATTTTCCACCGTTTATAGTGATCCACACAGTCAAAGGCTTTGGCATAGTCAGTAAAGCAGAAATAGATATTTTTCTGGAACTCTCTTGCTTTTTTGGTGATCCAGCGGATGTTGGCAATTTGATCTCTGGTTCCTCTGCCTTTTCTAAAACCAGCTTGAGCATCTGTAAGTTCATGGTTCACGTATTGCTGAAGCCTGGCTTGGAGAATTTTGAGCATTACTTTACTAGCGTGTGAGATGAGTGCAATTGTGGGGTAGTTTGAGCATTCTTTGGCATTACCTTTCTTTGGGATTGGAATGAAAACTGACCTTTTCCAGTCCTGTGGCCACTGCTGAGTTTTCCAAATTTGCAGGCATATTGAGTGCAGCACTTTCACAGCATCATCTTTCAGGATTTGAAATACCTCAACTGGAATTCCATCACCTCCACTAGCTTTGTTCATAGTGATGCTTCCTAAGGCCCATTTGACTTCACATTCCAGGATGTCTGGCTCTAGGTGAATGAGCACACCATCATGATTATCTGGATCATGAAGATCTTTTTTGTACAGTTCTTCTGTGTATTGTTGCCACCTCTTCTTATTATCTTCTGCTTCTATTAGGTCCATACCATTTCTGTCCTTTATTGAGCCCATCTTTGCATGAAATGTTCCCTTGATATCACTAATTTTTTTTAAGAGATCTCTAGTCTTTCCCATTCTGTTGTCTTCCTCTATTTCTTTGCACTGATCACTGAGGAAGGCTTTCTTATCTCTCCTTGCTATTCTTTGGAACTCTGCATTAAGATGGAAATATCTTTCCTTTTCTCCTTTGCTTTTCGCTTCTCTTCTTTTCACAGCTATTTGTAAGGCCTCCTTAGACAGCCATTTTGCTTTTTTGCATTTCTTTTCCTTGCGGATGGTCTTTTATTTTTATTTTTTTGAGGATGGTCTTAATCTCTGTCTCCTGTACAATGTCATGAACCTCCGTTCATAGTTCATCAGGCACTCTGTCTATCAGATCTTGTCGGCAATCCTAAAGGAAATCAGTTCTGAATATTCATTGGAAGGATAAATATTCATTGGAAAGGTGACTATGAACTGATGCTCAAGTTGAAATCCAGTATTTTAGCCACCTGATGTGAAGAACTGACTCACTGGAAAAGACACTGATGCTGGGAAAGGTTGCAGGTGGGAGGAGAACGGATGACAGAGGATGAGGTGGTTGGATGGCATCACCGACTTGATGGACATGAGTTTGAGTAAGCTCCAGGAGTTGGTGATGGACAGAGAAGTCTGGTGTGCTGTAGTCCATGGGGTCACAGAGTCGGACACAACTGAGCAGCTTGACTGATACTGATAGGCAATGGCAGAATAGCAGCATGTGCCTACCAAGCTCATTTGTGTTATGAGCTCTGAGATTTAGGGTAAATCTTATCACCCACAGTTTCCCTGATCCTCTCCAGGGCTGTCCAGGAATTTTCCAGGTTATACTGATGAACTCTAGAAGGAATATGGGGTGTGGCCCTCTGAATGTCAGCTGTCCTTATGTCAGCATTGTCACTGTCATCATTACCGTCTCTCAGTCAGAAGAATCTGTAGTGATAAAAGCAGTGGATTATTACTGCTATCGGTTCAATTTTCTAGTCGCTCATCAATCCCTCCCTTGCTGAGAAACCTTGGGGAAGACTCTTACCTTGGCTTAGTTTCTCTACAAGAAATGAGAGTATTCTAGCTCTGATGCTCAGAGTTTATGGTATAGTCTGAGTGGAGGCATCAGCCTACCTGGGGAGTCAGGGCCCGGACTTGGACAAGTGCATGGGAGGTCCTTCATTGGGGTAGATTTGCATTTCAAGAAAGCAATGGCGAGGGTATGCTGGAGGGAGGAAGGGGGCATCTCCATGGAGGGGATTACCACTCTTCCTGACCTCTCCTGGCATTTCATGGCCATCAAGGGGAATGCCCCTTGCCCAGCATGTGTAGGGTCAAATTTATCAGTCATCCTTTCTTTCACTTTTCTCTTGATTCCTGGGAGAGGATTTGGAATGCTTGGGATTTAGAGAAGGGGAAATCCTAAGGTAAACCAGATGGCCTGTTCATGCTAGATTTTAATAACTCATGGAACTTATGTTCCAAAGGGCAAGCACCCAAAGCAACCTGCTTTGTACACAGAGTACACATAAAAGTTTTAAAAGAGATGAGGGTTACATTTTTTAGTGGAAACTAACAAGTACTACTTGTTGAGAACCTACTTGGTGTGCAAATGCTTTACCCCCTATCCTTTCAACAGTGCCATAATCCTCATTCTATAGATGAGGAAATGAGACTCAGGGAGATACAGTGGCTGGCCAAGTAAGCTCACAGAGCAAAGGAGTGGTGGAAATGAATTTTCAAAGTTTTTGATTACTAATATGTATCCATATTTTTCAAAGTGTAGGTCATGACTCAATAGAATGTCAAAAAACCGTTACTACCAGATTTTACAAGGTGAACTGGAATAATATAGAGTATGAGAGTATGTAACCTTATGTAATAAGGACAAGTGTTGCTTTGTGAAAAAATTTTAATATATATTTTTACACACACACACATATATATACAGGTGTATGTTTCCTGAAATGAAGTCAAAAGTATTTATCGTGCTATGAAGTTTGAGAAATATTGCAGTACTCTGACTGCCTCAGCATTGATAATTAAAGCAGTTTGTTCAATTTGAACAATACTGGCTACTCTTATTATTGCCAAATGTTGTGTTAGTAGCTTTCATGGATGGTCCTGGGTCATCTTCACAACAAGCCTATTATTCCCATTTTACAGTTGAAAGAAACGGGGCTTGAAGATAGGTTAATACATTGTTCAGGTTCACACAGTCACTAGCAGGGCCAGGATATAACCCAGCTCTGTGGGACAGCAGAGCCTCGTGTTCCTAACCACAGCTCTCCACTGCCTGGGTGGCTGGTGTGTTATGTTGGGGGAAATGAGAGGCTGTTAAAAATACATTCACAGAAATGTCTTAGACCTGAGTCTGGGGAGGTTTGCCACATGCTTTTCAGATGCATGAAATGGAGTAATCAGTATGACTGTGGTGATACCTCGGTGGGCATAGGTCTGGTCAAGCTTGAGTTCTCTGGTTCCCTTTCAGAGCCAGTGGGGGCCTCTGCAGTCAGTCAGTCTGCATTCAGATCTTGACTCTGCCACTTACTGTGTGACCTTGGAAATGTAACTTGTCCTCTCTGTGCCTCGGTTACCCTGCACTTACCTCACATGTTATTTGGAAGATCAAATGAGGTCCTCTTTATCACCTTTGCATTGCATAGTGCTGACACATAGTAAATACTTAATGTTAGAATACTAATATCTTACAGCTGCTTGTATGTAGGATTAAAAAAAAAAATTATGGTAACTGACCTTACCTGCCAGAAACACTGGAGACTTCCTTTCTACCCGGAGGGACCCGCCTTGCTTCAGGTCCTCAGTAGCTATCTTTTGCCATTGCATAGATTCCATTTCTTCCATGTTAGCCAAACCCTGGCTCAACTCCAGTGATTCCTCAAATCTCTTGTAAAGAAGAATGATCTCTTCTTTGCTTATAGATTCTTTTGTATGCCACTTGGTGCTGATGAACCTGCTCTGAGTCTAAGAGAAGGATATGATCGCAGACAGCATTTGCTATAGGAACTAGGCCAGAAGTAAGATTTTTACAGCTTGGTCCTTCTTTGCCTCCCTGTCACATGGACTCTGAATATTTTCAGTTTAAGAACTATTGTTCCTTTACAGATACACACACACACACACACACACACACACACACACAAACACATACCATATATACCACATATCTTCGAATCAAACTCTTTCTCTATAAGTGAGAAATTCTGTATGAATGTGACTTCTTCAAAGCCAGCTTATGCACTTGAATCTTTTTGCTTGAGAGGTTTCTCTTTAGAATGTCAGAGACCATCAACCCCAGTTGATAGAAAAATACTCAACATTTCATTAACTTTAACAGAGAGCGCTTCTGAAAGAGCAGTAACTCCCTTCTCTTCCCTCAACCTCATGATTCCTCCCCAACTCAAAGTCCCTCCTACTGTAAAAGTGAGAAACCAGTAGTCCTCTTCATCCAGGAATTCAGTATACCAGGGGCTGAGGATCTGAAATCCAAACACAACATAAGCATTATGAGGAAATGCTTGCTGCCTCTGTCCTGCTAGTATTCACATGGGAGAAGACAAGGCTGCAGATTCTGGATTCTCTAATTTGGATATATGGAATAGCAAACATTAGCCATGACCAACCAGGAAGTATTTCTTTGCCTCTCTGAATATGACAGCTCCCATCACAGCCTCTGGAGAATGCACTGGCACCCCACTCCAGTGCTCTTGCCTGGAAAATCCCATGGATGGAGGAGCCTGGTGGGCTGCAGGTCCATGGGGTCGCTAAGAGTTGGACACGACTTAGCGACTTCACTTTCACTTTTCACTTTCATGCATTGGAGAAGGAAATGGCAACCCACTCCAGTGTCCTTGTCTGGAGAATCCCAGGGACGAGGGAGCCTGGTGGGCTGCCATCTATGGGGTCACATAGAGTTGGACATGACTAAAGCAACTTAGCAGCAGCATCACAGCCTCTCTCTGAATCTCAGAGAACAGTGATTGATATTTACTTAAGAAGAGGCTTCCCTAGTAGCTCAGATGGTAAAAGGTTTGCCTATAGTGCAGGAGACCAGGGTTCAATTCCTGGGTCAGAAAGATCCCCTGGAGAAGGGAATGGCAATCCACTCCAGTATTCTTGCCTGGAGAATTCCATGGACAGAGGAGCCTGGCGGGCTACAGTCCATGGGGTTGCAAAGAGTTGGACACAACTGAGCAACTAACATGTTCACTTTCACTTTAAGAAGAGAAACATCAAAGCCTTTACTGAAGGGCAATTATTTGACATCTACATACTTATTTGTTCCTTTGGAAAGTACTATCTCATTTAATTCGTAAAAAAGTCCTGGAAACCAAGCATCTCCTTTTGGCATGTCTATTCTTACCACCTCCCACTTGAAGACCTTACCCACTTGAATACTTCATCAGATTAAAACAAACAAATAAACAACAACCAAAAAATACCACAAGTCAGTGCTTAGCTAGATTGATTTATCTGCACTTACTTTCACTCATTTATTTATTTGGTAACTATTTTCTGAGTGCCTCCCATGTGCCAGACACTGTGCACATGACTGAAAATACAGAGACCAGTAAGCTACAAGCCTGGTTCTCAAGGAGTTCACTTTCTACTCTGACTCATGCTATGATAGAGGTGAGAACAAAGTTCTTTGGGAGCAGAGAAGAGGAAATAATTAGCTAGGTTTTGAGTTCAGAAAATCCAAGAAAAGTTCATAAAGGCAAGAAGAATTAAATCACAATTTATACCTTGAAGTATAAGTAGGAGCTCACCATTCTGACATGGAGTAAAGGGCATTCAGTTAATGGGAATAGACGAAGCAAAGAGGCAGAGAAGGGAAGGAAAATGTGTGAGAACAATCAGTATTCCAGGATGGCTGAGCTGCAGCATTCTTGTAAAGAGCTCAGGGTTAGGGCAATGGCAAGGAATGAGGTAGAGAAGGCCAGTTGGGACTATATATAAGGAACTTGAATGGTTTGATTAGTAGTCTGGACATTATTTTACAGGCACTAAGTTGTTTATAATAATTTAAAAAGAGCGTAAGATTGTCTCCAGAAATTGCCCAAGTCATGTTGCCAAAGGTGAGCTTAAGAGCATGAGTTTTAATAACTTTATCAGACCTCCTAGGCTTCTGAGGAAACTAAAGCGAAGTATATTCCTGAAAGAATTCAACTCAGTGATTGAATAATAGCAATCTATAATGTAACATAGTGTTACTAATGGATAAGCTCTAAATATATATGTATCAAATATTAAAAATCAACATGCTAAATGAGTATTCCATTGATGTCTTTTTAGGTTTCAAAGATTTATGAGTGGCAACATCAGGATCATGGTATTATCTCCTCCAATTTACAACTAGTGAACACCAACAATTCAACAAATGCTTCTCTATCCAACACACCAGGATGCTCACGGGGTCCACCCATCTGTACACTAAAGGTGGGTGGACTGGCAGAAGCATCCACAATTCCAGCTCCTACTCCCATGCGCTCCCTTTCCTCCAAGCACCTGATCCAGGTGTTCCCAGACACAGAAGAGATGTCCATCATCCCAGTGTCCCAGGAAGTGATGCCAGTGACAGCAACAGTACCACCAGCAGCGAGGTACCGGACACCCCGGAAGCGTAAGCAGCAACCACGAGGACACCAGTGACAACTCCAGCAGAGGTGGTAAGAGGATGGAAAGTGCCAGTTCTCAAGCACAGCCAGAGACACTAAGGTAAGAGACAGCAAAACGTATGTTCTATCACAACCTACTAGGAAACAAAAGAAAAACCTCTAAGTACCAGCTTTTAGAACTGTTGTTGTTTAGTCGCTAAGTTATGTACAACTCTTTTGCGACCCCATGGACTGTAGCCTGCCAGACTGTAGCCTGGAGTTCTCCAGGCAAGAGTACTAGAGAGGGTTGCCATTTCTGTCTCCAGGGGATCTTCCCAATTCAGGGATCAAACCCATATCTCCTCCACTGACAGATGGATTCTTTACCTCTGAGCCACCAGGGAAGTCCTTTGACTTGTTACAATCAAGTTATAAACCTTTACCTAAATAAGAGGAATGTTTGCTATTAGTACTTCAAATGCACTGGCAGAGGAACACCTTATCAAGCACTATGAAGAACACAGTAGACTTTTGGATGGCAGCCATTCTGACTGGTGTAAAGTGGTGCCTCATTGTAGTTTTGATTTGCATTTCTCTGATAATGAGTGATGCTGAGCATCTTTTCATGTGTTTGTTAGCTATTTTTATATCTTCTTTGGAGAAATGTCTGTTAAGTTCTTTGGCCCACTTTTTAATTGGGTTGTTTATTTTTCTAGAATGGAGCTGCAGGAGTTGTTTGTATATTTTTGAGATTAATTGTTTGTCTGTTGTTTCATTGGCTATTATTTTCTCCCATTCTGAAGGCTGTCTTTTCACCTTGCTTATAGTTTCCTTTTTTGTGCAAAAGCTTTTAATTAGGTCCCATTTGTTTATTCGTGTTTTTATTTCCAATATTCTGGGAGGTGGGTCATGGAGTATCCC
>ML663557.1:9177709-9261256 GCA_007570785.1 Antilocapra americana
CAAAAGGAACGCAGATGTATAGAATAGACTCGTGGACTTTGTGGATGAGGGTAAGGGTGGGATGATATGGGAGAAGGGCATTGAAGCATGTTAATTTTCATATGTCTAATCAATCGCCAGCCCAGGATTGATGCTCGGGGCTGGTGCAGCGAGATTTCCCGGGGGGAGGGGTAGGGAAGAGGGAGGGGGGTTCCGGAGGGGAAGCATATGTAAACCCATGGTGATATCATGACAATGTATGGCAAAAACAATTAAAAAATAAAAAAAATTAAAAATTAAAAAAAAAAGAAAAGCTATAAAAAAAAAAGAACACAGTAACATGGTAGCATTAAAAGAAAATGACAGCTCTCCATAAATCAATTCTCCATTAAAGTCATGAAAGAGTACAATCTAAATGATAGAGAATTCAAAATCATTTCATGAAGAAAATCAGTGAGCTGGAAGAAAAATCAGAAAAGCAGTTCAATGAGTTTAGGAATAACATCAATGAACAGAGGAATTCTTTACCAAAGAGACTGAAACTCTAAAAAAAAAAAAAGATAGAAACAAAAATTCTGAACTGGAAGAACTCAATAAATGAGATGAAAAATGCATTAGAAAGCACTGGAGGGAGTTCCTTGGCAGAAAAGTGGTTTAGGACTCCATGCTTTCACTGCTATGAGCCCAGTACAGTCCCTGGTTGAAGAGCTAAAGTCCTAAAAGCCACATGGTATGCCTAGGAAAAAAGGAAAAAAAAAAGTACTAGAAATAGAGCAGACTATATTGAAGAGAAGATTAGCACACTCAAGATAGAAATCTAGAAATGATACAGAGAGAAGAGGAGAGAGAACTAAGAGCTTAAGAAGAAGAAAAAGGAGGGGAGGAGGAGGATGAGGAAGAACAAGGGCAAGAGTGTCTATAAGAATTATGTGATTTCATTAGGAAGGGCAACATAAAGCATATCCCAGAAGGAGAAAAGAAGGGAAAAGGAGCAGTGAGTTTATTTAAAGAAATAATACAAATCTGGGGAAGGAACTGGATATACAAGTGCACGAAGCTAAGAGAATAACTCATTATTATACCTCAACACAAAAGGACATTCTCCAAAATACATTGTATTAAAACTGTTCAAAGTTGATGACAAAGAATTTTAAAGGAAGCCAGAGGAAAAATAATGGTAACCTACACAGGAACCCCCATTAGGCAACCAGCAGATTTCTCCTATCAATTCTAATAATAAATGAAATAATATCTAAAAACCCCATGATTGTTTTTTAAAATATAACCTACTAGTTTTATTTTTCTATAGTTCTTTTCTGTTAGAATGTTAGTTTCCTTCAGAATTGAGTTTGTCCATCATTTGGTAAACTTTCTTGGACTCTCCTCAGGACAGTGTGTAAGGAGTTAGAAAGCAAACATTTTAGTCTTTGTGGGCCACAGACCAAATGGTCTGTTGCAATGATTTAACTGTGTAGTTGTAGCACATGACAGTACATAAACAAATGGGCATAGCTATGCAGAGGAACCAGAGATCAAATTGCCAACATCCGTTGGATCATTGAAAAAGCAAGAGAATTCAAAAAAAATATCTACTTCTGCTTTATTGACTATGCCAAAGCCTTTGATTGTGTGGACCACGACTCTGAAAAATTCTTAAAGAGATGGGAATACCAGACCACCTGACCTGTCTCTTGAGAAATCTATATGCAGGTCAGGAAGCAGCAGTTAGAACTGGACATGGAACAACAGACTGGTTCCAAATAGGGAAAGGAGTACGTCAAGGTTGTGTATCGTCACCCTGTTTATTTAACTTATATGCAGAGTACATCATGAGAAATTCTGGGCTGGAAGAAGCACAAGCTGGAATCAAAATTGCCAGGAGAACTATCAATAACCTCGGATATGCAGATGACAGAAAGTGAAGAAGAATTTGGGGAAGGAACCTTGGGGAAAGAGCCTCTGGATGAAAGTGAAAGAGGGGAGTGAAAAAGTTGGCTTAAAACTCAACATTCAGAAAACTAAGATCATGGCATCTGGTCCCATCACTTCATAGCAGATAGATGAGGAAACAGTGGAAACAGTGGCTGACTTTATTTCTTGGGCTCCAAAATCACTGCAGATGGTGACTGCAGCCATGAAATGAAAAGACGCTTACTCCTTGAAAGAAAAGTTGCAACCAACCTAGACAGCATATTAAAATGCAGAGACATTACTTTGCCAACAAAGATCCATCTAGTCAAAGCTATAGTTTTTCCAGTAGTCATGTATGGATGTGAGAGTTGCACTATAAAGAAAGCTGAATACCAAAGAAGATGAACTGTGGTGTTGGAGAAGACTCTTGAGAGTCCCTTGGACTGCAAGGAGATCCAACCAGTCCATCCTAAAGGAAATCAGTCCTGGGTGTTCATTGGAAGGACTGATGTTGAAGTTGAAACTCCAACACTTTGGCCACCTGATGCAAAGAACTGACTCACTGGGAAAGACCCTAATGCTAGGAAAGATTGAAGGTGGGAGGAGAAGGGGAGGACAGAGGATGAGATGGTTTGATGGCATCACCAACTCAACGGACATGAGTTTGAGGAAATTCTGGGAGTTGGCGATGGACAGGGAGGCCTGGCATGATGCAGCCCATGGGGTCACAAAGAGTCAGACATCACTGAGCAACTGAACAGACTGTGTTTTAATAAAACTTTATCTATAGACACAGAAATTTGAATTTTGCATAATATCCATGTGGTGTGACACATTTTTCTTTTGATGTTTTTTTTCATACTGTTAAAAAAATGTAAAACCAGGGAGTTCCTTGGAATCCAAGTGGTTAGGGCTCCACATTTTCACTGCAGAAGGCATGGGTTCAATCCCTGATCAGAGAACTAAGATTCCACAAGGCTACAATAGCCAAAAAAAAAAAAAAACAACAAACCCCAAATCCCACAACAATAGCAACAACCTGTCTAGTAAAGATATTGGTGTAAAACCAGTCTTAGCTCACTGGCTATGTAAATACATGAGGGAAGCTGGATTTGGCTCCAGGACTGGAGTTTGCTGGATTTGCAGCAGACTAGGGGAATCTGGATGTTGACTCTGCACTTGCCAGGAGACAACAGTGAGACCTTAGATCTTCTTCGATCATCTGTACAATAAGAGTGCAAGCTGAGGGAAACTCCAGGGCTTCCTCTGATTCTAAGGTTCTACGGATCTGGTTAAGGGTCATTAAGAGGGTGAACATTTGTGGAGCTACCACTTGTCAGACGCTGCACACACAGTGCCTTTCTCTGAGGGGGCTGTTATGATCCCCATTGTACTGTTGAGAAGGCAAGGACAAAGGCGCCCGGCTGCCTTCTACCTCAGATAAAACCATTTGAAAGTGGAGAAGCTGGCCTTCAAATTCATGGCTGTCTGCTCTCTTCACTAAAACTCAGTGTCCTTTGTGTCTCCAATCTTACTTCCTCTCTTTAAAAAAAAAACCTGTTTATTGTTGTAAAATATATATAACATGAAATTTGCCATTTCAATCATTTTTTATGTGTACAATTCAGAGGCATTAATTACATGCATAATATTATACAACTATTACCACTGTCTATTTCCAAAACTTTTTCATAACCCCAAATGGAAATTCTGTACTAGTTAAGCAACAATTCCCCATTTTCTTTGCCCCCAGCCCCTGGTAACTGTGAATCTATCTTCCATTAGATTTTCTCTTAATTAAGAAACTTTCCGTTTAATTTCTTCTCATCATTGTTGGTCTTCTTGTCTATGAAATTCCGTATCCCTGACATCTTCAGCACTGTCTCTCAATCCTCCTCTCTCTGGTTAGAAAACAAGAGCCAACTTTAAGCCTGATGCTCTGTCTTCCACATCCTTCCCTTTTCATTTATTTGCCTTTTACAGTATAGTATCCTCAACATTTCTATAAATTTATTGAATTCACAAATATAATAACAAAATATGACTTTATCCCAATTCTCATTTTACATCTGAGGACAAAGAGACCTAGGAAAACTAAAGAATTTGGACTTCCTAGTTTGTTCAAGACCACCTAGCTACATGGTGATCGAACCAGGATTTAAAACTTTTTTCCTATATCCCACATGGATTCTGTTTTCACATAAAGTATATCACAAGTTAGGAATCAGGTGGCATGCTATCAGTATTCAACAAAAGGTAACTGGATAATTGGAGGATGGTTGAATGGATGGATGAAAATGAGAGTTCTTACAGACACAAGTGTCTCAAACCAGAAAATATTGTTCCGAGCAAAGCCCAAAGTCACGGTCATCTCCAGTTGGGATTAATTGAGTCAACAAATATCTGCTGAATGTACTATTGAGCACTCAACACTACACTGCCAGTAGCTTTCTAGATGCTGGGAGACTAGGACAAAACATAAAAACCTCTGCCCTCATAAGAAGAAGGAAAATAAGCAAAATAAGTAAAAAAAAAAAAAATCTGTGTATATAACACATACATATATAACATATATGCAAATTGTGTATTTATTTAAAATATAATACAAGTATATGTGTATATAACAGATGTACACTGTACACACAGATGCATACATGTGCATTATAAGGACTATGCATGTATTATACATGCATACACACAAAGTGTATGTATGTATATGTGGAAGGATATATACATGGATCCAGATCATGGTAAGTGCTAAGGAAAAAAGTAAAATAGGGATAGGGCTGAAGTTTCATGTAAAGTGGGCAAGTAAGGCCTCACTGAGATGACTTGAGCAAAACCCTGAGGGAGGCAGGGACTCAGTCGTACAGGGATCCACACATTACACACAGTAGGAGCAGCACGTCTGAGCTGGCCATGTGTCTGGCATGACCACAGTGATGAGCATGGGGGCAGAGGAAGATGAAGAGAGAGGAGAGGCAGAGGACAGAGAGTGTAGGCCTTGTTGGTTTTAGCAAGGACTTTGGCTTTTACTGGAGAGAGCCATCTATCTTCAACGTCCTCACTTTTATTTTCAGTTAAATCACACAACTTCTTTTGCGGCCAGTGCAGAAACGGATCTGCTGAGGGTCAAGAGCAGATCCAGAGGCATCAGCTAGGAAGTCATTGCAGTGATCCAGGTGAATTTGGACAGAGCTTGGATAAGAATGGTTATAACAGGTGAGGGGAGGCATATCAGATTCCACATATTTCTAGGGTTGGACCAATTGAATTCACCCATAGACTAGATATGAGTGTGAGACAAAGTTCAGTTCAGTTAAGTCGCTCAGTCGTGTCCGACTCTGCGACCCCATGAATTGCAGCACGCCAGGCCTCGCTGTCCATCACCAACTCCTGGAGTCCACCCAAACCCATTTCCTATCAAGTCAATGATGCCATCTAGCCATCTCATCCTCTGTCATCCCCTTTTCCTCCTGCCTTCGATCTTTCCCAGCATCAGGGTCTTTTCCAATGAGTCAGTTCTTCGCATCAGGTGGCCAAAGTATTGGAGATTCAGCTTCAACATCAGTCCTTCCAATGAACACCCAGGACTGATCTCCTTCAGGATGGACTGGTTGGATCTTCTTGTAGTCCGATGGACTCTCAAGACTCTTCTCCAACACCACAGTTCAAAAGCATCAATTCTTTGGCACTCAGCTTTCTTTATAGTCCAAATCTCACATCCATACATGACTCCTGGAAAAACCATAGCCTTGACTAGATAGATCTTTGTTGGCAAAGTAATGTCTCTGCTTTTTAATATGCTATCTAGGTTGGTCATAACTTTCCTTCCAATAAATAAGTGTCTTTTAATTTCATGGCTGCAATCACCATCTGCAGTGATTTTGGAGTCCAGAAAAATAAAGCCAGCCACTGTTTCCACTGTTTCCCCATCTATCTGCCATGAAGTGATGTGACTGGATGCCATGATCTTAGTTTTCTGAATGTTGAGTTTTAAGCCAATTTTTTCACTCTCCTCTTTCATTTTCATCCAGAGGCTCATTAGTTCCTCTTCACTTTCTGCCATAAAGGTGGTATCATCTGCATATCTGAGGTTACTGATAGTTCTCCTGGCAATTTTGATTCCAGTTTGTGCTTGATCCAGCCCAGCATTTCTCATAATGTACTCTGCATATAAGTTAAATAAGCAGGGTGACAATATACAGCCTTGACATACTCCTTTTCCTATTTGGAACCAGTCTGATGTTCCATGTCCAGTTCTAACTGTTGCTTCCTGACCAGCATACAGGTTTCTCAAGAGACAGGTCAGGTGGTCTGGTATTCCCATCTCTTTAAGAATTTTCCACAGTTTATAGTGATCTACACAGTCAAAGGCTTTGGCATAGTCAATAAAGCAGAAATAGATGTTTTCTGGTACTCTCTTGCTTTTTCGATGATCCATTGGTTGCTGACAATTCAATCTCTGGTTCCTCTGCCTTTTCTAAAATCAGCTTGAAGATCTGGAAGTTCATGGTTCACGTATTGCTGAAGCCTGGCTTGGAGAATTGTAAGCATTACTTCACTAGCATGTGAGATCAGTGCAATTGTGCGGTAGTTTGAGTATTCTTTGGCATTGCCTTTCTTTGGGATTGGAATGAAAACTGACCTTTTCCAGTCCTGTGGCCATTGCTGAGTTTTCCAAATTTGCTGGCATATTGAGTGCAGCACTTTCACAGAGTCATCTTTCAGGATTTGAAGTATGGAATTCAAGTGGAATTCCATCACCTCCACTAGCTTAAGAGGTGAGTCATAAATGATATCAAGATTTTTAATCTTAGAAACTGTGATAGCCCAGCATTATCTAATAATATAAATACCTTTAACATCTTTGCAGCAGACCAAAGGCTAAGGGAGGGAGCTTTGCTGTGTAGATTTGCTGATGCAGGAAATACAGCCTATCTAAGCTTCCATCTAGTTCCAAATGCCTCCACAAAGGGTGGGGCAGGTAGGCAGGAGGGCTCTGGAACTTCTACTAGGGAATCTCATCCAACATTGCCCAGATGTATAGTCCTGGATAATTAAGGTGCCTTGGAAATTGTGCTGGACTTAGAGCCAAGAACTCCTGGGTTCTAACCCTGGTTCCTCTACTAGTCCAGCCCAACTTCCAATGCACCTTACTGGTCCTGTGGTTTCCCTGCCTTTCTTTGTAAGCAGTCCCTTTTTATTTATTGAGCTCTCTCCTCAATTTGGCTCAGCCACTTGTTTTCTGCCAAGGTTTTGACAATAGTCAACCTATTACTTCCTGTGGGTATCTAGGATAGCTCCATGCTTTTATCTAATGTTTTGGGATAAGAATAAATCCTCCCACTTGGCCATTTCCACGATGGCTAGTCTAGGAAAGGGAGACACTGTATTTTGATCCATGACATTTAGCTCAGAGTTCTTAAAACATCCCTCAGTAGAAGAGTCTGAGGTTGGGAGACTCCATATCAGGGGGAATTGAAGGAGAAATAAAAGGTGGGTGGTGACTACTCTTCCACCTTCATCCTACTTCGGGGTTCTGGCTATTTCTTGGGAATTTATATAACTTACTCATAAGAGATCAATCAACTCGTCAATACGTATTGTGTGGGTAGTTATATCATTAAGTTAGTCAGTATAGATGACCAGGTAGGATTTTTGGTCCGTCTTGACCTAATCTTCCAGATATCAACCCATTTCTGTGATGCATGGCCTACCTTGCAGATCTCCTTCTGGGCTCTGGGAATCCAGGGGTTCACATCCCCAGAAGGCAGCGTCTCCTTCAGGCCTTCGATGGTTTGGGATTTGAGTGGCAGGCGTGGGCCAATCTGCTCATTCAGGTAGAGCTCACAGATCCTGTTGCCCAGCAGGTGCCGAAAGATGGCTTTCCCAGTCTTCCTGCTACTCATCAGGACACTGAGGAAATGGTGCAGTTCTTGCCAGACATCCAAGAGTTGGAGCTCCACTTTCAAATCTAGGTTCTTCAGGTGGTCCCGGAAGGGGGTCCCTGCACAGGCATCTGCACACAGGGCCCAGTGGGTGTACCCCAAGGAGAGGTTCTGCTTCACGGCCTTCTTGATGGTCACGTGGGAGGAGTAATCGATGATGGGGGTGACAGTCCTCAAGTGGGTTGAGAATGCTGTCTCAAAGAGGCCCTCCATGTGGAGGTGGCTCTTGGCTTTCTTCTTCACATTGGACTTCTTGGCATAGGGAACATCCTTTCCCAGGGAACTAATGATTCTGTCCTTTGAAGAGGCCTCCTTCAGGAAAGGCTTTTGTATAACCACCTTGTCTTGAGAACCCATCTCCTGGGGGGGCACTGTGTTGGTATCTGGATTAGTATCCATTTCCAGAGACCACGAGCCATGGTCAATCAAGTGCCACATCTTCCTCTTGATCTTCCTGCTTGAGTACCGCTTCTGGGGTTGCTGGGCCTTCTTGATGTTCATATTCAGAGGGAGCCCTCCTTCATGGGTATAGCAGATACTGTACAGGCGAGTCTCGTATTCCTGCATCAGAGCCTGGCACGATTCTTCCTTGGCCATGACTGTCTTGGCGTGGGTGTAAAAGTTGGGGAGCCAATAGCTCTGGAGTTTGAACAGGGCCACTTTTTGCATGTGGCTCAGGATCTCCCTCCTGGTGGTTGACTGGTTGGGATGCCAGATGGACAGGTTCAGGAGGGCCTCTGGAAAGAATAAAGAGATGAAAATGATGTAGGGATAGTTAGGTTTTTGCATTTTTCGAAACGTTTTTGTATATAACATTTCATTCATTCCTCATGTGACCCTACACAGGTCAGAGATAAAGTGAACATGATTTTAGGGTTTGCTCAGCACACAATGACCCCTTATTACTCTGACCACCTTGCTTCTTCCCCAGAGAAATAACCATTTTGTGGGATTCCTCAAGTTACTTTTTAGACTACTGAACATTATTGTAAAGGAAAGCAAGTGGTACCAGTAAATATGTTTAAGAACAAGAAACATGTACCTCTGAATGGAATTTCTCAAAGTTAGATCTGACCAAAGGAAAGAGTTTGGACTGGATAATTTGGTAAAGTCTGGACTAGCCCTGATTTTAATATCATCAATTCCCAATTATCTATATAAATAGAAAGGAGTGTGACTAACCCCAAACAGTGCAGCTTCTGGAGCACATCATTTGTATTTGGGTTAGGAATGCCTCCTCATTTAATAAATGAATATATTTGAATGAATTTGATGTTTCAGAGGAGTTGGCAAACTTTTTTTCTATAAAGAGTTAGATAGTAAATATTTTAGGCTTTGTGAGCCATTTATAGTCTCTGTTGTACAGTCTTCTTTAAGCTTTTAAAAATGCAAAAACAGTCTTAGCTCATAGGCCACACATACTACATTTGGCCTGTGAACTGTAGTTTGCTCTAGAGAATCCTAATTGAAAACAAAATGACAAAACAAGCCATGAAGGCTTAGAAAATGCATGAACTGTTCAATTACCTTGTCCCAATTCCCCTTCACTCTTTATAGCTAACCTTCACTAACAAGCAACATCTCAGGAAGAGGCACATACCAGCTTAAGGACAACTGTCCCCTGTTAAGGGTTGGGGTTCCCACTGGCATCCCTAATGGAGAGAGGAACAGTCTGCAAGGCAAGAGACTGAGGACTATCAGACATTGGATTGGTTTTTTCTTGCATCTCCCAGGGATTTCACCTCAGATATGCTTTATAATTCTTACTGATGTTCATGTTGCAGAGAGTCACCACCCGTGAGCTTTCCTGCAGATGGGTGGCCTTCAGCACAAAGAGGAGGGAAAGGTAGTGGTCTCTCACTTCCAGGTCCATCTCATCTATGCTCAGGATCTTTTCAACAAGAATCCAGAAATCCACCAGTTCTTCACCTATGGATCAGACAGGATCACCTATGGATCAGATGGCAGACTGAGCTGCACCCCAAGCTTGCCCCTTCAGTGGTTACACAACCACTGAGTGCAGCAGCTGACACCCCCTACCCCATCTCTACCCCAAGCCTGCTCTACTGCTTCCAACATCACCTTGAGCCACTCCTTTGGCTTAAGGGATCATCTCCAGAAATGTCCTAATGCAGGAGCTGATGGGAGACATAGAGAAAAGGGACTTAATGGGTGGGACTCTTTTATGATTTTTTTTTTGGGGGGGGGATTGTTAGAAAAACTGTCAGTTTAGGAAAAACCACATGAGAATAGATCATTAGACATTTAAGTTTTGTCCAAAAAATAAAGATCACGGTAAAAAGAACACTTCCTACATCACGGACCCAGAGCAGCCTGCAGAAGGACATTGGAGCCCAAGGGTGTCAAAGACTACATTCCTCGTTTTACAGCTTTGCCAGGGCTGAAGTCTGAATGATAAACTATAAGACAATCTATTTAGTTCTTCCCTGCCTGACCTCTGGAAATCCAGGATTTCACCTTTATACTAAGATTTATTCCTGTGTTAAATTTAATGATGCTGAACTGGAGTGTCAGTATCACTACCAGCCTCCTAGACCCTCACCTACTGGACCCAGTAGGACAGAGAGCACTTTTGCCTCAGGGATTTGTGTATATACTTATTCTTTGTCTGTCTCCCCACTGTCACGGCAGCTTCTGGAAGCAGGGACTTAGGGCTTTTGTTCACCTTTGTTTCCCCACCTGCAAGCACAGTGGCTGCCATACTGTGGTGCTCAATAAACATTGTTAAATGAATGAATGAATGAAAGGGACTCTGAATGCTTTTGCATAACCCACACAATAGACCCCAGTTTCCAAAGACTTCAAGCTGTATTAAAAACACTTTTTGTATTCACCATAGGTACACAGAACTGTTAGTAGCAGCAGGAGAACTGCTCCTGGCTATCCTAGAAGCTGTTAAGAATTTGCAAAGGCCCCAGGAACAACTCCAAGAACCCACCTGCACTGCCTTTGAGGTAGGTATAGAAGCGCCAGATCCCTCTGACCCCGCCAACGCATTTCTGGAGTAGCCACTGGTCTGCCTTTTGCCATCTCATCATCTTGGCTGCCAGGAAAAGTCCATGGTAAGA
This sequence comes from Antilocapra americana, assembly GCA_007570785.1. NCBI lineage: Eukaryota > Metazoa > Chordata > Mammalia > Artiodactyla > Antilocapridae > Antilocapra > Antilocapra americana. The sequence continues at coordinate 9,188,640 of ML663557.1, forward strand.
GATTGAGAATGAGCTCTTCCCCCAGCCCCTCTCTCAGCCTGCCACATGGCCAGACTCCCATTCGCTCAATGGGAGTGAGGAGAAATGGTGGCCAGTGAGATGAGTAGGGCTCTGACTATGAGGTGCTTTTGAAGCCAGACCCAGGCCCTCTAGTGACACGCATCAAGTGACATGGGGTGGGGGTGGGGGGCCCTACAAGCATATGTACAATCCATAGATCAAAATCACCCTCCAAACCAGGCCCCGGGCCTTCCATGGTCCCCACCTGACAGCAAGTTTTCCAATATGTATGTTGAAGGAGGAAGATGAGTATAATGGGTGATTTGTTACAACATTTTACTCAATGGGATTTCCCAAATCGTCACTTTCCCTAGTTTCCTTTGGCTAGTTGAGCTGAGTCAAGTTATCAATTCAACCCTAGGTGAAAATTTTATTCATTCATTCTTTCAACAAGCATTTATTATAGGCCTACTAAGTGCTGGGTACCATTCTAGGTGTTTGGGATACATCTGCAAACAACAAAAATCCCCACCCTCAATGAGCTTATATTCTAGCAAAGGAGACAGACAATAAATGATAAGTATAATAAATACATTTTCTAGTAAGGCTGAAGGTTATAAGCACTATAGGAAGAAATGAAGAAGGAAAGGAGGGTATAGGTAAAGCTAGATGGGTGGGCAGTGGGCTTCTAGGGTAGCTTTCATTAGGAGGTGAGAAGTGCACAGAAATTTAAGGTGAAGGTAGGGGCACCAATGTGAATATATTGGAGGAGAAGCACCCCAGGCAGAGTGAACAGCCGGTGCAAAGCCCTGAAATGCAAATGTGCCCAGCATGTGTGAGGAACTGCAGAGGCCAAAGTGGTTGGAATGGAATGAACGATGGAGAAGCAGGAAAAGATGAGATCAGAAAGGAAATGAGGACAGGTCTCTAGGACCTGGAAAGTCATTTCAGGGGCTCTGGATTTCACATTGAAATGGGAGCCATTGGTGGTGGGAAGGGACAGTGAGCAGAGGAGTGACATGATCTAAAGAAAGTTTCAAAAGGCTCACACTGGCTGCTGGGAGAAGAGAACAAGAAGACCAGCGAGGAGACTGATTCAGCGATGACGTCAACAGCCAGGTGAGACAGGCAGAAGATGAACTTAAGGTTGCCGGGGGGAAGGATGGAGGGAAGAGATAGTCAGGGCGTTTGGGATGGACATGCACACATGGCTATATTTAAACTGGATGACCAACAAGGACCTATTATACAGCACATGGAACTCTGCTCAATGCTATGTGGCAATCTAGATGGGAGGGGAGTGTGGAGGAGAATGGATACATGTCTATGTATGGCTGAGGCCCTCTGCTGTCCACCTGAAACTATCACAACATTATTAATTGGCTATATCCCAATATAAAATAAAAAGTAAAAAAAAAAAAAAAACAGCCAGGTGAGAAATGATGGTGGCTTAGACCAGGTGATAGCAATGGAGGTGGTGAGCTACCCTTGATTCTGAGCATAGTATAGGCAATTTGGCCATTATTACCTCTCTCATTTCTAGCTGCAGTGAGACAAATAACCCAGCCCAACTAACTCATGCTTCTTGTTCTTGGTACCAATTTTTCAACCTAAGATATCACCTATTGTCACAATACAGGCTAAGCCACCTGCACATCTAAGACTGTAAAGGCAGCCTCTATTTGTACATTTACGGTAGGACTGAGAGACATAGGGTGGTTTGCAACCTGGCTCCCCATGTTTCTGTACACACATGCCCCCACATGCTTACCTCCTTCTGGGGACTTAATGAAACTGATGAACTCCTGACAGAGAATATAATGGAAACATAAGTTGGCTTTACAGAAGAAAGGTAATCGGTATTTTTCCAACCAGGTCAATAATCCTTTGTACTTTGCAATCTAGGGTCCAAAAAAAAAAAAATAGGAACAGAAAGGAGAAATGGAACTGAACTGCTTAGAAATGTAGCTTAGCAAGAAGCAATTAGATAACCTTATGCTTGTAATATTTGGCCCAGAGGTGTGTTGACTAAAAATAGTATCTAAGAGGCTCTCAAAAGAGTGAATGGATTGGTAAGAAAGAAAAGACTTTTTCCTTCATCAAAAAAGTCTTATTCCTGAGTGAGGTTAAGAAAAGACCTAAGTAAAAAACAAAAACAGAGCCATGACACAATCCTAAGCTTTGCTTGACAGAGGAGAAGCAGAAGAGATTTTGGTCTGTGGTGTCAAGTCATAACTCTACTCAACTTGCTTCTTTGTAAGCACACTTACAACTTTTCACAAGCTCCCCAACCCGTATCAGCTGCACAACATGTACAAAAACACAAAGACTGAACACATACCATATAAGTAAGGGAGGAATACCCAAAGGATAGAATCCCCAGAAATGGGATAAGAAGATAAAATATTTAAGTGTTGGGATTCTCCTTGGGAAACCAAATACATGCCTAAGAATCAGAATGCAGTATCCTCCTCAGTAATCCAGATCCCAGAGAAAAATAGAACTTTGTTGTGAGCATGGCTTAGTGCTCAGTGTGATCATCCTGATCCCACCTGTCACAAAAAGGGCATGAGGGAGCCATTGCTGAGTCCAAGGTCTACAGAGTAGAAAAGGCGAACAGGAAGAGGGAAGAGAGAAAGACAGTGGACAAGGACAAGGAAAAAAACATATAAAAAGAAGAAAAGATTGAGGGAAAAGATATGCCTCATGGTCAAGTAGTCTTTAGGAACTTTCAAACATCATCTTCACTCGAGCTATACTTGTTGGGAAGATCCCCAGAGGAGGGAACGGCTACCCACTCCAGTGTTCTCGATTGGGAAATCCCAAGGACAGAGGAGCCTGGCGGGCTACAGTCCATGGGCTCGCAAGGAGTCAGACATAACTGAGGGACCAACGCTTACTTTACAGAGTAAATAATTGATATGAGCCGATGGGCTGCACTTCCTTTCCCACACCCTTGCAGGCATTGCCCATCAATTCCCAGACTCTTTCTGGCTTAGGTGTGGCCTGCAGAGTTCTTCTCAATACAGTGCTCCAAGCATCTACTACCCAACCATCACAGTGGACATGAGAGGTTAACTCCTTTTGCTAACCATGGACTAAAACACAGAGGAAAGAACTCAGCAGCAACTGCCTGCCTAAGTGATAAAAATGCAAAAAGGAGAACTGTCTACCTGGCTTGATTCTGTTTGTCCTACTCACCCGCTTTATAGTTTCTTCCACAGTCACCCTGTCATGAGCTCCTGTCGTTTCCACTCTCCCAATCCACACTTCAAATCCATCTGCCTCTTCCCCCATCCCAATCCGTCCACCATTCAAGAATCATGCTCACCAAGTCATGGGGTAGTTCTGGCCACAAGCTCCATTGTGAATTTTCAACAGTGTAAAATGGTGTCTGGCCAAAGACCTGAAAAAGAAAGCTAAGAAACAGCCAAAGGGGTCTAGGGCATCTCTTTGTGAAAGTGTCATGGTCCATCTATAGTCACAGGGGAAGAGAGGTTCCACTGGTTTCCTATTTCCAGGGACATTAATTCTTAAATTTATTCCAGTGAATCAACTTGCTGTGTGCAAAACAACAAAGAAAGATTAAATTACAAGATTCATTTATCTTTTGGCTCCATCCTGCCCTGACCTGGGAGTTATCTTGCCTGTGTGCAAAGGCCAAAGCTCATGACTTTAAAAGGTGTTTACTTTGTGTGTTGCATTATTCATTTCTCCAGGACCAAGAAAGTTAGAGCAAAGGCTTAAAGCCTTTTCATAAACAGAAATATCTTTGGATTTGCCTAAACTGTTGAACTGGAGAAAGGAGAGAAGACTGAGGAGGTGAGGATTAAGGGTACAAATTACTGATACTTATAGGGACATTAAGAATATCCAAAATTGATAGAAAATTCTAGGCTACTGTCCTCTTTTGTCACAGAGAAGGGACTGAGACCTAGGCAACCAGCTTTGAGACTAATAGGAAATGGCTTCTCTGTTTACAGGTATTTATATTTCTATGTTCCTGTGCTTCTATGTTTATAGGTATCTATCTCACCATGGTCATCAAAGTATTCCCAAAGTATTTGTGATAAACTAGAAAGGCTAAAGCTCCAATTTATAGCTGAACTCTTGGCGTATCACATTTCTAAGGCATCTTCTTCTCTTGCTACTCAGTCCTCCAGTCATTTCTTCTTGCTTCTTTATCCACCCTTCCCTCCCTATCTTCACCCTCAGCCAATTGTCAAAACTTAGTCTTTTTTAAGACCTGGTGTGTGTCACCTCTTCATTGGTCCCTTTCTGACTCTCCCAAGTAGGAATGGCCTATTCTTCCAATGTAACCACCTCCTAGAGATGTCAATCATGTCACCTGCAACCCTTTTTTGCACTCATCTTAAATACTGGTCTCTCACATTAGACTGGAAATTCCTTGAAGACACGATGGTATATAATGAATATCCATGTCCCCAGTACTAAGCTTAGCATCTGGCACAAAGTGACCACCCAGTAGGTATTTGTGGAATAATAGTGTTTTTTCCTAATTGTATGAAATTTCAATGAGGTAGCATTCTATGGAAAAAGGTGCACTGAGATGAGCAACTATTTATAAGGCACCAGCATTCAGATGTAACCAAATATTCAAGCCAAAAAAAAAAAATGCAGGATTGGTATAGGTCTGGGTTTAAAAATATTTTGATGTATGAAGTTTGTTTTGGTTGCATAGATTAAGAAGATATATAGATCTGCTTCCAGTTAACAACTCAGCAATTGCTGTGTGTTAAACACCCAGTGGGGGAAGTACAGCAGAGTGAATAATCCATGGTTCTTATCCTGGAGGAATTAACAGTTTCACAATCCAGTGGGGGAAATACACACATACAACACAAGAGAGTAGCAAAGTGCCAAGGGGCACAGAGGCAGGGAGAGACAAGTTCTGATTGGGAGGACCTAGGAACTCCTTAAGGAGAGCAGGATTTAAGTAGTTATCTGAAAAATGGTTACGAGTTTGGTGTGAAAATATGGAAACTAAGAACCCAGCCAAGGAGAGGTGTGGAGGGGGAGAATGCCAGGTGAATACCCTCTGTAGGGTAGAGATGGATCATGGGAGCACTGGGTACCAGCAAAGGGTGTGATGGTGTGATGAGAGATAACCATGGACAGGTAAGGAGGCTGGGGAGTTGGGATCTTATTATATCAGTAACGGGAACTCCTAGAGATTTTAGAGGATTTTCTGATTCAAATTTATTTGCTCAAATTAAAATAGTTTTGATCTGATATGAAGTTTATTATTTTTTAAAAAGGCACTCAGTTCTGTGATATTCACTATTTGGCTGTTGATGAAACATTTGGATTTAAGTCTGAGAATGCTTACCGGGAGAGAAAGAAATGTGTTAAAAAAATCGGCAAAGACTTCATCTTCTAGCAGAATTATAAGATTTGTTGAACGAATTATCTCTATAAGGGGAGGGAAAAAAAACTCTTATAAGCAGGATTGCATTTAGGATGAGAAAATGAAGCAGTTGAATGGGTCATTTCACAAGGGCAGATTTCCACACGATGATGGCCTTTAAGGTTATCCAACTCAATTTTTTCCAGAACCTTCCTCTGCAACCCTGCTTAAACACTCCCAGCTGTGGGGAACTTGCCGCCTCACAGGGCTGCCCATTCCATTTTTATGAAGAAATAGTTTTTTTTTTTTATACTGTTCATGGGGTTCTCAAGGCAAGAATACTGAAGTGGTTTGCCATTCCCTTCTCCAGTGAAACTCCAATACTTTGGCCACCTGATGTGAAGAACTAACTCATTGGAAAAGACTCTGATGTTGGGAAAGACTGAAGGCTGGAGAAAAAGGGGATGACAGAGGATGAGATGGTTGGATGGCTTCACTGACTCAGACACGAGTTTGAGCAAGCTCCGGGAGTTGGTGATGAACAGGGAAACCTGGAGTGCTGCAGTCCATGGGGTTGCAAAAAGTCAGACACGACTGAGGGACTGAACTGAACTGAAAATAGTTTAGTAATATCTTTCCTATTGTGAACTGCCTTCCTTTATTTTTTTTCCATTTGTTGAAATTCTGCCCTCTGAAACTTGACCAAATTCACCTAAGTTCTCTTTTAATGGGCAATGCTCCCATATTAATAAAGACATCACAACATTTTGCTTACCTCTGCCTGCTCTGGCTAGTCACTAAGCATTCCTTCAGTACTTCCTCATATGGCCTTCTTTCTGTTTGGTTCCCCTCTCACTGGCTGGTGGGGGGACCTCATAATTCAAGAATTCCACATTCTTCCCAGGGAAGAGCATAAGACAACTATTTCCCATCTTCTAAGTTATACTAGTGTGGCCAGAAATGAGGTTAGCTCTGGGGACTCTCACATTACACTATTCACTTCACCAGCTTTAATTTATGCAGTCACTTTACAGAAACCAAGTCAAATTTCAACTAGTTTGTTTGGGCCCAACATTAAAACCCACAAAGATCTTTTTTTGAAAAATATTGGTTATGTAACATATTATTATTTCTCTCAAGCTTGATCATTGTTCTGCTCAAGTTAATACAAGGAAAAAATGCTGACTGTCTCAAAGCCAAGCATAGAGACCACCGGTGGCCTCTCTAAGTTTATTCTAATTCACTGTGTATGCTTTTTAGTGTATAATGTTAACTAGCGAATAGTAAGTTAACTGTCCTATTAAAATGGCCCAGCATTTTTCTATCATACCTAATATTTATAATGACTTATAAAATGAGAAACCTAAATATTAGACACTAGACCTATCTCTCAGTCTAGCTAAATGTCTGATGAGAAGAGTGTCACTCCACTAGAGTGAAGTTACAATAACACAAGAAAACTAAACAATCCCCTTCATTGCTTTTCCTAATGATACTTTGGTGGTTATTATTTTCTTGTAATAGAAACAGAAAACCAGACAATCAAACACTATTATAATAGAACTGATGCCAAGTTTTGCCCTCTGTTCCACAGATGTCTTTTTTGCTATCTAGTGTAAATTTTTATGTTTTTCTGTCTCTCTCTCCAGCCCTCTGCACATTTTTTATAGTTCCCTGATTTATTTAATCTATTCCACATGGATAACTAAAAATCTATGTTCTCAGTCCAGACTTCTTTCTTTGACTCTAGGTTTCAGTATTCAATGAGCTATGGGATGTCTCCACATGACACCCATCAGGCACTTTCATCTCAACATTTTCAAAGCTGATCTGATAGTTTTTCTTCCCAACCTGCTCCTTTCCCTGTATTCCCAGTCTCAGTTCCTGGAACCACCATCCAACTGTCTGAACCAGAAACCTGAAAATCATCTTTGATTTCTCTTGCTCTCTGTTTTTCTCTCTCAATACTCCCACATGCAATGGAGAGGCATGTGCTTTCTCCTTTTATGTATCTATGGCATCTATTCTTGCATCTCCATCCTTAAAGTCACTTTCTTATTTCAGGCCTCTATCATTTCTCATCTAGACTGTTGCCTCAGTTTCTTAAAATGTTCTTGCTATTTCTAATCACTGCCACCATATTATTGTTAAAACTCTTCAGCAATTCAATGTCCGACAAGATAAAGACTAAATTCCTTAGTACAGTATCTGAGGCTTCACCCAATCTGGTTTTTGTGTTCCTTCCAAGCCTCACCTGGGAGGCTCCACTCCATGTTGCCTCCTGTTGACCAGCCAAGACATTGCTCTTTCTTGCACAAGCTATGCACTCTCACATCCAGCCTCTGCATCTTTGTTCGCATATTCCCATCCCCTGAAACGTCCTCTCAACCCCAGGCTGCTTTGCAAATTATCCATCAAGAAATGGTTTGCATGTAATCTTCCTGGTGAACCAAGAACAGCAGAATGTACCACAATAGTAAAATTGACCACTACTCCCCGTCATCTCACATGGTCACGTACAACTTCCATCACAACAATTAACAAGTCACTGTTTTCACTCACTGATGCATCTCCCTTCCTCACCAGACTGAGCTCCATGAGAGGAGAGACTTTTGTCTGTTCATTATTTTCCCTCTAGACACTAAGAGTGTTTGCAAAGTGTTCTGTAAGTGTTGAGTGAATTGTTCTTTCAAGAGAAGATCTTCAATATTTTGGGCTTTTGTTCACTTATTTGTCATTCGTAAATCCTGGTATGGATTTGTTGAACAGATTATTGAGAGAATCTGACCACACGAAAGTGATGTTTGGAAGAAATTTCTCAGTCGGTTGTTTCTGTAGCCACACATACACTGATGGTGACAAGGGACTGGACTGTGACAGTGCTTGGTGTTAACAATACAGTCTTCGTGGGGTGTAGGAGGAAGGCTCTCTGTATGCTCCCCTTCCCCATCTTATTTCTGCATTCCTGTTTCTCCATTCTTACCTGTTCTGCCTTCAAACGTCAGAATAATCTGAGGCTCTCAACATTCATTCCATACAATAGTAATGCCGATTTGATAATAAAGAAATTGTTGGATAACCCCAAACCTCAGGCCAGCCTTCTCCCTGGGGGAGGTATGACACACAATGGCTGATATGTATGTTAACTCTTCCCGCTTAGATGTTCCTCCTAGTCGCCTTGGTTGTGTTCTCAATGGGACCCTATCTGATCCTCAAAGATTTGATGGCATGAGGAGGGGGAGGGGGAGCAAAGAGAAGAAAAACAACGGGCACGAATAACACAGTCTACAGGTGGTGTCCCTGATTGACTCGTTCCTGCTAACACTGCGAAGGTGAGTGGTTTGCCTTACTTGGGGTGCTAAAAGCGGCTGAGACATCCCTCTCAGAGACTCACCAGCATTGCTCATGTTGCCTTGCTCTTCCTGCTACTGTGATTGTTTAGGAGCAGAATCAGCCCCCAGTCAACAGAACCCTGCCCCTTATGAATGCACAGTGACACCTCCTGCTAGGGATTCCAGATTCTATACCTCTGGTATAGAACTTAATCTGAAGATAAATCTTATGTTAACTGAGCTCCTGAATTCCCTTAACTATACAGACTCTTCCTATACCTAGGGCTTTGGTCCATACTATTTGGTGTGCATTGACAGTTTCCTTTTAATTGTTGTCTAATTATAGATCCGGAGTTGAAGTTCTGTCTCTTGAACTTGACTTCATTCTTTGAGGGAGTAGGAATCTGTTAACTTCTGATGTGTCTTTTGGATCTAATATCCTAGACATTTAACTGGTATTCAGTGAATATTTAATGACTTGACTCTCAGATAAGCTGGAAAATTCAACCTAATATTCATGCTGTTTTCTACCCCTTCTCTTCTTTTCCAGATAGTTTCCTATGGTTGGTTGTGGGTTTGAAAAGAGATTGAACAGACGCTAGTTTTCATGTAGAAGAATTAGACTAGGTGCTTGTACTTTAGTCTCATTCAATTCTTAGTCATGCAAAATAGGGATTATCATCACCTCCTTTTCAATGCAAAATAGTAAATGCAACATTGAGATTGGACTCTGCCTATCTGATTCAAGAGCTTGTGTTATTTCAAATATGCCAGTAAATCAAACTTTCTTTTCACATGAAAAATGTACTTTAATGGGCTTAGAAATAACTCTCCTGGACTTTCTCACAATAATGTATTTTTCTGTATAATTTCTTCTACTACTTCATATGTATATCCTTATATGTTTAACTAGACTTTCCCACAGATGTTATGAAGTAAGATGTAAACAATATCTATATGGAAAGGAACTACTTAGAAACAGGTATCCCACACATCTAAGAAATTAACCATAGGATTGAAACAAAGCTATTCAACATTTTCGTCAAATCACAGCATACAAAAGAACTGGAGATTTTCTGTGACCAAGAATGTTCTATTCCTGATCAATTCCTCATTCATTTAGGCCAATTACTCCAAGAAAACAGAGGTAAGCAAGAGGCAATATGGGAAAGAAGCTATAATTCTTTCATTTTAATTTTTCTTAGGATGGTATGTGTGTGCTTAGTCTCTCAGTCGTGTCCAATTCTTTGCGACCCCATGGACTGTAGCCCACCAGGCTCCTCAGTCCATGGGGATTCTCCAGGCAAGAATACTGGAGTGGGTTGCCATGCCCTCCTCTGGGGGATCTTCCCAACTCAGGGATCGAACCCAGGTCTCCTGCACTGCAGGCAGATTCTTTGCCACTGAGACACCAAGGAAGCCCAAGGATGGTATAAGTGGTATAATGTTTTTTTCAATTGTAAACTGGGCCAGGCCTACTTCTGGGGTCATGAACAACTAAAGACAAGAGCATAAAGTTTTTTGTCCACATGGAAAGAGTCTTAGAGATGAAGAACAATAATAAATGATGAGAAAATAGAAATTTCTAATGTATTCCCAATTTACCAAGGTCTAAAACATTTGTCACAAGTTGGAAATTTGGAACTCAGCATAAATTTACTCACAGAGAATGGCTTGTTGTAAGACAAGTGCTCAGAATATTTTAATCTGGAAATTAACTTCTGTTACTCATTTTTTATTGCCTTCAAATGGGTTTGAAGACTAAGCTCATGTTCACTTGAAGGAGAGGCAAATCATCTTGGGTAGTCCCAGCTTTGGGTATGATTTGCCACATTTAGATCCCTCCTCACACTGAGCCCAAAGAGGATCTTGAACACCAAAGGGGTCAAGAATAAGTACATTTATGAGGGTTTTGTGGAGTTTTGTTTTGGTCACTCAGTCTCTGACCATTCTTCTTATTTGAGATGGAAAGTTGTGTGAGTCCTGGAGGGACTGTCTTCCATTACAAGTGCCTGAAGAACCAGACAGCCCTTCTCCTGTCCTGGCAGCAAAGACTAGATTCAGCAATCAGATCGTCCATCCAGAACTTTTCATTCTGAAGGGGTGACTCAAAACCTCAGGGGCAAGGAGAGATACTGCATGGTGGTGACTCTGACAGCAAATGCTCACTGGTGATAGTGACAGCAGTAGTGGCAGACTGGAGATGGCCACAAAGGCTGGAAGAAGATGCTGTGGCTGCAGATTAGCTTTGACTTTGTTGCAGCAAAAACAGAAATGAGTGAATGGCCTTTTGGCACAACCAAACAGGCCTGCAAGAGTTAAACAATCTTGGCTATTCTTTAGCTGTTACCGCTAATAAACACTTGTAATTAGACTTGTCCTCCACAAGGCTTTGCAAAGCTAATTACTCTCTGACTCCATACAGATTATACTCTGCACCTGGCATTCTTTCCCCCCTACACTCTCTTCTAGCATTCTGCATTTCAGAAAGAAGGTCAAGGGCCGATAACTTCAGGGACACTAGGCCTAGTTGCTGAGTTGCCTGATGCTAGCTGTGGTCATTTTGAAACTTTGCAGGAGAAAAAAAATGCAAGACCTTCATAAGGATATAAAATCTTTCCCTATTCCTGAGAGATGAGGGCACAGTTATTGAGGTGCTAGCCTGTTGTGTTTTGCTTTTGTCTAGCAAAAATAATAAAGATATTCTTTCCTATTTCCTCCAAATTCTGTCTCTGCATTTCTATTTGGCATCAATAGACTGGAAGCCAAGACTTTGGCAACAATTTTAATGGGAGGTACTGATAACCACCAAAGATAAAGTATATGTTGATATTATAACAGTAAGTATGGGGACTTGTCTGGTGGTCCAGGGGCTAAGACTCTGTGCTCCCAGTGTAGGGGCTCAAGTTTGATCCCTGGTCAGGGAACTAGATCCCATACAACTAAGAGTTAGCATGCCAAAACTAATGATTCTGTATGCTGCAACGAAAATTGAAGATCCTGTGTGCCACAACTAGAACACGGCTAAATAAATAAAATAGTAGTAGCTAAGGCATGTGGATATCAGAATGATCCAACCCACAGGTTCTTGGTGGTGGCTATTGATTATAGAGTCCCTTGGAAAAAAATATGTGGCAGCTTGCTCAGATTCTAGTTGAGAACATTAACTCCATGGTGGCAGGAATTTTTAAAAATTGTTTTATTTAATGATGCATCCCAAACATTTAGAGCAACTTCTTTCACATGGAAGTGCTCAAATATTTAAGTGAAAGAATTAATATGAATATGAACCAAAAATGAGCTGTCCTGTAGAATTCTAGACCTCTCATCCAATTTTCAATCCTGAGTCAGACCTAGAAGCTCTTAAATAAAAAGAAAGTATTTTTCCCTTTAGGTACCTTATATTATCTTTCCAAGTGTTTACAGAGTCTCTTCCAAACTTTCATCAAAGAGATTACTGGAGTAAAGTAGATGCCCAGAGTTTTGGGAAATCATTGTTAAGCTGGATCTGATCCAACACACAATTGGGAAGTGTTAGAGCTAAGATGTGAACTCAAGTATAATTTTTAAAAAACAATCTATTTTATATTTGCCTGATAACAACCATCTGGGAACTTGTAAAATATACAAAACTCGTTAGCCTCACCCAGGCTTTTCTACCAGAGCAGGGACCTGGTAATGTATGTGTTTAATGAACAACTGGGTGATTCATATCATCACACAACTTGGGGAGATGTCTGGCACCCTTTTACTTTGGGAATTCTAAGGACTTGAAAGGGTCAGGAATCTAACTGCATGTAATTCATTGTTGGCTTTCAGTCCTTGCTATTACTGGGGTGACAGCACTCCATTTGGTTGCTAACAGCTCCAGTAGTCAGCCTCCTTGAGCGGCGAGGAAGACAGTAGGGCAGTGATTCAGAGAGTGGCTTTACATAGCTTTATTGAAGACAAATCCAAAAACATAGTCCTAAGGAATGTGGGTATAGATCAGTGCTGAATAGGCCACTCTTTTAGGAAGAGAACTAAAAGAATTTCTTTTGCCCAGGTTATGTTAGGTCTTTTCCAAAGAAGTGATAATCTAAGGAATAAAATGTGATTATTAAACTATCAAGAGCTTCACCCTGAATTCTCTTAAGATGAATGGGCATGTGTGTCTGTTACACTGATTAATGAATGAGGTAACTGATGATTGAAGAAACATGGTAGGCTACAACAACCATTTTGGAATACATAAAACATCAAGAAACACATGCAAACATACTTTTAAAAAATGTGTGCTATTTTGTGAATGATGTTTTTTATATAATAAAATGCTTAATTTTTGTTTTATATTTATTTTAAAGTCTGACATTAAATTTACAAGAGCCTTTTTAAGTTCTTAGGAGAATTTTCTTTGTTAGGTTTGTAAATCTGCCTACTATTTAAAGTTTTTTTGAAATCATATTTTCAACTCAAAATATGAAATGTCTAAGAAATTTCAATTAACAAAATATGGAAGTGCTATCTGTTTAGGAAAATTTATCCAAAGTATGATTTTATTGAAAAATGAGGAACAGGTGAAAGCAATTTAAAGTAAAATTATGTTTATAGGCAATTTTGTATGCCAAGTTTAAAAGTTTAATAATTAGTTTATTAAATATGCACCATAATATATTGAATACTGATTATAACACAAGCAATACCAAACATTTTGTTGTTGTTGGCATCATGCTCCCTTGTAACAGCCTATTAATCTGAAAAGTAAATTATCAAGCTTTCCATAAAACAGTTTGCAGGGCTCTTCCTTAACTACCTTTCTTAGGTGGGGCAGGAACTCAGTAGTTTTCTTTGGTACTATCAGGCCATTAAATTCTATCACTGGAACCATACCACCAGGCTTATGAGTACAGGAATGTATGACCTCAGCATGTCTGCCCTGAACTCCTCTAACAAACTCCTGCTTATCCCTCAACACCCAGATCAGAACTGAACTGACATTTCATCCATGTTACACCTCACTAGATACTTTATTTACACATTCAGTCAACTATTCATTGTATGCCTATTCTGTGATGAGCTAAACAGCATTTTGATGATTTTTCTAGAGCTGCTTAAAAACCAGTCATTTCAGCCCAAGTGTTTTGACACTGCTATGTTTCTGAGACACACACACACATATACATATCTATATATTTATGTGTATATAGCTACCTGTATCTGTGTGTGTCTACATAGATGTCCGTATGTCTATATATCCATCTACCTATGTATCTAGGTATATAGATCTATACATATATACCCTGCATCTATGTTGAATCTATGCTGATTCATGTCCACACATCTAAGTTTAATGGGAAACAAACAGACCTTCATTATGCTTACTAGATGCTTGGAAACACTTGCTTACACATTTTCCTACCTTCTTCTTTACATCTCCCTCATTTCTTTTAAATTGATGTGTGTGTTAGTCACTCAGTCACGTCCAACTCTTTGCGACCCCATGGACTGTAGCCCACTAGGCTCCTCTGTCCATGGGATTCTCCAGGCAAGAATACTGGAGTAGGTTGCCCGTCCAGTACAAAGGAAAAGCAAGTGTCCCTTTCCCAGCTCATGGAGAGATGGTGCCCTCTGGTGGACAATGGTAAAGATTACACCTTTCTCTCCAAAGTTCTGTTTGTTTTTTGTTTTTTCCAGATTTCTCTTCAGTTGATTTTGCATTCTGCCGTGATTAGCGTTACTGTGAGAGTGCTTGTGTTGTGCCCAGATCCCAATCTCCACAAACCACCAGGAGGCCATTTACCGATGCAAGCGCAAGAGGGAGTTTATTACAGACCCGGGTCCGGACCGCACATACACACACCGACGCAGCGGAGTGAGGGCAGCGGCCCCGAGCTGCATGGTACAAGGTTTTTAAGGGTAAGAGACAAAGGGTAGGAGGGCTCGGATGGGGTAACGTGTTTCAGCGTCCCCGTGACGGGCCAGGACGGGAGGGAGGTGAGGGGATTTTCGCGCGCTAACCCCTGATTGGCAATGCTAACCCCTGATTGGCAGTTGTGTCTAGGGTGGTGACCTGGGGGTGGGGGAACTTGAGTGATGTCTTCTATCACAAGATGGCAGCTCCTCTTTTTAAGAGGGAGTCACTTAGGCTCTACACTTGTACCTACCGCGATATGAGGAATACAGAAAGTTTCTTATCACCTGAACAGCAGGCCTGCCCATTCCATTTTATCAGGCCTCAGTAATAATCCTTTGTGGTTTGAAGGCCCCTGCTAATATTTATTATTTCACCTCAGAGATACATGTTGTGAGACATAATATCTGAGGTATTAATTTACTATAAGAAATGAGCTCATCAGTATCTGACTCAAAAGTACTCAGGAGAGAAACATCTGAGAAACTCATCAAAATTTGGCTTTGGTATCTCTTCACCTTTTATATTTATATAGAGACAAATTTTATATTTGTATAGAGAAAAATAACTTAACATATTAATATTTGGGCTTTTCTTGTCTGCCCTTATATATAACTTTTCTTCTAATTAGTGAAAGACATTGCTGCAAGATGAGGTCATACTGTAATGGAAAAAAAAATTTTTTTAGGTTAAAAAAAATCCAAAATACACTTCCAATATGAAAAAAAGAGCAGGCTTGAGTGAAGTAGAAAATGGAGTTTGCCAAATCTCTAGGAAGGTGTGTAGATGAAAAGCAGACTCCCTACTACCCCCACCCCAAGGCACTGGAGGAGCATGAGCTAGGGCCCGGGAAGGAGGAGCTGCAAGGCTGGGCAAAGCCTGAAAAGATACCCAAGGTTGCAGGTGAGAAACAAAGGGAAGAGACCCAGAGGTGACAACCAGGAAGAGGGTAGACCCTCCAGGGGAAAGTGCGGAGCTCCACGGTCACCAGGAGCAAGGAGAAGCACAAAACTGGACTAGTGCCTGGAGAATATTTCATTTCCACCTGGTTGGGGGGCGTGGGAATCATGGCTCTTCTCTCCTGTGGAGCAACATGTTACCAGATCATCCCACCCGCGCAAGATGTGAGCTTCTGGGGGAGAGCTAATCCTTGCTGGCACAGTGGATGGTCAGCAGATGCATATCAGCCCTCCCCCTCATCCCGAGACAGTGCTGAACCCTGTAAATAACATTGAAAGTACCCCCTTCCTTTGCAATTCTCAGAATGCTCACAAGCCCCTAAAACCAGGGGGCAGAAGCTTGTAACAGCCAGACAGGTTACCCCTGCTATACCTTAACTTTTCTTTTAAGGCTTTATTGAATTTGTTACAATATTGTTTCTTTTTTCTTTCTTTCTTTTTTTTTTTTTGGCGGCAAGGCATGTGCTATTCCAGTTCCCTTACCAGGGTGAAGTTCTAACCACTGGACTGCCAGGGAAGTCCTTACACCTTAACTTCTGAACAAGAAAATTAACAAGGAGGAATAGGGCAGAACCAAAGGAAAAAGCCTCTGTCTAGTTTTCCTAGGAACTGGAAGCAAGAGGGAAACTGGAAGGATTATGACTCTCTAGAATCCTTGCTCCAACCTCACTCCATCTAAGCATAGATACTTTAACCGTGACCACGAATGAGGGAAGCTTAGATTCTCCATACTCTGGGGACGGGAGGGAGAGATCCGAATGGGTGGCCTAAAGACAGTCTTTTACAAGTTCCCAATAATTGAACTCCACCCCTCAGGATTCCATTCCCTTTGACATGCAGCTATTAGCATTATGTGACATGGCTAAATATCTAGCTACCTTAAGCCAGCTTGTTAAGACTTTTGAGTTTTAGGTTATCATCTATAAGCCTACCTCATACAATATTTGTGAGGATTAAAAAGAAAAGTGTGTGGGGGGAAAGTGGGTAGAATAAACAAGCCATTGGATTTCATTTTATATGAGATGACCCAAAAAGGAGTGGGTCTTGGCGAGTCTTACCTGGACATCGGTTAAGGTGTGTACAGAGCAATGGGTTGATCTACCCAGGCAGAGGAATCCAGCAGACACTACACTGGTGAGATGAGGGTGGAGAAATTCTGGGAGCAGGCAAACCCTTCTGAGCCCTCACTATGAGCAGGCTTCTGCTCTGTTCTACTAGACCCTGCAGAGGAAACTGCCTTGACGGACTTTGGGGATGGTGGTGGTGGTTTAGTCACTAAGTGATGTCCGACTCTTGTGATCCCATGGACTACAGCCCTCCAGGTTCCTCTGTCCATGAGATTTCCATGAGACACTGGAGTGGGTTGCCATTGGATGGTATCACAATATATTTATGCCAAACTCATTAAAATGTGTACATTATGTCCAATTTTTTTGGTATATTAAGTATAAAAAAAGCATCTGACTCTCTGTTTGATAAACCATAAAGTAATCAAAAGGAAGGCCTCAGTAACAGTTCTGTGAGTTCTAGATGTTCAAAATATCAGTTCAGATTTAGTATGAGTATTAAAGTGATCAAGAAAGAGAAAGGATGAGGGGGTAGCTAAGGGGGTAGTTTTATGATAGGTAAATTATTAGGCTTCACTAAAGACTGTAAATCATTTTAATTACTAAATGTCAGTGACTCGTGGTAGTTATTCTATGTGGTGGGTGAGGGATATTTATAAAAACCCAAAGGCAGGATATAGTACATTTATTTTCACATTCTATTGGGTGGCAGGGGGTGAGGAATACAGAGAAGAGCACAGCAAGCAGACGCCTTGGCTGGAGCTGAGGTGAGACAGGGAAAATACTTGGGGAGTTGAAAGTGTAGGTCACAGCAACAGGCCTCTTGGGCTTCATTTGCCTTTTCTCCGCTCACTGCTTAGCAAATAAGACTGAGAGAAGCCTAAAGAGGAGAGAGTCATATGCCCTTGGCACTTCTGAAGGCAACACCCAGTCTTCCTCTCTGACAGCTTCTCTTTCCTCAACTTCTCCTCCAGATGTTCCGGAATGTGCAGGTGACAGGAACCATTCCAGGCTCACCCAATTTTGGCATCAGCAAACATAATGATACCACCAAAAGGAAAAGCCATAGATCCAGATCATCAGCATGGCAAGGGAAGCCACGTGCCAACAGAAGAAGGTGGTAACAAATAGAATATCATTTTTGTCATCATCCCTCCATTGGTGGCCAGAGATTGGTTTGAACAGCATAAAGCCCATCTGAATCAGCCAAGAGCCTGCAATCATATACAGAAGAGCCTTCATCACCCAGAACTGCAGTGAGTTGGGAGCCCACAGCTCTGCGATCCCCACCAGCAGCAATAGGAACAAGACCTGGATGAACAGGATGTGACTCCGTAGCTCCACTCCTTCTGAGTCCTCCACATGAGACACCATCAGGGTCAGAATCAGAAATATGCTCAGGACTTGGGCGCCTTGCTCCAAGGCAGAAGCCCTTTGGGGCAACATGTTCTGGCTCACCACGTCTACACATCCGGTCAGGAAGAAGGTTGCAAAGAAAGTAAGATGCTGCCACTGTTTGTCGTATAAAAAGTTTCTCTGATGAAACATCTTGGTGATAAGTACAAGCTGCCCTTGAATGTTATGCAGCTCTTGGGCCACTAAAATAAAGCTGCTCAATATCTTCACCAGCCCCACATAGTGTATTTGCCACAGCCTTGCCCATCTTCCTTGGCTCCAGGGACGTCGTGGCGGATACTGGACAGGGTGGTTGCATATCAAGGCCTTGGAGATGAGCCGTGCGTGATAAAGTCCATAGAAGAAGAGAGACAGTCCTGGGTACAGATGACCCTCAAAGCCTCCCATGAAACTGAAGGTAGGTCTGCCCAAAGGCAGAGGCAAGAGACTCAGGTGTGGCCACTCAGGCTATAGAGTCTGCAGGAAGCCTGTAGACTTTTTGAAGTCTACTTATATTCTCTACTCAGCTCACAGCATCCACATACAGAAGGAAAATGATCTTGGAAAAAACCCAATCTCATGGTGGGGTGGGTGTCATGGTTTCCGTTCTTGTCTTCTGCTCTGGTTCACTGATAGCTAACCAACCATTGCCAGATGAAGAAATAAACACATTATCCAGCACAATGCTTGGGCAACTTCCCTTCTCAGAGACTATGCTTCAGATTTCTCATTTCTACCTTCCTTACTTCCTTCCCCAATTCACAGAATGTCAGGAAGTCCTCAGAAAAAGCAAGGAGAACACACAATATAGGTAAACATTCTCATATATAACTTCATACAAATATGAGGAACAAATGCTCTCCTGGGTATAAACAGTTAAGACTCACAAGTAAACATACACAGCCCAATTACTCTGATATTATTTGAGGATGACCAGAAAAATGCTCACTCCTGAGAATCTCTTCTGCTTATCTCCAGATAGACCTAAACTGCCACCACTTGAGGTTCCTTTGAGTTTCAGTGCTTTTTCAAGTTATAGAGGCAGATAGGTTCTATGTAGAGGTTTTGTTGTTGTTATTGCTGTTCAGTTGCTCAGTCGTGTCCAACTCTTTGTGACCCCATGGACTGCAGCATGTCAGGCTTCCCTGTCCTTCACCATCTTCTAGAGCTTGCTCAAACTCATGTCCTTTGAGTCGGTGATGCCATCCAACCATCTTATCCTCTGTCGTCCCTTTCTCTTCCTGCCGTCAATCTTTCCCACCTTCAGGGTCTTTTCCAATGATTTGGCTCTTTGCATTAGGTGGCCAAAGTATTGGAGCTTCAGCTCCAGCATCAGTCCTTACAAGAATATTCAGGGTTGACTTCCTTTAGGATTGACTGGTTTGATCTCTTTGCAGTCTAATGGACTCTCAAGAGCCTTCCCCAGCATCACAGTTCAAAGGCATCAATTCTTCGGTGTTTTTTCATTGTCCAGCTCTCACATCTGTACATGACTACTGGAAAAACCATAGCTTTGACTATACAGACCTTTGCAGGCAAAGTAATGTCTCTGCTTTTTAATATGCCATCTAGGTTTGTCATTGCTTTTCTTCCAAGAAGCAAGGATCTTTTAATTTTATGGCTGCAGTTACCATACACAGTGATTTTGGAGCCCAAGAAAGTAAAGTCTACCACTGTTTCCATTGTTTCCCCATCTATTTGTCATGAAATGATAGGACTGGATGTCATAATCAAAGTTTTTTGAAGGCTGACTTTTAAGCCAGCTTTTTCACTCTCCTCTTTCACTTTCATCATGAGGCTCTTCAGTTCTTCTTCACTTTCTGCCATAAGAGTGGTGTCATCTGTGTATCTGAGGTTATTAATATTTCTCCCTGCATGCTTGATTCCAGCCTGTGCTTCATCCAGCCTAGCAGTTCACATCATGTACTCTGCATATAACTAAATAAGCAAGGTGACAATATACAGCTTTGACATACTCCTTTTCCAATTTTGAACCAGTCTTTATTCCATGTCTGGTTCTAACTGTTGCTTTGAGACCTGCATACAGGTTTCACAAGAGGCAGGTAAGGTGGCCTGGTATTCCCATCTCTCAGAATTTTCCACAATTTGTTGTGACCTACACAACAGTGAAGCAGAAGTAGATGTTTTTCTGCAATTCTCTAGCTTTTGCTATGATCCAACTGATGTTTGCAATTTGATTTCTGGTTTCTCTGCCTCTTCTAAATCCAGCTTGTATATCCGGAAATTCTCAATTCACACACTATTGAAGGCTAGCTTGATGGATTTTGAGCATCACTTTGCTAGCATGTGAAATGAGTGAAATTGTGCAATAGTTTGAGCATTCTTTGGTATTGCCCTTCTTTGTGATTGGAATGAAAACTGACCTTTTCGAGTCCTGTGGTCACTGCTGAGTTTTCCAAATTTGCTGGCATACTGAGTGCAGCACTTAACTATGAAGAGGTACTGATTTGAAATCTCTTGGAATTACGTCTTGCAAAAAGCATTTCAGTAAAAATTCCTAGGTAATTTCCTTTTTCAAAATAATTTTTATTCATTTATTTGTTTTGGCCATGCTGGGTCTTCGTTGCCATGCAGGCTTTTTTCTAGCTGCAGAGAGCAGGGCCTACTCTCTAGTTGCAGTGTGCAGGCTTCTCATTGAAATGACTTGTGGATCCAGGCTCTAGAGCATGCAGGCTTCAGTAGTTGTGGCGCATGTGTTCAGTAATTGAGGCTCCTGTGCTCTGTGGTGCATGGGCTTAGTTGCTCCATGGCATCTTCCCAGACCAGGGATCAAACCCATGTCTCCTGCATTGGCAGCTGGATTCTTTTCACTGAGCCACCAGAGAAGCCCAGGTAATTTTCTTATGCATACTAAATTTTGAGAATCACTGAGTAAAATATAAGTACTTATAACAAAGAAGATTCTATTGTTAGTAACCTTCATATGAATTTCTCTCATAGGGAATCCTCCTACACTGTTGGTGGGAAGGTAAACTGGTGCAGCTACTATGGACAGCTGTATGGAGGTTCCCTAAAAAGTTGAAAATACAGCTACCATATGACCCTGTGATTCCTCTTGTGGGCATATATCCAGAGAAAAACATGATCTGAAAGGATACACGCAGTCCAGTGTTCATTGGAACATTGTTTACAATAGCCAAGACATGGAAGCAACCTAAATGTCCATCGACAGAGGACTGGATAGAGAAGATGTGGTACATATATACAATGGAATATCATTCAGCCATCAAAAAGAATGAAGTAGTGACATGTGCAGCAACACGGATGGACCTAAAGAGTGTCATACTGAGTGAAGTAAGACAGACATAGAAGGAGAAATATCATATGAGATCCTTTAAAAGTGGAATCTAAAAAAAATTACACAAATGAATTTACTTACAAAACAGAAAGAGACTCAGACATAGAAGATGACTTATGGTTGCCAAGGGGAAGGGACAGGGAGATTGGTATGCTCATGTAACACACTGTTATATTTAGAATGGATAACCAACAAGGACCTGCTGTATAGCACATGCAACTCTGATCAATGTTATTGGCAGCCTGAATGTAAGAGATATTTTGGGGAAAATGGATACATGTATATTTATGGCTGAGTCCCTTCACTGTTCACCTGCAACTATCAGAGCATTGATAATTGGCTATGTGTGCATGCTAAGTCGCTTCAGTCATGCCCAACTCTTGTCAACTTGATGGATTGTAGCCCATCAGGCTCCCCTGTCCATTGGATTCTCCAGGCAAGAATAATGGAGTGGGTTGCCATGCCATCCTCCAGGGGATCTTCACAACCCAGGGATTGAACCCATGTCTCTTATGTCTCCTGCATTGGCAGGTGGGTTCTTTACCACTAGTGCCACCTGAGAAGCCCATGATAATTGGCTATACTCTGATACAAAATAAAAAGTTCAAAAAATATATTTTCACTCATGAAATAGCATTCATTTAGAGTGGTGATTGTCATATTATCCTTCATTAACAGTCAATCAAATACAAGGAATGTCTCAAATTAATGACATTTTATATTGATCCTGTAGATTTCCATATTGGTTTATTCATCTTTTGTTGCTACTATGAATAGATCTTTCATTTTACTTTTACTGATATAAGCAACTATAATACTATATTGATCTTTATATTAATCATTTTGTTGCATTTACATACTATTCTTACTAGTTTCCAAATGCTCTTATGTCATCATATCTGTAAACAATGAAAATGTCCTTTTAGATATATTTTTATCTTTTCTAAATGCCTTTCCTAATTGAGTTGGCATGGTATAAATCTATTGCTGTTTTGTCTATGAAAGCTTCCCTCTTCTGAGAAGTGTCCCCCTCAAACCATCTCAGTTAAGTGGGAGTTGTCATCTTTTAATAGATTCTGCTTTCCTAGTAACAGATCAGTCAAGGAATGGGCACTTGATCCAGGGAACACGGGTCTGATCCCTGGTCTAGGAAGATTCCGTATGCCATGGGGCCAACTAGGCCCATGGCCCACAACTACCAAGCCCACAAGCTACAACTGCTGAGCCGCTGCTATTGAAGCCTGGGCGCCCTAGGGCCTGTGCTCCGCAACAAGAGAAGCCACTGTAATGAGAAGCCTGCGCACCTCAACTAGAGAGCAGCTCTTGCTTGCTGCAACTAGAGAAAGTCCATGTGCACCTACAAAGACCCAGTGAAGCCAAAAATTAACTAATTTATTAAATAAAAACACATAATGCTGAGAAGCTATTTTTCTTTAGGGTAGATAACCATAAATGACTTTCTGAGTCATACACGAGTATTCCCTTTCTTGGTTTAATAGTGATAAATGTCCCTTCAAAGTGGTGGTATCAATTTTCACTCAACCCAAATTAATCAACAAGTTCTCTAGATTCTCCTTCCTAAGTAACTTTTCTGGTCTGTTCCTTCTAGTCCAAACCTACCCACCATCTTTGTTCAGGGATCACCAACCCTGCATTGTTGCAGCATCTCTTGACTAGGTTCCAATCCTCATCAATTTCTATCTACATTGCAACCGTAGTGAAGCTTGGGGAATAAAGACCAAATCATGCACTGGTTACTTTGAATTTTCTAGTGGCATCCCATGACTTGTGGATAAAATCCAGGCCCTTAGAATGGGCTTCAAGGCCCCTCATGTTTTGCCTTGGCCTCATTTCCAGTCTCTTCCCACATGTACCGTTGTCTCCAGGCAAATCAGAAGATTCCAGCTCAGTCTGGAATGGACTTCCTATTACATATTTTTTCTCTACCTGAGAAACTCTGCCTTTCCATCAAGGTTCAGCTCAAACACTACCTCCTCTCAGCTGGGAAGGATACCACTCACGCAACATCTTCTCATCTCTATAGTTACACTTGTCACCCTGTTTTACCAGTCCTTATTTCCTGGGAAGTATTTGAAGCCAGAAACCATGTCCTGTTTTGTCTCTTTATTTTTTTTAATTTTTATTATTTATTTACTTATCTTTGGTTGTGCTGGGTCTTCGCTGTTACACACATGCCTTCTCTAGTTGTGGCAGGTGGGGGCTACTCTCTAGGTGTGGTTCATGGGCTTCTCACTGTGATGGCTTCTCTTGATGCAGAGCATGGGCTCTAGGTGTGCAGACTTCAGTAGTTTCAGCTCACAAGCTCAGAAGTTGCAGTGCACAGACTTGTGTGTGTCTGAGTCACCCCTCAGAAAGCGAGATCTTCCTGGGTCAGGAAGTGTCCCCTGGCAAGTGGATTCTTTACCCACTGGACTACCTTGGAAGTGCTGTTTTGTCTCTTTAGAATGTAGCTCCATGCTTGACGATACTCAATGGTTGTTTGATGGATGAATGAATACATAAATAAATTATCGCATGAACACATGGTCTCTATCATAAAATGCTTATAGTTTAGTTATAAAGACAGAATGGATACATACAAATGATATACACCAGGTCACTAATGCTAAGAATGAAATACCAAATGAGTGAACAAATGACCAGAGAAATGCAATTAGAAGAGAGCGCTCACTCCAACTGTAGAAGTCAGGACAAATGAGATCATTCCCATTGAAGGACTAGAGAGACCGACTCTTGTGAGTCCATTTGTCCTTAATCAGACACAGAAGAAACAGAATGAAGGGACATGGATGACAGGGCATAATTATAACTTCTCAGAGACACAGACTCCTTTTGTATAAACCAATGTTTTTCAACCCTTTTCTCATTTTTGTCCTCCCTAAGGAAGTTTTTCAACATATGTTCCCTTATAATCCTTTCATGAAAATTTAATGTCTAGATATACCATCTATATCTTTTTATGTCCTATGGCCCTTTGGAAAGTCACAAACCATTGTAACATCTAAAATCACACATTTTTAATTCCTCTGAGGTAACAGTGCACCCTTTGAGAGCACATGGTATAAATCAAGGGCAGAGCATGATCCAGCAAAGAACCTGTACACTGTACTCTGATCCAGTACAGAGCTCGCCTTCAAAAAAATGTTTATCTTCAAAAAATGTTTCTTTCAGCAGTAGGCAGTAAGGGCTCCTTAGTGAGAGGTAGACGAAATGGCCTCAAAGATTCTCCCAAATTCTGGATGTCAGAACCTAGAGATCTCAGGGGGGATGTCGTGGTACTTAATTAGAAAACTAACTTAATTAGTAAACTAACTAAACCCATTAGAAAATTCATGTTCTGTTAGAGGGATGTGAGTGAAAATTGCTTTCCTCTTATTCCTCTCTAGTCAATAACAGGGTGACAACTGTAAGACAGAAGGAAGTGTCATCAAAAAGTATATCTCTGGTTTGGAGGGTTTTAGCTAAAAACAGATGAAATGCATATCAGGAGACTCAGTTTGTCCAAGTGTGGTAGAAACCATGAGCTCCCCTCTATTAAGCCAGACATAGCACTGATGGGGCACCCACCAACAATGGGGAAAGAGCAGGTGCAAGACTCATTCACTGATGCACTGTGACCTACCAGCAAAGGGCTCCACCTGAGGCAACAATCCTGGAACTACTGTGGATGCTTGGCTACTTGATGATCTGCCCCCAGGGGCAGAGTCTAATGGGCACAGGTCTCAACAGCAGAGCATGCATCTTACTATACATCAGAATCACTTAAGAAGAACTTAATTGAAATGCAGAGTACTAAGCTTTTTAAAAATGTAGAGAGAGTACTCAGGGCTTCCCTAGTGGCTCAGAGGTAAAGAATCTGCCTGCCAGTGCAGGAGAAACATAAGTTTGATTCCTGGTCTGGGAAGATACCACATGCCACGGAGCAACTAAGCCTGTGTGCCCCAGCTATTGAGCCTGTGCTCTAAGAGCCCAGGAGCCACAATTACTGAAGCCCTCACGCTCTAGAGCCCATGGGCTGCAACAAGAGAAGCCACTGCAATGAGAAGCCTGTGCACCACAACTAGAGAATAGCCTCTGCTTGCCACAACTAGATAAAAGCCCACACAGCCACAAAAACCCAGCACAGTCAAAAACAAATAAATATTTTTTTTTAAATGCAGGGTACTCAGAGTGACTCTACTGAATAGTCTCTAAGTTGGGCTCCAGGAACCTGCACTTTGAGTCACAGGCCCTGTCCCGACACTGGTGATCCCAGCGCAGGCTATCTATGGAAACAATTGCCTGATGCTTGGAAACAATTGCCCTAGATTAGAAAACACCACTCTGGTTATCAGGTCATACCTGCAAGCTATCTTCCTGCCCTCACTGACCCCACAGATTCCCACAGGAGTGTACAAAAGCATAATCCAAAAGTATCTTACCAAGAAAGGCTGGCACAAAGGAGAAAAAGGGAGGACAGGGGAGGAAGGTGGCTAAGAGGGGGATGGGTCGGGGAGGGAGAGGGAAAGGAGGGTGGAGGAGAGAAAGGGAGGTGGAGAAGGTGATGGAGAATACAGAGAACTCTGCAGAAAAAAGACAAAGAAGGTGAACACAGCCCAGCCCCTGGGAGCGAGAGGTGATGAAAGGGGGAAACAAGGGAGCTAGAAGGCTGTGCTTTCTCTCTCCAGGTAGGAAAGAAGAAAGACATCCTCCTTGTCCAGGCTCAGGAAGCAATATCCATTGGTGATTAAGCAAGTGGATGTATGAGATGTAGTTTGGCTAATTGCTGGGCAGATGTTTTAAAGCAAGGTATTTATCTTCTCTAAGACTTATTCTCCTCATGAGTAAATGTGGAATTGTAATTATGAGGATTCCATGAATTAGTGCATTTAAAGCAAGTTATAAACATAAGGTACTTTAAGCTGTTAATCTCAGAGCTGGATGAGACCACAGGGTCTATTTCCTTCACATCCCTTTTTTCTTAGAGGAAAAAACTGAAGCCCAGAGAGAAGTGACCCACAGGATGTTACATGGTGACTGGTGAGTGGGTAACAGTATATGCTGAGATACTCAATCACAAGCTTTCAAGAAGTTCAAGAGAACTCCCAGCTCAGCATCAGGCAAAAGGGGAAGGAAGTGGGGGAAGGCTCTTTCCCAGTCAGCACCCTCAACTGACTACCTCGAGGCCACAGGAGAGCCAAGTACTCTGGCTGGTCCACAAGCTGGATCTCGGTCTGCCCCACCCTGCCCAACCCCTCAGCCATCTCGTTAAGAGGAAAGGCCAAGTGAGGCATCCTCAGAACTGGGGGACAGTGACAGCCAGATCAAATGAGCAGAAGCATCTCACCCACACACACGTCCACCACTAAAACGCTCACTTGAATGCACCCTCAAGGCTGGAATGCAGCTGGAAAAGCTTCTAATGAAATCAGGCCGGGCTTCCTGGTAGAAGATGTGTTGGTTGAAGTTGGCTGAAGCAGCTAGTCAATATGGACTCCAGAAACACAAATACTTAGAAGAAAGAATGTATCTGTTTTTATTCAGTGCTAACCAAGGAGAAAGATTGGATCAGGGAGGAAATCCGTACTACATTAAAGAAGTAAAATCTTTTTGGAGAAGGGACAAGCCTTCCCTTTACCTGCTTGATTTTCCCCATAAGTATATTTAGTTATCTGGGTTCTGAGTCAACGTTCTGAACTAACTTATCCCTTGCTACTGTGATCTCAGATGAGGAGCAGGGTTGGGGTGGAGCGTGGATGTGTGGTGGGGAGCAGGGGGTGTCTCATAAGCAGGCACTGGAAAGATATATCCTTTAATGTTAATGAGTACACTTGGCTTTCTGGTTTGTAAATGTCTATTAGTCTTTGAGAACCTAAACAGATTGATAAAAGTGAACTTCTATCTATAAAGCTGAGTGTTAGTCCCACTCAGGATTTATCCTGCCTTCCTGTGAGCCCCAAGCCCTGCCCCAGCCTACTTTCCACCATCTCAGCTAAACAATACTCTAATACTTCCCAGATCACATACTTACAATTAAGGGAAACACCCCAGAAATACCAGTGCCTTAACCCATTTTATTTCAACAAATGTGTCTTAACCAGCTACAATCAGCCAGACACTAAACCAAAAGCTAGCATTACAAAGATAAGTAAGACATGGCACCTACCTTCAAGAAACTCAGAGGCAGTACCTTGTCACTCCAAGTGTGATCCATAGACCACCAGTGTCGGAGTCACTGTGGAGCTTATTAGGAATGCAGACTCCCAGGCCCCAGGCCAGACTTACTGAATCTGAATCTGTAGATTCGCTAGAATCTCCAAGTGATTTGTATGCATATAAAGTTTGAGAAGTACTGGTCTAGTAGAAAAGATCCAACTAAAGCTATCTTGAATTAAACTTTGTGGAGATGAAATAAACCAAGTATGGTGGGAATAGCAAGAAGGGTCTGGTTAATTCTGAAGGAGGAGCAGCCATTTGCACTGAAACTGAACTGGCCAACAACTTGGGGCTGCGAACAACTGAGAGTAGGTAGGAGCATTCATTCATGGAACAGGGCATGAACAAAGCGGTGAATGTGTGTGGTGTGTGGGATGCGGGTGGGGGTGGAGGTGAGGGTGAGGCTAGGCCACATACAGAGTCAGATTGGGACAGACTGGAACAAAGGTCTTTTAGGAGCTCCTGAATCATGGATGGCTGCCCAGCCTATATGTGCTGTGTTCTTTGCATGGCCCTTGTCACCAGCCTTCCACACTAGGATCCGACCAGTGTCTGGACAGGGACAAACTTCTTCCCAATTCTGGCCCTCGGTGACCCCTGGAGGATGAGGGGCTGATGTTTGCAGACAGACAGCAAAGGATGCCGAGTCTCAGATCTCATGCCAGGCCATCTGGTCGCTGGCAATGACTCTGTAGAATGACCTTGGTAGGAAGTGGATGCACAGATTCCCACAGATTCCTGGCAGCCCAAACAGCCACTGGGGAGACGGCTTCTTCCTTATTCAGCTTGTAAGAGAAGCTGACTCTGGAGAAAGTCGAGAAACTAATGACATACAATGGAAGGGGACTGAGGCAAAGTCTGGGGGCTGCGTTACTGTCCTGACCCAGCCTCTAGCTGTGTGACCATAAGGAAGTCTCTGGGTCTCAGTCGTAAAATGAAGAAGATGGGCCAGGTGATTCTCAGGTCCTTTCCAGCCTTGACAGCCTGTGATTCTGGAGACTTCTAGTTTTAGAAAGGTCTGCCATGTTCCCCTTTTTTTCAAATTACTTAGATTCTTTAGGAATTTACTACCCAGTAGCAAAATAAAGCATCCTGGAAAAAAAAAAAAAAAAAGACATCTTGGGAACAGGATCTCCGCCCAACTAACAAGAGCACCTGGATTATATTGTCCATCAGGGTTACATTTAGAGGACTCGATACATAGACAGATGATAAAACAGACAATAGACGTCTACTATGTGTTGTGTTTGGCAACTGAGTCAAGCACCAAAAATGCATATTCTTTGAATCTGGCCAAAATGTTGTCATACATATTTGGAGAAATATGACACATATTAGTAAAGAAGAAAGCAGTACATAACTCCATAATAAAGTGTTCTGTCAATGATCATTGCTAACATTTCACAGTGCTAAACATTTTATAGGAAATACCTCATTTACCCTACTCAAACCTATGAGGTCATAAATCATTTAACACATTTTTGCCTGTAAATAACAGAAAATCCTGCTGCTGCTGGCTTAAGCATTGAGAAATTTACTCTCTCACTGAACCAGAAACCCAGATGTGGTATAGCTTCAGGGTTATATGATTAATACGATAACTGAATGAAATCATCAAGGATCCAGTTTATTTCTAGTTTTTTTCCCTGCCATTCTCTTTGGCCTTGTGCTCAGATTAGAAACCATCATGGCTTCAAGATGCTGCCACACTTAGAGACACCATATCCTCATAGAACGTCCAGTGGCAGGAGAGGACAGCTCTATTGTATATTAAAATAGTCCTTTATGATGGAATGTTTACCAGAAGAACTAGAGCAGGCTTCCCCTCCCATCTCTCTGCCCAGACTTGGATTTCATTCCATCCCTAAACCCATCAGCAGAAAGGGAATCACCACTGGGCTCAGACTGCTCTACTTGGCTTTACTCCTTGCCCATTGCTGGTAAGCAGGCCCACCTCTTTCTGAGAGGGAGGAGGGAGCTAGTGAAGAAAAAGGGAGAGGGGAGGGTTCTATAGGAAGAAATGAGAGGCAAGTGGTTGTTAAGGCAAAAAAAAATTTTTTTTACAGTTTAAAAAATGGAAATTTCAAGAATTAAGTAACTTGTTCAAGGTCATACAGAGTGAGTAGCAGAGCTGGGGTTCGAACAGAGCCCGTATCCTGACATGTTCCAAATCAGGTCAAAGTCACCTGCCTTCTGCAGCCTCCCCTACCTTCCTGGCCTCAGCCTCCAGGCAGTTACTCGCTCTGGGGTCAGAGGCTTCTTGCCCTCTCAAGGCTGCAATGCACAGATGCTATTACTGTCCATCCCTCCTCCAGGGCCAGGACTCATCCATTGCTTTATTTCTCTTTTCCCCCACCCCTTTTCCCCAGGCTTAGTTACTTTTAAAATAAACCTCCACCTACTCTCCTCATTTTCCTTCTCAGTATAAAACATATCTCTTTTCTTTTGCCTCTTCCTCAGCCTTACCCCTGCCCAGAACTCAGTGCTGATACCAGGAAATGTTTAGAATAAGCCAAAGCTCAGCCTTTGGACCCTGACAAGCCAAAGTTTCAATTCTGGCTCTTCCATGTGACTTCAGGCTAATGACTGAACCTCTCTATGCCTCAGTCTCCTTACCCATAAAAATGAGGATATTTACCACACGAGGTTATAGTAAGATTTGAATGAGACAAAGTTTAGCTTTGCCCTTAATAAATGGGAGTTATTAGCAGCTCATCAGACTCCACTATCCATGGAATTCTCCAGGCAAGAATACCGGAGTGGATAGCCATTCCCTTCTCCAGGGGACATTCCCAACAAAGGATCGAACCTAGGTCTCCCACACTGCTGGCAGATTCTTTACTGTTTGAGCCACCAGGGACCCTATTTTTCTTAATTAGTATGATAAAAATTAAAACTCATGTTACCACACTTTGTGGAGCTTTCTCCACATTATCTGGCTTGATTCTCACAACAGCCATGCTAGAGGGAGGATGCTCCCTCCTTGTGATGCCAAGAAGACTGTGTCTGAAAGAGGTGAAGAGCTTTGTTTCCTTCAGATTCTTCTAGTACATTCTATGGTCCATCCTTGGGGTGCTAGTTCCTCACTATGTGTGTCAGCTCACGTTCCTTGTTGTGGATTATCTGTTATGGGATGGAATGTGTTTATTTCCCACTCCTAAACTCATATGTTGGAGTCCAATACCTCAATATTTCCAATACCTCAGAATGTGACCTGATTGGAAATAGGTATATTGTAGATGTAAGTGAAGATGAGATCAGACCGAAGTAGGATGACCTAATACTAATGGGACTGGTGTCCTTACAAAAAGAAGAAATTTGAAGTACTTCCCTAGTGGTCCAGTGGTTAAGAAGCTGCCTTGCAGACAAGGGTGCCTACTCTCAACACTACTATTCAACATAGTTTTGGAAGTCTTGGCCACAGTAATCAGAGAAGAAAAAGAAATAAAAGAAATCCAGATTGGAAAACAAGAAGTAAAACTCTCTCTGTTTGCAGATGACATGATCCTCTACACAGAAAACCCTAAGACTCCACCAGAAAATTACTAGAGCTAATCAATGAATATAGTAAAGTTGCAGGATATAAAATCAACACACAGAAATCCCTTGCATTCCTATACACTAACAATGATAAAACAGAAAGAGAAATTAAGGTAACAATTTCATTCACCATCGAAACAAAAAGAATAAAATACTTAGTAATATACCTACCTGAAGAAACAAAAGACCTATATATAGAAAACTATAAAACACTGATGAAAGAAATCAAAGAGGACACAAATAGATGGAGAAATATAGCATGTTCATGAATTGGAAGAATCAATATAGTGAAAATGAGTATACTACCCAGAGCAATCAAGAGACTCAATGCAATTCCTATCAAGCTACCAGCCGTCCTTTTCAGAGAACTAGAACAAATAATTTCACAATATGTATGGAAATACAAAAAACCTCAAATAGCCAAAGCAACCTTGAGGAAGAAGAATGGAACTGGAGGAATCAACCTGACTTCAGGCTATACTACAAAGCTACAGTCATCAAGACAGTATGGCACTGGCACAAAGACAGAAATATAGATCAATGGCAAAATAGAAAGCCCAGAGATAAATCCACGCACCTATGGACACCTTATCTTTGACAAGGGAGGCAAGAATATACAATGGAGAAAAGACAATCTCTTTAACAAGTGGTGCTGGGAAACCAGGTTAACCACTTGTAAAAAAATGAAACTAGAACACTTTCTAACACCATACACAAAAATAAACTCAAAATGGATTAACGATCTAAATGTAAGACCAGAAACTATAAAGCTCCTAGAGGAAAACATAGGCAAAACACTCTCTGACATAAACCAAAGCAGGATCCTCTATGACCCACTTCCCGGAATATTGGAAATAAAAGCAAAAATAAACAAATGGGACCTAATTAAAATTAAAAGCTTCTGCACAACAAAGGAAACTAAAAGCAAGGTGAAAAGACAGCCTTCAGAATGGGAGAAAATAAAAGCAAACGAAACAATGGACAAACAATTAATCTCAAAAATATATAAGCAACTCCTACAGCTCCATTCCAGAAAAATAAATGACCCAGTCAAAAAGTGGGCCAAAGAACTAAACAGACATTTCTCCAAAGAAGACATACAAATGGCTAACAAACACATGAAAAGATGCTCAACATCACTCATTATCAGAGAAATGCAAATCAAAACCACAATGAGGTACCACTTTACACCAGTCAGAATGGCTGCCATCCAAAAGTCTACAAGCAATAAATGCTGGAGGGGGTGTGGAGCAAAGGGAACCCTCTTACACTGTTGGTGGGAATGCAAACTAGTACAGCCACTATGGAGAACAGTGTGGAGATTCCTTAAAAAACTGGAAATAGAACTGCCATATGACCCAGCAATCCCAGTGCTGGGCATACACACCGAGGAAACCAGAACTGAAAGAGACACGGGTACCCCAATGTTCATCGTCGCACTGTTTACAATGGCCAGGGCATGGAAGCAACCTAGATGTCTATCAGCAGATGAATGGATAAGAAAGCTGTGGTACATATACACAATGGAATATTACTCAGCCATTAAAAGGAATACATTTGAATCAGTTCTACTGAGGTGGACCAAAATGGAGCCTATTATACAGAGTGAAGTAAACCAGAAGGAAAAACAACAATACAG
This sequence comes from Antilocapra americana, assembly GCA_007570785.1. NCBI lineage: Eukaryota > Metazoa > Chordata > Mammalia > Artiodactyla > Antilocapridae > Antilocapra > Antilocapra americana. The sequence continues at coordinate 9,221,365 of ML663557.1, forward strand.
TCTACTAATGCATATATATGGAATTTAAAAAGATAGTAACGATAACCCTGTATGCGAGAGACACAGATGTATAGAACAGTCTTTTGGACTCTATGGGAGAGGGCAAGGGTGGGATGATATGGGAGAATGGCATTGAAACATGTAAATTATCATATGTGAAATGAATCGCCAGCCCAGGATTGATGTATGATACAGGGTGCTCAGGGCTGGTGCACCGGGATGACCCAGAGGGATGGAATCAGGAGGGAGGTGGAAGAGGAGCTCTGGAAGGCGAACACATGTATACTCATGGAGGATTAATGTCAATGTATGGCAAAGTCAATGCAATAATGTAAAGAAAATAAATAAATAAACAAATAAATATATTTTAAAAATAAAGTTGTCATAAAATAAATAAATAAATATTATATATATATATATATATATATGACATCAACTTGGAAAATCATATAGCTGCTCTGAATTTCAATCATCTAATTAAAAAGATTGATAATTCTTCTTAGTTGTGAAAACTGAAAGTGGTAATGCTTGTGAAAGCATTTTCTAAAAATATTGTCACTAACCAGTGTAATCTTCTCACATATCCTTGCTGCTAACAATTATTGAGAACTATTCTACAACAGACACTGAGTTAGGCTTTATAGTTTTCTCTCATTTTGTTGTTGTTCAGTCGCTCAGTCACGTCCGACTTTTTGCGACCCCATTGACTGCAGCACATCAGGCTTCCCTGCCCTTCACCATCTCCTGGAGCTTGCTCAAACTCATGTCCATTGAGTCAGTGATGCCATCCAACCATCTAATCCTGCCATCCCCTTCTCCTCCTGCTCTCAACCTTTCCCAGCATCAAGGTATTTTCCAGTGTGTTGGCTCTTTGCATCAGGTGGCCAAAGTATTGGAGCTTCAGATTCAGCATTAGTCCCTCCAATGAATATTCAGATTGAATTCCTTTAGGATTGACTGGTTTGATCTCCTTGCAGTCCAAAGGACTATCAGGGCTTTCTCCATGACAATAGTTCAAAAGCATCAATTCTTCAGCACTAAGCTTTCCTTATGGTCCAACTCTTACATCCAAACATGACAACTGGAAAAACCACGGCTTTGACTATATGGACCTTTTTCTCATTTAATTGTCACCAAAAAAATCCTAGTTTGTGCCATCAATAATGCTAATTTTATCCTCATGAGAATGAGAAAACTGATGCTTAGAAGGGCTAAGTATTTCACCCAAGTTCATACAGGTAATAAGTGTTAGAGTGTTTAAGTTCAGGCAGGAAGATTCCAGGCCCTAGCTCTGAGTCTCCATACAATGGCAGAATTCACATATTTTGCTGGTGGTGTCAAGGAAGGATGAAGGGGAGCAGGTTAGTGAAGGCCCCTCAGATCACATCCCCGTGCACGGCTATCTCTCCACCATTCTCTCTTCAGGCACAGAAGCAGTTCTGGCCCCACGTTCCCACAGCCAGGTTTCAGAGTGCCACTTCAAGAATAAGTAAATTTCCTTCCAGGTTGAGAGGACAAACCTCCCCATTGGCCATGTTGAGTTTTTATGGACGCCTGTATGTAGCTGCCACTGCAACTTTCCCATGGTGCAGTGAGTCAAGCAAGGCCCTAACACCCATGGAGACACATCTGGTTGTTTCTATCACCCCAGCCAGCAGTTGATGATCTAGTAGAAAGCTAGATATCTACAGACTTCTATATAGCTCCAAGCTGCTTTCAGAGCCCAACGTCACTGGTTTACACTTTCTTTGCCTGCTCTCTCCTTCTAGCTATGCACCTGACTAATCTCTCTATGTGAAAAGCCCCAGGATCAAAAGAGGATATTGAGTTATAATCTAACAACCTAAAGAATTCAGCAATGACTGCAATCTCCTATGAGAGCTTTCGTTACAACTTGGACCATGTGAAAAAATAGGATTACTGAAGAGAGGACTATAATCTGAAGCTAAGTGGGGTTTAACTAGATGGAGCTGTCACCTTCTGGCCAAATAGAATTGCTGCTCTCTCTCATGGTTCTCTATTACTCCATCATTTATTGACTCCTCAGAACTGGATGGCATTTAAACATTAACTAATGGCACTAATGAACCTTCTATGCAACATACTCTGTGGATAGCAGATCCTTACAATAAGTATCATCCCTATTGACAAATAAAGTAATTGAGATTCAGGGACTTGTCAGAGGTCACATAGGCAGGAGGTGAAAGACTGGGATTTAAACCTGGGTTGAGTCGAGACCAAAGCCTGGTACTTGTTCCTGGGCCACATTGCCTCTTGGACTGACCCTCATCACTCATTCTCTGAGTAACTGGACTGTGTCAATCTCGCCTGATCAGAATCTCAATACTATACATGATAAGATGAATAACCAGACTTCTAAAATACCAGCTGGGTTTCAGTTTTCTCACCCTGATTCACGGAAATGAAGAGGCATTGTTAAGGCATCTAGGCTCCTGTCTGAGCAACCAGAGCCTGCTGCTAACAACCAGCTGATAGCAGTGCCTGGCTTTCTGCAGAAACAGTCTGTTTTAAAGCCAGCATCAAGTGTACTCATTCGGAAAAACTCCTTCTCCCCACCCCTCCTTAGATCTCTGGTGAGTTTCTATTTCCCGTTAATATTCATCCCCAGAATTGTATTCCCAGAATGGACCTAACTCAGGGGGGAAAAAATCAAAGGTTGGATTCGCATAAAAAATACGTGCTTTTCATCAGATTGTCGGCAGCACAAGTTGTAACCTGCCCAACTTCAACACTTGGAATAGAAGCATAACACATAGTCTGAGAAACACAATTAATGCTGTACTCCCACTATGTCCCTGACTGCTCAAGATCTCTGGCTCCCGACTGATTCATCAGACCCAAAATAAATGCTACAGTCTGGCATCCAAGGTCTTGTTATCTGTCTCCAGGTCTCTCTAGTCAAACCTGGCTATTCCTCCAAAGCTCCCCAGCTTGGCAGGCAGTTCCCTTCCCTGCCCACCTCTTCCCCGCTGGGTGCCTTGGCTCATGCCTGAAATGCTTCCTCACCTCTATCCTCCCCTCTAACTCCATCATTTCTTCTAAGACTCACAAGGCTCCAGGAAGCCTTTCCTGACCAGCCTCTATGTCTGCATTTCTTTTCACTAGCTCTTATTCAGTAAACTGTTACTGAGTCCAAGCTTACTCTGCTCGCTGAACAACAGGCCAATAAGTCTACAGACAAGGTGTTGAGGCAAGGAATATGACTTTATTTGGAAAGCTGGCAGATGAGAAGGTGGTGGACTAATGTCTCAAAATTACCATCTTGTCGGGATCTGGATGCCAGGTTCTTTTATAGAACAGGGAGGGGGAGGTGAGGAAGTAAAATAAAAAAGGCCATTAACCTTACAAATATCTCCTAGAATGGCCAGTCTCAAGGAGGGAATGTGTTAATTTCTCGCTTCCTATAGCCCCTTCCACAGGTGTACAGAGTTCTGAACAAAGGCAGTTTAGTTTAACAATTAAGTAGAGACACAGGGTTCCCCGAAGCAGGACATTATATATAATTATAATAACAAAAGCAACAAGAAGCAAAGATTAAAGAAACAGATCCAACATGTAGTCAAAATCGGCTCTTCCCTATAACAAACCAACAAATACTGAGCACCTCCATAAGCCATCATGCCCTTCTTTGCCCAACACTTTTTAAAGCCTTTTTTTCCTGTGTGCCAGGCACTGGGATAAGTATGTCGCAAATCATCCTCTTGCTCTGCTCTCCTTTTTAGGAAACCTCCTCAAAGAAGTTGTTTATACTCATGTCTCAATTCCTGTCCTCTCATGCTCTTTTGAACTAACTTCAAACAGATTCTTGCCCCCATCTCTCCACTGAAATTGTTCTTTTCAAGGTCATTAATGATTTCTATGCTGCTAAATCCAATGGTCACTTTCCAGACCTCTTCTTTGTTGACCTTTCAATAGAATTTGATACAAGCATGTGACTCTATCATGTCCTCTTATAAAGAGTAAGTTAGATAATATTCCAAAAAATATATCTATTTCATCCTCTTTGACTTTATGAAATGAAGGCTGAATATACACACACACACTTACAATTACTATAATTGTTTTAGCTGCAATTTTAATCTGATATAAGGATGGCTACTCAAATAATGGGTCTTGTTGCTAACAATGTATTTTTTCCTCAAATAGTAACTTTTGATAAAATTTTGCACAAAGCAAAGTACAAGATTCCTTTGATTTAAATGATTAAATATTAAGTGTATATTGTCATGCTAAAAAGAACATTTTGTAAAGCAGAAATAGAGTCTAGTCTCAAATAATTCAAATAATTATAATTTTTCACTTAAATGAATGCCTGACAAGACAGTAAGAGTTGTGTGGGACCTGAGATTATTCTCTTTGTGTGATATTGGTCCACACACATCAGGATATTGAACAGTCCTTGATTCTGCTTATGAAAAGCCTGTAGCACCCCCAATCATTTTAAAAACCATTTAAAAAGTGCCCCTTAAGATTTCCACAATGCTCTTTTGGGAGTGACACCATGTGGGAGAGAATTCTCTGTGGTCTTCTATAATTCTGAACAGCTCATGAGCAGAGATGTGGACTGTCTTTTCAAGGACATTGGTGTAGATAACAGCTTTGGAACATACAGATAGGGTCTGTCTCAGAGCCGAGGACAGGCATGCATATTGCTTATTACAAAAGCTTCAGGCTTCCTCAGCCTGGGGTTGTTATCCTGTCATGCAACCCACTGTGTGTGTGCAGGTCCCTCTGGCCCTCTCCACATTGCCTTAGGGGACTGAGACTCAGGGAACAGGGCAGGGAAAGGTGGTCTCTCTACTGCTATTTCTGAGAGTAATAAGGTCTTCTGTGACCCCAGGAACTCGTGTCAGCATCCATCAGGCTGTGGTAAGCTGACTTTAAAACTCAGATGCTTCATAGTTCCTGAGACTCACTTCACTGAAAATCAGTAGAATTATATGTTAGCTCCCATTTCTGTATTCTAGTCCTGACTTCTCCCTGAGCTCCCAATACTTATAACTAACTGCCATCAATACTTGACTGGAGTAGGAAATGGCAACCCACTCCAGTATTGTTCCCTGGAGAATTCCATGGACAGAGGAGCCTGGAGGGCTGAAGTCCATGAGGTTGCAAAGAGTGGGACATGACTGAACACGATATCAATACACCAGCATTCAACAAGAATCTCAAATTTAAAGTGTCTCCAAATAAACTCCTTGTCTTTCCCCCAAATCCCTTTTCCCGAAGACTCTGTATCACAATAGAATGCAAATTCATCTTTCTAGTTCCTCAGGCAAAAAAATTTTGGTGCTGTTTTTTTTTTCTTTTGAATGCTTTTCTTTCTCTTATACTACACATCTAATCAATCTCTTAATCCTCTTGACACTACCTTCAAATATACAAAATCTGACCACTTCTCACCATCTTCACCTCTCTCATCCTGGTCCACACCACCATCAATTCCCACTTGGATAACTATTACCTTCTTAACTGGTCCCTTCCCCAGCAGAGACATTACTTTGCCAACAAAGGTCCGTCTAGTCAAAGCTATGGTTTTTCCAGTAGTCATGTATAGATGTGAGAGTTGGGCTATAAAGAAAGCTGAGCACCAAAGAATTATGCTTTTGAACTGTGGTGTTGGAGAAGACTCTTTTTTTTTTTTTTGATTCATATATTTTTATTTGGAAATGTTTGTATCAGTACAGTGAAACTAAATTTTAGACACTGATGTCATTAGCTTGGATATCATTAGTTTATTATAAAAGAGAAACATGGAAATTATTTACATGATGAAAGATTTCAGAACTTCAGTGGAATGGGCGGCTTCACGTGATGCCATTTTAATAGTGACTTATTTCAGTCAACATATTTCCCAAGAATGTCACCATCTCTAAATAAGAAATAATCCTTGTCGTCTAGAACTACTTTGGTGCCTCCATATTCTGGGAGAAGAACTTTATCTCCAACTTTCACACTAACTGGTTGAATCTCTCCACCCTTTCCTTTAGAGCCTGATCCAACAGCTACCACCGTTGCTTGCAATACTTTTCCTTGTGATTTTTCTGGAAGCATAATGCCTCCTTTGGTTACAGTCTCGGCGGCACTTCTTTCAACTAATACTCGGTCAAAGAGGGGAAGAAACTTTCTAAATGCCTGTCCTGCCATGACTCCGGCTGCTGCAGTACGTACTCTGCTCTCACGCCGCAGGCAAAAGGAGAGACCTGCGCTCGGACCCTTCGGACACGTGAACGCGATAAAAAAAAAGTGGAGAAGACTCTTGAGAGTCCCTTGGACTGCAAGGAGATCCAACCAGTCCATCCTAAAGGAAATCAATCCTGAATATTTATTGGAAGGACTGATGCTGAAGCTGAAACTTCAATACTTTGGCCACCTGATGCAAAGAACTGACTCATTTGAAAAGACCCTGATGCTGGGAAAGATTGAAGGTGGGAGGAGAAGGGGATGACAAAGGATGAGATGGTTGGATGGCATCACCAACTCAATGGACATGAGATTGAGTAAACTCTGGGAGTTGGTGATGGACAAGGAGACCTGGTATGCTGCAGTCCATGGGGTTGCAAAGAGTTGGACACGACTGAGCAACTGAACTGAACCAGATATCTGAAGGACTCACTAGCTCACATCACTTCTTTTACATCTCTGCTCAAATGTCACCATTATCACATAGGTCTTCACTGATGACCCTAAGTAAAACAGCAACCACTCACAGACCTGGTGAATCCTAGTCCCTTTCTCTGCTTTATCTCTCTCTCTAGACTTTACCAGCATCCAATATATACATACATTGCTTGCTTATCTTTTATTATCTATCTCCTCCCATTAAAATGCAACTATGTGTTGAATGAGTGAATCAATGTAATCTTCATAATATACTTCTATAATTGCAGAAATAAAATTTAAAATAGTTGCTATAACTGAACTGCTCATACCATGTGTGGAGGGAGAGGATAAGATGCCATGAAACAACTAACAAATAAAACCTGAAACCAGGAAGCCTCTGGTTAGATCCTAGTTATATTGTCAACTAGCCCTGCATTACTGGGTAAGAGAATAACATTGACCAACAGTTATTTCATTTGTCAAACAAGTACACTCCTGCTTATCCCATGGGTTGTAGTAATTGTCAAACTTAGTAAGATATCCCCCAAATCTCTGCAAATTGTAAAGAATTTGTTTTCTGGTTTTTATCTTTAAAATATACCACATTTTTCATTTATTTCCATTGACACAGTTACAGCCTTAATGATCTTGATCTCCAAGCATTCCTGTGCTTTCTTGTACTCCTGTCTTGTCTCAAGCAGTTGTCTGTATTAAATGCCTTTGCTCCACCTGTGCCACTTGCCCTGGCTCAGATCCCCTACTACAAAGGCTCCAGATCCTAAGACAGAAATTCCTTCCCATTTCCTTACATGACACTGAAATATCACTGTCAGGCTTTTCAGGGTGTGCCTGTTATTAAAGATGTTACTGTTCCCTAGCAGCTCCCAGGTTGTAGGTATTGGGCCTATTCACCTTTGCGACTCCCACAGATCCAGTCTGGTGATAACACAGCCCCTTGTTGGCTGAGTGAGCTCAACATGTCAGGGAGAAAGCTATAAGGAATTTATGCTTTCTCACTGATATTCTCTGCAAAGAAATCCCCACTTTCCAATCTCTCACCAATCTTAACTTCTTTCATTCGCTACAGCTAGGTGATGGTGAAAAGGCAGCAGTGTGACTCCAAACCTTCCCTTTGGAAGTTTTGCATAGAGGTTCCCGCACCTTCCCTTGGAAGGACAATGGGATTTCCCAACATGGTTGTATTACTGGCCTTTGAAGTCTCTGCTGAAGCTTACAGAGACAAAAGTGTGAGCTACAGTTAAGATCTTTTTTTTTTTTTAATTTTTTTTTATTAAACATTTTTTTTTATTAGTTTTGCCAAACAATGACATGATATCACCATGGGTTCACATATGCTCCCCCTCCATAACCCCCCTCCCTCCTCCCTCCCCCCAGGAAATCTCGTTGCACCAGTCCCAAGCATCAATCCTGGGCCGGCTATTGCTTAGACATATGATAACAGTTAAGATCTTATTTCAAGTGTTTGTTGAATTGAATACCAAAAATGGAAAATGACATGATAGAGGGCCAAATGAGGTCTATTACTCTTGAGACAAGTCCAGACAACCAACTCTGCTAGGAATACAATGGCTGATGGATTCTTAAGCTCCTTTCTGGAAAAGTCTTTAATGAGAAGACTGGGGAAACAGTGAAGAGAATGTCACAGCAGTTCTTGGTGCCTTCCAAGGTGGAAGTAGTTGCTTCTTCCTCAATCAGATGGAACTTTATACCTCCTTTCTGGTATGTCACAATCCCCCCTGTAACGTGGCCATTTGTGTACATCTTATTTCCTCTACTAGAACAAAAGAATCTTTGTGAGCTGTGACAGTGTCTTATTCATCATGGTACTACTCATGACATGTAAGAAAAGCATTACAGCAAATTTCTTGTTTGTAGTAGGTATTCAACACATGTTTGTTGAATGAGGAACACAGAGGCATTGCAAAAGGTGAAATCTCAGGTATGCTGGTACCAGAACTCCTTGTATTCAGCTCAGATGAACAAGATCTGAAGGTTCGCTGTCATCAAAAGCAAATGCTGGCCCATTTCCAGAGGGCATCTACCCCTTCCTGGCTTCTGCTTCAAAGTTTCCCCTAAGTCCCAGTCGCAGCCCTCTTGATCTTTCCCTGTTTGCTCATTAATGTTAACTTGGGACATGAAAAGATCCGGGACTGAATATTTCATTCAGGCTAGGCCTTCTTCATCCAGCAACTGCAGACAAAACACAGAGAGAAGGCTGACGTTATCAGATGCATGTAGCACCTGTTTAAACCCTGGCTCCTCTGTTCATGGATATACATCTTCAGTCAGCTTTGGGATGCTAAGAAGATCAGGAGAAGTAGATTATATCTCTTCATGGCGATGTCATGAGTCTTCAAGAAGTTCCATAGCTCTCCTTCAGGGAGGGATTAAGAAAATAAAATTTGTGTGAAAATAGCTTTGTTTTGAGTCCTGGCTATGGACTAAGATCATTCTTAAGACTATGAGTTATTGGGACTTACCTGGCGGTCCAGCAGTTAAAACTCCAAGCTTCCATTGCAGGGAGTACAGGTTTGATCCCTATCCCGGGAACCAAGATCCCACATGCTGCATAGTGAGGCCTATATATATACATAATTTATCATTTTCTGAGTTCTTACTATATGCTAAGTATTGTGCTGAATGTTTTCACATGGATTACCTCTTAATGCTCACAGTAATCTTAAGGGAGATACTATAATTGACATTACTTCCTACGAGGAAAGCATGGCCTAGAGAAGTTAACTTACTGGACTGATATCTTATAACTACTGGACAACAGAGAAAGTAACAAAGCTGAGATTTCAACCATGGCAGAGCACAGCTCAGGGTGTGGTCTACTAACCACCTCATCTTATTGTTTCTTAGGATGTCTCAAAATGTTTTCTTAGCAGGCAAAAAAGATACAAACCAATAACTGCTGCCTTAGGTGCTACTGCTCTGAATGAAGTATCAGTTGGGTAAGGCCCTGGTTCTTATTAAATTCCACATATAAAAATTCATTGATTTGAGGAATAAAAGAATAGAAGTTGTCACATAAACAATTGGTGCCATGAGAACGCAAGGACAACTCTGCCTATCTGACATGCCTGTATGTCAATCATGTCCAGGTTCCAAGATTCAGCAGGATGATTTGCAAAGTTTTACAAAGCTGGAGCCCGAGGAGTGAGCAAGGTTAGAGAATGTAGAAGCACAGTAAGGTGTTGCCAATATCAAGTTCCCATAACCTTCAATTCTAACAGACATATCTTAGTTTCAGTGGAAATTTTAATTCTAGTAAATGTAAGTTACTCAGTCCTACAGAAATCTTCTTAAAGGAGGAACAGAAGTCAGGACGAAAATGAGGAATAACACAAGCATAAGATAAAATTCTAAAAATAAGTCCAACTATTTCAATGATCACAATAAATGTATCTTAAATTCCTCTGTCAAAGTAACATTTTCAGAACAGGCTAAAATACAAAGTCAAGCAATATGGTGATTCTAAGACCTATGCTTAAAAAACTGGGCACAGAAAGGTTGAAAACATAGGCATTAAAGTAGACGAGAATAATAATAAAAGAAAGTAGATGTTATAATACTAACATCAGACAAAAGAAAACTAAAGATAAGAGTCACTAACAATTAAAAGGGACAAATATATTTTCTCTTTTCTATTCAATTCACAAAGAAGATAAAACAATTATCAATTTTAATGTACTAACATTAACATTGTAGCATCTATATGCATAAAATAAAAATTGATAGAAATTTTAAAAAATGAACAAATCTGGAGTCATAGTCAAAGAACACAACCTGCTCATCTCAGAAATCATCATATACATATCGTATAAAAATTAACAAGAATATAGAATATTTCAATACTTCCCATGGAACATTTATAAAGGAAAAGCAACCTATTTTTAAGAAGCAGAAATAACATCAACATAAAAAAATTAACAACAACAACAAAAAAACCCACTTTCTTTGGAAATTAAAATATGGTCTCCTAGATAACTTTCAGGTTCAAGAAAAAATTAAATTAAAATATAAATGAAAAGTTATTCAGAAGTGAATGACAGTGAAAGCACTCCATGTATCAAAGACCATGGGATACAGCCAGAATGGATTCAGATAAAGAAGGGAGTCTCCTTGAGAATTCCCTGGCAGTCCAGTGATTAGGGCTCAATGCTTTCACTGCTGAGGACCTGGATTCAATCCCTGGGTGGGGAACTAAGATTCCACAAGCTGTGCAGTGTGGCCAAAAAAAAAAAAAAAAATGTCTCTTTGACATTTCCTGAGCTTTCAGTCTCTTTACACTAGAGCTGCACCATTCAATACAATTTCCACTATCCACATCTGACTAGTTAAATTTAGACTCATTACAATTAAAAATTCAGTTTCCAAGGTTCCTGGTGGCTCACTTGTAAAGAATCTGCCTGCCAATGCAGGAGACACGGGTTCAATACCTGATCCAGGAAGACCTTACATGCCATAGAGCAACTCAGTCCATGTGCCACAACCATTGAGCCTGTACTCTAGAGCCTGGGAACCGTAACTACTGAACCCATGTGCCACAACTATGGAAGCGCATGTGCCCTAGAGCCCGTGCTCCACAACAAGGGAAACCACCACAATGAGAAGCCCACGCACGCCAACTAGAGTAGCCCCAGCTCACCATAACTAGACAAGAGCCCACACAGCAATGAAGACCCAGAACAGCCAAAAATAAATAAACAATTAATTTAAAAATTCAGTTCCCTAGTAGTACTGGCCACATTTCAAGTACTCAATAGTGACAAGTGGCTAGAAGTTATCATACTGGACAACATAGATTATGGAAAATTCCCATCTTAGCAGAATGTTCTATTGGGTACTGCTTCTCTAGAGTTTGCCAGGGCAGTTCCAATGTGTCAACTTAGCTTGACTGTAGGCCACCACTGAGCCCAGGTTTCAATTGGCCAAACTGGCCAACTATTTATACCATTCCCAGATGCTCAAGGCACATATTGAACCTAGAATCTCAGGAGAGTAAACTCACATTGATAAATGTGGCTCCATCAACTCTTCAGTTTCACTTTACATGTCATACATCTTTAGCATTTATCCACATCCACATTCCCCACACTCTGGCCAGGGCTGACTGGTGAGCTTTTTTTTTTTTTTTTAGTTTTGCCATACAATGACATGATATCGCCATGGGTTTACATATGCTCCCCCTCCAGAACCTCCCTCCCTCCTCCCTCCCCCCGGGGAAATCTCGATGCACCAGCCCCGAGCATCAATCCTGGGCTGGCGATTGATTACACATATGATAATTAACATGTTTCAATGCCATTCTCCCATATCATCCCACCCTTGCCCTCATCCACAGAGTCCACAAGTCTGTTCTACACATCTGCGTTCCTTTTGCTGTCTCGCATGCTGGGTTCTCGTTACCGTCTTTCTAAATTCCATATATATGCGTTAGTATACTGTATTGTTGTTTTTCCTTCTGGCTTACTTCACTCTGGATAATAGGCTCCAGTTCCGTCCACCTGAGTAGAACTGATTCAAATGAATTTTTTTTTTTTAATGCTGAGTAATATTCCATTGTGTATATGTACCACAGCTTTCTTATCCATTCATCAGTTGATGGGCATCTAGGTTGCTTCCATGTCCTGGCTATTGTAAACAATGCAGCGATGAACATTGGGGTACCCGTGGCTCTTTCAATTGGTGAGCTTTTATGATCCTTTTGGTGTATTGATTTCCTCTCTCACCCCAGACCAGGTCTTGTATATTCTTGTCTGGCCTGTATTAGGATCTACCCTTGTTATGGACACAGAGGTAATAAGAGTGGTGGGATTTGTAGTATAGCCTAAAGTCAGGTAGGTTGATTCCTCCAGTTCCATTCTTCTTTCTCAAGATTGCTTTGGCTATACGAGGTTTTTTGTATTTCCATACAAATTGCGAAATTATTTGTTCTAATTCTCTGAAAAAGACCTCTGGTAGCTTGATAGGAATTGCATTGAATCTATAGATTGCTTTGGGTAGTATACTCATTTTCACTATATTGATTCTTCCAATCCATGAACACGGCACATTTCTCCATCTGTTTGTGTCCTCTTTGATTTCTTTCATCAGTGTTTTATAGTTTTCTATATACAAGTCTTTTGTTTCTTTAGGTAGAAATACTCCTAAGTATTTTATTCTTTTTGTTTCGATGGTGAATGGAATTGTTTCCTTAATTTCTCTTTCTGTTTTCTCATTGTTAGTGTATAGGAATGCCAGGGATTTCTGTGTGTTGATTTTGTATCCTGAAACTTTACTATATTCACTGATTAGCTCTAGTAATTTTCTGGTAGAGTCTTTAGGGTTTTCAATATAGAGGATCATGTCATCTACAAACAGAGAGAGTTTTACTTCTTCTTTTCCAATCTGGATTCCTTTAATGTCTTTATCTGCTCTGATTGCTGTGGCCAAGACTTCCAAAACTATGTTGAAAAGTAGTGGTGAGAGTGGGCACTCTTGGAACTGGAGCCTATTATCCAGAGTGAAGTAAGCCAGAAGGAAAAACAACAATACAGTATACTAACGCATATATATGGAATTTAGAAAGACGGTAACGAGAACCCAGCATGCGAGACAGCAAAAGGAACGCAGATGTATAGAACAGACTCGTGGACTCTGTGGATGAGGGCAAGGGTGGGATGATATGGGAGAATGGCATTGAAATATGTTAATTACCATATGTGTAATCAATCGCCAGCCCAGGATTGATGCTCGGGGCTGGTGCACCGGGATGACCCAGGTGGAGGGAGTTGGGAGGGAGGAGGGAGGGGGGTTCTGGAGGGGGAGCATATGTATACCCATGGCGGATTCATATCAATGTATGGCAAAACCAACACAATAAAGAAAATTAAAAAAAAAAATTCAACATTCAGAAAACTAAAAAGAAAAATTTTCTCAACAGAGAAATTGCTGAGAATTCCTCATGTTCAGACATGTAAAACCTCATGTCCAGACATTGTAACTGCTATATGATATTCCTCTGTGTGAATAAATAGTATCCATTCCTCAAAAAAAAAAAAAAAAAAAAGAGTGGGGGGAGCAGGTCCTACAAAGACTGGCATGCATTGATGACAGATCCCTCCTGGATACAGCCATTGAAAGTTATCTGTACAGAGGAAGACCTTTTCTCTCAGGTGGGAATAGGGCTTTCCTCCATCAGAAAGAGAGGTCCTCTGGAATTTGGGAGTTCAAATTTATCAGCTTTACTTGCTTTCCCCATCCCAAATCTCAGGGTCCCATTCCTTCCCCCAAAGTTGATCTTATCTTATCATTAGAGACTGGTGGTGCTCAGTCACTCATTCATGTCTGACTCTTTGCTCCTCTGTCCATGGATTCTTGTCCAGGCAAGAATACTGGAGTGGGTTGCCACTTCCTACTCCAGGGGATCTTCCGGATCTGAGGGTCAAACCTGGGTCTCCTGCACTGGCAGATGGATTCCTTACACTGAGCCATCTGCGGAAACTCCCAGAGACTGGTAGGGCAGGTATTTAATTGGCCCTGCTCCTCTACGACCCAGCCAGTACAGCACTGGGTTCTTAGCCATACTGGCCCTACACCAATAAGAAATGAAAAATTCTTCTAAAGTTGGTATAAAACTTTTGAAAGAACTTGACACTAAAACCTTCCCTAAGCTTCTGATAGTTTTCTAAGATATACTGACCGATGATTCTGGCTAACCTAGACCCTACGCCAGGAACACTCCTGTCATGTCAATGAACTACGCTAACCTGCACTTTGTGTATCAGTCAGCATAACATTCTCTAATTAATATATAAGTTGTGTATTTCCTGTGCATGTCTGAGTCTACTACACTTTTAACTATATCAGAAGCTTTCTGAGGTCAAGATTTAGTAAATTCATATTTACTGAACTTCTGAAGGTATTCTGGCTCATTCAGGAATTTCATGCCAGACAAATGGCAATGGCTGTGCCTGGGGCCCCCTTGAGAACAGGGAGTGGTGGCAGGGGGAGGCAGGTCTGAGACTGAGTCTCGCCGTGGAACAGCCAGACCATGAAAGATTTCCATGGGCTCCTGTGGTCAACCTAAATTTTCCTCATGAAACTTTTTCCAGGTACTCGGTGTCTACAGACCCTGGAGCTGTCTGCCAGCTCTGCTAATCATTTACTACCTTTGACTTCCTCCTTGGCTACTTGTGGGCCCTGTCTGGTTTGGGGTGGGCGATTCCTATCTTCAAAGTCTTGATCAGGATGTTCATGTTTTAATGAACATCATGCAGCTTTGGTGCCTGGCCAAGGTGGGGGCCTGAGAAACCTGAACGGGACCTGAAGTGGGGTTCCTTGTCTTCATATACGCCACTTTCAACCTCACATTGCTGTTGGGTCAGTGCTACTGTTCTCTCTCATCCTCTGGCCACTGACTCACAGCTGCCAGAAACGGCCAAGAGGTGGAGATAAATATGGTGGTCAGGAGATGCGTGGTGTCTGCTTGGCCCTCAATGTCCATTATGTCACTTAGACCTACAGCTCTGATGTGCTGGAGATCTCATTATGAGTGATCTAAAAATTTTTTTTTTGACATCTGCAGTCCCAATCAGGTAGGATGGGACTACTCAAAAATGTGCACTTGCTCTTTGCTAATGGCAAATATTTGGTGGAACAATGGCCTTTGCTGAACAGAAAGCCACTTCTGCTCAGAGCAGCTCAACAACTCCCTAGAGCAAAGGCAAGAACCAAAGAGGGTACCGGAGATTTTTCCCCCCAGTTCACTCTTCACAGTGTCATGTGTGCGTCACTGTACCTCTTCTGCCTGAGAATTCAGCTCTTCGAAGTTGTCTGAGTATTCTGATCCCAGGCTAAGAAGGAAAAATTGTGGGATAACAAAATTACTCCCTTCTAGGCAACAACTGCATGTTTCCCTCCCTCTTTCTTTCTCTTTCCCTCCCTTTTCTCTTCCATTTCCTTTCCTCCCCTTCCCTTCCCTGCATCCTTCTTCCCCTCCTTAAATAACACAGATAACAAAGTTCTTTCTTTTTCTAAAGAGAAACCAAAGCTCTGCTATTTAGGGAGAAAATAAGATTGGATTCCTGATTTATTTCCAGTCATTCCTCCCCCTCCATTTCATCACATTGCCTTCTTAAAAGCTAGGATTCCATAGTAAAATAATTAACAGCGGTTATCATTAGGTTTAGAATTGCTTATTTTTTCTCTAATTTTTGCTTACTGATTTTTTGCAATTTTCCTATAAAGACTACATATAAGTTTTATATTAGTTCAGGTAAACTAGGTACTATAACAATGTGAAAAATTTCCATTTCTTAATCAAAAAAAAGGTTTATTCCTTGACCATATGTAGTCTAAAATGAGTGTTCCTGAACAATGTACAGGCCTGCTAAAAGGAGTATCCCAGGAAACCTATTCTTTTCATCATGTGGCTCCACCAAACTCAACAACATAAAACTTTCAAATAAGCTGTGATATTCTGTATAAATCCAGAGGAAAGGAAGGAAAATAGTATGGAAGAGTATGTGAGAAAGGATTTTATGGATGTGACCAGAAAGTAATATATGTCATTTCCATTCAAACTCCCTTGGCCCAACTGCAGCTACATCCACCTACAAGACAGGTGGAAAATGTAGTTTATCAGTAAAGGAAAAGGAAATGAATGTGACGAATTCTTAGCTAATCTATGACACACTTGCATAAGAAAAAGAAAAGAGTTTGAAGTTAAAATGGAATAAGGAAGGCAAGCACTTCATAAAGCAATCTTAAACTCTCCCACAGCATTTTCACACTCAAATCCCCACTCTTCCCCAGTTCAGAAATGACCTTCATCCCCAAGAGCATGGACAGGTTGGACTTTCTGATATTACAGAGAGGCAGGAAAGGCAGAAGCTGAAAGATAAGACTGAGGGCTCTCAGGAAGTGCTGTAACCTGGGTGTAAAATCTCCTCCTCTCCACTAGTTGTGCTATCAGATATGAGTGCTGCCTCTCTGCCCCCAGCATTGCTTATACAGTAAGGACAGATGACTGATTATTCAGAAGACTATTTGATGTCAGCATCATTCACACTGAATGATGGACTTCTCCTCTCAGAACACCTATCCCTCCCAGAGAAACTCCTGCTCCATGCACCTCTTACAACAAACCTTTGGTGTGCCCAGGGCGTGCCTCACATTCCCTGTACCTTGATCTTCACTATTCCCCTTACAAGAAGACTCTTCCCTTGAATACAGTTCTACAAATGCAGCTATATATCACCTGGTCCTTAGAACTCTTTCTACCTATATATGTATTAGACACACAGAAGATGAGAATGAGGTTGACGAGCTAATTCACATTAAATATAAGTTGTTCACTGAATCTACTGTCTCAATATATTTGCATGTTAATAAGAAATAATACTCTGACATCCAAAATTAATCTCAAAAGGTAGTTTTTCATCTATTGTCCAGTGGAGATTTAGGGGCAAGTGAAGAGCTTTCTTGGTGGTCCCCTAAACCTGTGTTTTACAGAAAAATGAAGAGACTGGATAGATACTCAATATGTATAATGTGAGCTCACTGCCAAATGTTTATAAAGTTGTATGCTTTCAATATGACCAGAGAATAAGTAAGGGATCTTAAATGATGTGGAAATGTTTTAGTATAACCCAGGCCTTTTCTGAATAATCTCTGTGTTCACGTACCTGTCCACCGCTCCTCTAAGTACTGGACAGTATCAGAAGAAAGCAAGCCATGGGAGAGAAAAGACAAGTGCAACCAGAAACATTTCAAAGGCCCAAACAGACCTCGTGAGAGCATATATACTCACAGGTGCACACTGGGAAATATTTATCTTTCTCCTTTGGCAGAAGTCAACTAGTTCTCAGTGTACTAGAGTGGAATGGAACAGTGAGAACCAGCTCACTAAAAGTATATAGACTCCTGTTGAGAACTTTCCATTCTGTCTGGGAGCAGTCACCAGAGGGAGAAGATAAAAGTACGCAGAAGTTAGTTATATATATATATATATATCCCAAAACTTGAAGAGCCCTTAAGAGAGAGGGAAGAAGGAGGAGAGGGCGTCAGAGGATGAGATGGCTGGATGGCATCACTGATGCAATGGCTGTGACCTTGGGCAAACCTGAGGGGATGGTGAGGGATAGGGAGGCCTGGCATGCTGCAGTCCACGGGATTGCAAAGAGTTGGATACAACTGGGTGACTGAACAATAGCAAGAGAGAGGAGAGCAGACAGCCTGAGCTTTGCTCTTCTCTCCTTTGTTAGACAGATACATTGTGCTTTGTCCTGTGTCTCTGGTGAGGAGGTTTTGCCTCAACAACTAGAAGGAATTATCATATAATGTAGGTAGAAATATGAATTGGTCCACATTTTCTTAAAGTCAGTTTGACAGACATTTGGTGTGCCAGAATTTAAAGTGAATATATCTTCCAAGCAAACAATTCCACTTCCTGCTACCTGCAGTGGACTTTTGTCATGTGAACCTAACAACATCTTTGAAACATCCTCCCAATATTTTGACCATTTCCATTTTGTCAGGCCTGCCTTCCTGATAGATATCTGCTTTTAACCCCTCAGCTGCTTTGTAGTCAGCTAGGGTCCAGGTTTTAGAAAAGCCAGTGGAACCAGAGATCAAATTGCCAACATCCACTGTATCATCGAAAAAGCAAGAGAGTTCCAGAAAAACATCTATTTCTGCTTTATTGACTATGTCAAAGTCTTTGACTATGTGGATCACAATAAACTGTGGAAAATTCTGAAAGAGATGGAATACCAGACCACCTGACCTACCTCTTGAGAAATCTGTATGCAGGTCAAGAAGCAACCGTTAGAACTGGACATGGAACAACAGACTGGTTCCAAATAGGAAAAGGAGTACGTCAAGGTTGTGTATTGTCACCCTGCTTATTTAACTTATATGCAGAGTACATCATGAGAAAGGCTGGGCTGGAAGAAGCACAAGCTGGAATCAAGATTGCTGGGAGAAATATCAATAACCTCAGATATGCAGATGACACCACCCTTATGGCGGAAAGTGAAGAAGAACTAACGAGCTTCTTGATGAAAGTGGAAGAGGAATGTGAAAAAGTTGGTTTAAAGCTCAACATTCAGAAAACTAAGATCATGGCAGCTATTCTCATTACTTCATGGCAGATAGATGGGAAACAGTTGAAACAGTGGCTGACTTTATTTTTCTGGGCTCCAAAATCACTGCAGGTGATGACTGCAGCCATGAAATTAAAAGACACTTACTCATTGGAAGGAAAGTGATAACCAACCTAGACAGCATTATTAAAAAGCAGACACATTCCTTTGCCAACAAAGGTCCATCTAGTCAAGGCTATGGTTTTTCCAGTGGTCATGTATGGATGTGAGAGTTGGACTATAAAGAAAGCTGAGTGCCAAAGAATTGATGCCTTTGAACTGTGGTGTTGTAGAAGACTCTTGAGAGTCCCTTGGACTGCATGAAGATCCACCCAATCCATCCTAAAGAAATCAGTCCTAAGTGTTCATTGGAAGGACTGATTTTGAAGCTGAAACTCCAGTACTTTGGCCACCTGATGCAAAGAGCTGACTCATTTGAAAAGACCCTGATGCTGGGAGAGATTGAAGGTGGGAGGATAAGGCGCTGACAGAGGATGAGATGGTTGGATGGCATCACTGACTCAATTGACATGAGACTGAGTAAACTCTGGGAGTTGGTGATGGACAGGGAGGCCTGGCGTGCTGCAGTCCATGGGGTTGCAAAGAGTCAGACACAACTGAGTGACTGAACTGAACTGAACTGAGGGTCCAGGTAGGTGACCAATTAGACATACCCACTTAATACTTCAACTCAGAATTGAGCAATGTAAGGAAACTGAATCCATATGAGGTCTCTGTTCTGTAACAAGAGTACTGGCAAAGATGGAAACCTCTGTCCATCACCAAACTGATTTGCCCTGTAGTTCTGAGGTCAGTGCCAGAAGCAACAACCTAAGCCCATCCGACAGTGAAATTCTGGGCACTAGTCCTTCAAAGTTAACCTAGAGTTTTTTTCCAGCCTTCCTAATGATTCTATAATGAATTCCTTTCCTTTAAACTAGCTAGAGTGGATTCTTGTTGTCTGTAGCTAAGAACTCTGATACAGTGTATATTCTAGAAATACTCACACATCTACAGAAAAAGCATGTGCAAGAACAGGTACTGAAGCACTGTGTCGATAGGAAACTTTAAATAATAAATGTTGACCAATAGAGGGATGGGTAAATAAATTATGAGGTACAAGGCAGAAGTTAAAAGGAATAGGGGAGACCTATGTCCTGACATGAAAAGATCTCCAAGATGAAGAGAAAAAAGTTAAATGGAGGAAACACAGGGTATATGATACAGGTTTTGGATACAGGTATATTCTTGTTAACTTCAGAAAGTCTTAAAAGTTCTCCTTACAGCTGTCAGGAATGGTTAGGACCATGGGGTAACCCAACAGAAAAAACATCTTGATGGGTGTGACTTGCTTAAAGTACGCTACAGCAGATTTTATCTCCATATGAATAATGAACCAATTGGATTTTAACCTATAACTAGTGTAACTATATAATTTATCACTCAAACTTAGACACTTGAGAGAGAAAAGATACAAAATTAATTTTTCCACTGAAACAACAGGTAAAAACCAAACTACTCCAGGCAAATCAGGATCTATGGTTAGTCTACCATAACCTAAAAAGAAGTGTGCCATATACTTTTATTTCTTTTTTTTTGCCATATACTTTTAATGTGCCCCTTCAAATTCATTTTTCTCCTCTATCCTGCTTCCTCTCCCAGGAGACTTCCTTTGTATATTACACATCACTGAGCTCACTTATCCTCTGGCTTTTGGCCAATGACTAGCCTTAGTAGGAGGATGGAAATAAGGGTGAGATTGGGGTATTATTCTCTTAGCTTCTATCTCTGGGGTCACCTTAGGCTGGCCATACCTCTCCACCACAACACAATCAGTATTAGTTTCCTAAGCTGCCATAACAAATGACCACAAACTTGGTGGCTTAAAACAACAGGAATTTATGCTCTCACAGTTACGGTTGCCAGAAGCTCAACATCAAGATGTGGTCAGTGCTGGTCCCATCTGGAGGCTCTCAGAGAACGTCTGTCCCATGCTTCTGTCCTAACTTCTGATGGCTGCTGGAAATCCTCAGTGTTCCTTAGCTTATAGATACATCACTCCACTGTCTGCCTCCGCCTTCGCGTTGCTCCTCTGTGTGCCTCTGTGTATCAAACCTCCCTCTGCCTTTCTCTTATAAGCTCATCTGTCACTGGTTTAGAACCCACTCTAAATCCAGGATAATTTTACCTCAAGATCTTTAATTATGTCTGCAAACATCCCTTTGCCAAATAAGGTCACATTCACAAGTTGTGGGGTTAGCTCTTGAAAATATCTTCTTGGGGCCATCATTCAACCCACGCTATCCTTGCACACACCAAGGAACTTCTCTCATTTCATGTCCCTTGGGCCCGAGAGGTTGTAATAGCTCCAGTGGTTACTCAGCTATCCTTTTGGGGCTTCCCTGGTGGCCCAGATGGTAAAGAATCTGCCTGCAATGCAGGAGACCAGAATTCGATCCCTGGGTCGGGAAGATCCCCTGGAGAAGGGAATGGCTACCCACTCCAGTATTCTTGTCTGGGGAATTCCATGGACAGAGGAGACTGGTGAGTTACAGTCCATGGGGTTGCAAAGAGTCAGACATGACTGATCAGACTTTCACTTCACTTCACATACCCTATCCACATCTATAAGAGAAGTACCTTTATTAAACCTTCCTTTGGGATTTTCCTGGTGATCTAGTAGTTAACAGGCTGTGCTTCCACAGCAGGGGGTACAGGTTCCATCCCTAATCAGGGAGCTAAGATCCCACAGGCCACACAATTCAGCAAAAATAAATAAATAAAGCCTCCCTTGAACTATCCCTGCTTGGGTTGCCATCTATTTTCTGAAGGCACTCTATCTGAAGTAATTGCACTGGAAGCCAGAAACCTTAAACAGAATTTACTCCCAGATATCTGAAACAATGAAATGAGAACAATTTTTATAAATGAATTTCACAGAAGTAAACTTACAATGAAGGAGATTAATTTGTAATCTTGGAGGTAACACATTAAGCAGGTCATCCAAATTCAATCAAGAAGACCAAAGAATTAATTAATTCAATGAAAAAGTCCTAAAAGAGTTGCTATTTTCCAGGTACTAAAAGCCTCAGATGGTAAAGTACCTGCCTGCAATGCAGGAGACTCAAGTTCAATCACTGGGTCGGGAAAATCCCTTGGTTGGACATGACTTGAGTGACTAACACTATGACTACTATGAAGGTATTAGCAATGTAATAATATAATGATGAGAAAGTCACAAAGATGTGCAAATTATATTGCAACTTATAATAATGAACAAAAAGGAGGTTGGATGGTGTGGTAAGCAGAATTCTAGATGGCTCCCAAGATTCCTGCCCCTGGTATTCAGTTCTGCATAATCTCCTCCCCTTGAGTGTGAGTGGGACTACAGAATATAATGGAATATCACTTCTATGATACTAATCAGTTGGACTGTGAGTTAGTGAAAAGGAAGAGTGTCCTGAATAGGTTTGACTTGGTCAGGTGAAGTCATTATAAGGTGAATCATCAAGGAGATACACTCCTGTTGGCCTGGACAAAAGCAAGCTGTGAACTTCCAATGAGGGTCGCAGGGCAAGGAAGTGTGGGCAAACCTTTAGTCACTAACAGCCAGAAAGATATGGGAGCTTTGGTCCTAGAACAGCAAGGAGCTGAATTCTACCAACAGCCAATGAGCTTGCAAGAGGATCCTGAGCCAGCTAACACTTTAATTTCAGCTTGATGAGATTTTGAGCAAAGGACTCAACTAACCCATATTAGATTTCTGATCCATGGAAAATGTGAGATAATAAATTTATGTTGGTTAAGTTCCTAATTATATGCTAATTTGTGGCACAGCAATAAAAAACTAATTACTGGTAGCATTAGTTTCAGGTGAAGTGGGTTTCTGCTTGTTTTAAAAATATTTATTTATTTGCCTGTGCTGGGTTTGCACTGGGGATCTTTGATCTTCATTGTAGCATGCAACAAACTCTTAATTGTGGAACCTAGTTCCCTGCATGCGTCTGTGTTAAGTCACTTCAATCATGTCTGACTCTTGGCGACTCTAAGCCCACCAGGCTCCTCTGCCCATGGGATTCTCCAGGTATGAATACTGGAGTGGGTTGCCATGCCCTCCTCCAGGGAATCTTTCTGACCCAGGGATTGAACCTAGGTCTCTTATATCTTCTGCATTGGCAGGGGGGGTCCTTTACCACTAGTGCCACCTGGAAAGCCCCTAGTTCCCTGACCAAGGGTTGAATCCAGGCCCCCTGCATTGACAGCACAGAGTCTCAGTCACTGGACCACCAGGGAGGTCCGTGGGGTGAAGGTTTATCCAACACTGGTCAATGATGAGAAACACTATACCTCATTAAGATGTGTGGCCCTATTTTTGGAAGATTGTGTCCAAAACGAAGCAAAGGTCATAATGAGAATAAGAAGCTTTGGGACCATCAAGTTCTTGTGCTCTCTATCCATAGTTACAAGGCAACTTTGAGAATTCACTTTCCTGGCCACAGAAACTGTGGCATGGACAGGGTACATGAGAATTACAGACTTTGGGACACTGAAGGCAAGGAGGGAGTTGGGTGGGAGCAACCAACTTCACCCTTCAGGTAGTTTGCACATCTTGATGGCCAAGAGCTACATTTATGTCAGCTCCCAGTGGGCCTGTTGGAAGCTTGGTAGACAATGTAGATTAATTGATTTAAAACAGATAAATGCTAAAGTCACATCAGCTTACCACCACAGAAGGTTATTTGTCCCACACTCAGCAAATGTCAGCATTTCTAGTTAGTAGATCAACTTCCCAGATGGCACTAGTGGTAAAGAACCCATCTGTCAATGCAGGAGATAAGAGACCTGGGTTCAAGCCCTGGGTTGGGGAGATCCCCTGGAGAAGGAAATAGCAACCCACTTCAGTATTCCTGCCTGGAGAACCCCATGGACAGATGACCCTGGCAGTCTACAGTCCATGGGGTCACAAAGAGTCAGACACAACTGAGTGACTAAGCACACAGTAAGTAGCATAGGCAGCCTTTCGCCTAGTCTCTCAGGAGTCAGACTCTTTCTATTCAGAGTCAGAAGTCAGACTCTGTCCTACTCTAGTGCCTCACAATCTTCTATATTCAGCCAGTAGATATGGAAAAAGAAAGGGTGAAGCACAGGAGAGAGGTTTCTATGGGCCATGTCTTGAAGTGGTGTATATCAACTCTATGCACATCCCACTGGTCCAGACTCAGTCACAGAATTGTCAGGTAACATGGTCCCTGGCTGGGTGGCAACTCCCCAGCAACACTCTATATTGTGGGAGGAGAACAAGAATATTCAATGGTAAGACAGATGCATCTCCCACAGGGAATAGTTTACAGTAGGGTTCCCAAATTGCAGAATTAAGAATCCTTCACAGGACAGCACAAAGGTTAACTCCTAATTTGAGGATGCATATTCTGGGATGGAAAAGGATTGATCTATGGAGGAATAGACTCAGGGTCCTTGAGTTCTGTCCTCAGCCATGGGTGAGTTAATACTATAGTCGAAAAGGAAGAAATAGGTATAACAGGTAAGATGAGTATGTGTTCTCACCCTTCCAAAAGTTTTCACAAAAAAAAAAGCAGCTGTTGAAATGTGATCACTAAAAGTTTCTGAAATCTATTACACCAACTGTGAAACCTAAGCCATGGTTATGCAATGCGGTATAAAGCTCCTATTATAGGAAATTTCAAAGAGGAGAATTATGAGCTGGTGTGCCAGGAGAAATAAAGCAAATATGTCCCTTCAAACTAAATAAGAATGTTGTTTCCATCTCTCATGAGCTTTGTTTTGGTAAGTTAGTGACAAACCCCAAGGCTTAGTAATGCTTATTTGAAATTAAGATGAAAGTCTGGCACATAAACAGATGGGCTCTGACCTTATTCTGATTTCCACAGACCCATTCCCTGTGTGGTTTTGCTCCAAAACCCCACCTTCGACTTACTCTCTTCCTGTGGTGGGTTTCTGCCTAGCAGCAAGGTGAGTTGTAGTCATTTTTTGATGCTGCTGATGATGATAGTGTCCCTTGCAAATAGAAAGTAAATTAAAAGATGTTCAGCATCATACTAAAATCCTACAACCACTGAGTTTATAGTGTAGCTGTATAGATACCATTTCTGAACAAATGTCTACTCCCATCAGGAACTGTTCTTTTCACTAAAACTTTAAAATTCACTCAACTTGTTATTCTATACCGTCTGAATCTATGTAATACAATATGGCAGCCACTAGCCACATGTAGCTATTGAGCATGTAACATGGCTTGTCTGAAATGAAATGTGCTGTTATGTGTAAATGTAACACTGGAGTTTATATACTGAGTATGAAATATGGAATTAAATACTTTATTTATTACAAATAATTCATTTATAACTTTTATATTAATTACATGTGGAAATGATATTGTGGACATTTTGAGTTAAATATATCTTATTAAAACTAATTTCATCTTTTTAATGTTGCTGTTAGAAAATTTTTTCACTTTTAAATTTTTTATTAAAGTATAGTTGATTTACAATGTTGTGTCAGTTTCTGGTGTACAGCAAAGTGCTTCAGTTATATATATATCATATAATGTATATGTATTATATGTTACATAATATGTATGTCCTTTTTCATATTCTTTTCCATTATGGTGTATTACAAGATATTGAATATAGCTCCATGAGCTATAAGTGGGACTTTGTTGTTTATCTGTTTTATATATAGCAGTGTGTATCTGCTAATCCCAAACTCCTAATTTATCCCTCTTCCATCCTTTCTCCCCTTTGGTAACCATAAGTTTGTTTTCCATGTCTCTGAGTCTCTTTCTGCTTTGTAAATAAGTTCATTTTTATCATATTTCAGATTCCACTTATAAAGAGTATCATATGGTATTTGTCTGTGTTCTTCTGACTTACTTCACTTGGTTTGATAATCTTGAGTTAAATCCATGTTGCTGCAAATGGCAATAATTCTTCTTTATGGCTGAGCAGTATTACATGATATGTATATATCACATCTTCTTTATCCATTCATCTGTCAATGGACATTTAAGTGGCTTCCATGTCTTGACTATTGTAAATAGTGCTGCTACGAACACTGGATTACAAGTATGGTTCCAAATTATAGCTTTCTCCAAATATATGCCCAGGAGTGGGGTTGCCGGATCATATGGCAACTCTATTTTTAGCTTTCAAAAAAGCCTCCATACTGTTTTCCAGAGTAGCTGCACAAATTTACATTTCCACCAACAGTGTAGGAGGGTTCCCTTTTCTCCACATCCTCTCCAGCATTTCTTCAGTTCAGTTCAGTCACTCAGTCATGTCTGACTCTTTGTGACCCCGTGAATGGCAGCACGCCAGGCCTCCCTGTCCATCACCAACTCCCAGAGTCTACTCAAACCCATGTCCATCAAGTCGGTGATGCCATTCAGCCATCTCATCTTCTGTTGTCCCCTTCTCCTCCTGTCCTCAATCTTCCCCAGCATCAGCATCTTTTCAAATGAGTCAGCTCTTCACAACAGGTGGCCAAAGTATTGGAGTTTCAGCTTCAACATCAGTCCTTCCAATGAACACTCAGGACTGATCTCCTTTAGGATGGACTGGTTGGATCTTCTTGCAGTCCAAGGGACTCTCAAGAGTCTTCTACAACACCACAGTTCAAAGGCATCAATTCTTTGGCACTCAGCTTTCTTTATAGTCCAACTCTCACATCCATACATGACCACTGGAAAAACCATAGCCTTGACTAGATGGACCTTTATTGGCAAAGGAATGTGTCTGCTTTTTAATATACTGTCTAGGTTGGTTATAACTTTCCTTCCAAGAAGTGTCTTTTAATTTCGTGGCTGCAATCACAATCTGCAGTGATTTTGGAGCCCCCAAAAATAAAGTCTGCCACTGTTTCCCCATCTATTTCCCATGAAGTGATGGGACCAGATGCCATGATCTTAGTTTTCTTAATGTTGAGCCTTAAGCCAACTTTTTCACTCTCCTCTTTCATTTTCATAAAGAGGCTCTTTAGTTCCTCTTCACTTTCTGCCATAAAGGTGGTGTCATCTGCATATCTGAGGTTATTGATATTTCTCCCAGCAATCTTGATTCCAGCTTGTGCTTCTTCCAGCCCAGCCTTTCTCATGATGTACTCTGCATATAAGTTAAATAAGCAGGGTGAGAACATGCAGCCTTGACATACTCCTTTTCCTATTTGGAACCAGTCTGTTGTTCCATGTCCAGTTCTAACTGTTGCTTTCTGACCTGCATACAGGTTTCCCAAGAGGTGGGTCCGGAGATCTGGTATTCCCATCTCGTTCAGAATTTTCCACAGTTTATAGTGATCCACACAGTCAAAGGCTTTGGCATAGTCAATAAAGAAGAAATAGATGTTTTTCTAGAACTCTCTTGCTTTTTCGATGATACAGCGGATGTTGGCAATTTGATCTCTGGTTCCTCTGCCTTTTCTAAAACCAGTTTGAACATCTGGAAGTTCATGGTTCACGTATTGCTGAAGCCTGGCTTGGAGAATTTTGAGCATTACTTTATTTTACTAGTGTGTGAGATGAGTGCAATTGTGCAGTTTTTTAACTAGCATTTGTTAATTGTAGACTTTTTAATGGTGGTCATTCTGATTGGTGTGAGGTGATATCTCGTAATTAGGATTTCATTCCTCTAATAATTAGTGATGTTGAGCATCTTTTCATATGCCTACTGGTTATCTGTATGTCTTGTTTTGGAGAAATGCCCCCCACCTTTTTTTTATTGGACTGTTTAATTCTTTTGTTACTGACTTGTATGAGCTGTTTGTATATTTTGAAAATTAAGCCCTTGTTGGTCACGTTATTTGCAAATATTTTCTCCCAGTCCATAGGTTGTCTTTTTGCTTTATGGTTTCTTTTGCTGTACATAAGCTTTTAAGTTTAATTAGGTCCCATTTGTTTATTTTTGGTTTTATTTCTATTGCCGTGGGAGACTGACCTAAGAAAACATTACTAAGATTTATGTCGGAGAATATTGGGCCTATGTTCTCTTCTAGGAGTTTTATTGTGTCATGTCGTATATTTGGCAGGCGAGAATTCTACCACTGAACCACCCATGCATGTATATTTGAGTCTTTAAGCCATTTTAAGCTTATTTTTGTGTATGGTGTGAGGGAGTGTTTTAACTTCATAGATTTACATGCAGTTGTCTAGATTTTCCCAACTTGCTAAGAGACTGTCTTTTCTCCATTGTATATTCTTGCCTTCTTTGTAGAAGATTAATTGGTCATAGGTATTTTGGGTCCTCTATCTAGTCCACTGACCCATATGTCTGCTTTTCTGCCAATACCACAGTGTTTTGATTATTGTAGCTCTGTAGTCTTGTCTGAAGTCTGGAAGGGTTATGCCTCCAGCTTTGTTCTTTTTCCTCAGGGTTGCTTTGGTAATTCTGGGTCTTTTGTGGTTTGATATAAATTTTAGGATTATTTGTTCTAGTTCTGTGAAAAATGTCATTGGTAATTTGATAAAGATCACATTAAATATGTAGATTACTTTAGGTAGTATGGCCATTTTAACAATGTGAATTCTTCCAAGAGCATGGGTATTTTTCCATTTTTTTGTATCATCTTCAGTTTCTTTTATTAATGTTTTACATTCCTGTTTTTTTTAATGTGATTTTTAAAGGTTTTTTTTTTTTTTTTACTCTCCCTTTCTGATATTTCATTGTTAGTGCAAAGAAATGCAACAGATTTCTGCATGTTAATCTTTATCTTATCCTGTTACCTTGCTGAATTCATTTATCAGTTCTAGTAATTTTGGAGTCTTTACAGTTTTCTATTTATAGTATAATGTCATCTGCATATAGTGACAATTTTACCTATTCCCTTCTACTTGGGTAACTTTTCTTTTTCTTACCTGATTACTGTGACTAGGACCTCCAACACTATGTTAAATAGAAGTGGTGAGAGTGGGCATCTTTATCTTGTTCTAGATTTTAGCAGGAAAGCTTTCAGCTTTTCACTGTTGAGTAATATGTAAGCTGTGGGTTTGTCATAAATACCTTTATTATGTTGAGATATGTTCTCTTCTGTACCCACTTTGGTAAGAGTTTATCATCAATCAATGTTAGATTTTATCAAATGCTTTAGAACATTTAAAATTACCTATGTGACATTTGATTACTATGGAACCAAGGTAGTCTAAATACTTCCCTAAGTTTGAGTGTGTGTGTGTGTGTGTGTGTGTGTGTGTGTGTATGTAGAGATGTGTGCCTTCAAATGGTAAGCCTTTTGAGGATAACTAAATCATATACTTTTTTTATATGCCTGCTGTACTCAGTAGCATCCACAGCAGTTAGTAAATTCATACTTACTGAATTTCTGAAGGCATTCTGGCTCATCCTGGTATTTCATGCCAGACAAATGGCAGTGGCTGTGCCTAGGGGCCTTCAATTACATGGGGTGGTGGCTGTGGGAGGCAGGTCTAAGGGAAGTCTCATCACAGAGAAACCAGGCTGAGAAGGACTTCGATGGTCTCCTGTGGTCAACCTGAGTCTTCCTCATGAAACTCTCTCCAGGCACTCAATGTCCACAGACCCTAGAGCAGTCTGCCAGCTCTGCTACTCATTCACTACCTTTGGCTTCCTTCTCGGCTACTCGTGGGCAGTGTCTGGTTTGGGGTGGGCGATTCTTATCTTCAAAGTCTTGATCAGGATGTTCATGTTGTAATGAACAACACGCAGATTTGGTGCCTGAGCAACCCGGATGGGATCTGAAATGGGGCTTCTTGTCCCCATACATGCCACTTTCAACCTCACATTGCTATTGGGTCAGTGCTACTGTTTTCTCTCCTCCTCCGGCCTCTGGCTCACAGTTGCCAAGAACAACCGTCAAGGAGAGTGTGGGAGCTGGGAAGCTCTGCTGCTCCCTACTCACTAGGATCACAGCCTCAAAGTAGTGGAAGCAACAGTAAGAATGAGCAAATGTGGCTCCTCTTGAGGCCTGCAGACCATGTACTTTCTGTCCCAGCCCTGCTGATATGCAGAAGAGCAACCATATTGTGCTTCTCCCAGATCAAATCCAAAAACCCAAGACAATCCCTGGGGTTCTTTCTTGCTTACTGACTTGCTTCAGAAGCGTCACTCAGATTTTCCCCTTGAATCTCCTTCCTCTGATCATTGAGCCCTATGGTGCTCTCAGTGTTTAGATAATTCACCAAAAGGGAGATGGAGACAGGAGATAAATATTCTCCTTTCTGTGCAACAATATTCATGCAATTTATTTTCACTTTAATAGAAGGTTAAGTTCAACACAATTTTTCTTTTCAGATGAAAGGTATGACATGCAGCAAGTCAAAAGAGAACTCAGATTTCTGACTTCCAGTTGATGCATTTTTCACTTCTTCATGCTGCCTTCTTAGAACTGTATTTCTATATCTCAAAGGAAACAGCTGTCACCTCCAGATTATGGAATTACAGATGACTTGCAGTGCTCTTTTTCTGTGAATGTATTTTACCTCATTTTTCTACAATGAGTATACATTGAATAAAAAATACCTAATGTTAAAAAGTTTAAAAGAGCAAACTCCCTCGGAAAGCTGAATTAAGCTCTTCCTAATTTACCTTCACACTCAAATCCCTAGCCTCACCAAATCTCTCAATAGCAAGAAGAAATCTGAATTGCTGTCATCCTCAAGGGCAGAAAGATTTAACTTTTTTTCTGGTATTGATTAGACTTGAGAATGTACAGGTAGTTGGGTAGGAGTGAGGTCTCAGAGGCAGTGCCGTGAGCTGCATGTAAATTCTCCTCCTCTTCACTAGGGGCACTGTCAGCTCACTGGTGCTGCTGCTCTGCCCTACAGCATTGCTTGTACCTTAAAGGAGGATGGTTATGCAGACTGTGAGGTCAGTACTGTTCATGATGAAGGAACTTTCTCTTCCCTCAGCATAATTATCACCCCCAGAGAAACTCCTATTGCTTGTACCTCCTACAATAAACCCCAAACCACTGTAGGCGTCACATTCTGTACTTTGTTCTTCATCATTCTCCCTTCCTTATACTCAGCTGGCTGTTACCCAGTACTTAGGACTCTGTCTTTTGAGGTGCAATAGACACCAGTGGAGTCATAGATAAATGAAACTGATGGGCTAATCCATGTTAAAATCCAAATGGCCAACACCAGCTCACTGGAGTCACTCCTCAACAGAGCCAGCATTTTAGGGATTACTCCTTAATTCTTTGTATCAGTTAGAGATGGATCATGGAAATATGAACTTCTCAAGGATATTAGACCTTAGGCATTTGGAGTGAAGAAGTCTATGGAAGGTTTTTGGCTTTCTTCTGTGTGGTGGGCTGGCATTCCTTTCACCTCTATTTGGCAGCAGTCAGGAAGAAGTATATTACACACAAAAAAATTGGGAAAGGGCAAGGACAAATTGCAACCTGCGAAGACAGGCTATAGCTTGTCTTTCTCTTGTCACCTCACAGTTCAGCGGCAGGTGGCTTGCAGAAGCTTGTGTCCTTTACAGAAAGAGAAGCTGAGGGAGCTCTAGGCCTGGCTGCCCATACCAAGATGAGCAGATCAGTAACTGAATGTGTGAGCTGTAGGGGCACCTGGTACCCTAAACCTTCAGAGTGTATTAGGTTGCTACTTTACTTTCATCTTCAGACTCTTAGGTAAACTTCTCTTGCAGTCAACTCAATCTCAAACCATATAGGGAAGGTAACTCTGGGAAACATGGCTCAAGCTTAGTCAGGTTGACAAAGTACAAAATATTCAGTCCCTAAAATTACAGTATCAAAAGGTAGCTTCTCATATCCATTCACCGGCCATTAAAAATGCTGACGTGGGGAGACAAATGTGGGAATGTAAAGAGATAAGGGGTGGAGAGGAAGCATGCTTTCTTGGTGATCCTCAAAGCAAGTCTATAAAAGAACAACAGAAAAGCCAGATAGGTGCAAAATATGGTCATGTATCCAAATGTTTTTAAATATATGTGTCCAGAAAGAAAACCCTGTGGTTGGGCCAGTTATGTCTGAGAGGTGCCGAAGGACACCCAAGGATTTGTGAGTGCTCAGGCTTCCTCTTGAGACCATAGCAACCCCTAGTCCCATTCTATCCTTCTCTCTCCTCTGAGTGCTGGGCAGGCAGTCCCAGGGGGAGGAAGCCATGGGAGAAAGGGACAAGTATGACCAGAAGCACCCCAAGAGTCCTAGAGGGGACCCCTAAAGGCAAGTTCACCAGCTTTCTTCTTTGAAAGAAGCAAGTTAGTTCCCAGTGTTCCAGAATGGAATGGAACAATGAGGCTTTATGCCACTAAAGTCGTAGGCTTGTTTCAAGAAGCATTTCCTCTCTGTGGGGGACCAGTGGGTGGGGCAAAATGATAAAAGTTGGTGAAAGACAACTCTATCCAAAGTCCAAACCTTGAGGTGGCCCTAGAAGGACGTGCCTGGGTTTTACTCTTCTCGCCTTCATTCAATCGATTTGTGATTCAATGGGAACCTTTATCGGTCACATGTATCCAGGGTTGTTCCTACTCGCATATGGACTGTATCGAGCAGTAGTGGTCTCCAAAGCTGTGATATTCAGCGACTCCTTCCCGGATCCTTCTTTGCCTCCCAAGAATAAGGGCAGATGGGCCAGGCTGTGGAAAATCTCCCACGGAGGTTTGCTGAAGATGCTGGCTGGCTCTGGCTTGATGGCGTATGAGATCAGCTGCGTTGAGGGAAGATTTACACTGATGAACAGGGACCTGCCACCAAGATTCATGTATGCCAAACAGTGGCAGCATCTCACCATGTTCATCCTCCTCACCCTCAACGGCTGCATAGACATCATGAGCAAAAACTTGCTGCCTCAGCGCTGTGTGCCCCTAGAGAAAGGGATCTTGGTGCTGACCTTTTATGTGCTCCTGCTGCTGTTGGTGTCGCATGTCCAGGACTCTGCGGGGGTGGAGCTGCATGTTCACTCTCTGCTCATCTTGGTGGTGTTGCTGCTGATGCTGGTGTTCACTGCCGAGCTGTGGGCTCCCAACATGTTTCAACTTGCTGTGATTGAGACCTTTCTGTTTCAGATGATGGGTTCCTGGCTGGTACAGGCAGGCTTCATTCTGTACAAACCAGTCTCTGGCTACCCGTGGGAGGACGATGACATTAGTGACATCATGTTTATTACCACCTTCTTCTGCTGGCATGTGATGATCAATGCTTTATGCCTGCTAGGAATCTATGGAGTGTCTTCCTTTTGGCATCATTGCTACCATCCTAGCTGGAAGTTGACAGGGTCCAGAGAAGCTCCATGTTACATATACTCCAGGAGACCCCTCTACCAATTGCTCCAGGAAGTGGAGCAGTCAGAGAAAGATGATCAGGCTTTCCTTTCAAACAGTTCACCCTGAGACAGGGCCTGGAATGCCTGGCTCACTGTCCACCCCATCTACCCTCTTGTGGGTTCTTCCAGACATGCACTGTACCCTCATTGGTCTCTGGTGAAGACACAGTGGCCATGAAGGTGAGCCACTGGTCTCCATCTGCCAGCACACTTCCTGTCCCTGAACATCTAATCATTGAGGAGACAAGAAGGGGGTGCTGATAGGATTGATGGGGTTGGGGGATGAGAGTAAGAGGAAATGTGCAAGGAGAGTCATAGGGGGAGAGACTGCAATAGAAGGGGGGCTATGAAGGGGTGAGAGGAGAGTCTGTTATTCACCATCAGATGCTTCTCCAAGCACAAGTGACTGCCTGCTTTTACCTGATGTAATATTGATTTCTTACAACCCAAAACTAGAATCACTCAAGTCTCTTCCTAACAAAGAATAGCGGGTACTTCTGCTTGCTTATCAAAGTGGCACCACCATGTAGAAGTAGATACATAGAATTTATAATTTATATTAGTTGAACTGATACTTTTGCCAACTCTTCTCTCCCCCACCTCCCACCCCAACACTTTTTAATGACTGGCTTCATTTCAAATTCAAATGAATAAAGTACATTTTTATTAATGATTTGCTATGGTGACATATCAAATTTGGAGGCTTAAAATTTTTATAGAATTCAAATGTTCAATCTCTTTCCAACTTCTTCCTTTAGTACTTGTATTTCAGTCACCATCACTATCACGGTGCATATAATTTACTAGATCCTGTCCCCCTTGGGTCATAGCAAATTTCACTGTCTTGCACCTCGCAGAAAGCGATCCCACAGCCACATCTTTGCCATGTTCTTTGGTACCTAGCATAAAAGCCATCTTCATCCCAATCCCACTGAGCACCTCTCCAAGGACGCCTTCTCCAAGAATTCCTACTGACTCCTTTGTTCTGGAACTCCTAAGCACTTATGCTACACCTGCCTTATTAATTTGCTCACACGGCTGACACACTTTGCTTTGTTCTGTTTCTGCAATCATTTTCCCTGGGAAGGTTTTTCCTCATCACCTTGAGTGTAGTCTCCTAAGATATAAGGACTTTGTCATAGCCAAGTTACATAACTTCCTATGTATGCACCAAATATGTACCATAGGTGATGCTTAATAAAGGCTTATTTGTTTCCAGAATTTCTGCATTCCTATTCCTTCAAAACGTGCTGCTGGACAGACCCAAGGTTCTGGGAACCTCTGGAAGACACCAACAACCCTAAAGTCTGAGTCACCTCCTTAGCAATGGGTCCATTTTCTTCCTCATTCTTGGGATAAGGAAATCCACTAATCTGTTTCTGAAATGTTTACTGCTATTATTTTTTTTAATCCTCACATGTGTTTCTATAAGGAACCTCCAGAAAGCTGATACTCAGCAGGTTGACTTGTCCAAGTCTTGTAACTGGCACAAGGCAAAACAAGTGCAGGTGTGTCTGACTGAAGCCAGTGACTGTGTCCTCTGGGCCATGACTTTGCCGATGGCAATGGAAAAGGGAGTGACCCTCAAAATGAAATTGTTGAGGGACTTGCCTGGTGGCCCAGTGGTAAACAATATGCCTTGCAATGCAGGGGACGCAGGTTTGATCCCTGTTTGAGGAACTAAGATCCCACATGCCTTGGAGCAACTAAGCCTGCATGCTGCAACTACTGAAGCCCGTGTGCTCTGCAGCCTGTGTGCCACAGCTAGAGAGCCCACATGCCGCAACTAAAGAGCCTGTGGTGCCAGCAATGAAAGATCTGCATGGGGCAATGAAGATCTCGTATGCTGCAACTAAGACCCTTCACAGTCAGATAAACAAACTGTTGAAAGAAAAGAAATGAAGGAAGTCAGCCAGAAAGCCCAGCTGGAGCAAGAGGCATAGTACAAATACTCTATAGACCCCCAAAGAGTGTGTCTGTCACTTTCTGTCCACGACCACCCCCAAATCTCCCCTGGGACTGAAAGTCTGGCAGGCTCTCAACCTCTAGCTAGGCCTTACATGTCTGGGCTCAGATCCGAGTGAGGGCTGAGAATAAGAATTGTTTGTGACCAAGTTTTCCAATCCTTGCTATTTCTGCTTAACTCTTGGTTCCTAGACTCTTTTCAGTGACCTTTCTTGGTGGAACTCTTTTCTCTTTACCTCTTACACACACTGATGGGAGATAATGAAAAAGCACAGATGTTGCCGGCTGCCCATTTCTAGTCACTTGAGATCTAATTTGATAATCATAAACAAATCAAGACATCAGTTGATATCCCCAACATAATATCTCTTTAATATCCAGTGTAGATAATAAACTTGAATATTATTAATTTACTATATAGTATTTGAGATGTAACAGAGAAGCCTTGAAGGCCAGCTAAGACTTCCCAAACACTTCTAAGGTTATGTGGAGAAACTTGCAATTCTCAAAAAGTTCCACCAGAGGGCACTACATCCGCATCACCCCCAGTCAAGCATCTCACTCTCCAACCCAGTAAACAAGTCTCCCAGGAACCGTTTCAAACGAAGCTGGGGGAGGGGAAAGGAGGTCAGGGAAAATATAGAACCAAGTATCCAGAAAACATACCCAAGGGCTGTTTGTTTCCTGTTAAAATTTGGCATTCGAATGTGAAATAAACAGGGATTCAAATCAACTAATGGGATGGGGGTGAGGGAGGAAGGGCTATGGACCTTATCTTAGAGAAGAGCACCAACTAAAGGACATACTCTGATCCAAGTTGGTTTTGACCATAATGCTAACTTTCCTAAGCTTTTAAATAAGCTTCAATAATGTTCCAATCAATCTAGAGAACAAAGATAAATCCATACAAATCTCAACACACTGAGAACAGGAACAACACTTATCTATGAAAATCCAGGATTCACAAAACTATGAAACAGGTTATTAAACACACAAAATGATCTCCAAAGATTCCTTTTAAAAAGAACCTGTCATACAGCAATCTCCCCACCCCACCCCACGCCAAGGAGTGAGGCAGCACCGGGGAAGCCACAATGAAGGACTCAGAGGTAAAACAGTTGGTTCCTGCACTGTGGGTACATAGGGATTTCAGAGTTTAGAGGTGGTGCCCAGGAATGCATCATCCTAAACCTAAGAAGGCTGAAGGAAGGGAAACAGAAAAAGGCTCTCAAAGGAGCTGTACCTTGGAAGCATGTAAGGCTGTGAAATACCACACTAAGGTGATTTGAGCAAGAGGCTGCAAATGAACAAGGCCTCAGCTTTCTCACTGTTAAGCTAGAATGATGTAAAGATTAATTTTAGGATGGCATGGCTGTAATTTTCTCAGTAGGACTTATTTTACCATGTCATTAGCTAAGATGAACTTACTTCCTCCCAATTCTCCAAGCAGTTTCCTTTTAGAGGTAAGATTTGGGGTAAGGCTCAAGACCTAAACCTTCAATCATAAGGTGTAGGCTGGGAAACTAAGTGTTCTCTACATTTGAATAGTTTCAAGGGGCCTTCAGCAAAACTCAATTCAGACTAAACAAAAATAGCTGAGACTTGAACTTATCATTTCCTAACCCGAGCTTAAGAGTATACAACAATCAGAAAGGATATAAAGAATAGTTCCTCTGGGTTCAGTATTAGATAATACTGAATTGAGGTGAAACCTGGTCTTTCCTTCTTATGTAGCTTCAAGTCTGAAAGCTCGGTTAATTACAGCTACTCCCCCAAATTTGCTTTAAGAGTAATGACATCAGCTTCCAAGACTGTTTCTTTTCCTTTTGTTTTATTTTTGCTTTGGTTTAAGATTTTACAATGGTCTATTCTTTTGGAAAGAACTGGTGTTGGTTTATTAAAAAGAGAAAAGGTTTATAATGCTGGGTTGGGTTTCCTCAAGCCTGAGTCTCAGCTGTCTCTTTAGCATGAGTTAAGGGTTTTGTTCACTGCCTACTGAAATCATTCAAATGTTGGAAAAACTCCATTTCCCAAACTACATGTTCTGCTTGAAGGTTTGAGTATGTCTGAGCCTTACCCCAAATCTTGCCTCTAATGAGTGCAAGGCAACCAACTACACAGGCCCTAGGAAGGCACGCTCAGGTCACTAGATTAAGGGTTTACAATCTGCAAAGTGAGACTGGGTCCTTTAAAAGAGAAAGAAATTGAGTGAAGAACTCACAGGTAAAGTCCACCCAAAACAAGGTGTTTATTTCAAGCAGCAGAACACTGAAGAAGTCCTTTTTTTCAGTCCCCAGCCATTTTCCACAGATTTGGAACCAAATTTTGACCTGTGATTTTTCTCTCCCACTTCACCCACCCCTTGGACACAGCTACTCTAAAAGAAAAATGCCTGACTTCAAAGCCCATGAAACAGAATCTCGCCTGCTTTGATACTAGGTGTTCCAGAGACAGAAGAGTTCAAGTGCTCTAATGCTTTTTAGGGAGTGGGAGGAGACTGGGGGTGGATGGCAATTTAGGGAAGAAGGAGAAAGAGAACAAAGGCAGCAGACACAGCAAAGTCAAACTGGATGAAACAGGCCATTCTCCTAACTTCTCTAAAAGTCCAGTCTGGGTTTCTGGGGGCAAACCAGTTAGTTTAAACTCTTTCTTCTGCTTTTTCTTCCTTCATAACTCTTTTAAGCTTCTCTGAATAGTCCTTGAACTCATTTGGGCCCTAATTCAGTTTGGTTAAGTAGGTAGGGGGCTGACTAAGGAGGAAAAGGCCTCTTGTTCTGCCTGAAAAACTCAGTGGTCAGGTATTACCTTTCTAACCCTCACAAAGTATGCCCCCGGTCACATGAATGGATCAAAGCAAATCCATTTCCACTCTTGGAAAAGCAGCTCAAAGCACATGTTCTCTTGATGGTGCCGCTGTCAGTTCTGTGTGGTCAACAAACATCAGTTATTGACCATTCACCCTGGACACTACTGGGGGACACACAGATGAATAAGGAAGGTTAAGACACCAGCCAGGGCAGCAGGCACTCACATACTAGAAGCTTTAAGAACTGTGCTTGCCTCTTACTTTTCTATTTTCTATTCTGTGTGCCATCCCTACCTTGAGTGCTGGCCATGACCAGTATAGTAGAAGGCTCTGGCTCACTTCTGGCAGTCTGGAAACTGGAAGTTAATGTTTCTTAAAACAAGAACATGGCCTTTCCCCTCCCAACACCCGCTCCTCAACCATTTAAACTCAAGACTTCACAGAAATGAATGAAGACAGCACACTTTGTTATCAGACCTAAACCCACTCTCATAAAACTAATGGTGGCGCATTACCCAGAGTGAGAAAGTTGTACTTCATGGGTTGTGGCAGGGAAAGAAATAATCTAATCCCTTCAGATTATCTTGACCTATAATAATTACAATTATTGTTTTCTACGCATTTGCTGTATGTGTGTGCCATCACAATTAATCCTTACTATATACAAGGTAGCTGTTATGACTAACTTGTAGGCAAGGAAACTGAGGCTTCAGGGCTAAGCATCCACCTGAATACAAAGCTGGTAAGAAGTCAAATTCAGATTTGAATCTACTGCCTGACCTGAAGCCCAGCCTTTCACCATCATTCGAAGGATCACAAGTTTAACTGCAAGTGTAAGGATAGAATCCCTTACACTTTCAAGGCGACTTACCTGGTCCGGAATGTCACCTGTCTGAAACATACCAAAAGCCGCTGTTTGAGATGAATCTTGAGTCTGTCATGTTAAAGCACTGCAGTGTCAGCCACACACTCACAGGGGAGGGATGTTGACCAAAGAAGCCAAGTTATGTGTGTGGTCACAGGCAACATTTCTTTTCCATATTTGTGGTACAAAAAATAACCAGAAGAGCAAACTTCTTCCCTTCCTCTTCCAAAGATCCTGGAAACATGACTTCTTAGTTTTCAAACAGAAAATCTCATATACTGGGGCTCTTGAAAGGTGCGATAAAGGCTAGACACCATCAGGAGGATTCAGGCAATAAAAACAGTATGATTAAATCTTATCACTG
Source organism: Antilocapra americana (assembly GCA_007570785.1). Taxonomy (NCBI): domain Eukaryota; kingdom Metazoa; phylum Chordata; class Mammalia; order Artiodactyla; family Antilocapridae; genus Antilocapra; species Antilocapra americana. Next base: position 9,260,440 of record ML663557.1, read on the forward strand.
TAGCAATGAAAACATTATATTCATGTGTGCTGTATACATATATATATATATATATATGTATATAAAATTGTGTTATCTGTTGACAAACATCCCTTTCAAGACTGTTCACACACACATTTTCTCAACTATCCTAATACGGCTCTGAGGAGAGAAGAGGACGGGGTACTGATTCTCGTTTTTCAGATTTCAAAGACGTGCATTACATGAAAAGCAACACCAGACAGAACTTAAATTTTTGACGTACCCTAGGTTTCAAAGGGGGAGATACCAAGACCTCAATCCTCTCTCAGCTGCCCTTGAGAAACAGTTCGCGCAGAGGATTTCAGATCTGTTGGGCGGCTCTCGAACCGCTTTACTTGATTTGCAGATGAGGGAACTTGGGTCCAGAGAGGCTGCAGAGTTGCCTCAGGTGTGGCAGAGGCCGACTCTGTGTCTCCGCCCGCCGGGATCCTCTCTATGCAAGGAGACAAAACAGCGCATTCACTACTAACGGGAGATGGGAGGCCTCAGGTCACTTTCCCCCAGACCCGCCGAGGGGGCCGGCCAGGGGGCTTTTTCCGGCCTACCTCCGGCAGGCCCCTGTCTGCGCCGCCCCCTCCGAGGCCGCCGCGGAGCCCGGGGCTACTGCGGCCCCCACAGCCCCGAACCCTCTCACAAGCAGGACCTCAGGGCCGGGCAAGGGAACGGGGGGTTCTCTAACAACGAAAGACAAAAGCGGGCGCCTGCGGGTTGGAATTTCCTCCGGCCCGTGCAATGGGACCTGGGGAAAGAACTCTCCCTCAGAGTATCTGACCTGCGGGCGCCGGCGCGGGGCGCG
>ML663557.1:9271256-9406174 GCA_007570785.1 Antilocapra americana
CCCCATCTCTGCTCAGGAGGAGATGGGACAAGTCTGGAGTCCAAACATTTGATTTTGTATCTTGGTGTCTGTTCTCTCGAGTGTGAAATATTCCCTTTCTTTGTTAAGATTCCTGAGGAGTTACTATTTTTTTTTTCTTTTATAATTAAAACAAACCCCACCTTTGTCCTTACATTTTCCTTACTGTTTCTGGCTGTTTTGTGTTGGTTGCGGAAAGTGGGCTGTGGTTTTTTCTTACCATGACAATTTCTAATTGCCATGTACAGTATGTTCAGAGTTAGATAACTTCATTGTAAACAAACTGTTGTTAACTGCCCAGAGCAGCTCTTATAAATGTTAGGTTGATTTATAAGATCTCTTCTGACTTTTGTGGTTCTTTTAAAAAGTCCCTATGTGCTACTTCATTTCCCTTTTACTACCAAAAAGGGAGGTTTTTTTTCTTAAAGAGGCAAAGTAAGTTCAGGTATACCTGTTTTTTGGAATTAAAGAATCTCTCCTGAGGCTTATTGCCAACCAGCCCCATCCTATGTTTTGGGAATCTGGGGTGTCTGGGTTAAGGCCTATCCCGGTCCTAAAAGTTTGCAGTACTGTACAAACTCCAACCCTCCCATTCTGTGCTCCAGAGCTTGCCTTTGGCCTATCACACAATCACGTTTTGAACACTGGCTTGATTTCATTGCAGCCTAGTCTGTTTGTGACTGGTCTCACTGTCCCTACTCCATTTCATCTGCCCAGCTGCCAGTGGTTCATCTAAATAGCACATGTCAACCACGTTGCTACACTGGTTAAAGCCTTCCAAGGATGACCTAGCACTGAGGGTGAGCCAGCCCCAGATAGATAAGTCTTGATACGCTTTTCCCTGCACTAGTGAGCTGTTCATGATGCCCCCAAAGGCTCTGGAGACACCTGTGTGCCTCTGCTCTTTGTCCCTTTCCCTGGAAATTCTTCAACTTCTTCCTACCTGAGTTTATTTCCATATCAAGCTGGGTAGGAGCTCCATCCTCTGTAGTGCACCCACCTCCAGCAAAACCACTCATCCAACAGTTTGACTTCGTCAGGTTCCAGTTATTGTAGGCAATAGTAAGTAATTACCTTTTAAAAAGATGGTGTCCTCTATCAGTTTGGAGGTAGTTGTAGCCTGTTAACGACAGATTTAGACATGAGTTTTCTTTGGGCAAGCGTGTATCCCTCTAGTCATATGTAATCCTAGACTTTTTTTTCTTCTTGTTTTGGAAGGTTCGCTCAGTCGTGTCCAGACTCTGCAACCCCATGGACTATACAGTCCGTGGAATTCTCTAGGCCAGAATACTGGAGTGGGTAGCCTTTCCCTTCTCCAGGGGATCTTCCCTTTTAAACCCAGGGATTGAAACCAGGTCTCCTGCACTGCAGGTGGATTCTTTACCAGCTGAGCCACAAGGGATGCCTAAGAATACTGGAGTGGGTAGCCTATCCCTTCAGTGGATCTTCACGATCCAGGAATCAAACTGGGGTCTCCTGTATTGCAGGTGGATTCTTAACCAACTGAGCTATGAAGGAAGGCTTTGGAAGGTTAGGTCCTGACATAATTTTCAAAGTAGGATGATTACCTATTTGTTTGCTGGGTGTGGTCCCAGTCGGCACCATGTTGCAGCATGATTATTAAAGAGTGTCCTCTTGCTCTCGGCATTTTCCAGGTTTTGCTGATAAGTTATTTCAACTGAAGCTCTGTTTCCCTCTCCCGAGCCAAAGTCAGTTTCCCTTCCCTGGGTCACCCCCCAACACACACACACACACCCCGTGGTTCTTGGGAGCAGTGGGAGGGTTGGCATATTCTGTACAGCGCAAGCACCACATTGAGTAAATAAGCCAGGCACGCTGTTTTTGTGCTCTTGTAACCAATTCTCAAAAGGACAGAAAAGGAATTCTAAGTTAGTGTCATCAGGATCTAGGTGGAAACAACCAGTATATTTCCTTCTCCACCCTCTTAGGCAGAGTTAGCTTTGGCCTCCACATCACAGTGCAATCCCTTTGTATTTCTAAGGTGTTTTCTTATAGCTCATTTAGCAGACACTAGGTTACTTGATAACTTTATCAGTGATAGATTAAACGGAGACTGACGGTCAAGCCTTCAGCCTTAAAGAGACAGGCCAGTATTCACAAAAGGATGAGTTCCCTTAATTTCATCCTGTCGGTGATTGGATGGGAGCTGAATGACAACACAAGCTAACAGAAGAATTATTATTGTTTAATCACTACGTTGTGTCCAACTCTTGTGAACCCATGGACTGCAGCCTGCCAGGCTCTTCTGTCCAAGGGACTTCCCACGCAGGAATACTGGAGTGGTTGCCATTTCCTTCTCCAGGGGATCTTCCCGACCCAGGGATCTCCTGCATTGACAGAATTCTTTACCACTGAGCCACCTGGGAAGCCTGTAACGAGCTAATAGAGGATTCCAAGGAGTTCTTTGGATGGTTACTATTGGGATCATTCAACAAGCCCATCTGTGCTACTGGGTAGGATGGTAGTGCTGTGCTAAGTCGCTTCAGTTTGTCCAACTCTGTGACCCTATGGACTGTAACCTGCCAGGCTCCTCTGTCCATGGAATTCTTCAGGAGAGAAAACGAGTGTATTGCCATTCCCTTCTCCAGGGGATCTTCCTGACCCAGGGAATCCAACCGGCATCTCTTACATCTAACCCACATTGGCAGGCAGGTTCTTTACCATTAGTGCCACCTGGGAACATCTAGTGGATATAAGAACTTCCTAAACAAATACTTTGTGCCAGGTTTCAAAAATCTCACCAAAGGCTTCACTGGGGTTAATTTCATCTACTCCTTGGCCCTTACACCAACAGAAGTGTAAAGTGTGAAAAGTAACTTGCTGTCCCAAAGAAAGCCTGTCACACAGCTTTGTGACTGTAAACTTGAAAAACAAGCAAGGATCCTATTTTTCTTTCTCAGGACTATCCTTATCTGTCATGTCTGCAGGACTTGTCTAATGGATTATTTTTTAAGTATCAGTTTTGGGAGCTCTAAGCCCATAGCTCTATTGGATGGTGTTAAACCCGTAAGGTCTTGGTGGCTTGGCTATGTTTTAACTCTGATCATGGCACTAAGATGAAGTTCCATTTTATTGAATTTTTAATGACTGTTGGCTTGGTTAATTCTGGCTGGAGTCAGCCTGCCAAGAGCCTCATGTTGTTTTATGAGTCGTGGCAATTCATCACGTCATTCCAAAGGCTTCAGGTAAATTGCTACTGTAAATCTGACTAGAGCCCTATCATTTTATAGCCTTTAGCTCAGTCACCAGCCACTCTTTAAAAAAGAAAAAGTCAACTTGATTTTGTAATAGATACACACACATATACAAAATATAGACATATACCATATTGAGACATATGCATATACGTACACATTAGATACACAGTAGAAGCATCCTACACAAACCTTTTGCAAAGACTATAGCACCTTATAAAGGAGACAGGAATTTATGAATATTTCTTCCAGAAGCAGTATACATTCAAGTGGGTTCACTGGTCTGAGAAGCTGTCACCAAGAGTAGGGAGTCAAGGCATATATGCTATAATCATTCTCAAAGCACAGTTCTACTGCCACCCCTTTCTAATTGTACCCTCTCCTGCGCTTAACGGACAGGAGGTTCTTGGACACTGTCAACTAATTGATTATCTAGGATTCACTGCCTGGAGCCCCTCTGATATGAAGAGGGTGGTGTCCTACCTAGTCCCATGTTACAGAGGAAGTGTCTGTGTCGTTCCTATTGTCATTTGATGACTTGCTTTTGGAGGGCCTTGGACCTCAGCAAGCTATCCATTTTCTCAGGGATTTCAGAGTAAGTTACTTGCATCATCTTGAGGTTGTCGCTGTCTCAGCTTCCTCTACTTCTCCACCTTATGGTGTAGTCAGCAGATCTGCAGACTTAACTCCAGTGGGTGCACACTCATCAAATCTAAACTCTGGGGCTTCCCTAGCAGTCCACTGGTTAAGACTCTGCTTCCAATGCAAGGGGCATGGGTCTGATCCCTGGACAAAGAACTAAGATCCCACAAGTCGAATGGTGCTGAAAAAAAAAAAAATCTAAAATCTCCAAGGCAGCCTTTCTGCACTTGCCTTTTTCAATGAAAGTTCAGAATAACTCCTCCTTTGTCACTATTATTCTGCTCTATTGACATTAAATGGGGAGGCATTCAAGATATCTCCAAAATTTATGGGGACCAAATAGGCACTATTGTTTTGGTGTTTTGGTAGAAACAGGAATAAGGGGGTCAAGTGAATAGAAATTCGTCCTCTTCCAGCTAAGAGTGTCACTGGCATCATGAGACTGGTATGAGACTTCTGGTATGGGCCTATTGCTATGTATATTATGATTATCTTGTATTATCCTCATGATTTTTGGGGCTGTCTGATAACTGCTCAAATAATGCTATATAATAAAGTATAGCATCATATTGGTAGAAGGGAGTTAAGAGGATATAGGGCAGCCAGAGGGTGGTGAGGGTGGGAGAGAAAAGAATGCTTATCTGGTCTCTGGAAAGGAATTTGCGATATATTAGGAGCTGAATTGAGAGGCAGTATAGTAGAATTCACTTCCCCAGGGCTTTACAAGCAAGGACCATAGAATGAATGTATGATCTGGTGGTCCCATGGTTAAGAATCCGCCTTGCAGTGCGGGGGATACAGGTTTGATCTCTAGTCCAGGAAGATCCCACATGCCTGGGAGCAACTAAGCCCATGCACTGCAAGTACTGAAGCCCATGTGTTCTGGAGCCTTCACGCTGCAACTAGAGAGTCCGTGTGCCACAATGAAAGATCTGCATGAGGCAACAAGATCCCGTTTGCCACAACTAAGACTCAATGCAGGCAAATAAATACATATTTTTAAAAATAAAAAAGTGAATGTACTGGGTTCTTCCTCCCCAAACAACCTATCTCCAGACTCACTTCTAGGTAGGCTTAGGAATCAGAAACTCCCACCCTATTAACATCTTTACATAAGTACATTCTGGCCTCATCTACTTAAGGCACTTGGCCATGTAAGCCTTTGGTAAATGTTTGTTGAATTAACAGAAAGGTCACTGCCAGTGTCAGTCAGTAGCTAAAAGAAGTGGCTAGGAGCCTGGGATGGAGGGTGACTGTGGGGGTGGGAGGACATTAATCTTAGATGTTAATAATCTGTGTATGAGCTTCCTCACTCATGCAGTTAACCCCTAATTATCTGGTCCAGAAATATTCTCCTCTCCTTGATTCCAAAGGCAGGCCTTCAAGGATGATCATCTGTATCCTGGGAGCAGCTGAGGCTTGCAGGCTCCTCCCTTCCCTAAGGAGGGGACAGTTGGAACATACCTAGACTCAGTTCAGTTCAGTCACTCAGTCGTGTCTGACTCTTTGCGACCCCATAAATTGCAGCACACCAGGCCTCCCTGTCCATCACCAACTCCCGGAGTTGACGCAAACTCACGTCCATAGAGTCGGTGACGCCATTCAACCATCTCATCCTCTGTCGACCCCTCCTCCTCCCGCCTTCAACTGTTCCCAGCATCAGGGTCTTTTCCAATGAGTCAGCTCTTCACATCAGGTGGCCAAAGTATTGGAGTTTCAGCTTCAACATCAGTCCTTCCAATGAACACCCAGGACTGATCTCCTTTAGGATGGACTGGTTGGATCCCCTTGCAGTCCAAGGGATTCTCAAGAGTCTTCTTCAACACCACAGTTCAAAAGCATCAATTCTTCGGCACTTAGCTTTCTTTATAGTCCAACTCTCACATCCATACATGACTACTGGAAAAACCATAGCTTTGACTAGACGGAACTTTGTTGGCAAAGTCATGTCTCTGCTTTTTCATATGCTGTCTAGGTTGGTCATAACTTTCCATCCAAGGAGTTTCTTTTAATTTCATGGCTGCCATCACCATCTGCAGTGATTTTGGAGCCCCCAAAAATAAAGTCAGCCACTGTTTCCATTGTTTCCCCATCTATTTGCCATGAAGTGATGGGACCTGATGCCATGATCTTAGTTATCTGAATGTTGAGCTTTAAGCCAATTTTTTCACGTTCCTCTTCCACTTTCATCAAGAGGCTCTTTAATTCCTCTTCACTTTCTGCCATAAGGGTGGTATCATCTGCATATCTGAGATTATTGATACTTCTCCCGGCAATCTTGATTCCAGCTGGTGGTTCTTCCAGCCCAGTGTTTCTCATGATGTACTCTGCATATAAGTTAAATAAGCAGGGTGACAATACACAGCCTTGACCTACTCCTTTTCCTATTTGGAACCAGTCTGTTGTTCCATGTCCAGTTCTAACTGTTGTTTCCTGACCTACATACAGATTTCTCAAGATGCAGATCAGGTGGTCTGGTATTCCCATCTCTTTCAGAATTTTCCACAGTTTATTGTGATCCACACAATCAAAGGCTTTGGCATAGTCAATAAAGCAGAAATAGATGTTTTTCTGGAACTCTCTTGCTTTTTCAATGATCCAACGGATGTTGGCAATTTGATCTCTAGACTATCTGGCATTAAATGATTCATTTATACATAAATTGGCACCATCCTAATAGAATCAGCCTGAGACAAGCTATGCACACCCCTGAAGTTCCTTTGGATCTATCATTCTCTGCAGTAAACCATGTCCAACAGTGAAATGAAGCAGTTAAGGGCTGAATTTGCTTTCTTGGGAAACAAGTGATTTCAACTGACAGTTATTTGTTTGTGATCAAGGTTCACAGCTGAATTTAAAAAGTTAGGGATGTTGGAGACGTCTGAAAGAAATGAACAAGTCATACCTTGACACAAAGTTTCTCTGGGGGGAAAAATATAAGACAACCTTTTAGTATGAGTAATAACAAGAATATTTAACCTATTTAAAACTCATTTCTTCTAGGTTAGAAGAATTTCTCTCTGTTTGAAGACTCCGGCTTATGTGTAGGAGTCCTAAAGCAGATGACAATCTTCCCCAGGGAGATCAGCCCAGTACTCTCCACCCCTGAGGGACTCTCCACTTTGGAAGCATTGAAGTGTATTATCCATATTGTCTCATAGCTTCCCAGGTGGCTAAGTTGTAAAGCATCTACCTGTCAAGCAAGGGATGTGAGTTTAATCCCTGGGTTAGGAAGATCCCCTGGAGATGGAAATGTCAACCGGCTCCAGTGTTCTTGCCTGGGAAATCCCATGGACAGAGGAGCCTGGAGGGCTCAGTCCATGGGGCTGCAAAGAGTTGGACATGACTTAGCGACTATACAGCAAGTTTCCCGGGGTCAGGAATCTGGGAGTGACTTAGCTGGGTGGTTCTACCTCAGAGTTTCTTGGGAGGCTAAGTCAAGCTGTCAGGGCTGCTGTCTTTGAAGATGTGACCGTGTTGTAGGATCTGCTCCCAAACTCAGTCACATGACTGGGCAGGAGGCTGCAGTTCCTTCTCACACGGGCCTCTCCACAGTGCCACTCACGACATTTCGTTCTTCACAGTGAGTAAAGCAAAAAAGAAAGTGAAAGAAAGAGGGAGGTGGAGGACATACTCTTTCTATAACCTAATCTTGGAAGTGACATTCCATCACTTCTGCCATGCTCTGTATGCCAAAAGTTAATCACTAAAATTTTTCCACACTTGGGACTTCCCTGGTAGTCCAGTGGCTAAGATGCCCAATGCACGGGACCCAAGCTGGAGCCCTGGTTGGAGAACTAGATTCCACTTGCCACAGCTAAGCATTCTGTGTTCAGCACCTGAGACCTGGCACAGCCAAATAAATACATAAAATAAATTTGGTCCACGCTTAGAAGGAAAAGCTCCACCTTTTGAGGGGAGGAGTAACAAAGAATTTGTGGGCAAATCCTTATATATATCAGGATGGGCAGCTTTGGCCCTGAGACAATAGTATCACCTAGGGAGCAAGTGTTTTATTTATGGCTCTTTGTTTCCTTCCTTTGATTCCTGTTTTTAATTATTCCCACTTGTCTATCATGGAGTGGAAGTACGGATTTCCCATTCAAGGTCTGCATTCAATTGGGAGTGAGGGGTGATATGGTCACTTCCTTCCCTTTCTCCATCCCCAACAGCACGTGGGTGCTCTGGGGGTCATACAGGGAACCCGGAGCAAGCAAGAAGATAGAAGCAACATTTCCAGGGACCAGAAAAGCCCCAGAGTGTGTGTGTGCATATAAAGCGAATTCCCAGACTGGGCTCCTATAGGCTTTCTAAAGCCAAGCGCAACCCCTGCATTCATATTAGCTCCACTACAAGCCCAAACCTTCATGCTCCTCTGTGAGAGGATTCCTTCCTGTCAAAGATGCCCTTGATGGTTATTGTAATCCATATTTCACCTGGGTTATAATGTTTGGAGAAGATATATACACAATAAGATAGGTTCCCACTAAACCTAGTTCCTGTCTAATCCTAAAAACTGATATTATAGATCATCCCTTCTCCCAGTTGATACTTAGGGGAAAAAAGCAAATCATCAGCATAACTAATGCAGACCCAGAACCAACTCCCTCAGAATCTCTATTTTCTTACCACAGCACTCCCAGGAGAGACCCCTGTGGGGTTGCATTAATATTTCTACCTGAATAATCAAGATCTAGGAGCCAGGGACATCTCCCAGGGGATAAGGTTAACATCAGTCACTTTTGGGAGCTTGAAATTATTGATATGGTCCTACCATTTGTCTATACAACTATTGAGAAACCAATAAATACTTCTAGGGCTACTAAGCTAGTGTGGATTGTGCGGTTTTCAGTAGAAATGCTGACTTATTCCAGAGGTAGTGACAGAGCATGGAAAGAATGGAAGGTTCTCAACTCAGTTCTCACATGTACCTAATCACTGAGTCTCTCTTTGCCACCACTCACTCCACCCCCACTGTCCCTGGTCTCTGACCTGTTCTTCCTCTGTCTTTAAACAGGCTAGAGATCTCCAAGACCTGACTGAGTTCATCTCAAAAGAGATAGATGTCTGGTGCCCTCAGAACATGTCAGAACACGCTTAAGTGAAAGTTGCTCAGTCATGTCCTACTGTTTGCGACCTCATGGACTGTATAGTCCATGGATTTCTCCAGGCCAGAATACTGGAGTGGGTAGCCTTTCCCTTCTCCAGGGATCATCCCAACCCAGGGATCAAACGCAGGTCTCCCACATTGCAGGCAGATTCTTTACCAGCTGAGCCACAAGGGAAGCCCATGAATACTAGAGTGAGTAGCCATTCCCTTCTCCAGTGGATCTTCCCGACCCAGGAATCGAAGCGGGGTCTCCTGCGTTGCAGGTGGATTCTTGCAGGAGACCCCAGTTTGATTTTTGGGTTGGGAAGATACCCTGGAGAAAAGAAAGACTTCAGTATTCTTGCCTGGAGAATTCCATGGACAGTCCATGGGGTCACAAAAAGTCGGGCATGACTGAGCGACTTTCACTTCACTCCCTCTCTACTGATTTCTGCTTATCCTTTTGGAAAAGAGTCCAAGAAAGCCTAGAAGCGCTGAGCATCAGGTGTTTTCCTTCCATCTGAGTTTCACCCAGCACAGCATGGCAGGCAGCAGGGTTATTTTGCTTTCATGAGCCATATTATGTAACTAAAATTTTGAACAGCCACGTTGAGCTAACTGAGACATCACAACAGAAGGGGAAGGGAAGAGCAATCAAAGACATGGAGAAATGAGACCTCCTCAGTGGTCCAGTGGTTAAGACTCCTCACTCCTAAAGCAGGGTGCAGGCGTTCGACCCCTGGTTGGGAAATTAGGATCCTGCTTGGTGCCAAAGAAAAGAGAAGAAGAAGTGGAGCAAGAACACAGAAAGAGGGCAAGAAGGAAGGAGGGGAAAAGTGGGAGAAAAAATGGAGGGCCAAGTGGAGGTGATGTTGTTTAGTTGCTAAGTCTTGTCCGATGTGGAGATAGGGAAGCTATTTCTCTTTCTTGTTCATATATTCTTGGTCTCCAGAGATGAGATATGCTACCTAAAAAGTTCTTTTCCCCTCTTTGAGCTGGGTTGGAGGCTTCCTTCAGGTCACCATTTTTGGAGAAGCCTGCTGAGTGCCAGCTGCCTGCAGTCATCACCCCAGGACCCGATGGTGTCCTAGGAGGCTGTAGCTGCATGGGGTAGCACTGTTCTCAGTGGCATACAAATCGGCATGACACTGCCTCCATTCACTCAGCCTCCAACACAATTCCACGCTGACCGCATGGGTCTGGGGCTGGTGAGTGGGAAAGCCCCAGAGGGTTCTGGAGACCTGAGGCCTTCTCTTCTGCCATATTTCAGAAGATTAGAGTCCAGTCTCACCTACTTCCTCCCCCACTTCCAGGAACTTGAGCAGTCATCAGGGACAGGTGCCAAAGACAGGGAGAAGGGTTCTGGGTTTGTATCCACAAAATGTCATTCGGTTTCATTTACTTCAGTCGAATGAAAGCTGAAGCCAAAAGCAGTGGTGCTGAAGCAGGGATGACCCGCTCTATGTCCCAGGCCAGACATTGCACTGACCTTTGGTATCAAAGATGTTGGCACAGGAAGGTGAATCCTAGAATATCTGAACTTGGAAATTAGCCTAGGGCAGTCACCTAAACTTTCTTTCGGGTTATTCCTCTCTTGGACACTCTGGTTAAAACATACATACAGAAGGAGTTACTGATAGTTATAGATACCCTTCTCAAATACGCTTTATTTATCATTTTGGTGTGTTCAAAGTCTTCCTGAAGCCCAACCAGGGAATCAGGTTTAAAAACTCCTGCCCAAGTGGTCATTTTGCACAGAATTCCAAGTCCAGGAACTGTTTTTATAGCATCCATTAAAGGCAATCTTGCAATTTATGCTCAAGCTCTATAAGGCAGGGAGGTCATTCTATCATAAGAAAGCCCTTCTTATTTATGAAATGCTTTATGCTTTTATTCATGATGAGGTAAAATTTGCTTCTTTGCAGTTGTTATCTTTTTTTTTTCTGTTTTCTTTTCATTTTTATCCTCATTCCGCCCTCTGAAATTATATAGGACTCATGTCTACATTGAGTCAGTTCTTTTTCACATTGAACATTCCCAGTTACTTTTGTTCTATAATGACTTCTAGATCCTTCCCCAGTCTGTTCTCATTCCTCTAGATATTTTCTGGATCATTGATCCAGTTCTAAAAGGTTGATTATTCTAGGACTATTCTAATAGGTGTAATTTTACAGTAGGTGCTTGCTTCTTCCTTCTTCTAGACATTAAATTTCTAATTAATGTAAGAAAAATTTTGCTGACTTTTTGAAAGTCTTATCACACCTGTTGCTTTGCAGTCTATTAAACCCTTGAGAGCAGGAATGCACTGCTCTTAAACCAACATATACTGTGCTCTTGATTTTCAGGTTAGGCCTTCATAAGAATATAACATTTATCCTAAGTCAGAGAAATAGAAATATCATATGATATCACTTACATAAAGGAATCTAAAAAATGATACAAATGAACTTTTACAAAACATAAACAGACTCCCAGACTTAGAGGACAAACTTATGGTTAACAAAGGGGAAAGATAGGTGGAGGAGGGATAAATTGGGAGTTTAGGATTGACACGTACACACTGCTGTATTTAAAATGGATAACCAACAAGGACCAACTGTATAGCACAGGGACTCTTCTCAGTATTATGTAATGGCCTAAATGGAAGGGAATTTGAAAAAGAATAGATACATGTATATGTATAAATGAATCACTTTGTTATACACCTGAAACTAGCACAACATTGTAAATCAACTATAATCCAATATAAAATAAACTGTTAATAAATAAATAAATACAATAGATAATCAACAAGGACCTATGTACAGCACAGGGAACTCTGCTCAATATTGTGTAATAACCTAACTGAGAAAAGAATTTCTATATGTATATGTGTAACTGAATCATTTTGCTGTATGGCTGAAACTAACACAACATTAAAATCAACTATAATCCAATAGAAAATAATTTTTTTTTAAAGTTTATCCTTGTTACAAATCATCTTACTGATTTTGGTACAAATTTCTCAAGTCACTGTGACCTTTTTGAATTCATCTCATTTCTTCTTTTCAAGTCACTGGCAAAGTATGTAACTGTATTACTATAAATTCTTCAATCAAATAAATAACAAAAAACAGAATGGAGGCAGATATAAGTAGAATATTTCACTGCAAAACTAGGAAAACTCTTCCTTTCAGGTTGGAATCAATTCATCAGTTAACACTCTGAATATTCATTGTTCCACCAGATACCAACCCATCTAACTTTCATTTATCCAGCTTACATTATTTTGAATTTGTTTAGTTTACTCACAAGAGACTGTTTTATTACTGGAATCAAGACAAATTATGTCCTGTTCTACTAGTTTAGTGACAATGTTAAAAAAAAAAAAAAGAATAAAATAAAGGAAGGAAGAAAGAAAGAAAAGAAAAGAAAAGTGGCCAGGTTGCCATGACTTGTTCTTAGTTTATTTGTTGTGATCAGACCTTTCATTTCTAATTGTCACATGATAATTTGCTTTCATGACTTTTCTAAAATTTTGTTGGCATTAAAAAGCTTACCAGTCTCAAGAAATTGTTTAACTCTTAGAAAGGTAGTCTCCCAAGACTGAAACAGGAAGAAATAGAAAATATGAATAGACTAGTCACAAGCACTGAAATTCAAACCATGATAAAAAAAAAACTCCCAACAAACAAAAGTCCAGGACCTGATGACCTCATAGGTGAATTCTATCAAACATTTAGGGAAGAGTTAACACCTATCCTTCTGAAACTATTACAAAAAATTGCAGAGGAAGGAAAACTTCCAAACTCAGTCTATAAGACTACCCTCACCCTGATACCAAAACCAGGCAAAGATACCACAAAAAAAGAAAATTACAGGCCAATATCACTTATGAACATAGATGCAAAAATCCTTAACAAAATACTAGCAATCCAAATCCAACAACACATTAAAAAGTCATATACCATGATTAAGCCTTTGACTGTGTGAATCACAACAAACCATGAAAAATTCTTAAATAGATGGAGTACCAGACCACCTTACCTGTCTCCTGAGAAGCCTGAATGTGGGTCAAGAAGCAATGTTTAGAACCAGACATGGAACAATGGACTGGCTCCAAATTGGGAAAGGAGTACAACAGGGTTATATATTGCCACCATGCTTATTTAACTTATATGCTGAGTACACCATGTGAAATGCCAGACTGGAATCAAGACTGTCAGGAAAAATATTCAACAATCTCAGATATGCAGATACTAACCACTCTAATGGCAGAAAGTGAAGAGGAATTAAAGAGCCTTTTGATGAGGGTGAAAGAGGAGAATGAAAAAGCTGGCTTAAAACTCAACATTCAAAAAACTAAGATCATGGCATCTGGCTTCATCACTTCTTGGCAAATAGAAAGAGAAAGAGTAGAAGCAGTGAGAGATTTTATTTTCTTAGGCTCCAAAATCACTGCGGACAGTGACTGTAGTCATGAAATTAAAAGATGCTTGCTCCTTGGGAAAAAAGCTATGATAAACCTAGACAGCATATTATAAGTCAGAGATATCACTTTGCCTACAAAGGTCTGTATAGCCAAATCTATGGTTTTTCTAGTAGTCATGTATGGAAGCGAGAGCTGCATCATAAAGAAGGCTGAGAACTGAAGAACTGATGCTTTTGAATCATGGTGCTAGAGAAGACTCCTGAGCATCCCTTGAACTGCAAGATCAAACCTAGAGGAAATCAATCCCGAACATTCACTGCAAGGACTGATGCTGAAGCTGAAGCTCCAATAATTTGGCCACCTGATGCAAAGAGCTGACTCACTGGAAAAGATCCTGATGCTGGGAAAGACTAAAGGAAAAGGAAGAGATGGTTAGATAGCATCACTGACCCAAAAGACATGAATTTTCACAAACTCCAAGAGATAATGGAGGACAGAGCAGTCTGGTACGCTGCAGTCCATGAGGTTGCAAAGAGTCAGATCCATTTTAGTCACTAAACAACAACAAAATGATCAAGTGGGATTCATCCCAGAGATGCAAGGATTTTTTAATATCCACTAATCAACAAATGTGATATACCACATCAACAAATTGAAGAGTAAAAATGATATGACCATCTCATAGATGCAATAAAAGCTTTTGACATAATTCAGCATCAATTTATGATAAAAAAAACTCTCCAGAAAATGAGCACAGAGGGAACTTACCTCAGTATAATAAAGGCCATATATGACAAACCTACAGCTAACATCTTACTCAATGGTGAAAAGCTGAAAGCATTTCCTCTAAGACTAGGAACAAGACAAGACGTCCCCTCTTGCTACATTTATTCAACATAGTTTTGGAAGTCCTAGCTATAGTGATCAGAGAAGCAAATGAAGTAAAGGGAATCCTTAGAAAGGAAGTTAAACTGTCACTGCTTGAAGATGACATGATACTATACACAGAAGATCCCAAAGATCTACCAGAAAACTATTAGAGCTCATCAATGAATATGGTAAAGTTGCAAGTTACAAAGTTAATACACAGAAACCTGTTGCATTTCTCTACACTAACAATGAAAGATCAGAAAGAGAAATTCAAGGAACAATTCCATTTATCATCACATCAAAAAAAATAAAATACCTATATAGGAATAAACTTACCTAAAGAAACAAAAGACCTGTACTCCAAAAACTATAAGATGCTGATGAAAGAAATCAAAGAAGACACAAACAAATGAAAAGATATACCATGTTTGTGGACTAGAAGAATCAATATTATCAAAACGCTGTACCATCCAAGGCAATTTACAGATTTAATGCAATCCCTATCAAATTACCAGTGGCATTTTTTCACAGAACTAGAACAAAAAAAATCTCAAAATTTTTATGGAGACACAAAAGACCCTGAATAGCCAAATCAATTTTGAGAAAGCAAAACAGAGCTGGAAGAATCAGGCTTCCTGACTTCAGGCTATAGTACAAAGTTACAGTCATCAAAACAGTATGGTACTTACTCAAAAATAGAAATATAAATCAATGGAACAGGATAGAAAGCCCAGAAATAAACCCGTACCTATGGTGAATTAAACTAGGAAAAGGAGGCAAGACTACACAATGTTGGAAAGACAGTCCCTTCAACATAAGGTGCTGGGAAAACTAGACAGGTACATGTTAAAAAAAAAAATGAAACTAGATCATTCTTTAACACAATACAGAAAAATAAGCTCAAAATGGATTAAAGACCTAAATGTGAAATCAGACACTATAAAACTCCTAAAGGAAAACAAAGGCAGAATATTCTCTGATATAAATCACAGCAATGCCTTTTTAAAAAAAAATCTGTCTCCTAGAATAATGGAAATAAAAGCAAAAATAAACAAATGGGACCTACTTAAACTCAAAAACTTTTGTACACCAAAGGAAACAATATATAAAATGAAAAGACAACTCACAGATTGGGAGAAAATATTTGTAAATGATGTGATGGACAAGGGATTAGTCTCCAAAATTTATTAATACAAACAGCTCATGATGCTTAACAGCATCAAAACAAACAACCCACTCAAAAAATGGGCAGAAGACCTAAGTAGACATTTCTTTGAAGAATACATACAGATGGCCGATAGGCACAGGAAAAGATGTTCAACATTGCCAATTATTAGAGAAATGCAAAATCAAAACTACAATGAGATACTACCTCATACCAGCCAGAATGGCTATTATCAAAATATCCACAAACAATAAATCCTAGAAAGGGTGTGGAGAGAAGGGAACCTTCCTACATCATTGGTGGGAATATAAATTGGTATAGTTCTATGGGAAGCACATGAAGGTTCCTTCAAAAACTAAAAATAGAGCTACCACATGACTCTGCAAGCCCACTCATGGGTATATATCTGGAGAAAAACATGATCTGAAAGGGTACATGCACCCCAATGTTCACTGCAGCACTGTTTACAACAGCCAAGACATGGAAGTAACCTAAATGTCCATTAACAGAGAAATGGATGAAGATGTGATACATACATACAATGGAATATTACTCAGCCATTAAGAAGAATGAAATAATGCCATTTGCAGCAACATAGATGAACCTAAAGATTGTCATATTGAATGAAATTAGTCAGACAGAGAAGGAGAAATATCATATAACATCCCCCATATGTGGAATCTAAAAAGAAATGCTACAATTGAACTTACAAAACAAAAAGAGACTCGGAGTTAGAGAATGAACTTAAATGGTTGCGTGTACACAGCTATGTCTAAAATGAACAACCCACCAGGACCGACTGCACAGCACATGGAACTCTGCTCAATCTTCTGTGGCAGCCTGGATGGGAGGGGAGTGGGGGAGAAAGAATACATGTAAATGTACCATGAGTCCCTTCACTGTTCACCTGAAACTGTCACACAACATTATTAGTCGGCTATACTCCAATATAAAATAAAAAGTGTTTTTTAAAAAAAGGATTTGGGGGTGAAAAACAAAATGTAGCCCTCCCAATACGGCCTCTGCCCCAGTTCTTCACCTTCGATCTCCACAGAAGTAATCACAGCCTGAATTTCCCATTACTCAGTCCTTTGCTTCACTTTATGGCTTGGCACACATGTAATTCTAAACAACAGAGTGTTTGATTTCTAAATTAACTTGTTCAACGCCTCTCTTCCCACTTAACTCTGAGAAGAGGAATTGTGTGGTTTCTGGTCTCTGGTCTGTTCTAGCCTCAAGTACGGCCTTTAGCACATAGCAGAGATTTAGATGTTTACGGATTTTATGTCTATTCTTGTAAAAAAAAAAAAAAAAAAGTGCTTACCAGTCTCCTTGTTGTAGGGCAGAAACCAACACAGCATTGTAAAGCAATTATCCTCTGACTGAGAATAAATTTTAAAAAAAAGCTTGCTAGTCTCACTACCAAAATTTGTATTTTAAAAACTTAGGGCAGCAATCACTCAGTGTATAGTATCCTGGCTTCCCTCGTGCTAAGGCTGCTGAGAGTGGTTCCAAGAGCACTTTAGCAGGGAGTCCTCCCCTCCCCCACCCCCAGCGGTCCCCACCACTTGGCAGGTGGTCAGCTGGGATTTTTGTTTCTTTGCCTCAGGGGAAGGTTGGGTTGCTGGGTGGAAACTGAAGCTGGGTGGAAAGCTGAAGCTACTGGAAGCCTGGCAGTCCTCAAGTGAAAGCTCAAACACTTTAAATCTTACAGGGAACGGGCACAGGGGGCTCCCTAAGAAAGGGAACCTCCGAAAAGATTTAAAGGAAGTACTCTTCAAGACAGAAGAGACATGGGATATTGTTTTAGGGCCCAGGAAGGAGACAGAATTCACCTGGGCCAGAGCAGTGAGCTGGCCATGTGCTTCCGGGGATGGCAGGCATTGGCATCACCTGTAGCAGCTGCTTGCCACCTTTTCCTTCTGTTCTGGGCACCAGGTAATTCTTCTGAATTTCTTTCCAGCTCTGGGCAGGCCCAGAGACCCAGCAACCCAGGCTCAGAGTGCACCAAGGGCACCACTGAGAGGGGGCGAGTAGGGCAGCCTTTTGCGTTGTCAGTGCAGCAGACGACTCACCTGGAGATGCATTTACAGAGCAAGCACACCTTTTACTTAGCTTGTAAATCTATTTGGAATGGCTTAGCAGAGATTCTGATGGGGAGGATGAGGTTGCTGAAGCTACCAGGGCACCTCAGTATCACTACTATTGGCTTCAGATTTCATTTAATTAAAGCAGATGAAGTAAATAACATTTTATGTGCGTAAATTCAGAAGTCTCTACCCTATCTTGGGCCCCTCTTGACATCTATCCAAGCTCCTAGCAGATACTCAATTAGTGTTGGGTGAGTGGATAAATTCTTAATGGAGCTGAGTTACTCATGTATATTCCTTTATCTTTTAGGCATGTGCTTTAAAACAAAAAGTATAAACAAAAGTCTCTATAATAAAAGACTATGCGTAAAGTTTTGGCTTTTTTTTAAAAAACTCTCCTCCTAGCATCAGTAATTACTGCATACCTGGTGCTGTTTTTTGTTTGTTTGTTTGTTCTTATTAGGATAGTTACTTTACAATGCTGTGTTAGTTTTTGCTGTACAACAACGTGAATCAGCTCTGTGTATACATATATCCCCTCCCTCTTGAGCCTCACTCTGCTAAGTGCTGTTGATCCATTTAACTCCACAAGAATCCTATGAGCTAGAGTTACTATTGTTATTTCCATTTTACAGACAAAGTTGAGGCACGTAAAGATTAAGCCACTTGCCAAAGGCCACACACGAATAAAGGCATAGTTAGGAACTGATCCCAGGCAGTCCAGTTCCACAGCTTCCTGGAGCTCTGTGGTCTGTCATCCTTAAAATGGCAATGGCAGTGATAACTGTCCTGAGCCTTACCACTAGTGCTCCGGGGACATAGTAAATGTGAAAGTGCTTTGTAACTTGCGCAACGTGGCATTGTTGTATATTAATTTTAGTTACTTACAAGTGTAACAGAACCCTTTCTCTTGTTTTAACTTTTTGTGATGTGGCCAGAGTTTTATTTTGTGTTCTTGGCTCCTACTCCTTTGTTTTTATGTTTCAGAAATGGAACATTTCTAATTCAGGTTAAGTTTGACTGCTCAGTTCCTTGGCGTGTTCCTCTGAAACCTCTCCTAACTCGAAATGGCACAAATCAAAGAGGCGATCACCTCGGTACACGTCTTGCTAATGGAGGCACAAAATAAACTGAGATAAAGCATAAGTGCTCACAGACAAAGCTCAAAATTAAGGCGGTTTGTGGAGGGAAGCCATTGTATAGGAGACAGGAATTAAGACCATCCACATGGAAAAGAGATGCAAAAAAGCAAAATGGCTGTCTGAGGAGGCCTTACAAATAGCTGTGAAAAGAAGAGAAGCGAAAAGCAAAGGAGAAAAGGAAAGATATTTCCATCTTAATGCAGAGTTCCAAAGAATAGCAAGGAGAGATAAAAAAAAAAGCCTTCTTCAGCAATCAATGCAAAGAAATAGAGGAAAACAACAGAATGGGAAAGACTAGAGATCTCTTCAAGAAAATTAGAGATACCAAGGGAACATTTCATGCAAAGACAGGCTAGAAAAAGGACAGGAATGGTATGGACCTAATAGAAGCAGAAGATACTAAGAAGAGGTGGCAAGAATACACAGAAGAACTGTACAAAAAAGATCTTCACGACCCAGATAATCATGATAGTGTGGTCACTCACCTAGAGCCAGACATCCTGGAATGTGAAGTCAAGTGGGCCCTAGGAAGGAAGCATCACTACAAACAAAACTAGTGGAGGTGATGGAATTCCAGTTGATCTATATCAAATCCTGAAAGATGATGCTGTGAAAGTGTTGCACTCAATATGCCAGCAAATTTAGACAACTCAGCAGTGGCCACAAAACTGGAAAAGGTCAGTTTTCATTCCAATCCCAAAGAAAGGCAATGCCAAAGAATACTCAAACTACCGCACAATTGCACTGATCGCACACGCTAGTGAAGTAATGCTCAAAATTCTCCAAGCCAGGCTTAAGCAATACAGGAACCATGAACTTTCAGATGTTCAAGCTGGATTTAGAAAAGGCCGAGGAACCAGAGATCAAATTGCCAACATCCACTGGATCATCGAAAAAGCAAGAGAGTTCTAGAAAAACATCTATTTCTGCTTTATTGACTATGCCAAAGCCTTTGACTGTGTGGATCACAATAAACTGTGGAAAATTCTGAAAGAGATAGGAACACCAGACCATCTGACCTGTCTCTTGAGAAACCTGTATGCAGGTCAGAAAGCAACAGTTAGAACTGGACATGGAACAACAGACTGGTTCCAAATAGGAAAAGGAGTACGTCAAGGTTGTGTATCGTCACCCTGCTTATTTAACTTATATGCAGAGTACATCATGAGAAAGGCTGGGCTGGAAGAAGCACAAGCTGGAATCAAGATTGCTGGGAGAAATATCAATAACCTTAGATATGCAGATGACACCACCCTTATGGCAGAAAGTGAAGAGGAACTAAAGAGCCTCTTGATGAAAGTTAAAGTGGAGAGTGAAAAAGTTGTCTTAAAGCTCAGCATTCAGAAAACTAAGATCATGGCATCAGGTCCCATCACTTCATGGCAAAAAGATGGGGAAACAATGGAAACAGTGTCAGATGTTATTTTTGGGGGCTCCAAAATCACTGCAGATGGTGACTGCAGCCATGAAACTGAAAGATGCTTACTCCTTGGAAGGAAAGTTATGACCAACCTAGACACTATATTGAAAAGCAGAGACATTACTTTGCCAATAAAGGTTCATCTAGTCAAGGCTATGGTTTTTCCAGTGGTCATGTATGGATGTGAGAGTTGGACTGTGAAGAAAGCTGAGCGCTGAAGAATTGATGCTTTTGAACTATGGTGTTGGAGAAGACTCTTGAGAGTCCCTTGGACTGCAAGGAGATCCAACCAGTCCATCTTAAAGGAGATCAGTCCTGGGTGTTCATTGGAAGGACTGATGTTGAAGCTGAAACTCCAATACTTCGGCCACCTGATGTAAAGAGCTGACTCATTGGAAAAGACCCTGATGCTGGGAAGGATTGGAGGCAGGAGGAGAAGGGGAAGACAGAGCATGAGATGGCTGGATGGCATCACTGACTCGATGGACATGGGTTTGGGTGGACTCTGGGAGTTGGTGATGGACAGGGAGGCCTGGCGTGCTGTGATTCATGGGGTCGCAAAGAGCTGGACACGAGTGAGCGACTGAACTGAACTGTGGAGGGAAGGGATGGTTAAGAGAGTTTGGGTTAGACATGTACACATTGTTACATTTAAAATGGATAACCAGGACTTCCCTGGTGGTCCAGTGGTTAAGAATCTGCCCGCCAATGCAAGGGACATGGGTTTGATCCCTAGTATGGGAAGATTCCAGCTGCTGCAGAGCAGCTAAGCTCTGAGCCGCAACTAGTGAAGCCTGCGCACTCTAGAGCCTGTGCTCTGCAACAAGTGAGAAGCCCACACACCACAACTAGAGTGTAGCCCCTGCAGCAACACCCAATGCAGCCAAAGAGAAATGAATAAAAAATAAATTAAAAAATTTAAAGACATAACCAACAAGGATATACTGTTTAGCACAGGGAAATCTGCTCAACATCATGTGGTAGCCTAGATGGGAGGGGAGTCTGGGGGAGAATGGATTCATGCATATGTATGGCTGGGTCACGGTGCTGTGGACCTGAAACCATCACAGCATGCTCCAACATAAAAGAACAACTTTAAAGAACAATGAAACAGACAAAAAGGATACAGCGGCTTGAAGCTGAGATGAGGAGTGTGGCTCTCTGGGAAGGAGCCTGGCGCTGCCACTCTGCTTGGGTTGGGGGGATACGTGCTGTTTCTACAAAGTCTCCTTCAAAACAAACACTGAACGCTACTTTCAGTTTTTTACTTTTTTTGTATAAGCAAAAATCCTCTTCGGATTTGTTACCAAAGCAAGTACTAGGTCTTTAGGTCTTTCCTGAAATCAAAGGAGAATAAAGGAACCCAGAATAAGGTGAACTTCTGAAAAGCGGGGGATACCTGTATGTCAAATCCATTTGACCCAATTTTGTTATCACTTTTCCTTTATGATACGAAAAGACTAAGTGTAATGATAATGAATCTATTATATTCTCTTCTTGAAAATTTATGTATGTATGTATATATGTAGTTGACTGTGCTGAGTCTTCGTTGCTGCGCACACGCTTCTCACTGCAGTGGCTTCTCTTGTTGCAGAGCACAGGCTCTAGGTGTGTGGGCTTCAGCAGGTGTGGCACATGGAATCCTTCTGGACCAAGGATCAAAGCCGTGTCCCCCTGCATTGGCAGGCGTGACTCTCAACACTGGACTTACCAGGGAAGTCCAGATTCTATCATATTCTGAAAGAACTGCCACGGGGCTAACATGACCAGATGAATGAAGAAGAAAAACAACCAACTTGAATTTTCCACTTTGATTCTCAGTCTCCTGGGCTCTTCACACCTAAGTACATACTAGCAACCTAACAGGCAACCTATTTCGTCTCCGTACTTAGTTGCTCAGTCGTGTCTGACTCTTTGCATGTCTCAGTCATGGACTGTAGCCCACCAGGATCCTCTTGCCTGGGGTTCTCCAGGCAAGAATACTGGAGTGGCTAGCCATTTCCTTCTCCGGGGGATCTTCCCGACCCAGGGATTGAACCGGGCTCCCCTGCACTGCAGGCGGATTCTCTACCATCTGAGCTACCAGGCAAGCCATACAGTTAGTGTATCCCTTGACCATATAATCTTTGCTTTCAAAATGCAATGGACTTATTTGTATGCTGTTTGTTCTTAACTGGTAGGGATATATTGGACTAAACTAGTACTAAGCTTTCCCTTGCTCTCCACCTTTTCTTCAAACACCACAATCATGTATATAAAAGATGGTCCTCTTTTATATATTCCAAACTAACCGAAGAGTTCTGTGTTCCCAGCACCATCTTCTTTCTACAACTTTGGTAATGGGGCAAATTAGAAACTTGCAGAATCAGGGACCCCCACCTCCAGAGGAGGGGAGAGCGAGAACCATCCCAGGGACTTCCCTGGTGATCCAGTGGCTAACACATGGTACTCTCAGTGCAGGAAGCCTGGGTTCTATCCTTGGTCAGGGAACTAGATCCCACGTGCTGCAACTAAGACTCAGCACAGCCAAAAAAAAAAAGAGAACCATCCCATATAATTCTGCTCAATCAAATTTAGGAAATACCTCTTAGCTTCAGAGTGTGGGCCAACTCCTGATTCTGGACTCAAAGGATCTAGCTCACTCTCCATCTGGCATCTGTTTACTTAAGTTCATCAAGAGTAATTCTCTATACTTGCAAAGTGGGACTCATAATTCTCCAAGCTGCCCAAGGAGCTTGTTGCTACAAAGCCTAGTCTCCTCACTCAGGGATTAGGAATATTCTGGACTGCATTTTGAATGGATCACCCAATACTAATTCCATCAAGTCCCCATCCCTATTTTTCCCAATCCAGCCAGAGCTCTAAATCTCAGCCTTTATCACAGTGCCTCTCATATCCCTGCTATTCCACATATACCCTAATGTGGACCAATTTATTCCTCCCTTCCCCACAACTGACCTCTCCACTGTACTCTAGAACTCCTGGCTTGTATGCAGCAGAATTTCTTTTTGTAAAAAAATTTTTATTGGAGTATAGTTGCTTTACAATGTTGTGTTAGTTTCTGCTGTTCAGCAAAATGCATCAGTTATACACACACACACACACACACACACACACACACACACACACGCACACACACACGCATATCCTTTTTTTTTTAGATTTCTTTCCCATTTAGGTCACCACAGATCATTGAGCAGAGTTCCCTGTGCTATACAGTAGCTTGTCATTAAGTTTATTTAGCTACGCTGAGCCTGTGGGATTTAGTTCCGTGACCAGGGATTGAACCTATGTCCCCTGCACTGGGAGCATGTGTCTTAGCCATTGGACCACCAGAGAAGTCCCCTGGACCAAGTCAAAAAGCAAAGTGGGTACACACAAAAAGCAGACACATGAAAAACACACACACTTCCAAATACATTTATATGCTTATATTCATAGACTATTCCTCGTAAAATTTACAAGTACTGATAGTGACTTCCTTGAGACAGGGATAAGAGAGAATTGTTTGTGGTTGTTTTTCTCTACAGTTTGGAGTTTAAAAAAAAGCATGCATTTATCGTCTTTTCCGGGGGGGAAAAAAGCGCCTACGTTTTTTTAAGCACATGGCTCTAAGTCTATAGCACTGAGTCAGTGAAGGAGCAATGTCTGATCTTCTTGCCTTTGGGCAAGTCATTTAATCCTGCTGAGATTTTCCATCACCTACAACATGGTTACTATGATGTACAGCCCTCAGGATTAAGTAAGGTCACTCTGCGGATGTGCCAAAGCACACGAACAGGGAACACAGCCGGTGTCAAACGAATGCTTGGTAGCCTTCGTTTCTGTCCCTGCCACCATAGGTAGAGCCCTGGGCACATCATCTGCTGCGGCTTGGGTTTCCTTTCTTAGGCCAGGAAAGTTGCTGTGAATGCCACAGCTATTTAAATCAACTGACCTTTCCAGCTAAAGTTCCTGACAACCTCTATCTTAGGTTGGAGATGACTAAAGCTGCTGATGACCGAGGCAACTGGGGGTGTATCGGGAGGTGTGGCAGGGGTGGGGCTGTGCCTTCCTCGGACTGTATGCTACTGGCTCTCATGCACTACAAATTTCTCTTGTTAGAGATGCCTGCCAGCCGCACACTGTAATCTCTGAGAAGACAGAAATAGCAGGGCTCATGGTTCCAACTTCCATTCTTTGGGAATGGGACTTTGGCCTGAAGGTTTTTTCCTACCTTTGCCAGAATTTTAATTCCCTTTATTGCCTTGGCCGCCTCTAGCCTTCTCCTGAGGGTGATGGAGCTTTGTCAAAGCAGAAGGGTTGGGCTGGCAGGCTTACCAGAGGACACGAACTAGAGAAACACACAAGAACATTGTCTCCTTAAGAAGCACCATCAGGGTATGACTATCCCACCTGGTTCGTTCAAGCCACGTGACCTCACTAAGGACAGTCCTGTGCTTTAAGCACCTCCTACCCCAATTTCCATCAGCTCCACATATTCCTGTCTTCATCATATAACCTAAACAAAAGCAATGAGCTTGCTGACTGCAGACAGTGAAATCACTCCACACATACTACCATGACTGTTATAAAACTCTTCGTGGAATTAAGCTAAACTTGCCCAGGGTTCAACAGCTGCCATGGTTTCCACAAAGTTTTATGCAAATACCTTTATAGTATGAGAAGCAGCTTATGCAGAGCTCCATTCGACCCTCAGGGCTTTCATTTATAAAAAGGTTTTACAAAGGGTTAATTTTATATGTCAACTAGGCTGGCCCATGGTGCCCAACCATGGTTTCTGTGAAGGCATTTTTGTGTTCTATCTTTTTCTTTTTTTAAATCTTGGCTGTGCTGGATCTTCATTGAGGCGTGCGGGCTTTCTTAGAGGACGGGCTCTAGAGCTCTAGGGCTCAGTAGTTGCAGCTCACAGGCTTAGCTGCCCCAAGGCATGTGGGATCTTAGTGTCCTGACCAGGGATAGAACCCACACCCTCTGCATTGCAGGGCAGATTTTTAATCACTGGACCACCAAGGAACTGCCTCTGGGAAGGTGTTTCTGGATGAGGTTAACATTTAAACTAACTGACTTTGGGAATTTCCTGGCAGTCCAGAGATTGGGACTCTGTGTGGCCACTTCAAGAGACACAGGTTCGATTCCTGGTTGGGGAACCAAGATCCTACAGGTCTCGTGGCATGGCCAAATAAAAGAAAATAAATTGATGGACTTTGAGAAACAATGTGGATGGGCCTCATCTAATCTGTTGAAGAACTTAGTGAAAAAAGCAGAATCCCTGAGCAAGAAGGGATTCTGTTGCAACTCAAACTGCAACTCTTCTCTGAATCTCTCTTTTGTATGTGCCAAGCCTATGCAATTGCATGAGCTAATTCCTTAAAATAAACCTCTCTCTCCTTCTCTTTCCCTATCTCTCTCTCTATCTCACCTCATATATATATTTATTTATAAATAAGCATATATATATTTACAAATTTTGTCCTAGGAGAAAATGAAACATAATTAGTTTTTACCAGCATCTTCAAAAAAAAAAGCACACATTGAAAAAAACTAGAAAAAATATGTTAAATGTTAAAATTAAACACTGGAACTATGGTTGATTTCCTACATTTAAAAATGTTTAGTAAGGTGAGAATGTATTACATTATGATGAAAACATTTAAAATTAATTTCTTAATAGGGAACTTTATGTTATGAAATGATAGAGTCTTTAAGTAAAACAAAACAAAAACAGTGTGTTTGCTATGCAAATATAGCTTCAAATCAATTGGCCCAGGGCTCTCTTTCAAGCGGATGCTGCCACTAAGATCCTCTAAGAATCCAGCTCAGAGAATGGGGCTGCCCATCTCCCCAGATTCAGATGTGACCAACAGTCTATGAAGGCCAACTTCATGCAAAGCTTGATCTGGGTGCACTTGCTCTCAGCGAGTATTCATCTGATTCTCACAACTCCTCTAGGGGTGCTCAGTGGCTTCAGTCATGTCTGACTCTTTGTGACCCCATAGATTGTAGTCCGCCAGGCTCCTCTGTCCATGGGATTATCCTGGTAAGAATACTAGAGTGAGTTGATATTTCCTCCTCTAGGTGACAGGTAGATTATTCTCACCTAGCAGATGAAGAGACAGGTTCCAAGAAATGATGTGATTTGCTTAAGGCCACATGGTTAGTTAAGAGGCAGAGCCAGGATTTGAAACCTAATTTCCTAACTCCAGTCCCTATCATGGTTGCCTTTGCTGAAATTCCAGAAGATGTGAGAGAGGGCAATACCCAGAGCCTGGTTCATTCTACATCAGCTTTTGTATTGGAGAAGGTATCATGTAAAAAAAAAAAAAAAATGCTTATGAGCAAAACTTTGTGTTTCAGTTCCAGGAATTGAGCCACTGCCCATTTTTTGCCCTTTTTTAGTTGGCCTCGGAACTGTCATGGCACTGGTGGGTGTGCCATTTAGCTTGCTGTTGTTCAGTCGCTAAGTGCTGTGTGACTCTTTGCAGCCCATGTACTGTAGCATGCCAGGCTTCCTTGTCCTTCACTATTTCCCAGAGTTTGCTCATATTCATGTCCATTGAGTTGGTGATGCTATCTAACCATCTCATTCTCCGCTGCCCTCTTCTCCTTTTGCCTTTAATGCTTCCCAGCATCAGGGTCTTTCCCAAAGAGTTGGCTCTTTGAATCAGGTGGCCAAAGTATGGAGCTTCAGCTTTAGCATCAGTCCTTCCAGTGAATATTCAGGGTTGATTTCCTTTTAGGATTGACTGGTTTGATCACCTTGCAGTTCAAGGGACTCTCAAGAGTCTTCTCCAGCACCACAGCTCAAAAACATCAACTCTTTGGCACTCAGCCTTCTTGATGGTCCAACTCTCACATCTATACATGACTACTGGAAAAAACCATAGCTTTGACTAGTAAGCCCTTTGTTGGCAAAGTGATGTCTTTGCTTTTTAATATGCTGTCTAGGTTTGTCATAGTTTTTCTTTGAAGGAGCAAGCATCTTATAATTTCATGGCTGCAGTCACCATATGCAGTGATTTTGGAGCCCAAGAAAATCAAGTCTGTCACTGCTTCTACTTTCTCTCCTTCTATGAAGTGATGGGACGATCTTGAATGTTGAGTTTTTAGTTTGTTAGTGTATAACAATGAACATATAATGAGGCTCAAGGTCCACTGGAATTTGAATCTTGTGCCATCTTGGATGCAGTTTTTTATCATGTTCTGTGGTTTTGTCATTCTCTTAAAGGTTGTGCCCTGTCCCCGTCCCTCCTGTTTCATGGAAATCCCATCAGGGGAGATTCGGCCTATCTGAAAGGACAAAGATTGCCTTGGGGAACATAATCCATTTCCAGGGTGTGTACCATTCTTTTCCCTTCTCCTAAGCTTTCTGGGGACTCCTGAAATATCCCCATTCATTGCCTGCTTTTGAAACAAGTGTTCAGGGAGCTGCCCAGGCAGGTTCAAACAAACAGTTGCCAAAGCCCCAGCCCTTCCCTTGCCACACTTGCTGCTGCTAGGTGTAGAGTGGGATCTATGGCCATAAACACTGGAGTCAAGTTGCAGACACTCAGCTCTCTAGCAGACTGTCCTTCTGCCCCCTGTGTTTTTGCTTAGGGGACGCCGGGCATGACCCTCCCTCCATTCCATGTTTCTCTGAGTCTTTGAGGGCTGTGGCTCCATCTGGTTCCTGGTATGTCTGGCACATGCTCTGGGCCTGGTGGTCCCAAGGGACTTTGGAGTGACGGAGCAATTTCTTTACATTTTCAAAGCCAGACATGGCTAAGGCATTTCTGGCATCTCTACTCTTCCTCCAAAATGAACCTTTCTAGAGTCCTATGTGATTGTTAGACCACATTTGTCAGCAAGGAACATGACTGTGGACTTAACCAAAAGAGGCTTATTTTTCTCAAACAACAAGAAGTCAGAGGTGAGACTTCCATGGTGGTCCAGTGGCCAAGACTCTGCGCTCCCAATGCCAAGAGGCCCAGGTTTGATCCTTGGTCAGGGAACTAGATCCCACATGCCACAACTAAGACCTGATACAGCCAAATAAATGAGTAATTTTTTTTTAAAAGAGAGAATATCCAACCAAACAAAGAAATACGTCTCTTAAAAAAAAAAAATTAAAAAAGGAAGAAGTCAGAGGTAACTGCCCAGGCTATGCAGCAGTGCTAGGATATAATCAAGGTACCAAATTCCTCAGATGTTTTTGCTCCACCATCCTTAGTCTGCGGCTCTTCTCATAGTCTAAAGATGGATTTTGCATCTCTTAGCATTACTGAGAAAGGATGCTGCCTTCTCCTCTTCTTTGCTTTTAAGTATGGGGCTTCCCAGGTGGTACTAGTGGTGAAGAAGCCACCTGCCAGTGAAGGAGATGTAAGAGATGCAGGTTCGATTCCTGGGTCAGGAAGATCCCCTGGAGTAGGAAAATGGCAATCCATTCCAGTACTCTTGCCTGGAGAATCCCATGGGCAGAGGAGCCAGGCGGGCTATGGTCCATAGGGTTACAAAGAGTCGGACACAACTGAAGCGACTTAGCACACACATGAAAGCAATTATTTTAATGAAACAAATGATCCATAAGTTCACTGGCCTTGTAAAAATTTAGAACATTACAGAGAAGGCAAAAGGCATCCTTTTACCACTCCTTTTCCCAGTCCCTGGAAGTGAACATTGTTATCACTTTTTTCTTTTCCTTCAGAACTCTTCCTGCATATTTCATACATTTGTGTTTGCCCATGGAAAATATCAAGCTTTTAAAAAATGTCATTTGTATCATATTGTATGGATGGTCCTTCAACCTTTTTCTTCCCTTTCCAATTCAACTGTATATTTTGGCAATTTATTCTTTTATTACATGTAGCTTCCTCAAGTTGTCTTCTATTTTCTATTTCTAAACTGCTTCCTGATATTTCCTAATATGAATACATTACTCAAGCTTCTTTAGCCAGTCAGTCCCCTATTAAGTGACACATAGGTCACTTCCTATGTGATTTAGGAAACTGAAGAAACATGATCCACAGATCATTCTTACACACTTGCCTCTTCTGTATATATAGATACCATAAAATGAAATTTCTGGGCTTTAAGAGGCAGGCAATTTAAATCTTTACAAGTATTGCCAGGTAACCCTCTCCTTGCAGGCAGAGATAACCATATCTAAGAATGTGGTTTGTTCATCTTGAACTCCATTCTACCTTTGGGTCTAGCACAATCTAAGCTCAATAAATGCCTACTGAATTGCACGCCCCACCAAGATTTTATATAGAGATGACCCAGTCAACTTGCTATTTCTGAGGCCTCCCTTAGACTGGTTTTTGTTCTAAAAGTTCATCCTGTTGAGTCTAATGTTCTCTCTCTCTCTGTGAGATCTTAGTTCCCCAGCCAGGGATCGAACCCGTGCCCTTGCCAGAGAAGGCATGAAGTCCTAACCATTGGACCACCAGGGAATTACCCCCTCTCTCTTTACCCTTACACTTTGGTTCTTTTCTATTTTGAAGACCCAGGGAAAACAAACCTAATTCCAGTTTCATGTGATCTGTGCAGCCCGTATCAGACTGAAGATTGCTGTTCTACCCCCATTTCCATGCCCATTAAAAAATTTTCAGGGTTTCTGTGAAGATAAATGAGATAGTCTTTGTGAAAGTAGTCTGAGTTCTTGTCAAGGGTAGAATGTAATATTGCAACAACATGTCCTCAGTTTTTGAGGGCAGATGCACTTCTATCTTATGAACTCTTATTTCATACCATTTAAGGTTTTAAATATGTAGTATTTTCATAGGGCTCAAAAATTTACAAAAGCTGTACACTGAAAAGTCTTGTTCCCATTCTTATTCCCCATCCTTTTAGTTCCTGTCTCCTCTTTCCAGGTCCCCACATAATCACTTAAATTCATTTTTGGGTAGCATTCCATAACTTCCTTATTTAAACACTTACAGATACTTAAATAAATTTTTGTGTTTCCTCACTCTGCCCCCACCCCTATTTCTTTCTAGTCACATTATATCTTTCTTTAAATTAATTTTTATTGGAGTATAGTTGCTCTACCATGTTGCATTAGTTTCTGCTGTACAGCAAAGTGAATCAGCTATAAGTATACATATATTCCCCCTTTTTTGGATTTCCTTCCCATTTAGGTCCCTACTCACATTATATCTTGACATTTCTAAATGAAAACACATAATGCTTTCCAATGACTACTTTTGACTTTTTCTATTAATAGAAATTTAAAACAGTATATGGAAAATTTAATCTTTCAAATAACTTCCATCAACTCCATCAAGCCTCAACAATTATTGCTAACTTGCCAATTTTTAAACCTATTCTTTTAAATTTTTTGTTGTAGAATCTTCAAGCATACTTTTATTTTCATCTTTCTTAATAGATATTCAAATACTCTGATATAAAGATATGTACCATAATTTATTTTAGCAGTCTTTCATCAATGGATATATGTGTCCACAGTATAATTTTAATAAATGGAATTATATGTATATATGTATATGTGTGTGTGTGCATGCTCAATCACTCAGTCATGTCTGACTCTTTGTAATCTCATGGACTGTAGCCTGCCAGGCTCCTCTGTCTATGGAATTTTCCAGGCAAGACTACTGGAGTGGATTGCCATTTCCTACTTCAGGGGATCTTCTAGACCCAGAGATCAAACCTGAGTCTCCTGCCTCTCTTGCCCTGGCAGGCGGATTCTTTACCATTGAGCTACCCGGGAAGCCTGTGTGTGTGTATGTGTACACACAGATACAGATAAACACAAACATACACATGTAGTATACTATTTTTTATTATTTAAAATTTTCACATAAACAAATTCACTACTTAGAAATGGAAAATGTCTACCAAACCATGGTTTCAATTTGGAGTTAATAAATGGAATCACTGCAGAACCTGAACAGCAACTGTGGAGCTTCTGATCTGCTCTTCTTTCAAAATGCGTAGAATCTTTGATGTGAAGTACCAGCCCATATTAACACTCTTCTCACAATTTCATCATTAAAAAAGCTATGGATTTCCTGAATTTTATCTTCTTTTTTTTCTGTGCAAGGCCTTTCTCAACTTACCCAGGCTTGTGTCGAATTTCTCAATCCCAGCACTACTGATATCAGACTGGATTCCTGCCCCCCTCTCCTTTATTTTTTTGCTTTGGGGGACTGTTCTGTGCACAGCAGGATGTTTAGAATCATCCCTGGTCTCTACCAATAGATGCCAGTGACACTTCCCACCCCCCTCCATTCTGACAATCAAAAATGTTCCCAGACATTGCCAAATGTCCTCTGGGGAGCAATTTCCTATTGCTTCAGACTTAGAGCAAACAGAGGAAAACTGGACAAGATGGCCAGCAGTAGACATGGAAACACTTCATGTTCTACTAGCTGATATCCAAGTATGAACAAGCAAACTGAATTATGCTTGTTTCATTTTCCATTCAGAACCAATTACTTGTTTATTTAATAAAAAGTTCTAACTCACTAGTTTAAACAAGGCTTGAGAATCTTAGTAGAGGCAGAAGGCTAATGAATGAATCTGCTAATTCCCCTTTCAAGCCAATGACTTTGGTTAATGTTTCTTAGCAGTGACATGTCTTAAGTACTGTTTATTTTTTTAACCTCTGAAAAGTCATATTTTGTGTATTTATTTTGTGATTTAATGCTGTGTTTTCTATTAAATGTCTCAAAGTGAACTCTATGCATTGAAACATTTTTCATATGTGACTTGAATTTATATCCAAGTCTTGATTAATTTCCACACCAAAAGTTCTGTGTTTTGGTCTAGGTGGTTCTCAAGGTGCGTCTTCAGTTTTAGAATTGGAAATTGATCTCAGATGAGAAAATGGAAGAGGAGTATGCGGTCTCCTTTATCTTTCTTTTCGAGAAAGAATTTGTCTGCTTTACAGAGGGAAGAACGGAACCAAACTTTCCCAGCCTAGACTATAAACATGCTGTCAGGTGCCTAGGAACCTAGCTATCCAGGGGACATGGGTTCAATCTCTGGTCTGGAAAGATCCCACATGCCACAGAGCAACCAAGCCTGAGAGCCACAACTACTGAAGCCCGACTGCCTAGACCCTGTACTCTGAAACAAGAGAAGCCGCCCCAATGGGAAGCCTGCTCATTCAACTAGAGAAAACTGGTGTACAGCAACAAAGACCCGGTGCAGCCAGAAAAAAAAGAACCCTGCCTGACAACATGGTGAGGTACGCACACACGTGCCCTCTTTTTTTTTTTTAATGAAACTGTGTGACTTTATTTATTTACTTACTTAGTTTTTGGCAGTACTTCAAGATTAGCAGTATCTCAGTTCCCCAATCAGAGACTGAACCTGGGTCACCGCAGTGAAAGCACTGAATCCTAATTACTAGATCACCAGGGAACTCTCCACATGGGCCCTCGTTTATTTATGTAAGAGTTTATGAATTTTATATCAACACACACCAGGAGAATATGAGTGGGAATGGATCTTACAGATGAAAGCAATTAAAAACTGCAAGAGGCCAGGTATAACAATATGGCACATGGCCCCTCCTCCATCTGACTGTGAGCAGCTTAAGGGCATGAACTCATTCATTTGTATCCCTGAAATCTCCAGTATCCACTATCTTACATGGCACGGGACCCTGCCAGGCTTCTCTGTCCATTTTTCCCAGGCAAGAATCCTGGAGAAGGTTGCCAGTTCCCACTCCAGGGGATCTTTCCAACCCAGGGACCGAACTCATGTCTCTTGCATTTCCTGCACTGGCAGGCAGATTCTTTACCATGGTGCCACCTGGGAAGCGTCTAATGAGTCTCTTATGTGCCCAATATTATACACATAATCTTATCTGATATTTACTTTGCAAAGTAGGTATTCTTATACCCATTTTTCAGATGAATTAGAAAGCTTGAAGCTCAAAGAGGTTGAGAAACTTACTCAAGGTCACCCAGCTCAGAAGCAGGCATGCTAGAATACAAACTCAGAGGTCTGATTTCTACATATTTGTTCTTTCCATGTGTCATTTCATTATGTGATGGAGGAGAATCTCTGGGGAAGCTCCTATGTGGAGTAAAAGCTTTAGTCAAAACATTCTTATTTTTTTCTCTAACAGGACATTCAAAACCTTCGTAGTGTCTTAGATTTCTGCTTTACAGGAGAGAGTCCTTTCTATTAGGGTTGGAAGGACATATGTCTCCTGCCTAGAGAAGTAGTTTGTTCATAATAAGACAGGGATCCACTGGAAGGGTCATCTGGGGTGGTAAGAACCCTCTGGCATGTTCCAGCCTCATTTCCTTCCTGGCACTGCACAAGGAGAGTACAAGCGGTTTTGGAAGAGTGCCTCTGAGACAAAGTCTGTGGAAAAAGCTGGGGTGGGGAAGACCTTGAGGACATCAAAGCCCTAATGAGGCCTTTCCATGCCTACTGCTCAGTGACTTCTTGAGCAATTCTTTTTTTTCAACCTCTTTGCTCCTGGTCTATCTTGCATAGGGTGACTATGTAACACTGTCCAAACTAAGACAATTTTGAAAGGAGAACAATATTAATAATAACTCTAGAATAACAGAATCTCCTGGGGGAAACCAGTATGTGCGGTCTCTCTCTTTTTTGGCCAGGTTGCATGACTCGTGGGATCTTAGTTTCCCGGACCAGGGATCAAACCTGCGTCCCCTGCATTGGAAGGTAGATTCTCAACCACTGGATCACCAGGGAAGTCCCCCTGGTCTCTCTATTATAGAAGTCTTATTTCTGTAACATTTCAGAAACCTTTCAGAGGTCTATGTTCTCCTTGAACATAGAGAACACATGTGTACAGATGAGACAGGACATATCATAAGGCAGCAAAAATTATGGGGCCTTTTCCAATCTGCATGGCCTTGGGTAAGCCACTCAGCCTCACTGAACTCAGTTTCCTCATGTACATAACAGCAAATGGTATTCATCTCAGGGCAGCTTATATGGAATAAGTAAGACTATCATAGGTACTAAGTCTGTATACTAATCTCTTTCTCAGCTGGGCTGGGGACCCTGTGGCTGTTGGGGTAGTGGTGGGAACCACTAAATATTTGGTCCAAGGTCAGAGGATCTCTAGAAACCCTGAGAGATGATCCAAGTTTCAGGTTCCTGTGAGCTGAGGATATTTGGCTCATTCTAAGTTAACGAGAGTGGGGTCCATTCATTTTTACTGGTTAAAGAATAGCCATCTATCACTTGGGGAAAAAAAGGGGAAAAAAGAAGAGAGAAAAAAGCACTTCAAAAGATACTTCCTGTACTGCCCTGGAAATCGGGCAGAGAAGGGCTTGGGGGAGGATCTGACATGAGCCCACCCATAACAACGTGGAGAGAGGATGAGAGATCATCTTGGTGACTGTGTTCGCAGGTTCCATGTAAATAGGAACTGAATAAATAGGAAGTGAACGAAAGAGCTGAGATGCTAAGCTTAGGGCTGGTAACAACCTCAATTTTGGCCTTTTACCTGTTTTCTTGGCCCTGGCAATAGGACTGCAATCTCCTGACTGGACAGTGATCACTCACGCATCCAAGCTCAGGGAGCATTTCCCAAGACTAATTAGCGTTTAGGAGAGGCTTTTCCTGTTAAGATGGCCTCTGCCTTAGGCTTCCTTGCCCTGAGAGGAGGTCAGTACCTGCTTGCCTGAGACCTACTAGATTTGATTAGACGGTAAGACTGCTGAGCTGATGCTTGCTTGGTCGGTACTGACTTCATTAGTTGTGCTGGAACAGCTATAAGATAGGTCAGTGATGTTTATACCCTAAGACTAAGCTGAGAACACCCTGTAAATAAGGGTCACGAATTCCATCCAGAGAGACATGGACACAACTGACTCCAGTTACTGGGTTTCCGAACAGCACACAGCACACAGCTGGGCCTGGGCCGGCGTGCGTTCTCATCTTCCCTACCTCTGAGCTCCTTCTTGAGGCCTGGGGCTGTCTCTCTGTTTTCAGGTGCCCTCCAGGCTCGTCTGCTCTTTCAGTGCAATGACTGGCAGATGTGCTCAGCTGCTAGAAGGCACATGGCTGGGGTGCTATTTCTGGCTTGGGCTGAACTCAGAAGTCCTAGAAAGAATGTTTGTGACACTACTTCTCTTCTGGGAATTCATAATGCTCTGCCTGGCTGTTCCTGATACTCATTCAGACAACAGGCTTGTGGACTACGGCATCCACAGGGGCCAGCGCAGAAGGGAGATGGAAGTGATGACACCAAAGCAGCTCTCTAGTGGCTAGTTCAGAGCTAACCACACCCTTGGCTGTTTCATTTATTTATTTATTCATTTGTGCATTTATTTATTTTTTTACTTATTTTTGGCCATGCCATGTGGCATGTGAGATCTTAGTAGTAGAAGCACAGATTTTTAATTTTTTTTTTTTAAGCAGAAGAAATGATTTATTATTACTAGTAGCAAGTAAGGAAAACACGTTTCTGAAGCGGAGTCTCCTTAACAGCAAAATTGAGCAAGTGTTAAGCTAAAGGTATATACATATTCATGAGGGGGCTTGAACAGAGAAGAATTCAGCAGAAAATTGGGGCAAAGGTTGATGAATCCAATCTTTAGTTGATAGGAGTTGGGAGGGTCAACATCATCATTCCATCCTCCACCTGGTGGGGGCCTTAGTTCCTGGTCTCAGGATTTAATGAAGCTCATGTTCTTGATGTCTCATTGCAGAAAGGATTCAGCGGGACAAAGCAATAGACAGGAAGTGGATTTATTTAGAGAGAAACACACTTCACAGACCGTGGGCTATCTCAGAAGGTGGGAGTGGCCAGAAGTGTAGATTCTTAACCACTGGGCCCACTGGGGTAGTTCTGTGAATTCACTAAATAGCTGCACCTGGGAACTTCATACACATAAGAGAACAAATCAGACTTAACATTCCTGCTTTCATGGATTTTATATTCTAGCAAGGGGGATACAGATAATAAATAATAAGCATACTAAATAAAGTGTTTAATGTTAGAAGATGTTAAATGCTATGAAAAAAGAAAAGAGCAGACCAAAGGAGACCAGGAGTGCCAGTGGGGAGGATACAGTGCTAGACAGGGAGGTCATTCCAGATGTCATTGAGAAAGAGATTTCAAAGACTTGAAGGAAGTGGTTATTAACTCAGCTCTTTTCTGAGGGAAGAGTGATCAAGGCAGAGGTAACTTCTAGAGGAAAGGTGCAAAGATGGGAAGATGTCTGGCCTGTTCAAGGAGCCTCGAGGAAGCCAGAGTAGCTGGAGGGCAAAGAGCGAAGAAGGCTTCAGGGAAGTGAGGAGTGTGGGGGAGGCACGGAAACAACAGGTCCTTGTATGCCACTGTGAAGACCTTGGCTTCTACTTTAAATGAAATTGGAAGTCACTTTCAGGATTTCAGAAGTGGCAT
Source organism: Antilocapra americana (assembly GCA_007570785.1). Lineage (NCBI taxonomy): Eukaryota > Metazoa > Chordata > Mammalia > Artiodactyla > Antilocapridae > Antilocapra > Antilocapra americana. The sequence continues at coordinate 9,307,664 of ML663557.1, forward strand.
GATCTGACAGTCAACAGGATCATTCTGGAAAGATGGCAGCAGCAGTGGAGGCATACTTTGGGGACATTTCTGAGTCTCCCTGTAACAACAGACGGAGACACTAGAATGAAAACTAAAAACCCTGGGACAACGTTTAGCTCAAAATTAGGTGACAAAGCGTCTTCACAAAAAAGAAATGGATAGAAACACATCAGCAAAAGCCATAAGACCTGCATGGTATCAGCTTCTCTGTGTCATGGTATCAGACAGGCAAATTTGAGAAGATCATTCTGCAGGCAGGTGACTGTGGGGCCTGAGGTCAGGTCCCGGGGCTGGAGCACACTAGTCCCTCTGAACTTTTGAAACTGCCCATTGTAGGTTCCCTTCCTGGACACAGGGCTATTGGGGGAGAAATTGCTGGGGGTGGATTCAAAATACAACAAAATGGGACAAAAGAGATGCAGAATGAGAAGCAAAAAGTAATGAAGATGACAAAGATTTGAGAGAACGTGACAAATATTTCAGATTGGCAAAAAGATATAAATTATATTTTATATAATTGATATATATTAATATATAATTATACATAATTATTAATATTATATATTAATTAATGGGAGTCCTAAAGAAAGAAAACCAAAGCAAGGAAACAAAAACTAAACACTGTAACTTAAGAAAATTTGCCTAAATTTCAAAAAGAAAAAGAAAAGAAAGAGATTTTAAACTATATATTGGAAGAGCATATAAAGTTCTGGAGAACAAACATGTACTAGTAAAACTTTTTTTTTTTTTAATATTTATTTATTTATTTATTTATTTGGCTGTGTTGGGTCTTAGTTGGGGCATGTGGGGTCTAGTTCCCTGACCAGGGGTCGAACCTGGTCCCCTGCATTGGGAGCTCAGAGTCTTAGCCACTGGACCGCCAGGGAAGTCCCCTAGTAAAACTTTTAGATTATAAAGAAAGTGAAATGAGCATGTTACTTGTAAGAGAAAGAAAATTCGTTTATCATCAGACTTTGTCACAGCAATGCTTTATGCCAAGATCAAATGGAGTACCATTTTAAGTTACTCAAGAAAAGTAAAGATGAACTGAGGATTTTATTTATTTAAGGTTGGGACTTCTTTTTTAAAAAAAGTATTTATTTGGATGCTTTGGGTCTTAGTTGTAGCACATGGGATCTTGCAGCATCCAGGATTTTTTCTTTTTTTTTTTTAGTTACAGCAATGTGAACTCTTAGTTTTGGCATGTGGGATAGAAACCCAGCCCACTGCCTTGGGAGCATGGTGTCTTAACTACTGGACTGCCAGGGGAGTCCTGAACTGAGGATTTTAAATCCAGCAAAATTTACCTTTAAAGTAGAAATGGCCCTGACAAATTTATCAACAGGCAAGAGCTCAAGAAATATTGTTCCATGAGTCCTTCATAAAGAATATTGTAAAAAATGTGCTTCAGACAAGCTGAACAACTTAGGAATAATTAGTATAAAGACTATTGTGAAAGTTGCTCAGTCATGTCCGACTCTTTGCAACCACATGGATTATAGTCCATGGAATTCTCCAGGTCAGAATACTGGAGTGGGTAGCCGTTCCCTTCTCCAGGAGGTCTGCCCAACCCAGGGATCAAACCCAGGTCTCTTGCATTGCAGGAGGCTTCTTTACCAGCTGAACCACCAGGGAAGTCCATAAGGACTGTTTGTGAATATTAAATACATAGCTCCTTGTAGAATTAGATTAAATGAGAGTTAGCAGTAGGGCAGAGGGTATGTAATAACAGCAGTATGTTCTGACAATGTAAATTTAGTATAACCATTAACAGATAAAGAACAGGAATGGAATAAACAAAAGCAATCTGAAGGGCTGGGGTGGAAAAAATATTCTTACGAAGGAAAATATGTCCTTTCTACCAGTTCTCAGGAATGCCTCCTGCCCTAGCCAGTCTATTTTCATCTACAAAGGCTCCTGACTGAAAGGAGCTTTGCAGTGAAGTTCAAACAGCCACCCACTCACATTTTTCTAGCCCACGGGCTGTTTCTCTGCCCAGCAAACCGTACCCCATATCACTGCAGGCCTATCTGTGGCGCTAACAGTATCCTGAAGACAAGATGGTTCAGGAGTTCACATTTTTAGGAAGTTCCTCTTTTGCCACTTGTGTTCTTTTTGGACTGCCTTAACATTCCCCAGCCCCAGAGAACAGGCTGCAAAGGAATCGGGCTGGATTGACTGCAACCTAGAGGCCCTTGTTCTTGCTGTTCTCTTTAATCTGTGTCTGTAATCCCCAGGAATCTGGCCAGGGCGTGTGCTCTCTCATGGCTTCCTGGGTCCTCAGCGACTTCCTGGCACGGATGGACTCGGGGTCCCCAGGAGTACCATCTCCCCTGCCCTCCCACTGCCCTCCGCCTTGCCTTTCTTTCTTTCCTGCCCCTGGAGCTAGAGTCTGATGTGCAAACACACACGATCCGTCTCATTATGTAAGTTTCCTGGTCCCTGAGCTGGGTGACTCAGCTCGGGGTGGTGTCTCGCACTTTCCCAGCCGGGGGCAGCATGCTAGCAAGCTGTCATGGAACACAGGCCTGCCGATGGGGTCCAGCCCAGCAGCCTTCCTCCCCAGCGTGTCTGCTGAGCCCATGAAATCTGTGGGAACCACCTGAGGGCTTAGTGCACCGACCCATGGGGGTGGAATTCTCCATCTCCTGCCCACTTCCTGTTTCTTTCTCTCTTACCTCTGGTGGAGGGTCATGGGAGCTTTATATTTGGTTCTCCTCTGCCCTGAAGCTGCCACTTTTTGGGTCCCAGCTAAGAGCTGAAGGTTTATGTCCCTCCAAAATTTGTATGGTGAAACCCTAACCTCCCCCAACCTTAGTGGGATGGTGTTAGGTGGTGTGCCTTTGAGAGGTGACTGGTTTGCTTACTTATTTACTGGCTGCACTGGGTCTTCCTTGTGGTGTGTGGGCTCTTTGGGTGGGCAGGCAGGCTTTCTCTAATTGTGGGGCACAGGGGCTTGTCTAGTTGTGGCACGCATGCCTGCCTTGTGGAACACTGGCTCAAGAGCACATAAGACTCAGTAGCTGAAACATGCTGGCTTCTCTACTTGTGTGGTACATGGGCTTAGCTGTTCCACGGTATATGAGATCTTGAAATTCCCTGGTAGCTCAGTCAGTAAAGAATCTGCCTGCAGATGTGGGATCTTTGCAGGGATGGAACCCATATTCCCTGTACGGGAAGGTGGATTCCAGGGAGGTGGGTAGTTTAAATGAGGTCATGAAGATTGAGAGTCCCCCTTTCTCTGCCATGTGAGGATGCAGTAAGCAGGTGGTCATCTGAGAACCAGGAAGAGGGTCCTAACCAGAACCCCACCAAGCTGGCACCCTGATCTTGGACTTCTAGCCTCCAGAACTGTGAGATTAATTTCTGTTTCACCCACAAAGTGTCTATGGTATTTTGTTACAGTGGCCTAGCAGCCTGAGCCATCAGTCCCACGGACCCAAGTGAGCCCTCATGTCTGGGATCTACCAAAGCTCAGGCAGGCAGTAAATTGGTGCGGGAGGATACACCCTTGGTGTAGCTTGCTGGGACCCAGACTCACTCTCTCCTCTGTCCCCAAGGCCGGAGCACAAAGGAAATCTACTGAGAACACGGGTCATAGAAAGGACAGGCTTTGGCTGGTTCTGTTAGGGGAAGCACACTGACTGAAACCGCCCACCCTGGCCAGGCACCATAGTAACCATTTGCATGAGTTGTTTTACGACAGGAGGTCCTGGTAAGAACACGGAACTAATAAGCCACCACCAACCGGAAGCGTTAGGGAAAGGTCAAAAGGAAACGCCACATGTCCAACCACCTCCCAGAATCCTTCTTGGTTGAACAAGGTATGCACCACCAGGAAGGACTCTAGAGGCAACCGGAAACTAATCCCATCACCATAAAACCTGAGACTGCAAGCCATGTGGCAGAAAGTTCTCCTGGGTTCCCTTACCTCCTGCTCTCCACCCAGGCGCCCTTTCCCAATAAAATCTCTTGCTTTGTCAGCACATGTGTCTCCTCAGACAATTCATTTCCGAGTGTTAGACAAGAGCCCAGTTTCAGGCCCTGGAAGGGGTCCCCTTTCCGCAACAGTTCTGTTCTTGGGTCTGGCTCTCCCTCATTTCCCTCTTCCGCAGCCATGTTACTGAGTTTCCCTTCCAGGACAGGGACAGGTGCTGGCATCCTGCTGATCGCTGGACTGGGAGCCAGAGACTGCAGATTCTAGTACATGTCTTGTCACTAATCAGGTGCTCACAGTTAAGCAGCTTGCTTTCCCTTTGTGCCCCAGGCATGCATCTGAGCAACACCTGCCTTAGAACTGTTACTCGGTCATTAATAAAAACTGTGCTGGCTCCTCCCGGGTTGCAGTATGGTGCTTAACCAGACAGCTTCGATCACTGCCCTCCTGGAGCCTGCATTCCAGAGTGAGGAGGCGACAGAAGAAATAGGTAAATAAGACAATTACTGATTGTGACAACTGCTCTGAGGGAGATTCAGAGGATGAGGAAACAGCCCCTGGGAAGATGTGATGATATTTATTCCAAAGCCTCCACCTGCAAACTGAGAAGGGAGCAGCCCTGCAACCTGGGAAGAGCATTCCAGGCAGATCTCTGAGCTAATAAAAGTAAAAATGCTCTACAAACTATATAGTGCAACACAGTCATCAAGTTTAATAGGAGTTAAATTGTCGTCAGCCTCTGTGGCTTTGCTATGCATTCCTTGATCAGAGCCTGGAGCTGGCGGACTGGCCAGTGTCTGGAAGGACAATGAAAGTCCCAGGGTGTGGTGAGAAGGGTGGAAGAGTTCTACTCTCTCTGAGGACGTGATGAGCCAGCCTCTCTAGGCAGACCCATTTCCTCCCAGTGTTTTGGGTCTTTGTTACTGTGCTTGCAACATGCAGCTGGCATTTATGGAGTATCTTGGGAAGGCCCCCTCTACCAGCCTGTCCATGTGTGGGTCCATGTTGCCTGCTATCCACTTATTTGTTATTTTGCTGTTTGCCTAGATCCCTTTGGGGAGCCAGTGGGGCTCCAAGCATGCCTCGACTGTGAACTGAGGCCGTTTACCACCCAGAGGGGCCCCTCAGGGGCTGGAATGTTTCCATGTGTCTTCCTGGACAAATATCCAGGGGCTTGTGGAGCGGTCATGCCGTGTATCTACCTTAGGAAACACCAGCAGCAAAGTTCTCTAGTTGACTGAGTGAGCAGCCTTAGCTCAAAGGACATAGAAGGGCCGCTGCTTCATGTCCACTCAGAGCCAGGGATGCTGGACAGAGAGCCGCAATGCCAGAGTCCCTGCTGTTAAGCCTGCAGTCCACTCTGCCATTTTATGTTCCTTCCTGTGGTGCTAACATTCTCTAGCTGTGTGACTTTAGGAAGATGGTAGTTTTCAAACTTCAACAGGCATCAGAAATCTCTGAGAGCTTGTGGAAACACAGCTCCTTGAACCTGCTGAATCAGTAGCTCTTTGATTTAGGGGTGCAGGAATTTTTGTTTTTAACAGGCATTGAAGAGTGATTCTGACAGCTAGGGAAACGTGGCTGTTTAAAGTCAAGATTCAGTTCACACCTCCCTCTAAGGACTAATGGTTCCTCTGGGAGCCCTGAAGCCAGGCTGCCAGGCAGGGTTCCTGGAGACACCATGAGAAACAATGCCTCCTCCCAGGTGGCCCAATGCTTCCCAGAGTGTGGGGCCCAGGGTGTGTGCTCAGTAATGTAATGCTGATTGTATGGTGAAGACTTGAGACTTGGAGATATAGAAAGGGCAGTTGGGGGTGGGATGTTAATTACATTTGTAATTCAAGAACTTGCCAGAATACAAGTTCTAGAAAAGCAGGGGCTTATTCTTAATTATTCCCAGGGCCTGATCCATAAAATGCTAAATGAATTAATGACACCACCCACTTCTTTCTCCCTTGGGAAAGACAGAATGTCTGAAAGCCCAATGAAATAGACCTACCATGTCTGACAAAATTCCCTAATTCCTCAAATATCTGATTTAAATGGACTCAAACAGGGTCAACATTGTGTGATTAAAAAATAAACTCAGGTTAGGACATCAAGGTATTTTTTGATACCCAGTGACAGGCAAACACATCACTTAGGTGTAGCAAAGTGAGTCATGCAATTTCTATTGTAATGAAAAGGGTGGAATAATTGATTTCCCTTTCTTCCCCTTAAATATCAGGGCCAGAGCAGTTAACCTAGCAGGAAAAGTTACTAAATAACAAACTTCATTACAAGCAAAGATAAAGCAAATTAAACTCATACTGGAAAACCATTTTAGACCCACCAGGTGGGCAAATATACAGTCTGACAGTAGTGAGTGTTGTCCAGGATGCAGTAGAATAAAAACTCTAGTTGGCTGCAAGTGGTCAGGCACTTAGGAGAAAGAGTTGGATAACCTCAAGCAAAATTGCAAATGTGCCTGCATCAGCCTTCCCACTTCTAGGGCGTTACTCATCCCCCCCCACCCCCGTATTTCTCTTCATCTCTTTTGTCATGGTGCAATCTAGGAATTACTTTTTAAGTGAGGAGAAAAACAAATTTCTTCCTCTACTTATACTCACTAGAAGAGAAACCTGGAGCCAGGTTTCCTAACTCCAAAATGTTAATAAATAAGTAAAAGGAGTTCACATTTACATTTCCCCGAACACTTTGTTTGACGGGGCGAGGACCGTGGACTCACCTCTGCTCTCAGTTGTGTGTTGTACACACAATCACCCACTCCCCTGAAATCTGTAGGGCATGGGTTGCATCACAATCAGGCTAGACTTCTCTTTGCTCATGGCTATTACTGTGAACGGTCCTTTGTGTGCGTGCTCAGTCATGTTGACTCTTTGTGACCCTGTAGTCTGTAGCCTGCCAGGCACCTCCATCCATGGGATTCTCCAGGCAAGAATACTGGAGTTGGGTGCCATGTTCTCCTCCAAGGGATCTTCCCGACCCAGGGATTGAACCCATGTCCCTCGCATCTCCTGCATTGGCAGGTAGGTCCTTTATCACTAGTGCCACTTGGGAAGCCTGAGTTAAGATATGCTATGCTTGAGAGGAGTCTAGCCCTGACCATCCTATATGCATTTACAGTTCTGACCATCACTTATGGTCAGAATCTCAATTCTACTTTTATTTCCTGGTGAGAACTCCTTAATCTATATTCAAGTTAGTGTACTTAGTTAAGGTATGTGGGCAGGGGCTTGGTCCATATCCAAATAGATGCAGAAGAGAATGAACCCTGAAATCCCAATCCATCAGCAACACCAGTTATTACATATTATGTGTTCATCAGACATTATGTATGGTATTGAGTGTTTCTTTTCTTACTGTTATAATAAATGTGCAGCCCATATCTTTTGAAAAGCTGTTGAAAGGTGAATGCATTGCCTGTTACCTTTATCCAAGGCTTTGATTCCATATAATAAAAATGGACTTAGTACAGAGCAGCGATAACTTAACTTTCATGGGAAGATGAGGAAAGAACAGAGAGGAAGTTAATATGTAAAGAGATACTCCATTCTTGCACAGGTTTCCAAGTGCTGCTGATGCTGCTGGACCATAGTTTGAGATTGCACACCCCCATCTGGACCCTATTAAAATGCATCTCTTGACCAGTCATAGGAGGAGCTTGGGAGGGGAGAGTTCATGTCAAGGGAGAGGAGAAGTCAAGACAAGTTGACCTCAAAGATATCGTGGAAAAGGTAAGGGGCTCCAGGACAACCGTCGGGTCTCCTACTCAGAGAGCCTGGGCTTCACAGATAAAAGACTGCTTTTCCAATGAGGAAGCCACGGTGGATAAACAGATCTCTCTTCTTAGCTGCCAGAACAAGCACAGCTAGATAACAGTTTGTAGTCTCCCAAACTAAACATCCATCGTACCTGTGACTTGCAGTAGCGAATTTGTGTTCTAAATCGGTTCTACCTTCAATGTTGAAAATCCCCAAAGATCTAAACCAGAGGTTAAAGAGGGAGGGGGGTGGAGGGGAGGGGAATTCTCATTTTCCTCCAAAGTCAGCTTTTTCCCAAGTGTATTCTGAAGAATATTTATTTGATCAAGTCATGCCATGACAAAAGCATTTCATAGTCAAATGAAACAACGGGATGCTGAAAGTCATCCTCTTCTCAGAGATCCACAGGAATGTGTCTGAGAAGTCTGTGGCCAAGAAATCAATTTTAGATTTCTTTTTTTATTGGAGTATAATTGCTTTCTGGAGAAAGGAATGGCTACCACTCCAGTATTCTTGCCTGGAGAATCCCATGGACAGAGGACAGCCTGGCGGGCTACAGTCCATGGAGTCGCAAAGAGCCAGACACGACTAAGCAAGTCACATATAATTGCTTTAAAATATTGTATTAGTTCTGCTGAACATCGAGATGAATCAGCTATAAACATACATTTATCCCCTTCCTCCTGACCTTTCCTCCCACCCCACCTGCCCATTAATTTAAGATTGTTAAGCTCAGTGTTTGGAAATAGGACCAAAGAACATTTTTGCTTATAACACAAGTGCTGTGGCACATATTTAGAGAAGCACTGCTTTTGAATACCTTCTTTCTTCAAAGGGAAGAATTCTGTTTTGTTTGTGATGGAAACTTCACGTGGGCATGCAAGAGCAAGCTGATAAACACACAGACACACACAGACACACCCTAGGCTGCCTCCAGCCTCAATCCCCAGATAGGCAGAAGAGGAAGTATCTGAAATGACCGTTTCAGTTCTCTTCCCCTCCAGATGTGAAGCTGGCCTGAGGTATGACAGTAATTGCTGCCTGGGTGGGACACAGGGGCTGTTCTTTTCGTGGGGGTGGGGGACTGCTGCTCTTTAATGAGGCAGTTAGGATGGGTGGAGGAGGAGGAAGCTCTGGGAATAGGTGATAGGCAGCCAGGAAAGCACTGGCCTAGGGAACACCAAGTGGAATTTTCCTCTGGATATCCTTTGAACTAAGTGGATTTGACTGCTGCATCCCTGGTTGCCTAGATCCCATGGCTAAGTGATTTTGTCTTCATTTTCCAGTAATGATTAACACTGCTGCAGTTTGGGGACAGTTTATTCAACTGCAGTGATGGAAACAAGGAGAAAGCCCTTCCTCAAACCCCTTGGCAAAATCTGCTTTCCACTTCTGACTGATGGTGGGAAGAGGAAGAACGCGAAAATGTTTCTGTGTTTGGAAGGACTGTTAGAATCAAATACTTCTGAAATCTTAAATACTTCTCAGTGTCTCATATTCTTTTTAACAAAGCACCCAGCTGGGGCTAGTGGATGATGTTTTCATTAGTCATCCCAGTAAAACTCCACAAGGAGATGGTGCTTTTAGATTAGGAATCATGGACTGACAGGCCCAGATCTTTTAGGGGCCGGAGCAGGGAAAAATGTGATCTCTTGTCTCCTATTTTGATGGCGATCTCTGATGACACCTGGCAAGCTGTCCAGGTCCCACATTTCACTTTGAATAAACAGTGGGATGTAATAACTAAGTGGGATCAGAGTCATGGCTTTAGGATGAGATGAAATGGCACTTACACAGTGCCTGCAAAGCAGGGGAGCCCTATACTGTCTCCCCCCAGCAACCAACAAACTCTAAAATGCATGGGTCTGTTTTGTGATTTTTTAAAATTTTGTTTACAAAAGATTTTCTCTTTCCTCCCCCCTCTCTCCTTCTCTCTCCTCCTTTTCTTCCTTCCTTCCTCTTGTCACAAAAGTCTAGATGTCATGCAAAGGTATGTTCCTCGGTTCTTGTCTCATCACAACAAAGATTTGGAGTGACGGACACTGAAGCCCTCAGCGGGCCACAGCTCTCAAGTCTTAGACAGGCCATGTTATAGCTCTTAAATAAATCAGTGTTACAGCTCTATTTTATTTAGAAGATGATAGCAGGAGAATCCATCCTTGAAGCGTGAGGGCATGCTGATCCAAAACGTGAAGAGAAGAACACTGCAGTGCATGGGGGAGAGAGGGAGAGTCCATCTTTGCAGCGTGGGAGAGAGCGAGCAAGTGAGCGCTTTGGCTGTTCTTTTATATGTTTATTTCTGCCCCCTGGGCCTGTCCTATGCAAATTGGGCTTAGACAGGAGTGCAGTTCTCACTCAGGTCCTCGGACTTTCCTTTGACCTTCCTTGTTCTATTTTTGCGGGCTTTTCCCTTCCTTGTCTTCTAGCCACCGCCATTTTGGACTTCTGTTTCCTATTCTAACTACCTAACACTTTCAAGGAGAAGAGGAAAGGATAACAAAATATTGCTCATTTGGGAGAGGTAACAATAGAAAGCCAGCAAAAACTGCATCTGGATCCGCCTTGCAATGCAGGGGACGTGGGTTCGATCCCTGGTTGGGGACCTAAGATTCCACGTGCCACGGAGCACCTGAACTGGCGCGCTGCAACTAGTGAGACTGCAGGGCACAACTAGAGAGTCTGTGCGCGGCAATGAGTATCTCGAGTGCTGAAGCTAAGATCTGACACAGCCAAATAAACAAATAAATAATTAAAAAAGAGAAGAATCTGCATCTGGGAGGAAGGGGCCAGCTTCCCCTTCCATGACAGAGTGGAAGCCTAGAATGTCAAAATAAGGAGGGACCTCAGGGGTTGTCTTGACTCATCTTCTCAAAGAAGATGGACCCAAAATTTGATCTCTTGCACAGGACTCTGCATCACAGCACTGCTGCTTTCCTTGCTTCAGGGTGGAAGCAGGGTAGGCAGAGCTTGTTAGGCAATGTCGTGAGTTCTGCTGCAGCTCTCTCTGAAGCAGGGCTGATGTGACACTTTTGGAACCTCTGAGCTAGAGCATCCTCTGGATCGTGCTGAGACTTGGTCAGCTTGGCAGACAGGGTGATTGCGTAAGGATGAGATGTGTTGTTGCTGCTGTTGTTTAGTTGCTCAATCGTGTCTGACTCTCGTGACCCCACAGACTGTAGCCCAACTGACAGGCTCCTCTGTCCATGGGATTTCTCAGGCAAGAATACTGGAGTGTGTTGCCATTTCCTTCTCCAGGGGATCTTCCCAACCCAGGGATCAAATTCACGTCTCCTGCACTGGCAGGTAAGTTCTTTACCACTGAGCCACCAGGGAAGCCAAGGATGAGATGACCAGCCTGCAAAGAAAGGTTGCTTATCCTAAAAACCAAGATATTGAAAACATGCTTGATGCATTTCTAAGCACTCAGCCAAAGTAAGCTTGCCAAAATCACAATGTTTAAGGCCTCTATGATGGAGTAAGAGGGACACAGAGCAAGCTGTGGACTATCTCAGGCTCAGGGAAACCCACCAGAACTCTTACATCATCTGAAACCCCTGTGTAACCCCATCTTTCATGAGGCGATGGCTGAGTTTAAACGCTGGGCCTCTCAGCCATGCTGTGAAAAGTAGTCTCCTACAAAGGATGACCACCATGTAATTCGGGTTCTGTAGCTAAAACAAACCCTACCTAGCTGAATCCTCCTTCAAAGGGGACTCTTCCTGTTCATAGTTTCATGTCATTCAATGCTGTGAAACCACTGGTACAGAAAATGGCAGTGTTTGTTCTAGATACTTTATTCCTTATTCTTATGACAGACAGATATTCTGTTATGTGAACTTTTTTATGGTTGGCAATGTTATCAAGTATCAGTTATTTCTTAACCACATTCCTGAAGTTAATGTGCAATGACAGAAACTGTTCATTATACCTGTGACTACGGTCATAAAAATCATTTTTAAGGCAGAATATAGAGATTAAGCGATGAAGAGGCAGGGCCAATAAGAGCAAGGAAAGGGGAAGAGACAGAGTTCACAGGTGACAGGGGGTGGGGGGGTGAGGTCTCTAAAATCTTGGCCAAGACCTAATCTAATCTAATGAAGGTTGATTTCTCTGAATCTGAAGTAATAACGCAATGTATGAACAAGTTAAAAAGCATGAGAAAAGTGCATTTCAAAGAGTAGGGGTATTAGTATGAGGTTTACAGCCTCAAAATGAATTCCTGTGATGGAACTGACTCACAGTGGATACTACACAACTTGACACACTCCTCAGTTACAGCCACAAAGAAGGGGGCCATTAGGAAAGGAACCTAAGATTGCTAAGGACATACAGGCCACCAAATGCTAGGGCCAGGAGGACTCTGGAGGTCCTCGAGTCCTTTCTCTTGCTTTACAGTTCTCAGACAATGAGTCAGCTGGTGGAAGGCAGGGAAGAGTGGGGAAACTCCTGTCTCTGATTTTGTCCTAAATATCTCAGAAATGAGAATGATGTCTTGGCCACCAAGATGCTATCAATCTGTTCTAGTATTTAGTTTTAAAGGAACATAGTGCATGGATAAGAGTGACTCATATTATTGAAGGCACATAATGTATCTGGCACCATGTTGAGGATAGGCAATGCATCCCACCCCATTCAGTACTCACATCGTCCTAATAAGGCAGGGACTTTGTTATACAGCTCAAGAGGTCAAAACATAGACAGAGTGAATAACTTACTCTAGATCTAGCAAGTGGCCGAGCTAGAGCCCAGAATCAAGTGTGCCTGATTTTACCCTTCAGACTCTTAACAGTCCTATTCGACTCCCCATTGGCAAGGAAGTCTCACTGCTATGAAATGATTCTCTTTATACGCTGAAAAACTGGTTTTGATTGATGGGTCAAAAGACACTTCCCTTACAAATAATAAGAGGTTCATTATTAGGGTTGCCAGATTTAGCAAATAAAAAACATAGAATGTCTGATAAATTTCAATTTCTGATAGAGAATTTTTTAGTTTAAATATTTTTAGTATAAGTGTGTCCCAAATATTACAATGGAACAGACCTCACACTGAAAGACTATTCTCTGTTTATTTGAAATTCAAATTTACTGGGCATTCTGTGTCTTATTTGGCCTCCATATTCATAATGAACGAGATCAAGTTGGTGAGTTTAGTCCCTCTTCGGGCCACTTCATGCTGCTCTCTTCCATGGCTGACCCCTTTCTACTGGGAACCTCTTCATCCAAGGCTTATATAAAGCTCTTCAGTCCTACAGTCCCTTGGCATCTATGTTTTTGTTGTTGTTTAATTGCTAAGTAGGGTCTGACTCTTTTGTGACCCTATGGACTGCAGCCCACCAGGCTCCTCTGTTCATGGGATTTTCCAGGCAAGAATACTGGAGTGGGTTGCCATGCCCTCCTCCAGGGGATCTTCCTAACCCAGGGATCGAACCTGTGTCTCCTATGTTGGGAGGTAGATTCTTTAGCACTGAGCCACCAGGGAAGCCCTGTCTATGTACATCATAGATTAACTTATTAATTTTTAAATGTTTTTATTATTAAATAGTTACAGAAGAATATATGTAACCATTCTAGTTAACAGTCCCTGATTCAAAGGTTATAGGCCTGTTCATTATTGTAAGATATGGCCAATTGCTTTCCAACATAGTTGTATAAAAATTATTCTTCCACACTGGTGCCTCACTGCACATGGGATATTATTAAACTTTTTAACTTTTGCCTTTGTAGTGGGTGTGAAGTGCCCTCTCACTGTGATTTCAATTTCCATTTCCCTGATTTCTAACGAGGTTGAGCCTCTTTTCACAAATTCATTGTCTCCCCCTCTTCTTCTTTTCAGAGTTTTGCACTCCAACTATGTGCTGGGGTCTAAAAGTCCACTGTTTTATGGAAGAGACTTGGAGACGGTAACTCAGGGGAAGGTCAGAGAAGACTCCAGATACGGAGTGCACACTGGCTCCCTGTGAGCAGCAAGAGGAGACTGTGCTTTGCTCACGGCACCACCTAAAGGCCTGGAAGCACTGCTGTTGCTCCACCAGCACTCCACTCCTACCCACTGGCAGCCGGGTGCTGGAGAAAGTATTTCCAAGCCACACAGACCTGGATTTAAACTCTGTTTCCTAGCTATGTGACAGCAAGTTGCTTTCTTCCTCTGAGTCTCAGTTTTCTTATCTATAAATACATGCCTTGCAGGGTTATTCCAGGGTTAAACAAGATAGGAAGTGGAAAGGACTGCCAGGTAGGGCCTCAACCCATGATGCCTTCTACCAGACTTCTTTAAGAACCAACCAGAAGAAAACCATCTCAAGGCAACCAATATCCTGTTCCAAAGAATTAGAACAGATTGCCAGGAATTTTGCACTTAAGATCTTATTTGTGGCAAATGTAAGCCTAGGGTTCTTCTTAGAATCAAGAGATTGAGTGGATTTTGGAGACCATCTGACCTGATGACTCCTCTCCAGGCATTACTGGGAGTAGATCATTGGAGAGCTGAGTGTCAGCCATCATTCTGAGGCACCTTCAGAGGGAGATTCCACCCAGATGCCCAACTCCGTGTCTCACAGTCTTACAGTTCAGAGTTCTTCCCAATGTCTTACCTAAAATCTCTCCTGCTTCAGCATAAATCATTCTTTCTCCTCAGAGTGAGAGAGCCCTGCAATGAGACAGATGGCTTGAACTACATCTGCTAGCTGCTCCACTGGCCTGATTCACAAGTTACTATTACGGACTGGTGGCTTAGTGGTAAAGAACCCACCTGCCAATGAGGGAGACACAGGTTCGAGCCCTGGGTCAAGAAGATTCTCTGGAGAAGGAAATGGCAAGCCCCTCCAGTATTCTTGCCTGGGAAATCCCATGGACAGAGTAGCCTGGTGGGCTACTACAGTCCATGGGGTGGCAAAGCGTCAGACATAGTGACTCTGCACATACCCATATTATGGACTGTTGGGCCTAGGCTGCACCACTTAACTCACATGAGAAAACCAAGGCCCAGAGAAGTCTGTTACCTTGCTATGATACTACAGCTAGGTAAGGGGCAAGAGCTGGGTTTCAACTCCAGTTTTTGGAGTTACAAATTCAGGATTATTTTGTTCCCCTTTACCGAGCATCTGTTTTTATTGGGTGTGTGTCCAAAGGTGATCCAGAATCCTTTGGCCATCTGAGGACCAAGTTCAGACATTGTAGTCCAGGAGTCAGGAGACCCCAGTCCCAATCCTGGTCCTCTTCAGAACTGCTCCTCTGTAGAATGTAGTGACAAAAGAGCTTTTGTTTACATGCTTTTGAGGCAGGAATATCCTTTGGAGGCTAGAATTCTGCACTGATGCCATGCCAAGTCACTCCATTCAAGTCCGACTCTGCGACCGCATGGACTGTAGCCCCTCAGGCTTCTCTGTCCACGGGATTCTCCAGGCAAGATACTGGAGTGGATTGCCATGCCCTCCTCCAGGGGATCTTCCTGACTCAGGGATCAAATCCTGGTCTCTTACATCTCCTGCAGTGGCAGGAGTGTTCTTTACCACTCAAGCCACCTGGGAAGCCTATACACACACACACATACGCACATACACATACAATTTTTTTAATGGAGAGAGGAGTTCACTCATTCAGCAAATATGTTTTCAAGTGACTACTGTGTGTAAGGTATCCTACTAGGCCCAGAAAATATAGTAGAAATACAATAGATGTGAGCCCTACCTCAAGGCACCTGCTAGAATATTCTAGTGAGGGGGGCAAATGATAAACAATAAGCAAATAATAACATGAAATACCATCAGATAGGTTCAGAACTACTGGTCTAGCTAGACTTTGCCTTTCTCTCCGGACTCATATGCAGTTTTCCTCCCCCAAGAAAGCCAAACCCCACTGGAAACAGACTCAGTTTAACTTCTCAGTTGTAATTTGAAGGTATGTAGTAAAGTCCTTAAGTCTCCTGACCCTGCTCCACATAAACAGGGTTGTCTTGTGCAGTCAGGCTGATTAGATTAACCCTTCATTCCTCTCTGCCCCCCAGGCAGGCAGCATAATTCCTGATCTCTAGAAATGAAAGGCAAGTCTGTTTGGCCAGGATCAGCAATGTCCTTTCCCCTTGCAGAATCTCCCTGCTGATTACAACTGCTGCTTGTGCAAGACCAAATGATCTGAAAGCCCCAGAAAGATAAACCACCAAGAAGCACTGGTGAATGTTTAAAATCTGTGGATCTCATAATAAGGATATTGTTCAGAATTTTATCTCAGATCAGCTTTTTGTGCAACTGCTAAGTGGATTTTTCATATGCGCACCTCTGTGGTTTAATAATGCAAGTGAGCTGGACTTCCCTGGTGGTCCAGGGGTTAAGACTTTGGGTTTCCACAGCAGATGGCACGGGTGCTATCCTGGTCGGGGAAATTCCTAGCGATGTGCAGTGCAGCCAAAAAGAAAACAAACAAACAAAAAATCCAAGTGTGTCAATTCCCACCCCACCCCCTACCCTCTGCCTTGCCTCCATTTCCAATCCTGGACAAACTCATAGAATTGTTGCTATTTTTGATTTGGTGTTTCCCTAAATTCAGCTTCTGGGCTTGGCAGGAGAAAGAAGGAATGACCTGTTGAAAGCGACATAACTCAATGGCAAAGCTGCAGTCTGACTCTAGGACACCTGATTTCTGGGTCTCTGCTCTCCAGGCACTAGATTAGATCCAAAGGCCTCACTGAGATTACATGCATGCGCACACAATTATTATCGGAATGCTGTGCGGCTCCGTTGATTAGAATGTTTAGTCCTTACTAATTCTAGGGACAGCATCACACCACCAACTGAAAGGGCAGTTCTGGTATAAAGAAAAACAGACTCTGTCAATGAAACTGGAGTACATGTTTGTTACAGTTTGAAAACACAAGTAAATAAAAATTGAAAAAGAGATTGGGGAAGGCCATGGATATCCATCACTTGGAGGGTGAATAAGAAAAGATGAGTGATGATACAATTCAAGTCACCAGGTCAGGATGGGAAATCCTGCTGGTTGTCCAAAAGGGGTGAGAATTGGTTTGAACTCCATTGATGGCTTCTTTCTTTCTTTACCTTTCTTCCCACCTCCATCCTCCACTCCATGTCTCCCTGCCATCCATTCATATCTTGGATCTGGTGGGGAAGGGACAGTCCCTTTTCCTGAGAGTCTCTCTGGGGACGGGCTTCAAGTCATGGTATTACTAGCCTTGGAAATCACCCTCCTTAATCCTCTAGCGAAAGCATGAGAGAGTGTCAGAAAAGAAAATATACCTGAACTAGAGAGAAAGTCAGGCTTCCTGCCCAAGGAGCTTCTGGCTATTTCTGGAGAACCAGGCCTAGGACTTATGCCCTCTGCTAAGAAGGTGTCATGGAGCAGACTGAAATAATTATGTACTGTGTCCTCCCATCTCTTAAATCCATGCAGCATTGGTTCTTGGACTGGAGTGTGTGTGCGCGTGTGTGTGTGTGTGTGTGTGTGTGTGTGTGTGTGGTGGGGGTGTGGTGGGTGGGGTGGGGTGGCAGGGAGAGCATTGGTTCTTGGACTGGGGTGTGTGTGTGTGTGTGTGTGTGCGCGCGCGCGTGTGTGTGTGGTGGGTGGGGTGGGGTGGCAGGGAGAGCCTGAAAGGTTTGTGTGTGTGTGGACTATGGGGTGGCGGGGGGCAGCGGGGAGCCTGAAAGATAAACTGAACAGGGACTCTCGTTTTCATTGCTATTGTGACTCAGCCAATTCCAGGATTTAAGGTCAGGCTCATTATCCATTATGCCTTCAATTCATTTCTCTTGGGAAATGCCATCTGTTGGGGGTACTTATTTCTGGGCAGCATAAATGCTACTAGTTTGCCTTTGGTGTAGCTGCTATTTGGCATGCCTCCTGCTAGTCTTGTCCCAGGTGGCAGGGAGCAAGCGTAGGGCTCAGGCATTTGCCGTCATCCAGTTCACTCTTTTTGTATGTCCTGCCTATTTTCCCAGCTTGCTGTAAACAGCCCTCATCCCCTCACCCCACACATACACAGCAACACCCTCCCCTAGTTTTCAAGCCATGACACGATTTAAATGCTTCTGTGCTTCTGTGAATTCCGTATCAAGTGTACTAAGGCTCAACATTTGCCTGGAGTAAATAAGGAAGTGCTGTTAGGAAATTCTTTCCTTAGGATCTTATTTATGTCTTAAGCCAGACCAGCACCTTTTGTTATTACAGCTGTTCCTCACAGCGGTGCACACAGGCTTGCCTTTCTGACCCCTTATGTTAATGCATTGTTGGTTGACATTCACCCCTAGAAATCTCTACCTTTTCTCCAGTCGGTAGGATAAATTCACATGCCAGTTTAGGCTGGTTCACCTGTTCAGTACTAAGTAACCTGAATGGGGCTGCCTTCTCAGCACCTCAATGGTCCCAATGCACAGACAAACTCCACTCAGGAATGCAGCCCTGACATGGGAGCTCGGGAATTCCTGGAAGATTTCGGGAGTGATGAGCACAGTTCGACAGAGAAGCAGGATGCATATGCTGGCTTGAAACTCTGGGGACAAGTTCCTTTTCAGCACCCAGGGAAGCTGGTTTTCTGGCTAAAGTCTTATGGAGTTGGGAAATTCTGGTGATGTGCGTTACAGAGGGTGGAGCTAGGGATGTGAAGGGGAAGGAAGTCATGTGCTCGAGACAGTCAAAGGAGACAGTCTTGATTTTTCTTTCCTACTCACTGCTCATGACCAGTCTATTAGCAACTCAGGCAGTCCCACCTTAAAGTTTGTCCTGAAGTCACTTCTCTCTGTTAACCCTCACTGCCATCACCCTAACTGAGCCTCTGCGGTCTCTCACCAAGTTAACTAGATTACCTCCTCCAACTAGTTTTTGTGCAGCTTTCTTGCTAGTTTCTCAATTTTTAAAGAATTTTTTTACATTTTTTGGCCACACTGGGTAGCTTGTGGGATCTTAGTTGCCTGACCAGAGGCTGAATCTGTACCCCTTGCAGTGGACGCGCAGAGTCTTAACCATTGGAAAGCCCGGGAAGTCCACTCTCGCTAATTTCTAATTAATTCTCTATGTGCATTGCAGACGGATTTTTTTTACCGACTGAGCAACCGTGAAAGCCCATGCAAATGACAGAGAAATCATTTATAAGTGCAAGTTAGATCACATTACTTCTCTGCTTAAATCCTTTCTCAGCTAGAATTGCATCCAGTTCTCCTCCAAGGCCTACTACAAGCCCCATGTGCTCTGGGGTTGGCTTATAGTCCTCTCCTTCCACTCTCCCATAGTGTTCTTTAGCCATGCAGAGAACATGACCGGCCAAGCATTTGATGCTTCAGGGCCTTTGCTCTACGCTCTCTGCCTGGAACGCCCCTCCCCACTTCTTCACGGGCTCGTCTGTTTTTAACCTTGCAGGTACCCAGTCAAATGCTTCCCATGAAAGGCCCATGGTGACTTCCTCATCTAAAGTAGCAACCCTCCCCACCCTGACCTCTCAGTGGTATTGTTTCACTTCTAGCATTTCTCTTTCTCATAATCTAAAATTATCTTCTTTACCTATTTTCTGAAGTTGTATGACGGCCAGAGAGATTTCTGTCTAGACCTGTGTTGTCCAGTATGGGAGCAACTGAGCCTTGAGAACTTGAGATGCGGTTAGTCTGGGTTGAGATGTGCCTGAAGTATAAAATATATGTCAGATTTTGAAGATTTAGTATGAAAACATCATACTGATAAATTTAGGCTGATTACCTGTTGACATAATACTTCGGTATATGGTACACGTGTGCTAAGCCACTTGAGTCGCGCTGAGTCGCTTCAGTCGTGTCCAACTCTGTGTGACCCTGGACTGTAGCCTGTCAGGCTTCTCTGTCCATGGGATTCTTCAGGCAAGAATACTGGAGTGGATTGCTCTGCCCTCCTCCAGGGGATCTTTCTGACCCAGGGACTGAACCTGGTGCCTCTTACATCTCCTGTACTGGCAGGCAGGTTCTTTACCACTAGCGCCACCTATACTAGGCTAAATAACATGCTATAAAAATAACATTTTATTAACATTAACATTGCTATTTTTTAAAATCTTTTTAATGTGGCTACTAAAAAAAATTTTATAGCATTCCTGACTCACATTGTATTTCTATTGGCCAGGACTAATTTGGATCACCAAAACACTCCTCGATGTGCATTAAATTCTTGTTTACTGGATGGTTGTTTATTTGCTTCTAATCTGCCTTTGAAGTTTACCAAAGGTTAGTCAAATGTTTCTCATTTCCTCATTCCATCTGTTCCAGATTAGGAGAAAACCAAAACAAAGCTCAATACCAACACCACTACCATCAACAGAAGAAATCTTCTGAGCCATGTAGGCCCCTAGCAGCAAGCCAAGGAAGGCAAACTGGGATTGGGGAGCCCAGGATGGTGGCTAGATGGAGTGATCTCTTCAGCAGCCAGAGATCTTCCCTTAGGCCTAGGAGGTGACACAAGCAATTTTCCCAGGATCACCTTGATGAAGCAATAAATCAAGGTAACAAGGCAGAAGGTCATTGAAACTGGGTCTCAGCCAGTCCCAGGGCACTCTCTCCTACCATGTAAGCCAAGGGGCTGGCAGAGAAGTCTCCTCATTCATTCAGTTCAGTTCAGTCACTCAGTCATGTCCAACTCTTTGCAACCTCATGGACTGTAGCACATCAGGCTTTCCTGTCCTTCACCATCTACCAGTTTGCTCAGACTCATGCCCATCGGGTTGGTGCCATCCAACCATCTCATCCCCTGTTGTCCCCTTTTCTTCCTGCCTTCTATCTTTTTTAGCATTAGATTTTTCCCAATGAGTCAGTTCTTCGTATCAGATGGCCGAAGTATTGGAGCTTTAGCTTCAGCATCAGTCCTTCCAATGAATATACAGGACTGGTTTCCTTTAGGATTGATTGGTTTGACCTCCTTGCAGTCCAAGGGACTCTCAAGAGTCTTCTCCAACACCACACTTCAAAAGTATTGATTCTTCAGTGCTCAGCTTTCTTTATAGTCCAACTCTCACATCCATACATGACTATTGGAAAAATCATAGCCTTGATTAGATGGACATTTGTTGCAAAGTAATGTCTCTGCCTTTTAATATGCTGTCTAGATTGGCCATAGCTTTTTTTTCAAGGAGCAAGCATCTTTTAATTTCATGGCTGCAGTCACCATCTGCAGTGATTTTGGAGCCACAAAAATAAAGTCTGTCACTGTTTCCATTGTTTCCCCATCTATTTGCCATGAAGTGATGGGACCAGATGCCATGATGTTAGTTTTTTGAATGCTGAGTTTTAAGTCATCTTTTTTACTCTCCTCTTTCACTTTCATCAAGAGGCTCTTTAGTTCTTCTTCACTTTCTGCCATAAGGGTGGTGTCTGTCATCTGTGTATCTGAGGTTATTGATATTTCTCCCCGCAATCTTGATTCCAGCTTGTGCTTCATTCAGCCCGGCATTTTGCATGATGTACTCTGCATAAAAGTTCACTGGCCCACCTCAAAAATACATCCTTCTGCTTGTATAGTGGGAGGAGTTGCTGAATTTGGAGAGTCACAGTGGTGTGGGGGGAAGGGAAATAACTATAGGGACAGCAAAAGCCCTACTGATTTTTTCCAGCTCTCCTTTCAAGGGCTTCTGGAGACAAAAGGGGATTAAAATATCAAGCTAGGGAGGAGTAAAAACTCTCAGCTAACTGATTGGCTGGGTTTATCTGATTAATCCTGGGGCGTCTGTGTCACAATTCAAAGCAACAACATTTACTGAAGTATGGAAAGTTAAAAAAGCTTTGAAGTTGGCAGCCAAGGGAACTAGTGAGAGAAGGTGGGGAAGAATGAGATAGGGCCAGGAACTGCTTTGTTCTGGGAAGAAAAAAGCAGAAAAGGCCCCAGGCAAGGTGGAGTTGGACTAAAACAACTTTGTCTTTACTTTCTTTTAATTCCACTTTTTCATTCATTCCACAAATAACTAGTGCCTACTGTGTGTTAGGCCTTTGCTAGCACTATGATAGGGCTTCTGGAGTTGTTGACTATCCTTGAAGAAATCACAAGCAGGTAATACAATGCTTCATCTGAATGATCAGGTAGGTGGATCCTCCACATCCTCCTTTTGCTGTTGTTCAGTTGCTTAGTTGTGTCCCGACTCTTTGCAACCCCATGTACTACAGCATGTCAGGCTTGTCTGCCCTACACTATATCCCAGAGTTTGCTCAAACTCATGTCCACTGAGTTGGTGATTCTATCTAACTAACCATCTCATCCTCTGCTGCCCTCTTTTCCTTTTGCCTTCAATCTTTCCCTGAGATTGGCTCTTTGCATCAGGTGGCCAAAGTATTAGAGCTTCAGCTTCAGCATCAATCCTTCCAATGAATATTCAGAGTTGATTTCCTTTAGGATTGACTGGTTTGATTTCCATGCAGTCCAAGGGACTCTCAAGAGTCTTCTCCAGCAACACAATTCAAAAGCATCAATTCTTCAGGGCTCACCCTTCTTTATGGTCCAACACTCACATCTGTACATGACTACTGGAAAAACCAGAGCTTTGACTAGATGAACCTTTGTCAAAAGTAATGTCTTTGCTTTTTAATATGCTGTCTAGGTTTTTCCCTTTTCCCGAGTAATCTGCAATCCCAACCACTGCATTCCTCTGATATTTGCTAAAGTTGTTTCCACTAAATTTTCCAAAGACCTCCATTTTGCCAAATCCATATCTACTCAAATCTGTGGAGTACTGACATCTCCTGGTATTCTGTCTTCCTTTAGTTTTTCTGGGATACATCTTCTCATTGGTTCTTCTTCTCCATTTCCACCTGCTCATCTTTTAATCTTTTTTACCTAATTGGATTGACTGAAACAATTATATTTACTTATTTATTTGGCTGCACTGAGTCTTAGTTTAGGCACAGAGGATCTTCGATCTAAGTCACGGCAGGTGGGATCTTTAGCTGCACCATGTAGAATCTAGCTTCCTGACCAGGGATTGAACCTGGGCCCCTGCATTGAGAGTACAGAATCTTAGACACTGGACCACCAAGGAAATCCTGTGGTTGACTTCTGAAATGAAAAGGAGTCCTCGGCTTTCTCCTTTTCTCACTTTATTCATAATTCTTGGGCATCATTAACCAAACCACAGCTTCACCTATCATATAGACATGGATTAGGCTCTCAAAACTGTATCGGGCCCTTATCACTCATCTCACATGTAGTCTCACATCATAAATCCCCTGCTTGAACTTCACTGGGTAAACTTAACCCTTAAGCCAGTTATTCTACTTTTACCCTTATCTTGGGGACTGGCATTACCGAAAACCCATGGACTATCTAGACTTATGGTCCCTGACATATCATTCATTCAGTGGATAAATCTCTTCCTTACTAGATCCTAGACACTGGGCCCTGTATCTGAAGGGTACAGAGATAATAAGACACAACTGAACACTTGCAGACAGTAAGCAATCAGAGAAGTATGCTACAAGAGATGATCAGAGGGATAAATGCAAGAATAGAAGCACTTCTAAGATGTAAGACACAGAGAAAGCACAGTAGAGGGACTGATTCGGAGGTGGAATATGAGGAAAGGCTTCCTTGAGGAGATGACACATGCGATGGATTTTGAAAAGACAGATGGAAATGGAATTCCCATGACAGACAAGAGAGATATGGTATCTTAGGTACTGAAAGTAGTATGTAAAAGGCTTAAGTATGTGAAACCTTGGGCTTCCCTGGTGGCTCAGATGGTAAAGAATCTGCCTGCAATGCACGAGTCCTGGTTTCGATCCCTGGGTTGGGAAGATCCCCTGGAGGAGGGCATGGCAATGCACTCCAGTATTCTTGCCTGGAAAATCCCATGGACAAAGGAGCCTGGTGGGTAGAGTTCACGGGGTTGCACAACTGAAGCAACTTAGCACAGCACACAGCATGTAAAATCAAATAGTATGGCAAGCAGTATGATATTGATAGGAGTGTAAAATATAGAGCAAGGGGATATTTGGCAGGAAGTTATCTTGTAGTAGTAGGTAGGGGCCAGATGATAAGAGATCTGAATAATAATAAGAACAATAAAAGCTACAATTAACAAGGCACACTTAACCTACAAGGCCACTAGTGCTTAATCTGTCCTATGTTATTATTCACACACTACAGCAACGAAGCCAAGAGGCTACATATCTGATATAGTTGAGCTGAAAATCACACCCAGGATTCTTCGACTCCAAAGCCTAGGCTCTTGATCATATATCCTTCTGCATATGCATGATGCTCAAATACCTGTACCTCATGGAGCTTATAAGGCAGTGCAGGGTGAAGGAGGCTGGAAATGACGGGTTGAGGCAAGGATGGGAGATGGCTGTTTGCAAGATCAGGAACTAGGACAAAGCCACCTTAGCCACAACTGGTGGTGGGCTGGGTCTTGCTTGCTCTAGGAAGTCCATACCTCTGGGTGTACAGTTCTGAACAAAGTCAAAAGATTCTACGTGGTTGGGGTCTTCATTGGTGGTCCAGTGGCTAAGACTCCATCCTCCCAATGCAGAGGACTGGTGAGAGGACTAGATCCCACATGATGAAACTAAAGATCAAAGATCCTGCATGCCACAACTAAGATCCAGGGAAGCAAAAAAAAAAAAAAAAAAAAGTTTAAACAAAAATCTTCCCTCTATAATAGTTCTTTCCCTTGGCTTCCCATGCCCTCCTAACCTGCGGTCCTGGTAAAGGCTACAATTCTTTCATTCTCAGCAAATCATCTTCAATAACATCCAAATTTAACCTTGTATGTTCCTTAGTTAAAACCTTCTTATGGATTCTCACTGCCTCTCAGTTCAGTTCAGTTGCTCAGTCATGTCCAACTCTCTGCGACCCCATGAACAGCAGCACACCAGGCCTCCCTGTCCATCACCAACTCCCAGAGTCCACCCAAACCCATGTCCATTAAGTCGGTGATGCCATCCAACCATCTCATCCTCTGTCGTCCCCTTTCCTCCTGCCCTCAATCTTTCCCAGCATCAGGGTCTTTTCAAATGAGTCAGCTCTTTGTATCAGGGAGCCAAAATATCAGAGTTTCAGCTTCAGCATCAGTCCCACCAATGAATATCCAGGACTGATTTCCTTTAGGATGGACTGGTTGGATCTCCTTGCAGTCCAAGGGACTCTCAAGAGTCTTCCCCAACACCACAGTTCAAAAGCATCAATTATTCTGCACTCGGCTTTCTTTATAGTCCAACTCTCATATCCATACATGACTACTGGAAAAACCATAGCCTTGACTAGACAGACCTTTGTTGACAAAGTAACAACAAAGGTTACTACGTCCGTCTCTGCTTTTCAATATGCTGTCTAGGTTTGTCATAACTTTCCTTCCAAGGAGTAAGCGTCTTTTAATTTCATGGCTACAATCATCATCTGCAGTGATTTTGGAGCCCAGAAAAATTAAGCCAGCCACTCTTTCCACTATTTCTCCATCTATTTGCCACTGCCTTTGCTGACACGCAAACCCTTCCCGGTGAGGGTTCAGCCCACCCCCTTTAGCTCTGTTTCCACCTGTGACTCAGTCACACCTCAAGGCTGTTGTCCCACACTTCTGTATCTTCCCAGGTGCTATAATTGTTCCTGAAGGCTTCTCCCCAACCTACCTTCCTAACCCTACACCTACCCTTTGGGATGGTGCACATATCACTTCTTCTTTGAAGCCTTACCTGACTTCCCCCAGCTGGTTTAATTGCTCCTCTTTAGTGTTCCCAGTGTACTTTACAATGCATGCATTTGTTATTGCTGCCTCCTAACTGTGTTAGGTTTAACTCCTAGCCTGGCTTCTTCCTAACCACTTACTTGACCTTATGCAAGTTACTTAATGCTTTGATACCTCAGTTTACTCATCTATAAAAGGGGATGAAAAATGACATGTCTCATAAATGTGCTCTAAAGATTTAAGGTACTTAAAACATGAAAATGTATTATAACATATGTTAAATATATTATACACCAGAGTATTTGTTTTATGTTAAATATATGATTTGGAGAAGGAAATGGCAACTCACTGTAGTAGTCTTGCCTGCAGAACCTCATGGACAGAAGAACCTGGCAGGCTACAGTCCATGGGGTTGCAAGAGTTGGACACGACTTAGCGACTAAACCACCACCACCAAATACATGCTTATATATATATCAAAACATATATTAGAATTCTTTGTATAGTGTAAGCACTAAATAAATGTCACCGTTATTCTAGCTGTTATTAGTTCATCAATACTAGACTCTAAGTGACTTGAGGGCAAAGATTTGTTTAATATCCATATACAGCTTGGCATCTGGTAGCTGTTCAGTGGATATTTGGGTTTTGTATCTTTCTCCTATTTTCAGTGTTGTGTCTGTCACTTCAGGTTCTCAATTCAATATATTTTTTTAATTGAGTAAGATGAGAAGAAAAAGGGGGGAAAAGATATTTGCATTTATTTACAGAGATTTCCTAACCCTGGCTGTAGTCCAGCCCCAAGGGACTGCAGAGATGTTATTTCTGTAGATAAGAGAACTTTGGCGCCTACCCTAGTCTTCTCCCCATCCACCTCCCTCCTTGCAGAGATGCCTTCCTGTTTTTACTGACTTCTCTGCCCATTCCTGGCACATGAAGATTTTCAAAGAATGAGGTGATAGTGGTGGTGGTATGTGGAGAGAGAGAGTTTGTATGTAGTTTGGGGAAAACAGTATCAGGAGAGATGGAAAAAAGGTGAGGTTGTACACGTTCCTTAAAGGCCCAAAGGCTTGGAGTGCTTTAGCTGAACCTGAGCTTCTTCTGAATCTGATCCTGTAAGGCAGAGGGGCATTCATTCTTTTCCATGTTTTTGTTGAGCATCTTTAAGTCCTGAAAATAGGGAGATTATTCACCAGATATGGGCTCCGGGTGGGTAGGGAACTGGACCAGATGAAGTAATCATTGTGATCAAATTTTTAAAACCAATATACTAGTATAAACTATGGCACAAAATAATTGTTTACATTCTTATGTGATTTTTTAATGTAAAAGATCATGAAAAGATATAAAATAATGAGACTGCACTGAATGAACAGCCTTTATTAAAGACCATAATTACATAAAAGAAGAGTACAGTCAAAAACATTTTAATGTTTGTAACATTTCACAATTGTTGTTGTTCAGTTGCTCAGTTGTGTCCAACTCTTTGCGACCCCATGGACTGCAGCATGCCAGGCTTCCCTGTCCTTCACCATTTCCTGGAGTTTGCTCAAATTCTTGTCCACTGAGTTGGTGATGCCATCCAACCATCTCATCCTCTGTTATCCCCTTCTCCTCCTGCCTTCAGTCTTTCCCAGCACCAGGGTCTTTTCCAATGAGTTGGCTCTTTACATCAGGTGGTCAAAGTATTGGAGCTTCAGCATCAGTCCTTCCAATGAATATTCAGGGTTGATATCCTGTAGGATTGACTGGTTTGATCTCCTTGCAGTCCAAGGGACTCTCAAGAGTCTTCTCCAGCACCACAGTTCAAAGGCATCAATTCTTTGGCACTCAGCCTTTTTTACTGTGCAACTCTCACATCCATACGTGACTCTGGATATTTCACATTAAGGTTTAATTCATGTCTTTTTCTCACTTTTGCATTGAGGCATGTGTTTTTTTCTTATTGATTGCCCAGGGTTCTTTAAGAATTTTGGCTATGATTGCAAATATATTTTCTCATTTGGTAACTTGCTTTTCCATTCTTTTAATGATGTCCTTTGATGAACAGAGTATTTAAATTTTAAGGAAGTCTGCACTATCACTCTTTTTCTTTAGGGGTAGTCTTCTATGTTTCCTATTTGAGAAGTCTTTGCCTGTCCCAAGGTCATGACAAATTATATGTCTTATTCTAGAAGCTGTATATAAATGAGGGTGTCAGTATGGCTATAAGCATGTGAAAAGATGCTTGACATCACTATTCACCAGGAAAATACAGTTCTCTGCCCTGATGGATACCTAATATTCTAGGAGGAGAGACTGACCTGAAGCAAGCTTTGGGATAGAGATGCTAGGAAAGGGACATACAGTTTAAAGTAAGAGGTCTAACCTAGTCTTGGGGATTGCAAAGAGCTTCATGAAGCACCTTCAGACTCTAGAGAAGCTGGTGCTCATTGCAACTATGGAGGCTGTGCCCTCTAGAGCCTGCTCACCACAACAGAAGCCAGCTTGCTGCAACTAGAGAAAGCCCCCATGCAGCAACAAAGACCCAGTGCAGCCAAAATATATTTTAAAAATTAAAAATAAATAAAAGAGAGTCAAAATAGGAAAGGGACAACTCTCTCTCTCCCTTTGGTAAGATCTGTGGATAAGAAGTAGAGCTGGACCTAGATAGCAGCTCTCCAGGGCCCTAGTCTCTTACTACCGTATATTCTATGCTCTTTTTCGGTCTCAGACTAAAGTGAAAAAGGGACCTTGGGTTAGAAGTGAAATTTAAGAGAAGAGCTACCCCCTTTCCTCCTTTCCTGGAAAACATGCCATAAGCTGGAGAAAAAGGAGCGCTGATTACTTGAGTGGACTCATGGCAGAATCCTTTACAAGAACCTATCTTTGTAAGGGGTGCCCTCACAAGACTTTTTAATCCTTTTCATTGATTTTACCTAGAAATATTTGTGAGTCATAAGACAAAATCTCTCAAATAACGGGTTTCCACAAGGCCCACAAGGAATTCTGTGAAAGGATAAATGTCACCTAGGAGAGTTATAAATGTCACTTGGTCTATTTCCAGAAAACAGTGCCCAGGATTAGTAAATTGGAAACCAGAGGGGTTTTCCAGGACAGACAATTGTTTTTTGAGAGGGAAAAAAGAAAGAAGAGTTCTAGAAATATCACTTCTTGAAAGTCCATTGTATGCTCCTGGCCCTCATTTCTCCAGATTCACTGACCCTGAGCCCACGGGAATTTGCCTTCTCTACCTACTACTCTATGGAAACTGCCCCTGTCCAGCTCATCAATGACTACCATTTTTTTTTTCTTTTTTTGGCAAACCCAGCAGCTTCCTTTTGGTGCTCATCCAAAACCAATGATCTGTCCTGAAAAATACCTCTGCTTTTTAAATTACCAATCCTGGGCACTGAGCGATGGAAATAGACAAACTGATTTTCATAATTCTCTGTGGTGACACTTAGTGTTTCACAGAATTCCAAGTGGGTCTTGTGGGAACCCATTATATGAAGATTGTTTGCTCTGTTCATTTTTGTTCTATTGACCTTCCTCTCCTGCACAAGAGAAACTTTCAGAGTTCTCTTCTCCACGGCTTTGGTGATGTTCTGCGTTTTAGATGTTCTGAATTTTCCCATATCTAATTGGCTTCTCTTGCTTTGCATCCCATTAAACACTGAAAAATTCTTAAAGAGATGGGAATACCAGACCACTTGACCTGCCTCTTGAGAAATCTATATGCAGGTTGATAAGCAACAGTTAGAACTGGACATGAAACAACAGACTGGTTCTAAATAGGGAAAGGAGTACATCAAGGCTATATATTGTCACCCTTCTTATTTGACTTATATGCAGAGTACATCATGAGAAACTGTGGGCTGGATGAAGCACAAACTGGAATCAAGATTGTCGGGAGAACTATCAATAACCTCAGATATGCAGATGACGCCAACCTTAAGGCAGGAAATGAAAAGGAACTAAAGAGCCTCTGGATCAAAGTGAGAGAGGAGAGTGAAAAAGTTGGCTTAAAACTCAACGTTCAGAAAACTAAATAAGGTCACGTCATCCAGTCCCATCACTTCATGGCAAATAGATGGGGAAACAGTGGAAACAGTGACAGACTTTATTTTTTGGGCTCCAAAATCACTGCAGATGGTGACTGCAGCCATGAAATTAAAAGACACTTGCTACCTGGAAGAAAAGTTATGACCATCCTAGACAGCATATTAAAAAGCAAAAACATTACTTTGCCAAGAAAGGTCCATCTAGTCAAGGCTATGATTTTTCCAGTAGTCATGTATGGATGTGAGAGTTGAACTATAAAGAAAGCTGAGCATTGAAAAATTGATGCTTTTGAAGTGTGGTGTTGGAGAAGACTCTTGAGAGTCCATTGGACTGCAAGGAGATCCAACGATTCCATCCTAATGGATTGAAGAAATCAGTCCTGAATATTCACTGGAAGGACAGATGCTAAAGCTGAAACTCCAATATTTTGGCCACCTGATGTAAAGAATTGACTCATTGGAAAAGACCCTGATGCTGGGAAAGATTGAAGGTGGGAGGAGAAAAGGATGATAGAGAATGAGATGGTTGGATGGCATCACCGACTCAATGGACGTGGGTTTGAGTAGGCTCCGGAGTTGGCAATGGGCAGGGAGGCCTGACGTGCTACAGTCCATGGGGTTACAGAGTCGGACACAACTGAGCAACTGAACTGAACTGAAATACTAGTACTCTCCAGAGTTCTAAATGTAATTTTTTATTTCCCTTTCATATTTGTTGAATAATGTCCTCTACTCCCATGCATCATAGACTGATGATTTTTTTCCCTTTGGCCACATTGAAAAGCATGTGGGATCTACTTCCCTAGATCAAGGATTGAATCCACAACCCCTCCATTGGCAGTGTGGAGTCTTGATCACTGGACCGCCAGGGAAGTCCCACTGACTGATGATTCTTAAACACCTATTTCTAAGCCCCTACATCTTCTGGGCTCTCAATTTAACACTTAATCAGTGTTAATCTCAACTTAATCCAGTGTCACTGATTGCCTACTGGATTTCTTCACCTGGATGACCTAAAACTGTGCCGTCTTCTACAAGTTAATCATGCCCAAGGATTACCTTCAGCTCAAGCAGAACTACTATTTCTCCAGCATTTTCTGCTTCAGTTAATGGCACTAATATCTATCTAGGTACCACTCCAGAATCCCTGGATTCATCCTTTAACTCTGTTCTCTTCTTCACCTAAGAACTTAACATGTCATGAAGTCCTGTTACCTCTATATCCAAGATCTCTCTTCCTGACACACTTCTCTATCACCCAGGACTTACTCTATGCTAGTGCATCCCTCTCTGCTGCTATCAATAATCATTTTTAATGCACAAATCTATGATCTTGCATCCCTCTTTTAAGTCTATGAAGTCTCTGAGGGCTACCCATCTAGAATAAAAGTGTTACCCCCTGACTAGGATACATAGGCTCACCCACACACTAGTGCCAGCTTATTTCTCCTGGGTCACCCTCTCTGCTTGAACATGCCCTGGGTACCCTATCTCTGCTTTGCCCTTACTGTTTTGTACTTTCATGACATCACCCTCTCTTCACAAAGAACAAACTCTTCTCCGCTCTTCTAAGCCGTCACCTCCCTGTGACTTTTCCTCATGCTCCTTGTCAATATCCCAATAAACTAAGTCGTTTTCTTTGCTCCCTCAGTACTTTGTACGTGCCTCAATTATAGCAGCTTTTGCATTGTTTTAGAACTATTTGCCTTATTGTTTCTCTCTTCCTCTCTCAGGGATCTTTCTTTATTCACACTCTAATCCCCAAATTGCCTGGCATATAGTAAGCACTCAATAATGTATACGTTTTAAGGCTTTTTCTTTTTCCTTTTTGGTTTCTGACCTCTTTCCAGTAAACTGATTAAAGGTATAGACAAAGCCCAACTCATATTTTCCCAGCTGAGCTAGTGCTCATGGACACAGCAGGCCTGAGAAATAGTAATAAGAGCGAAAGATCAAGGGCTAGGAGAACAAAGAACACATTGAATCTTTTCAGAAGGGGTGACTGGGACTGTACCACCCCCAAGTGCTTGCTCAGAAAATAACAGTAATGCTTTATTGCCAAGTCCTGTCTTACACTTTTCAATATGTAGGCCAGCTGGTGTCAACAACATGGTGAATGAGCCAAATGGTGTGTGTGTACTCCGCTGGTGGGCATTTTTGTGGTGACAAAGGGGAAAGTATTATCTCTGGTAATAGGTGGGAAGCACAGCTGGAATTGGGCTACTGATCCTCTCTAATTCAGGGTTGATTGGGTTTTTTTGCAAGGGGTCAGAGTATTATAGTCTCCATGGGTCCTTTGCAAAAGCAGCTATAGAAAATACAGAGCAAATGACTGTGGTTGTGTTCCAGAAGGGGCTTTGTGCTCTAGAAAAAGCTTTCCTCATGGGCACTGTAATGTGAGTTTCATATACTTTTCACCTGTTGTAAAATATTATTCTTCTTTTGAGTTTTTCGCAATCATTTAAAAATTAAAAAAAAAAAAAAAACTATCCAGGAGTTAAGAATTCACCATCCAATGCAGGCGACGAGGGTTCAATCCCTGATTGGGGAACTAAGATCCTACATGCCATGGGGCAACTAAGTTGGCTAAGTATTGAAACCCACACACTCTAGAGACCGTGCTCTGTAACAAGAAAAGCCATTGCATGGAAACAAGAAGCCCTTGTGTCACAACTAGAGATGTCCTTGTGTTGCAAGGAAGACCCAGCATAGTCAAAAAATAAAAAAAAAAAGGAAAAGCATTCTTAGCTCTCAGGCCAAACAAAAGTAGGCATCAGGTAGGATGTGGCCCACAGGCCACAGTTTGCTACCCTTTTTCTGGTGCCGAGTCTATTACTAACTACCCGGAATAGCTTTACTGGGGGCAAAGCCATATGAGGAGCACAAAGGGGATGACGGGACCATGGTGGTCTCACCGAGCACTGGGTTCTGTGCTTCAGTGTGGCACATATGCTCTCACTTATTTCTTACAACTCTGTGAGGGAGGAACTAGGATCATCCCTGCTTTACAGATGCTCAAACTGGTCTCCCAGCTTGCCATGGTCAGAATTAGGCTTTTGAAGGTCTATCTGGCTCTGTGGTGCATGTCCTGACCGCTGTGTCTGACTGCCTCCTGTGGCAAATTCTCAGTGTCGTGGAAATCCTAAGTGATGGCTTATGTTTTTCAAGAACACAGATTTATATATATATATACACACACAACAGTCAGGTTTCCAAAAGAAAAAACTGGGGGCAATGAGGCCTAAAGGACAGATGTGGGCATATCTGGCTGTGGGAAGACTGGCTCCAAATCCCTCAAGACTTAGTGATTTTTCTGAACTTGTTATCTAGTTCTTCCCCCAGAAGTTTGGAGGAATGCAAAAGTCATCTCACCCTCCAGAGGGGCTCTCCCATCATTGCCTCCCATGAGTCCCCACTAACTCCCTACACACACACACACACACACACACACACATGCACGCGTGCACATCTTAGGTGTGCATGTTAAACTACTGTCAAGCAACCTATCTGGCACTGGGAGGTAAAGAACAGATAACCTACGGCTGCTGCTCCCAGGAGGCCTTGGCAGGTGAGTGCAAAGGTGTCCTGCCCTCTGCTTCCATAGTTTCTCTTTCTTGGACACCCACCCACTGGGAAGCAAAAATGGAGGGCAGCTCAAGGGTGGGCCACAGTAACAGCATAATGGGGGCGGGGTGGTGTGGAGCTGGGTGCCCTCAGCTGCCCTCTCCACACTTCTGTAAAGTGCACTCCTCTGCACCCAGCCCGCCACTTCCTCCCTGACCTCACAAGCTACTTCCTTCTGCAAGCACTGGGTGTGATTGTCACCCCCACAGCAAGAGCTGCAGGCCCTGGAGAGACAAGCTCTCGTGGTCCCCGGTAGGGACGAATTAAGTTGGGGGTAGGGGTGAGAGCCAGAGCTTGGGTAAGAGAGATAAGAGAAGCACAAAAGGGGATTTAAGAGAGGTGACAGTGAGTGGAGGGGGTTGGAGCCAGAGGAGGAGGTGGGGTGTCCTGGAGCTATGGTGAACCTTGCCCCTGCCTCTGGGCTTCTTCCAGGCCTTCTCTTCCCACCCACCCATAGAAATCCTGAGAAACCTGCTCGCTCCAGAACAGGGTGGTTTCAATTCTTTGTTAGAAATCCCCTTCTTGGTTCCTTTGTCTCATTCCCCTCCTCCCTTTTCCATTTTGCTAATGAATCTTTTTGGAGCAAGCTGGGGGTGGGGGTGGGGGACTGAGTGCCTGGGGGTAGGGCACTGCTGTGGAGCAGTGGGCGGCCTCATGGCCTACCTCTGAACTTGGTTCCCACAGACCTGGGTGCCGAACTACCCCTTTCGGAGGAACTACCCCTTCCTCTGCCCTCACATCAGGGTGAGGGCCTTTGCTGGATGCTGTGCTGGACAATAGGAAGGTGGGCTGAGCCGTGAGGTAGGAAGATCTGAAGTCTTTGGACTCAGATCACTCAGCTTTCACTGAGGCTTCGTGATGAAGCTGCGTCAAGGCAAGGCGATCTACATTTGAAAAACAAATTAAAACATGTATTCATCCGCCCACCGTTAGAGTCATATTTGCTCAAAAAAAAAAACTAGGACAGCACAGAAACCTACAGAAAAAAAAGGAAGCCAAATCACTCATAATTCACAACCCTGGGAAAACTTCCAGCATTTGATCTATTTCTGTCTACTCCTTGCTCAGTGTGTATCTATCTCTTTCTCTACCTACAACATATAATATCGACCATTTGAAAGCCTGCTTTTTTTCTACTGGCATTCTTTTTTGAGTATTTCCCCATTAAAAAGTCTTCTCAAGCAATGACTGACATGTAATGAATACATATTTGCCTCCCAATACTAGACAATGTTCATATGTAGGAAATTGTTTTGAATTATTATTGAGGACATTACCATCCCCACTCAATACTACACACACACACACACACACACACACACACACACACACACACACACACACAGTTTGTCTGAAAGTTTATCAGGAAGTCAGGAGGACCAAATACTCCTCACTATGGGGGGCAGGCTCTCCAAATGGGATGGAAGGTACGCATACAGGGGGATTGTTTATGGCAGCACATTCACTATCTTGAAAGCTCCATCCCTTGACCAGAGAACATTAGGGCTGGAGTGTACTGGGACCAAGGCTTAAAACTATGTGGATGAATGCTGTAAGGCTCAGGCAAGCAAAGTGATTCAGCATGAACTCTGCCAAAATAAAACCAGATCAGACAAGGGAGTTTTATCTGTCTTCCTGGGAGTGTTGACATTCTCCACATTGCGGTTTATTTTCCTGCTTCTGTGGCCTGCCTTTAATCTGGAGATGGTGGCCAGCACAGCTCAAAGTCGACTGGCACAGCCTATGCGTCCAGTCCCTTAGCGTATAGTTCTTGGTAATATTTTGGATCTGGGCGGGGAGTGAGCACAGAGTAGGAGAAGGGGGTATAAGTGGGAATTAAGGCCAATGATCGCTATGAACCTATCTGCAAGAAACCTGGCACAATCAGCCAGCGAGAGTTCCCAAGGAAGCGTTCTGAGGGCCAAGTTTCTCAGCGTGGAGGGTCAGCAGCTGCTCTAGGGTCAGTGTGGAGGGTCAGCAGGATTTACCACTACTAAAAGTTGAAAAGAAGTGAGAGGAAAAACGAGAGTAAAGGTGAAGGAATAGCAACAGGGCTTGATCACCAAGAAACCAAGTATCATGCTTGGGCATCCAAAAAACAAGGGAACTCAATATTTAATGTGTCATAAGGAATATTCATGTATTGCCTGGAGGGAAGGTGGACAAGGGGAAGGTGGTTAAGGCCTTAATACTCTGCAGTTATTAGGGCCTGAATGGGTCCTAATGGACAGAAAGGAGATGGGAAAGGAGGAAAAAGAGAGTCAGAGGACAAAAGAAGAGAAAGTAAGAGTGGTTTCCATCTACAGATATGTATAAAGTGTCAGCCACAGTGCAGACTTTTTGCCAGAAACTAGGAACATATAATGAAAAGTTTTAAGCTGTGAAACTTTTGAACAGCACACCACAGAAAATGTGTCCCCTAAACCTCTGCTGAGTGATTGCTTCCAAAGATCTTTGTTGTTTGGGTTACCCAGGTGGTCTGAGGCTGAGTCATATGGAGTCAGAGATTGTGTACAGATTTCTGGGCTGCAGATACCATGCTGGTCATATTCACTGGGTTGGCCCCCTAATCAGTATCCCTTTATGGTACCTGCACTTCAGAAGGAAACCCAATTTCCATCTTTAGGTGGAATATGTTCTAGAACCTTGGGGAAGGGCTGCAACTCTATAAGGAAGATCAAACAAATGTCATATGTCTTCATTTAAATGGGGTCTGATATGTTCACCATTCATTCATTCATTTGTTCATTTTTCAAACCTAAGGGTTACACCTTTTTCCTAAAGGTGAGGTTAAAAAGAATATATAGAGCCATTTCTTTTCCATAGTACTTGAAAATGCGGAGAAAACTGTCATGATAGCCTCTCCCCATGGCATTAATTATTTTGGAAACAAGTTGGACCTTACAGCAGATTCAGAAGGGTGGTAGGACCATCCTTGAATTGCTGAACTCTGGGGACTGTATAGCCTCAAAGTGAAGGCCCTCAAGGTTGAGAGTTGGGGACAGACTGGGAAATCTGCTTGGAGCTTCTTTTTTAAAAAAAAAAATTATCATTTTTATTTGGCCACACCAGGTCTTACTTGGGGCCACACAAGATCTTTAGTTGCAGCATGTGGGATCTAGTCCCCTGACCAGGGATCGAACCCTGGCACCCTGCATTGGGAACTTGGAATCTTAGCCACTAGAACACAAGGGAAGTCTCCACTTGGAGCTTCTTATTCTCGGCTCTGATTGGTATCCAGTGGCTCATTATCCAGGCAGAATCACTGAAGGTACCGGTTACGCCACTGAATCCATGCTCTGAACCAACAACTGCCTTTACCATCAAAGACTCTTAGGAGACCAGGCTGCTTTCATGCAAGGCCCAAGTTGATACAGAGATGAAGAGGATGCATTCCATGCCCTCGGGTTATAGCCTAAGAGAAGATGAAAGAAGGTAAACAACTGATTGGAATTTGAAGCAGAATAAAGTGAGTTACAAACTGTGGAAGAGGAAGTGGATTGTGGGGGCTCAGATGTAAAGGCATTTAATTTTATTGTCATGTGTGATTACAGAAAACTTCACAGAGATAATATTCATTTCAGGTGGATCTTCAGGATAAGCATGATTTGACAAGTAGAAAAGATGGGAGGATGTTTTCCAGGTCAAGGGAGTTACAAGGAAATATGCAAGCCTGCAATGGGTTCCAGGAAAAGCAACTCTGGGGAGGTAGCTTGAAGGGAGGGGGAAATGGGTGGAGCCATGAAGTGAAAAGTCATGAGCAGAGCACCCAACACCCACCCAAGAACGTCAGCAACCTTCCCTTGGATGTTCAGCGGGGATGCAGGGTAGGACCACTGGAAGAGCATGGTATTCTAAGTCAGGCACACCAGGGTTTGCTCTCAACTCTGTTAATCCTGACCGACAATAAACAAATTATCTCAAAATTCTGATCACTTCCCTAATGTATAAATTGAAGATGACATTCTTTCCTCTCAGACTGATGGAAAGTTTAAATATGTTCAAAAAGTGCCAAACAGGGTGCAGATGATAGACCCTCATTAAATGTATCCCCTTTGTTTACTTCCTCAGGTGGAGTAAATTAGGAAGTATAAGCTGTGCATCCAAAAGCTATAATGTCATTCATTTTACAAATTATCGACCACCTATTATGTGTTAGGTCCTGAGCTGGGTGATGCAGGGTTGACGCTCTCAAAGGCAGAATAATACAACTAGAGGAGATGATACACAAAGAGTCAAAGGAAAGGGACTTCCTTGGCTGCCCAGTGGTCAAGAATGCACCTACCAAAACAGGGGACACGGATTCAATCCCTGGTCCAGGAAGATTCCACATGTGGTGGGGCAACTAAGCCTTGGGCCATAACTACTGAAGCCCCACGCCCTAGAGCCCGTGCTCTGAAACAACAGAAGCCACCCCAACGAGCAGCCCATGCACTGCACCTAGAGTAGACCCCACTCAGTGCAACTAGAGAAAGCCCATGCACAGTAACAAAGATACAGAGCAGCAGCACCCCCCAAAGTCAAAGGTTAGGTAATAGTCTGAGTTAACTAACTCAGAGTCATCCTAAGCTGTCCAGACAGCTGGACTAACATCCAGAGAGTGAACACTAAGAGTGAAATACAGGTGGACAAAGGGCAGGGCGAGGTCAGTGAGGGCTGGGGGGCTGGGGGGCTGGAGAGATGTCAAGCAACAGAAGAAATGTGAGCCAGACCTCAAACACGGTTAGTATTTGGAGAAACAGAGGAAAGGAAGGCTTGTGCTAAGGGCTGAAAAACCACCTGTGGTGCAGTCTAGCTGGACAGTAAAAGGGGGGTCCTGGGAGGTAAGGCTGACAGGCAGGTGGAGGCCAGATTGTAAAGCTCTGGAGGTCAGGCTAGGGACTTCAATATCCATCACAGACAATATCTTTTCACTGTGTGCTTGAGGCCACACTATCTGATCTGCCTGCCAGATGCATACTGATGTGTCCCTAGCCAGACTTTGAATTTTTTATGCCACTTATTCTCTAGTATTTATATATTGCTTTACCTTATTTTCTCTGTTGGATACATGTGTCACAGTGTGCCCTAAGCAAGACTGTCAGTTTCACAGGACAGGTCACATAAGGATGTCCTAACTTGATATGACTCAGCACAGTTTAAGCTGAGTCTAAGGGGATACCCATGCAGAAGCTGAGCTCATACTGTTGTGACTGTCTGGAGGAAATGCCAGTCGCTGTACAGGTACCATAATCAGCACATCTGTTGTCTCCTCAATATTGATCTTAAGGTTCTTGCTCCTGCCTTGATGGTTTGGTCCTCCAGTTTCAACAGTGTTTCCGTGGACCATATTTGATGTACTTCCCATCCATTAATACAGAATCCTCAAATACAAGGGGACACTTTCCTGATAAAGGGTCTTAGGTGTTCCAGATTCTTTTGTGTTTTTGCCTGGGTAAGCTTCTTGACTTTCCTAGAAAAAACCAACCAATCGTTTAACAAGAAAACTGCCAAGTGTCCCTAACTCTCTTACCCTCTAGAAACCTTTGTCCTTTGAGATTCCCAGCTGCCCAGTCTCAGCTTATTCCTGAGGAGGAGATCAACCAGGAACCTTGGAAATCGGATAACCCAGGGTGGAAAGCTGAACTACAGAGCAAACATGGACTGCCCTGCTGTTTGCTTTGGTTTAAAGAGTTACTGGGGATAGTATACTAACCTTTTGTTTTGCAGAAGCTTTACTTTCCTTGTAAATAGCTGTTTTTTAATAGCAATTTCTTCATGTGACCAGTTGAACAAAGTCTTAAAATAGAACTGACTCACTTATCTGTGGATCAGCCAAGATGGCAACAGTGACACCAGGGTCACTGGTCCCATTCTCTTGCCAGAACAACGGCCAATCAGGAGTATGTGGGTTCCTCATCTATGCAGGGCACAGCTGTTCCTTCATCTCACTGCCTCTTGAAGCCATAGTCCTTCGTAGCCCTGATCGTCACCAAGTGGTGGAGTCCTCAGATGAGTGTTTGCCGTCCCAGGTATTGCTAGAGACCCTTACCATGGTGCGTGCTCATGAATTTCTCTGGAGCAGATTACTTTGGTTCTACAGATACTTCTTAAACTTGGTTTTCCATGAAACAAGGGCAGCTAAACTGGGGTGTGGGTGAATACGGGACTGGAAAGAGGCCATTCTAGTTATTCCTGTAAGGAGCAAGGACAAAATCTCCCCTTTCCAACTGGAGCTCCTTCATGCCATTGGGAGGTTGAGGTGGGCAGGGGTGGGGGTGGGTCTGCAGCTGGTTGGTTGAATGGGTCAGAGCCTAGCACCCAAGGCCCAACAAATAGTGACTAACCTCAGCCCACTTTTTCTTTCTTCCTTTTCTTATATGTATTTTCACTGGAGAAAAACTAGCTCTTTATGAACACCACCGAGTCACATACGCACATATACCCTGTGCCAGTTCTCTCCCCTAGTCTATGCTTTCTGTGTTTGCACTGTATTTTTCCCTTAACAAGTCATTCCCTCTCCACTGTATCTATTTAAATCTTTCCCATCCTTTAAGATCCAACACAAACCTACTCAATGTGATCCATGAACTTTATTTTGGACCCTTGAAAATAAGCGTGTCTAAGCTAACATTATGGCCTTGGGGTGTATTTCTCTTCCATTTAGTGGCTGACCAAGGGAGTCTGGGGCCTTCCCTGATAGCTCAGTTGGTAAAGAATCTGCCTGCAATGCAGGAGACCCTGGTTTGATTACTGGGTCAGGAAGATCCGCTGGAGAAGGGATAGGCTACCCACTCCAGTATTCTTTGGCTTCCCTGGTGGCTCAGCTGGTAAAGAATCTGCCTGCAATGTGGGAGACCTGGGTTCGATCCTTGGGTTGGGAAATCCCCTAGAGAAGGAAATAGCAACCCACTCCAGTACTCTTGCCTGGAAAATCCCATGGACAGAGGAGCCTGGTAGGTTGCAGTCCATGGGGTCCCAAAGAGTCAGACACAACTGAGCGACTTCACTCACTCACAAGGGAGTCTGACTCTAGCTTCTCTGGTGTTTAGTTAGAAGAAGTCAAATCAGTAAGCATTAAATGAGCATCTGCTCAGTACATGTCTCTCTGCTGGATCCTGGTAATGGAACCTGAGGTTTTGCTTCTGGAGAAGAGAGCCAAGAAGCCTAGTTGTTTTCTCAGCCCTAATGGGAAGTGACCATGATAGCTAAGAGCAGTAGCCACAGGCTGTTCAGAGCAAGGAAAAAAAAAAAAAAAACCAGGCAAGGAGTTCCAAAGGGTCAGAAGTAGGAATGAAGGACTTCAGCTTCCAAGAGCACAGACTGGTTGGTTCTCAAACTGAGTGGCCTCAGGTGACTCAAATGACCAATTATGCAGGTGACACAGCAATCAACAGAACCAGATGAGATCTCCAAGTGAAGGGAGTCAGCCCCAAACTCTTTCTGGGGAGTAGTCAAACCTTCAGCAGTCATGAAACCAAGTCAGCAGAAGTTCCTGAGAAGAGCTAAATTTATCCAGATTGCTAGAGGCTCTTGTGGGCATGAACTTCAGGGAAAGAAATACAAGTGAGGAACTACTTATATGACAGGAAGAGAGACCAAAAAGGATGGTACCCATGGCTGGTGAATCACAGCAGCAGAAGAGTGAAATCTCATCAATGCTGACCAGTAGCAGCTGCTTGGCTGTGTGTATTACATTGTGTGTGGGGTGGGGATGGGCAAGATTCTCTTTAATTTGAGCCATCCTGAGAATTTAAAGATGATGGAAAATGAGGAATCTTATCAGGCTTCCACTACCTCTAATGACAGACAGAAATGCAATGTTTTCTCAAAGAACAGAGTGAACAGCTGAGAGTTACCAAAGCATGTTGGCTCATATCCAACGACTGACGCGTGCAATGTTCAGGATGCAATAGCTTGGTGACATGATGGTAGCATCCCACCTATGAATGGTCCACAGGAAAAAATTCTGAAAAAATTGTTGTCTATCTGGAAAATGTGCCTAAATTGCAAGGAGTTGGAGGGAAGCCAAGATTATTAAGTGTTCTTTTGCCCAATCAAGCAAGGGTAGCTTTCAACGGGAAATGAACAGAAGGGAGTAGGAAGGAAAGGAGCACCAGTTGAGTACCTGCTGGTAAAGTTCAGTTCAGTCTTTCTGTAAATACTATCTCACTCGATCCTTTGAGATAAGTGCCATTCCCATTTTCAGATGAAAAAACCAAGACCCATGGAGTTCACATAAATCTCACAAGGTCACACTGATCAATTATTAAAGTCAGGGTTAAAACTTAGGCTGCAAAGCTCCAAAACCTGGGCTCTTTCTTCTCCGCTGCAGTGTTTTCCAGCTCTCTCAATGAAGGCCCAGCCAGGGAGCGCCTCCAGGGAGGGCCTATATAATTAGGACATGGGAGAGGACATCTGGAACTTCTTGCTCATAAAATCTCCTGGATCTTGACCTAATCAAAAACTAATAACCGATACCCCTTCTAGGCCAACTCAACACTTTGCTACTTAGAATCCCTATTTTTTCTAAAACGACATTTGTCTGAGAAATATACATAACTAGGGGAAAGGTGCATGTCCAGGCCTTTCTCCCTTTGCGTTCAGCATATGATAACCTTTCTGGTCATGTCTGGTGTCCTTGGTCCTTGTCCTCATCACAGAGCAAGCAGGTGCTTACCCAACCTTTACAACACGTGGCTCTGAGCAGCACATGCTCTGATCTGGACCAGGCCCGTCTGGCCCATGGGTGATGGCCTTCCCCTGACCCTTCCAGGAAACACCTGTCCTCCCCAGCTTTCCCTGGGGCCCATGCTAGTGGCAACGGTGCTAGGACCGGGGCAGAGTGGGCTGAAGCTTACTCCTCCACAGGAAGTCAGAACCTGGAGAAGTCTGAATGCCTTTGTTCACTCTTAAATCCTCTCCCTTACTTCCTTCTATCACTTCAAGCCTTGGCTACACATACTTACGACACAAATTTAACACTCAGGAGAAAAACAAGCAACAAGTTAAGGCATGTAAGACATTTAAGAACCTACACTCAGAGATAGGTGTCGGCTCCAGGCACTCTTGTTGACTCCTCTACGCTTTCTGTCCTCAGGCTGGCTGTTCCTTAGGCTCCTGTCTTGGGCATCTTCTCTCTTCAGTGTCCTCATTCTCTCCAGGCAACCTCATTCTTCAGTGTGATAGTGATCGCCACCTAACTTGTCGATGACTCTGAAATCTCTCACCTCAAACCCCAGCATCCACCTGTCCACTAGCCAGCTCTATCTGGAAACCACTCAGGACACAGTGGGTGCTCAATAAGTCATTATTGGATGAATGGACCGCTTAAACCCCAAAAGCTGGCGGTTCAGGGAGAGATAAGCTTCTGATTTGTTGGGTTTTATAGCTCTCCTTTTATTGTTGTTGCTCTGTGAGACAGTTTGGAATGGTAGAAAGATCACAAGCTTTAGAATTACAATCGTGTTTGGACCCCAACCTTGCTCTACAATCTGAATCTATTTATCTATCTGAAGGCTACAAGTCAAACTCTGAGGTAGGCAGTACTGAGTCTCATCCAGGGTTCTGGATCTTGTTCTCAAACAAGTAAGCTGGGTAGCTTTGGACAATCTCTGCCTCTCTGAGTCTCCAGGGATAGCTGAGCTGGATGATTTCTAAATTCCTTTCTAACACTTAACTTTTCAGTGTGAAGCATTCTAACACCTGGGGTAGAGTATTTTTTTTTTCTGACTAGCGACCTGACAGTTTTTACTCGAAAGGATACTGTACATTTCAGCAACTTGGCATATTTCATTCTGTTTTTCTCTACCTTTGCCTGGATATCTTGGAAAGAGCCTGAGAATTAGCTACTGGCTTCAATACTGTTCAACATTCAGTCTTCTGTCATAGTAGCTGTACACAGAGCAGGCTTAAAGATGAAGGTAAAAATATCTCTTCCCACACAGTCAGCTATTTTTGTCTAACTCATCCACTTTCGTTCTTCCCAAAACAAGGACTGGCAGAAGCAGCTGTTGCCTGAGCACAGTGGGCAAGTGTTTGCATGGGGGACTGTACATGAAGCTGTAACTCCAGGCTGGTAACTGTTTGATAAGATACCAGATACACAACTGATGCATCTAAGTGGGTCATTATCTTTCCAAGCACTCACCTTGGTAGGTGCACAGTTACTCTAAAACTGTCTTGGGGCTACTATTTATTTCCAAAAGTAACTTAGAATTTAATCAAAGCAACATAGGCAGGCTCTGAGTTGAAACAATCAAACATGCTAG
The DNA here is from genome assembly GCA_007570785.1 of Antilocapra americana. NCBI lineage: Eukaryota > Metazoa > Chordata > Mammalia > Artiodactyla > Antilocapridae > Antilocapra > Antilocapra americana. Next base: position 9,350,934 of record ML663557.1, read on the forward strand.
ATACTTATCAACCCAGCAGTCCAGTGGCCTCCTGACTACCTCCAACACATCCGGCTCCCTAGAGGCAATTGCATTCAAGTCTTTCAGCTCTTTCTCATGATATGTACTTCTTAATTTTAAAATAATACGCTAATTCTGCTGTCACTTGATTAATGATTTATTTTAAAATTTTTACTGCAAATGAGGTATTAGATCTCTCATACTCTCTTTTCTTTCTCTAGTGAGTCCAATTCTTTCAACAGAGGATTAAAAACAATATTCAAGGTTTAGGTTATTATCATCATTGAAAGATTGTGCATGCCAAGCCTAAGGACTATGATTTCAACTTTTTGCTTTTTCAGGTAACTCATTATAGCCTACTTCCTCTTCTTCCTCTTTCCTTCTTCTCCACTTCCTCTTCCTCTCCTCCTTCTTCAATTATATTTGTATCTATGGCTAAACTTCCCTACACCATTCAACATTCACTGTACATAAATTTCCATGTGGTCAAACCAGGTGTCAGTGGAGGATGGAGATACTTCCGCATTCGTCTTGAAGCCTACCATGTGTTTAACTTCATTTTTTCCTGCAGCTCTTCCTCTGTCCTCTAGTTCCTCTTTGGGCTTACTCTCAAGGCTCTCTGCAAAACTGGCCATAAGGGAATTCCCTTCACAGTCATTCCCAAAATTCCGTTCATCTTTCTCTTCTGTTGCATCTCCTATTTCTTAGATCCCATGCCTTTACCCTTCTTGGCTTACACCCTCCTTTTGGTGGGGCACATTCACCAAGAATTCCTGAGAAAGCATACATAGGCAGTGCTTTGAAATCATGCTCATAAGAAAATGTCTATTCTATGCTCACATTTAATTAAGATCTTTAGTTGGGAATAGTTGAAAATAATTTTCCTTCAAAAAGTTTTTTGTCTACTAGCTTAGTTTAGTGCTCATGTTGTGAAGTTTATTGCTATTCTTATTTCCCATTTCTTTGTTTTTAACTTTTTTACATAGAAGCTTTTATTTATTCCTCCATTTCTTGTAATATATCTTTGATAATTTCTTCTCTAGTATTTTTCCTTCTTTTTTTCTTTCTGGAACTACAATTATTCAGAAAAATAACTGCCTGGATTGATTCCCTAACTTAAAAAAATCTTCTTATCCATCACTGTATACTTTTTACACTTTTTCTCTTACCTTTTGGAAGTTGGGTTTTATTTTTTTTACATTTTTTACATTTTCCAATAAGTTTACTGTATCTTTAGTTCTCAAGCACTTTTTCTTATTTTCATGATTTCTTTTGCTGTTGTTTTTGTATCTTAATCTTGTTTTATGGATATAAACTTTCTCTCACCTCTCTGAAGGCACTGATTATATATTCATGGTAATTTTCTGCTTTCTGCACTGCCTCCGCTTCTCCAAGTTGCTTAATTACTGTTGTTATCTTCATCTTTCATGTCGGAGGGCTTCCTTAAGCATCTGATTGTCTGCTCTTATTTAAGAGTGAGGCTTGTCAACTGGTAGGCTACATTTTATGGTCATCAAGTGAGAAGCGGGCTTTTTCACACACAGCTAGTCATATTCAGAATGCAGAAAATTCAGTGCAAACGCCAGATCCTTGAAACAAGGGCCACTGAAGTAGCATGGTATAAGTTCAGTGCTTTTCCCTTTTATTTAGGGTGACCTTTCTTTTATTCTTAAAATTTAGAAATCATCAAAGGGATTAGTGATTATCCTTTTGAGGTTGTTGCAAATCCTGTCCAAAACTTGAAACTGGATGCAAGGTTGGAACTATAGCTCGCTGAGCCTGAAGAGCACCCTCTCTGGGGGTGGGCACAAACAAAAGAAAGATGATTTGGATGTTACGACTACCCAGGGAACTGAGATTGAAGCAGTTTGCCAAGCAAGAGTGGGCTATATAGATAGAAAATTCAAACGCTACATGACCTTTCTGTTTGACTTTCAAGTGGGCAGCACACTGCAGTATCACTAAGGATCATTGCTGCTGACCAGGAGGCTGTCTACAAGAAGGTAGTCAAATGAGGATGGAGAAATTACAGATACCACTGTCTTCAATTAAAATTTCTTCTTCCTGCTCTGAAAATAAGTTTTCATATTTTAAAGGAAAAGTGCCAGATCTGTGCTCCCTCAATTCCAGCTATGGCACACCACACACATGCGTCAAGTCCATCCGGGAACCCAAGGGAAATGTTTTGCTCTCTTTCATTTAACCAATCATTTATTCATCCAACCATCTATTTTTATCCTACATATTTGTCAAGACCAAATCTGAGACGCTTTGCTTAATTATTTAAGTCGACTTTATTTCTTCCTTTCCTGAATACCTGTAACACAGCTATGGGCCTCACACATTCCAGCATGTAGGGCTTCATGTATGACTTGCGTTGTCCTCAGGGGCAGTCACAAACACAAATGACTCCCAAGGGCTAGGCAGATAATGTAAATGAAGTCTTCCCTGTGAGTCAGCTAATAAAGAGTTCTAAGCAAGGGAGGGAACTAGAGAATGGATGTTCTCAGGAATGGGCAGTCACACCTTCCCTCCAGTCAACCACTGCCTGGCAGTAATGCAAGTTAAGAGTCACATATCTTCTAGTTTTTTTAGAGAAGCCAGATATCCAGCTTTGTATGTGATTTTTTAAAATGATGGCTCGATTTTACAAAAACACTATGTAAGACAAATAGGACAGGTGCTTCACACTATAGGTTTGTAGCCTCTGACAGAAGTTTTCTCTCTCCAGAAGGCGATGAGCGTCTTGAGCTCATTGCTTCTGATTCCCCCACAGCAGCTCATGCAGTAACTAACAAGCATAATAAATGCCTGACAAATGACCATCCAACTTTGCAGAATACCACATTCAAGCCAAGCAAAACCATTGCCTCAGCTGATGCTCTGTAGCCTATAGGTGATGGAAAGAGAAGTTTTCCCCGAAAATTCATGCATGTATTAAAGCTTCCCACTCTGCCCCTGAATCTGGTGGGTCTTGATGTATTTGTCTGGCAGGTATAAATATGGTTTTAATGTGTTCTCTGCCATCTTTTCATAAAATTCTCTCTCAACCTCAACCTTCCATTTTTCATAGCTACCACTAATAGGGTAAACTCACTGCCTCTTTTCTATCATTTCATTCGCTTCTCACACATCCTTCCACATATACCACTCCTTAGGAATCAGCCTCAACAATAAGGCCAACAGTGACCTCTTTTTATTTTTATCGGAGTATAATTGCTTTACAATGTTGTGTTACTTTCTGCTGCACAACAAAGTGAATCAACGATATGTATACATATATCCTTTCCCTCTTGGACCTCCCTTCCATTGCGCCCCACCCATCCCACCCCTCTAGGTCATCACAGAGCACCGAGCTGAGCTCCCTGTGCTATACTGCAGGTTCCCACTGGCTATCTGTTCTACACATGGCAGCGTGTACATGTCAATCCTAATCTCCCACCGTCCCCTCCGCCACGTCCATATGTCTGTTCTCTACGTCTGCATTGCTACTCCTGTCCTGCTAATAGCTTCATCAGCACCGTTTTTCTAGATTCCACATATATGTATGATACACGACATCTGTTCTTTTCTTTCTGACTTACTTCACTCTGTAGGACAGACTATAGGTCCATTCACATCTCTACAAATAACTGGATTTCACTTTCCTTTTTCTTCTTCCTTTTTATGGCTGCGTAATATCCCATTGTATATATGTATCACACACAGTGGTACCGGATAGAAAGCGCAGAGATAAACCCACACACCTATGGTCACTAATTTATGATAAAGAAGGAAAGAATATACATGGAGAAAAGACAATCTCTTCAATGAGTGGTGCTGGGATAACTGGATAGCTACACATAAAAGAATGAAATTAGAATACTATCTGACACTATACACAAAAACAAACTTTAAATGGATTAAAGACCTAAATGTAGGACCACACACTATAAAACTCAGAGAGGAAAACATATGAGAAACACTCTGACATAAATTACAAAAAGATCTTTTTTGACCCACCTCCTAGAGTAATGAAAATAAACAAATGGGACCTAATTAAACAGGGACCTCTTTGATGTTATGTGCAGTGATGCTAATCAGTGCTTTCATCCTCTTATCTGATTGCATCAGGCTACAACATTTGATGCTATTGATTATTTCCTACTTCTTGAATCTCTTTTGTTCCTTAGCCTTTTGAGGCTCTACTGCCTCCTGAATTTTCTTTAATCTTCCTAGATTCCTCATCAGACTCCTTTTCCTGTGCAATTTCTAAAATGCCAGTTTCTTGCAGGTTTTATTCCAGGCTCTCTTCCCTCTCCCTCCACACATTCACCCTGAATGACCTTACCCTCTCCCATGACTCTGCCCCAACCTTTACCCCATGAGTGCTGATGATGCCCAGTTCTACCATCTCCGCTCTAGACTCATCTAATCAGCTGCCTTCTGGCAGTGTCTGTCTCCATTGATACTTCACACTCACAAGTCCAAGGCTGAGCTCATCAACCCCACTCTGCCCCTGTTCTTCTCTTCCTGCTTCACTGTTCTTTGTGAGAGGCGTGCCATCCACCTAGTGGCCCAAACATGAATTTTGCAACTCTCCTGTGCTGGCTTGTCCAACAAGCACAAAAAGGTACGTGCATGAAATACCAAGAAAACAGGGTGCCAAAGAATTATTTGGAAAGTGTTCAGTGCTTTTAAAAAGGTGTCAAGTAAGCCATTCTAGAATAAAACAAACTTTTTGAAATTCCTTACACTTACTTTAAAAACATTTTTAAATTAATTTTTATTGAAGTATAGTTGCTTTTCCGGTGGCTCAGTGGTAAAGAATCCACTGAGGATTCTCCAATGCAGAAGACAGATGTGGGTTCTATCCCTGGGTTGGAGAAGGGAATGGCAACCCACTCCAGTATTCTTGCCTGGATAATCCCATGGACAGAGGAGCCTGGTGGGCTACAGTCCATGGGGTCACAAAGAATTGGACATGACTTAGCCACTAAATAACAACAGAACAGTTGCTTTACAATGTTGCATTGCTTTACAATGCTGTATTAGTTTCTGCTGTACAACAAAGTGAATCAGCTATATGTATACCTATATCCCCTTCTTTTTTGAATTTCCTTTCCATTTAGGTCACCACAGAGCACTGAATAGGGTTCCCTGAGCTATATCAGTTCTCATTAGTTATTTATTTTATGTTGCTGTTGTTTAGTCGCTAAGTCATGTCCGACTCCCACGGACCACAGCCTGTCAATCTCCTCCATTCATGAGATCTCTCAGGCAAGAATACTGGAGTGGGTTGCCATTTCCTTCTCCGGGGGATCCTCCCAACCTAGAGATCAAACCCAAGTCTCCTGCATTGGCAGGTGGATTCTCTACCAATGAGCCACTTGGGAAGCCCAACTACTTTATACACAATATCAATAGTGTATATATGTAAATCCCAATCTCCCAATTTATCCCAACTCTCCTTCCCCTCTTCCTTGTTGTTTAGTCACTAAGTTGTGTTCGACTCTTTGCGATCCTATGGATTATAGCCTGCCAGACTCTGTCCATGGGATTTCCCAGGCAAGAATGCTGGAGTGGGTTGTTATTTTCTTCTCCATCCCACTTCCTTACACCTATTTTATTTTGAATGATGCATACAGGAAGCTGGATGGACATAACCTTTTCAGGGCTGAGAACCAGTACATTCTTACTATAACCATAGTCATCCTCAGCCATCTCCTCTCCACACCCAACTGTTTCCTAAGCCCTGTTGATTTTGCCTCATTGACAACAGCTGAGCCAATTCTAATGGAATCTTGGGGTCTTTGCTGTCTGCTACCCAGATTCTTAGAGCAGCCTCTTAACCAGCTCTTCCTTCCCATCCGTCCTTCACAGAGGAAATATCTGCTTCCTGTATATCACTCTCTTGTCAAAAATCTGTTTATTGCCATTCAATAACTTAAGGAAGTTCAAGCTACTTAGCCTGGTCGTCATGGCCCTGCACACCTTTTTGCCCCACACTTGGCCTCCTCAATTCCATGCCCTACTTCATCTCTAGCCTTGGCTCTCAATTGTCCATGCTTACTCCATCCCTGCACCCCACCATGTCCCTGAACCTGAGGAAATGGTCTGCAGGAGAATGAAAAAAAAAAAAATCAGAAGAGTTTAAACCTCTAGTCTCCAGAAAAGAAATGGCTCAGGTCGTTCTACCTCTTAAAAGTTTCTAAAAGAGAAATGAGCATACCTCAGCTAGGAAATCATTTCCTTGGGATTGTCTTTTGGGCACAGCTTTTGCTCATGAAATGCAGGTAGATGGGTTACTGGGGCTACATGTAGAAGAGGGTCATTGTCTTCTTTCTCTCAATGCCCCGCTCAGTGTGAGTATCTTCACGTCACCAGCCACGAGCCAGCCTCTCAGCTGATTGAACTCGTGTCTGCTGTAAACAGGCCTGGGCAGAACGCTCCGTGCGTCTCTGGCCGGGGCTCAGCCTTGGCTGGGGAGGATGGCATTACTCACTTGGAGCCCCATCCTCGCCTCCCCCCAACACTGTTTGCCCATTTTCACCAGGGAACTAAAATGGGGATGGAGGGGGAGGTGGGAGAACACAGAGGAGCGGGGCTGTTTGTTCTCTTCTTGGTGTTAACAATACAACATCTGTTCCCCAGCCTGGCAGCTGGACCAAAGTGAAATGATGTGAGCATTTGTTGGCCTCTGGATCAGGGGGTGGAGTGGGAGAAGGCAGGAGGGAGGGGTGCACTGAGGGCTGAAGCCTCGCTGAACAATAACAACGGCAACACTAATGAGAACATCTTCAATACTACTTGGCAGGCAGGTCGGTGGAACCCGCAGAGCTGAATAACGTGTTCTGGCTGATCCACATGGTGTAGCTAATGCACCTAAGAGCGATCTGTATGCCTTTTAAAAAGAATCACCCAATTAAAAGGATAGTGTTTAGCTGGTAAATACCTGTTTTGGCTTGTGCACTCTGATAGAAAACGTCTTTGTTAGTATCTAAGAGTGAGGCTGAAGGAGGTGAGGCTGAGAGAGGTGGAAAGTGAAGGAGGAGAATGAGAGCTGGAGGGAGAGAAGCAAGGGGGAACGAAGGACCCACAGCCTCCAGGCTTCTCTCCTCCTTCCTCCTGCTCCTTCTAGTTCTCTGATGCTGAATGCTGCTCAGGCAGTGGGCCACGTCTCTCTTCTCTCCACACTTGCCCTTAGAGTTTTCATCCAGTCTAGTGACCACGGTCTTTGTAGAAAGTGAAAGTTGCTCAGTCATGTTTGCCTCTTGGAGACCCCATGGACTACAGCCCACCAGGCTCCTCTGTCCATGGGATTCTCCAGTCAAGAACACTAGAGAGGGTAGCCATTCCCTTCTCCAGAGGATCTTCCCAACTCAGGGATCAAACCCAGGTCTCCAGCACTGCAGGCAGATTACTTTCCATCTAAATACTGACCCATTCCCAATGTATACCTCTGGCACTGACATGCTTTCCAGCCTCATATCCGACTGCCTGCTTGTCACCTCCAGTTGGATATCTAAGGCAGAGGCCCCCAACCTTTTTGGCACTGGGGATCAGTTTCCTGGAAGACAGTTTTTCCATGGAGGCTGGAGGATGATCTACAGAGTAATTCAAGTGCTCCATGAGAATCTAATGCCACCCCTGATCTGACAGGAGGCAGAGCTCAGGCGGTAATGCAAACGATGGGGAGGGGTTGTAAATCCAGATGAAACTTATCTCACTCGCCTGCCGCTCATCTCCAGCTGTGTGGTCGGTTCTTAACAGGCCACAGGTTTGTGGCCTGGGTGTGGGGGACCCCTGACCTAAGGCATATCCAGCCAAGCATCCCCCAGTGAGATTCTGACAGCCTCCATCTCCCAAACTTTCTCTCCCACGGCCTGTCTTCCTCTCTCAGTGAATGGCAACTTCACCCTTCCTTGACTCTCCTCTTCCTCTCATATCCCACAAAAAAAATTAGAAAAACCTGTTAACTTGACCTTCAGCATGGCACCCAGAACCCAATCACCTCTCTCCATTTCAACCACTATCCCTGTGCTCCAGGCCATCATTCGCTCTTATCCAGACCATGACAACAGTCTCCTGACCGCTCCTCTTCTGCTTACGAGTTCCCTTCCCAGTTCATCCAGTCTGTTCTCAGAGCAGCAGTCAGAGCACTCCTGCACTGAGAGAACTGCATCCAGAGAACTGTAGCTTAGATCGGGTCGCTCTTCCTCTCAAACTCCATCAGCTTCTCTTCGCACTGGTAGAAGCCAACGTTCCTACAATAGCCTGCAAGGCTCTCTGTGACTTCTCATGCTGTTAACTCTGCCTGGAACATGCCAGGCATGCTTCCAGGGCTCTGTCTGAACTGCTGTCTCTGATTTTCGCTTATCTTGCCCTCTCATTTCTCGGCCTTTATCTCAGCATCTCCTAATCTCCTTTCTTAGTTTATTCTTTAACACGTGTCTCATCTAACAAGTTATATCTCTACTTGTTTATTTTGCTTGTTGGCTGCTCCCAATGATGATACAAATGGCACAAGACTGTAAGACAGCTACCACCCAGAACCACAATCGGTCCCCATTCCAGGTGTAACAAGGGTTTTGGTTTTGTTGAAAAGAAGAATAATGTTCTGTATTTAGTTTCTGGTTTATGATGGTGTTCAACTTGACTTTTTTTGTGTGGGGGGGTCAGAATTAGAAAATTTCATCAGCAGACTGAACAGGCACACAATAGTGAGAATGCATAATTAATACCTTCATCACAATCAGGATATGAAAATCAGCGTCTGCAAGATTCTTTTCGTTGGGTTTTATTATCATACTTCTGTAGCCTTTTATTATTTCTTTCTTCTGAAATTTCCATCTCAACTTCATTGCAGTGTATAAGCTAATATTAAGAGGTATCAATATTAATCTTGCAGTATTAAATCCATCTTCTTTTCCATCTGTAGATCAGGAGAAATAGGAAAAGTGCTTTACTCCCATCTTTGTAAGTCAAGGCAAACATAAAACTTCTTGGTTCCATGTGAAAGGCTGATAGACCTCTGAGTTATAGATCTTATATCTTGAAGGCTCTTTTGACAGTGGCAGGAAAAAATATTTGAAAGTGGTGGTAATAAAGTGGAGAGTCCTTAAAATTAGTGACAGTTTCAAATCAAATGAAATTAACAGTTTAAAGACTCAGGTAGGAGACCGTTTTGATGTTCCAGATTTATTCTGCTTCCGTCGTTTTAAAAAATCAGAAATCTTAGCATGGCTAAAATGGCTTCTCTAAGTGTTCTTTAAAAATACTTCTGGCATTTTGTGAAGAGAAAGTGTAAGTTTATTGCAGCTAAGGGATGTGAAAGATTCATCTAAATTTGATTGCCAAATGACAGTTTGTCAAGTATTTGAAGACAGGTGTTACGTCTCATGGAGGTCTGCAGTTTTCTTGGGTAGATAAATTAGCCTCCTTCAACTATTTCTTATATGACAGGGCTACCCCATTCTGGGTATTTTTGCCAAGCTATCATTCAGTGTGGTTGTCCATCTGGAAGTGTGATATCCAGAACTGGATTTACCACTTGAGATGTGGACTGACCTGAACATAAGAGACTGGTGCTTCTACAGTTCCTCTTTGGAATTTTTTTTACTTCTTTTCATCCTAACTGCATCAACATTAGTTTGTCACCCACATCATAGTACTGATTCACAATACTTTGTAGTCAACTCAAACCTCTAAAGTATCTATTATTATTTCTTTCTCTTGAATAAGAGTAACTTTTAAAATGTTTTATTTTGAAATAATGATAGATTTCAGAAAATTGCAAAGATAATACCAAGAGATCTCAAGTACCACTCTTTCAGTGTCTCCCAGAGGTACTTCTTACTTAGTTATAATATAATATCAAAACCAAGAAGTGAAATTTGTGCAATGCATGAGCATAGTTCTTTGCCATTCTAACTACTTTTTTGACTTAAAAAATCTGAGTTTGTTAAATAACAAACCCTGTAACTACATGAGTTTCTTTAGATGCCATCCTCTTTCTTCTATAATGAAATAACATATTGTTAGAGTTGGATTTTTTTAGAGCTTCTCATTTCACTTCCCTCTTTAACATTTCTTCACACCTCCCCTGACAAAAAAAAAACCAACCAACCAATCAAAGAACAAAACCATAACAACAACAATAAAAAAAACAAAAACAAAAACCAACCCTCCTCTCCCAGCATCCTACATCAGCAAAATGATACCACCTTTCACCCAATTACTCAAACTAAAATTCTTTGGAGACATTGTTGCTCCCCCCTTTGCTTATACCGTATATCCAATTCATTAGGAAAATCCTATCAATTTTACTTTAAGCATTTCTTTTTGCCCCCACTGTAGCCACACTGGTCTAAGCCACCATCATTCTGGCCTTCACTATGGCTTCCTAACTGACCCCTCAGTCCAATGCTTGCACCCTGGAGTCTATTTTCCACAGAAAGCACAGACAGATCCCTTAAAGAACTAATCTGAGTCACTAGCGCTACTCTCGGAGATGGCAGTGGTAACCCACTCCAGTACTCTTGCCTGGAGAATCCCAGGGACGGCAGAGCCTGGTGGGCTGCAGTCTACGGGGTCGCACAGAGTCGGACATGACTGAAGCGACTTAGCAGCAGCAGCACTACTCTGCTCAACACTTCCGTGCAAATTCGCAGTTATAAAAATGATTTTGGGGGGACAGAAAATGGCAGCAAACTCTTCTATGAATCTGTAGAGGATGGCATCATGGCCTTTGGTAGCAGCAAGTGAGACCGCAGTCAGAGAGAAAGGAGAACTGGATGAAGTACAGATAAAACGACTCCTGGCGGGTTCCCCTTGTTCCTTGCTCTGAGCCGACCTGATACTAATTAAGAGTCCGTGGCGATGGGGCTTCTCTGGTGGTCCAGTAGTTAAGAATCCAGCTGCCAATCCAGGGGACACGGGTTCCATCCCTGCTCCGGGAAGATCCCACATGCCGCAGGGCAACTTAGCCCGTGCAACGCGACTACTGAACCTATGCGCTAGAGCCCGTGAGCCACAACTGCTGAGCCCACAGGCCACAAATACTGCAGCCTAGAGCCTGTGCTCTGCCACAAGAGAAGTCACTGCAATGAAAGCCCACGCACCACAACCAGAGAGCAGCTCCCGCTTATCACATCTGGAGAAAGCCCGTGTGTATCAATGAAGAGCCAGTGCAGCCAAGTATAAAATGAAATTAAAAAATTAATCTCAAAAAAAGAAAAGAGTCTGCAGAGATGCCTCACAGTGACTATTGTAAGGATGCTGCTCAGAATACATCTGTTACACTGCTCTGGGTCCTTTTTACGAGGACCCTTCAGAAAAAGCTTTCCCTAGTTTCAGTACCAGCCTTCGTTCAATTATTCAGCCAGTATTCACTGAGGCTCCTCTCAACTGCTAGGCTCTCTCTTAAGGGGTACAGGCTAGGTCTTGCACTCATGACCTTCTGTAATGGGAGAGACACACAATAACCATGTTATCAAATAAATGAGTTAAATTTTTTTTCATGCGGTGATTAGGTGCTACGATAAAAAACAAGCAGAGTGAAGCAATCTCACCATATGCTTGTAGGGAAGAGGAACTGTTTTTGAGCAGGCAGTCAGAAACTGCTTCTCTAAGGATGGGACTTTGAGCTGAGGTCCAAATGATAAGAACAAGTCTGATGTGTGAAGATCTGGGGAAAGAGGAAAAACAGGTGCAAAGGCCTGAAGTCAGAAATGACCTTGATGTTTTCAAGGAACAAAAATGGAGACAGGGTGGTTGACGTGTGGTGAGGAAACAGCGGGGGTGTGAGCTGTGAGACCAGAGGCCCAGCAGGACCTGGGCACCAGGCACACTGGGGGAAGGGGAAGCTGCTGGAGTTGAGAAACACTCCTGGACTCTCTGCCAGGCATAGCTCTGGGCTCCATGAACAGATACCTTCACCTGCTTCCCCCTTTCTCATCCCCTGCTCAACAGTTTGGGGCCAGATTCACGACCTTCGGTAAGTGCCTGGGAGCCTGCGTTGTGTATTAACTTCATCCCTGGCACCATCTCATGCCCAACTCCGTGTGTCCTTTTGCTTTTTAATGCTTCTTACTGTAGCTAGTTTTATGTTCTCTTTCAAGTAAGTCACTTCCTGCTTTGTTTCAGATGAAGGCAGGTGGACAATGCATACACTCGGGGACAAGGTGAATGCACAGAAGCAATGGCGGAGGAGTGGTGAGAGTGACATCTCCAGAACGGGATGGGATGGCTTTTTATCTGTCCAGCTAAACTCAGAGGCTGGCTCCCCTGTCTTTGACTTTCTGCTCCTTGGGTTCTAGCATGAGGAAATGGGTTTGGAGGGGACTACTTTTTATTAGTGAGAGGCTTTATTTTTGGGGGCTCCAAAATCACTGCATATGGTGACTGCAGCCATGAAATTAAAAGACGCTTACTCCTTGGAAGAAAAGCTATGACCAACCTAGACAGCATATTAAAAAGCAGAGACATTACTTTGCCAACAAACGTCCACCCTGTCAAAGCTATGGCTTTTCCAGTAGTCATGTATGGATGTGAGAGTTGGACTATAAAGAAAGCTGAGTGCCAAAGAATTGATGCTTTTGAACTGTGGTGTTGGAGAAGACTCTTGAGAGTCCCTTGGACTGCAAGGAGATCCAACCAGTCCATCCTAAAGGAAATCAGTCCTGAATATTCATTGGAAGGAATGATGCTGAACCTGAAACCCCAATACTTTGACCACCTGATTCAAAGAGCTGACTCATTGGAAAAGACCCTGATGCTGAGAAAGATTGAAGGCAGGAAGAGAAGAGGAGGATTACAGAGGATGAGATGGTTGGATGGCAGCACCAATGCGATGGACATGAGTTTGAGTAGGCTCCAGGGGTTGGTGATGGACAGGGAAGCCTAGTATGCTGCAGTCCATGGGGTCACAAAGAGTTGGACACGAGTGAATGACTGAAATAAAGAGGTACAAGATGGGTCCAGATGAAAATGGGGAATGTACTCCAGATCCCGGATACCTAAGAGACCACAGACCCTTAACTCTCTGGAGTGAAGGGACAAAAAGGATTGGGAATGTCAGGTATTTCCCTCAAGAGTTTCCTAGAATTCTGCGGACATCTCAGGGTGCTGTGGTCTCCACAGACTCTTGGCTCGGGGTGATTCCAAGTGTAGCAGAGCCATCCTGGTGTGACCACTGACCCCTGGTCTTCTCTAGCTCTTGGCTGAACCAGACTTGAGGTTTTGAGAAGATACATAGGCCAGGGGTCTTGCCATGTTGTGGTAACTACTCTGTTGTTCCCTGTCAATCTATCATCTTAAAAAAAAAAAGGTAGGCACTCAGAGTGGGTGTGTGATTGGGGTGGGGCAAGGGAGAGTCACTCACAGGTTCTCTCTAGAATAAGGGGCAAGACAAAGGCCTGAAGTCATTCTACAGGCAATGAAATAGCAGATCTGTTTTGCTTTAAAATACTGTGTGTGTGTGTGTGTTAGTCACTCTGTCAGACTCTTTTGTGACCCCATGGACTGTAGCTCATCAGGTTCCTCTGTCCATGGAACTATCTATGCAAGAATATTGGAGTGAGTTGCTATTTCCTTCTCCAGGGGATCTTCCTGACTCAGCGATCAAACCAGAGCATCTACTCCGGCTTTTCCACTGGCAGGTGGATTCTTTACCACTGAACCACCTGGGAAGATCTTACATGCACTCACATGTAATTTTTTCAAGCCATCATCTCTTTTGCCTATACCCTGCCCCCCCATGAAAAAAAGGTAGAGGGTACATTTCTTCTTCATGATTTTGCTTTTTCACATTCCTCTTTAATCTGGCCTCTGCCACAACTGGCAGCAGAAGTGCTGATCTATCATGAGAAGGTCTTTCTCAGGGAAGTGTGGCCGAGGCAGCAGCAGGAAGTACAGGAAATCTCATGAGACAGTCTGTTGTTGAACACTTGCCTGTCTTCTTCTGCAGACTCATGAGGTAAAGAGAAACATCTGAGACGCCCGGGATGTGGTGGGAGCAGAGGCCCAGTTCTTAACTGTCTGAGGTTCACTCACAACTGGCAAAATAACCGCAGGGCACAACTGTTAGACTGCAGTCAGGCCTGTGGCCACGGCGCTATATGTTGAGATACTTTTGTTTCTAACGGGTTCTAAGCATCCAGGGAGCCCAGCAGTCAGAAACAGCAGTGAAAGGCTGCTACTTTGTCTGCAGGCGCTATAATATGCTGGCTCGTGGTAAGATGCAGCTAGGGTGGTCCTGGAGTGGTCATGTGAGAGGGGAGGCATGGTGGTCTGGTCTCACGAGGCAACGAGATAGCTGCTTCCAAGGGGAAGTCTGGGTCATAGATCAGAGCCAACTTCTTTCGAAGACCCAGGCTGGGGCCCCATGACCGCTCTTGTACTTTTGAGCAATTCAGTTAACTGATCACACACATATGTGAGCTCCGGGATGAAGACACTAGCTCCAAGCCCCAAACTTTTGAAAGTTTCATCACTTGTTATTAAGACAAAGGGAGAAAGAGAGTAAAAGAGTGAGAAAGGAAACAAGACAAGACAGAGAGAGAGAGAGAAAGAAGGAAAAGAAAAAGAAAAGCTTTCTCTGGCACATCTTTGGCAAGTGTTGCTTCCTGATATAGCAAGGTGCATTCTTAGAAATGGCTGGGCTTCACTGCCAAGGTTAGATGAAAGCCAGCACAGGAAGACTGGCACCAGGCCGAATGCTCTGACCCAACCCAATCCACCCAGGCATATGCCCAACCTTTGCACCCTGTCTTTTGTTTTCCACCACATCTGATCCTCTAGTGCACACTATGAGCGCTGGCAATTCTGGGATAATCTGCCTCCACCGTATGCATACCAAAAGTACCAGGCCAGTCATGTACCTTCTTTAGAGACAGCATCTAATGAACCCAATGAATGACTTCTTCAAGCAAGTTAGTCAGCCTAACTTGGAGGAAGGAAGAGAAGCAGGTCAAAATCTGGCCAGAGATCAGAGATGGACCCTGGACCAGCCATCACCAATCTAGGATTCTAAAACCCCCTCTCTGCTACTTCTCTTGCCTGAAGGGGAACTCCTCCCCAGGCTGAAAACGTGAAGAAGAGAGCTGGGTAGTGTCAGAGTCTGAGTGGATGGATTAGAGCCTGAAACAGGGTCTGCCAGTCAGACCAGGACTGAGGTCCCAGCAGTGTGGTCATGTGAAGATTATCATCTGACGTGTCCACTGGCCATGCTGATAAGGGCCCTGACTGTTGCAGCCTGTCCTAATTTAAATGGAAGGCCTCTCAGGTGGTCCAGTGGTAAAGAATCTGCCTGCCAATGCAGGAGATGCAAGAGGCACAGGTTCAGTCCCTGGGTTGGGAAGATCCCCTGGAGAAGGAGACGGCAACCCGCTCCAGTATTCTTGTCTGGGAAATCCTGGGGGAGGATTTCCGAGGAGCCTGGTGGGCAGCAGTCCATAGGCTGCAAAGAGTTGGGCAGGACCGAGTACAAACACGATCGAATAATTGATTTACAAAATGCAATTGATGATATATATGATCCAAACACTTAATTTGTTTTTCTAAGCTCAAATATGATTTTTTTTTTAAAATGGATGTTCTCCTCCCAGTTCCCCAGTGCCCATAGGTAACTTGGTGATTGAACTTCTGACCACAATTTTTAAATCTATAGTATAATCAAGCTCTAAAGGTGAACATTTCTTTACTATATGTATAATAAAGGTGTATTTAAAGGTCCTTTCTCCAAAGCCTAGGAGTGTCTCATTTATTTGAGATGAGAGGGACTGCTGAACTCCTGCTGGGCAGGGGTAGAGGATGCAGGGATTTTATCACTATCTCTCTCAGAGAAAAGTCTAAATATCAGCTCTCCCTGCCACTACTACCACCACCACCCAAAACATAAAAACACACAAGAAAATTTGGCCACACAAGACTGCTTCCAGGCTGACCAGATACTTTCTAATCAGCATCTATTAATATTACCCCTAAGGATCACAGAAAACACAAGGGAATTCCAGAAAAACTTCTACTTCTGCTTCATTGACTACGCTAAAGCCTTTGACTGTGTGGATCACAACAAGCTGGAAAATTCTTCAAGATTTGGGAATACCAGACCACCTTACTGCCTCTGGAGAAATCTGTATGCAGGTCAAGAAGCAACAGTTAGAACTGGACATAGAACAACAGACTGGTTCCAAATCGGGAAAGGAGTATGTCAAGGCTGTATATTGTCACTTTACTTATTTAACTTAAATGCAGAGTACCTCATGAGAAATGTCGTGCTGGATGAAGCACAAGCTGGTATCAAAATTGCCAGGAAAAATATCAATAACCTCAGATATGTAGATAACACCATCCTTATGGCAGAAAGCAAAGAGGAACTAAAGAGCCTCTTGATGAAAGCAAAAGAGGAGAGTGAAAAAGCTGGCTTAAAACTCAACAGTCAAAAAACAAAGATCATAGGGTCTGGTC
The DNA here is from genome assembly GCA_007570785.1 of Antilocapra americana. Lineage (NCBI taxonomy): Eukaryota > Metazoa > Chordata > Mammalia > Artiodactyla > Antilocapridae > Antilocapra > Antilocapra americana. The sequence continues at coordinate 9,367,383 of ML663557.1, forward strand.
CCATCACTTTGTGGCAAATAGATGGGGAAACAGTGGAAACAGTGACAGACTTTATTTTTTTGGGCTCCAAAATCACTGTAGATGGTGATGGCAGCCGTGAAATTTGCTTCTTGGACAAAAAGCTATGACAAACTTAGACAGCATATTAAAAAGCAGAGACATTACTTTGCCAACAAAGGTCCGTCTAGTCAAACCTATGGTTTTTCCAGTGGTCATGTACAGAAGTGAGAGTTGGACTATAAAGAAAGCTGAGCACTGAAGAATTGATGCTTTTGAACTGTGGTGTTGGAGAAGACTCTTCAGAGTCCCTTGGACTGCAAGGAGATCCAACCAGGTCCTGAGTATTCATTGCAAGTACTGATGCTGAAGCTGAAGCTCCAATACTTTGGCTACCAGATGCAAAGAACTGACTCCTTAGAAAAGACCCTGATGGTGGGAAAGATTAAAAGCAGGAGGAAAAGGGGACAACAGAGGATGAGATGGGTGTATGGCATCACCGATTCGATGGACATGAGTTTGAGCAAGCTTCAGGAGTTGGTGAAGGACAGGGAAGCCTGGTGTGCTGCAGTCGATGGGATTGCAAAGAGTCGGACACGACTGAATGACTGAACTGAACTGAGAATTTTATTAAAAGTTGCTTTTTTTTTTTGTATTTTAAAGTAAAATCTCTTATAAGTAACATCATCATCATAAAAGATCAGAGTAAGAGGGTAGGGATAGATTGAGAGCTTGAGACTGACATGTACACACTGCTATATTTAAAATAGATAGTCAACAAGGATCTATTGTATAGCACAGGGAATGATGCTCAATATGTTATAATTTAGATGGGAAAAGAATCTGAAAAGTAACAGATCTATGTATATGTATGACTGAATCACTACGATGTACACTTGGAACTAACACAACACTGTTAATCAACTATATATCATTGTAAAATAAAACTAGTTTTTAAAAGGTCAGAATAAAACTGAAAGTTTCAACTCCCTGCTGATAGCCAATCTATTTCTTTTTTTTCAATTTTAATGGTATTTCTTTAATGAATGCATATCATTTTTTAAAGATATAACTGACATACAGTCTGTGTGAGTTTAAGGTATACAATATGTATATATTACAATATGATTTCCACTATAGCTTTACCTAACATCTTCATCATGTCACATAATTATCATTTCTTTCTGTGGTGAGATTTATGACCTAGTCTTCTGGAAATTTTGAAATACATGATACAGTTATTGTTAACTATAATCAAGACGCTGTGCTTTTAATCTCCAGAGCTTATTCATCTTCCAGCTGCAAGTTTCTATCCTTTGACCAACATCTCTTAGTTCCCCCAATCACCAGTCCCTGGCAACCACCACTCTACTCTTATTTCTATAAGTTCAGCATTTTTACAGTAAGTAAAAATGTAAGTGGTAATCATACAGTATCTTTGTCTTTCTCTGTCTGACTTAACTCAGCATAATGACCTTGGGGTCCATTCACATTGTTGCAAAGGCCAATATATTTCTCAGTAACATCCAAAGTAACAATATTCCTACAATGTTGGCATTGTAGAATACTTTCACCTGCCTTATCTTATCTGCTCCTTAGGTTCATGTGAGTAAATTGGCCCAGCTTCACTATGCCCCCTTTACACTGTGGAGGAGTGGTGGACTTGAAGACTCATCTCTCAGGCCGTTCCCACCAGCCGAGGGGTGTGCGGCCAGTTAGCAGACAGCCTCTCACTGTCAGCTCCTTCAGGGCTGTCCCACCCGAAGTGAGTCACACCCTTTTCAGGGCTGACTTAACGAGGAGGGGTAGAAAGGCCCAGCATTTCAGCTGGCGGTGCGATGACCACAGGGGGCACCATCACTCTAGATCTCCCCACAGTTTTGTCGGGTCTGCAATGCAAGTTGACTGCTTCCTTTGCACAGTCCTACTTCTGCCCCTCATCCTTTGACAGGTAATGATCTCTAAAAAATATCTGCACCCTAAACTCCATCTTAACATCTTCCAAAGAACCCAGCCTTTGAGCATGGATGGATGCCAAAAAAGCAAGGGTGTGAAATAGGATTTCACTGGCTGGATCCCCCGCTGCCAGGCTGGCAAATAGGTACTTGTCCCTGGTGGTGACGGAAGCACAGACAGCCCTTGGCACCAGGTGGTTAGCTTGTTTGAACTTTCACTTCTGTGATCTGGGAGGGTGTATTGGTGGCAGGGGATGCTCTAGCCTGTGTAGATACTCAGGTGTTTGCGGTGTGTGGAAGGAAGGATGACGGTCTCAGACGGCTACTACTAACTGTCGCTGGTGCTCCACCTGAAGATGAGGATTGGATGGAAGTCAGAGGCAACTGAAAGCCAGGTGTGGAAGCCAGAGGGCCTCTTTGGTTGCTCTGCAGAGGAAGAATGGAGAAAGCCTAGGACCAAGCTCATGACTTAAGAGTTACTGAATTTCAAACACAGTTACAGTTAAATGCTAAGTGTGCAGACCCACCTGTGTGACTTCCCTGACCCTGGAGTGGAAAATCAGAATTGACATACTTGCTCCAACTCCTATACCGGGTCCTTAGCTTATGGGGTAAGAGTTACGACAATGAGAGGGCCAAATGGGAGCATCTGAAACTGCCTCTCCCTTCTCCCCAGGGGGGGATGGTGGAGGTTAGTGTCATTCTTAAGTGTCCAAAGGATTTAGGAGTAGTTCCTGTAATATCTCCACATGAGTCACCAATCTGGCCACTGCAAAAACTAGATGAATCCTGGAAGATGACTGCAGGTTATTACAAGCTCAAATAAGGAGCAGGCAGATTACAGCTGCCGTTCCAGATCAGGTATTTCTGCAACAATAGGTTAATATGGCCTCAGGTTCATGGTACATCATCATTAATCTGGTGAATGCTTTCTTTTTAAACCCGATTTAAAAAGAGGATCAGAAGCAGTTTTCATGTTGCTCCAGGGCTATGGTAACGCTCCTGACAGAGAGAGAGAGTCTAAACAAAGTCCACAGAGAGCTAGGCTGTCTGGACATTGTATAGTACAGATCCATCATATTGATATTGATGATATTACATTAATCAGGCAGGATGAGCAACTGATGGCAAGCCAACAGGCACTCCAGAGACTGGAAAAATAAACCCTATGTAGATTCAGGGGCCTGCCATTTCTGTACAATTTTTAGAGGTCTACTAGTTAGGAGTGTGCTGGGAAATCCATTAAAAAAAACATAAATTATTACACTGCTTGCTTGCATGCGTGCTCAGTCACGTCCAACTCTTTTTGACCCCATGGACTGTAGCCCACCAGGCTCCTCTGTCCATGGAATTTTCCAGGCAAGAATACTGGAATGGGTTGCCATTTCCTATTCCAAGGGATCTTCCCAGCCCAGACGTTGTCTCCTGTGCCTCCTGCATTGGTAGGAGGATTCTTTACCGAACAGCTACCAAGGAAGCCCAATTACTGCATTACATATTTCCTAGTACAAAAAGGGAAGCACAATACCCGGGGGCCTTTGGGGGTCTGGAGGCAGCATATGCTACTGCTAGGAATGGAGGGCACAAAAGGCTGCCAGGTCTGAGTGAGGCTCAGAGCAGACAAATGCCCCTGGCAGGTCCAGTCAGCAGTACAGGTATTCCTGCCACTTGGACCATATGATCCAACAGACCCAATGGTGTCAGAGGCATCAGTGGTAAGAAAAGGTGCTATGTGGAATGTGTGGAAAGTCCTAGAAGGATAGTCCCATGGATCAAGGCCATGAGGTTGGCAAGCAGATGAATAATATGTCTTGAAAAAACAACTCCAGCTATGGTACTGGGCCCTGAAAGAAACAGAATGCTTGACCATGTGAGACCAAGTGACCATGAGTTCAGGACTATTCATCTTGAGCTGAATCCTGTTATATCCATGAAGTCATAAGGCCAAACGGGCCCCCAAATAATTCATTACAAAAAAGAAGTGGTGCCTTTGGGATTGAGCACAAGCAGGCTGCATAACAGAAACCGCCCTCCCCCATAAACACACACCCATCCTTGCTGCATCCATGCCCCTCCCTCAGCTCACACCCAGGGAGGTGTGGGGGACTGTTAACAACTAGCTGAAGGAGGATCAAAAATCGCAAGCTTGCATATGAATGGGTTGACTTGGTATTTGTGTGAAAGTTGAATGGTTGAAAGTCAATGACAGCTGCAGGACAGTCTCTCTGACCTGGCCCTGAAAATGACAGGGACAAGAGAAGGTCCTCCCAATGAACAGAGCTCTGGACTGTGTGAATGTCCTATGGCCATTCACTCTGTGGCAGAAGTGGTCTGAGGCTAGAATACACATGGACTAATGTACTGGAGTGTAACTCTAGTGGGAATGATCCCTGATGGCTCACCCAGCCTCACAAGTGAGAGGATGAAATTTTATTTTCCAAAGATCAGCTTCCTTCTTTTGAGGGGAGCCTTCCTTTGTCCCAAGACTGATCTGGCTCCTTTTCGGGGCCTTCCTCAAACTCAGAGGGTTCCTCATAGGTTTTGGAGGCCCACTCTCTCCTTTTAAGGGGTTGCTGGTCCCGCATGGCAGAGAGTGCATAGCACACATAGAGAACATGTCAAAAACAAATAGCTCCCGAAACTCGATCCCCAGCTTGGGGTTAGGGCCCCTTCTGGGACAGACTTCTGAGACCTGAACAGGGCTGTGTGATTTTCTGTACTGGGATTAGCTAAGAATAACACAGATCTAATGTAAACATACTTTGGGATATGTGGAAAGTACACTTAAATTTGCATTTATAGCAGCCCAGTCAACCACAGGGAGGACAGAGGGGGAAGGATGATAATTTTTTCAATTAAGCACTTGATTGTTGATTAACTTTTGTATTTCAGATTGTGATTCATCCACAAGCAAATAGGGTAAAATGAAAAACTAGGCAGATTTTTCCAAGAAACTTATTTAACCAGCAAATATCATTCCTTTATCATGGAAAGAAAGATTGGTCTACAGCAGCTTTGGCCCTCACCCTCTTCTGGTTCTGCAGCTACCACAAAATCCCCCCAAATCCTGGAAAACACAGTCAAAAAGGACTGAGGGACCCAGAGGAGAATGCCCCTGTTGCACACATTCTTAAAAATTAAGCTGGCTTGTAAATATGCAAGAATAATGATGAGAACAGAGTGATAATATTTAAAATAATAAAGTAAAACTGTTATCTTCAGCCTTTACTTTAGATGAGAAACACTTGGGAGGGAGGTCTTTAAAGACATGTGGGGTCTATTCCCTGAGGCTCCTATGCAGGTGTTCTGGGTCAGAGGGCAAAAGCTTCCTGGAGATCAAATGTGCTGCTTGGGTGAGTAAATACCAAACAAGGCCTTGATCTAACCTAGCATCAGGTTATTTCTATCCCCACAGAAGAATATATGTTTGGCAGGGGTAGGGGTGGCCAGAGGGAGACTTATTAATAAAAGAAAAGACCTCATTGAAAAGAGCTCTACAAAAACCAGTAAACCAAAGCACATTTTAAAACAATAACTCATGTACCTACTGTATTCCACAAAGATCCTGTGACCCTTTTAAAACATACTATTTTTCTCATTTTTTCCTTTTTTAATTGGAATATAGTGGCTTTATGCAGCTATGTCAGCTCCTGCTGTACAGCAAAGTGAATCAGCCATACGAATACATATATCGCCTCTTTTTTGGATTTTCTTCCCATTTAGGTCATCACAGAGCACTGAATAGAGTTCCCTGTGCTTTACAGTAGTTATATTCTCCTTGGTTATCTATTTTATACATGGTAGTGTATATGTGGTACGGTGCATGCCTGCTCAGTCATGTCTCTTTGCCAACCCCATGGACTGTAGCCTGCCAGGCTTCTGTCCGTGGAATTTTCCAGGCAAGAATACTGGAGTGGGCTGCCATTTCCTCCTCCAGGGGATCTTCTTGACCTAGGGATTGAACCCATGTCTCTGGCATCTGCTGCGTTGGCAGGTGAATTCTTTACCACTGAGCCACCAGGAAGCCCAGTAGTGTGTATGTGTCAATCCCAATTTCCTAATTCATCCCATCAACCCCATCACGTCTGTTCCCTATGTGTCTCCATTTCTGCTTTGCAATTAAACACGCTATTATCTTGAACCCACATTTCATGTATTAAAACCAAATTATTTGCTAATAATTAGAGACAATAAAAGTAACATTATTGTTTCATAATGTCTTTGATTTGGGTTCTGTAAATGGGCAAGCAAATTCTTACTGAGTGTGCCAATCAAGAAAGCAGTCTATCGTTCTGTTGATCCAATCCCTGCTGGGGGGCTTCTGAGAAAGCCCAGGCTGCCAATGGGGACCTACACCTTAGCAGCCCAGTACAGGTATGCGTGTTAGTCCAGGAGCTAGGTGACCTGGATCTTTGTCCATTTCTGATACCAAGTTAGTGAGCTATTTAACTAAGATCCTTTTTCATCTGTAAAATGAAGATAGTAATGATTATTTTACTAACCTGAAAGGTAGTTGTGAGGAAAATTACAGAAGAGAACTGAACATTTATATATATAGAACCAATGTTATTCAGTATGATTTTTATTATTATCATTCCACATGTAACTAGACCTAGGAGGGCTTAGTCTTGTTTTACAAAAGGACAGCTTGGGAAATTATTCTTCTTATCATAATGTCTGTATTTTTATTTTGGTTGATATCATTATTTCTGCAGTAAAAAAAACAAACAAACAGGAGAGGCGACAAATAGGTGACCCCAGCAGAATGGCCTCAAAGACACAATTATCTAAAAGGTCCTTCTCTCCAAGGTTATACAATAGTACACTTTATGACCCTGTCTCTACTCTTATCCCATGAAAATACCCATTTCAAGGCCTAAGGAAAAGCCAGTGATTTCAGCATTCATAATTCCAACTGCAGAATGTCCTTAGACGGCTGTTGTTGGCATGGGGTAAGAGTGAACACGAAGGCACTTTGTAAGCTATGGGGCACTGGATATGTGTGGCTGATGGTGATGTCAGTGACAGTTATAGAGATGATGATGTTATGATAGTGATACAGACCAACTTGTTAACCTTGAATAAACAGGAAAAGACATGAACTGCTGGTCCCGACTGGAGTAGTAAATGCACTAAGGGAGACCAGGCAGCCTGTGGAAAAAAGGGTAAGTCATGCAGAATGAAACCTAGGGTGGGCTGTTTAAAGGCTTTATAGTTTTAAAACTCCAGCCTGCCCTTTCAAATCTGAGAAATACCAAACAACTCCCCGGTAGTCTTTATCGGATTTTCCTCCCCTGCGTGCTTCTTTCTATCTAGATAGTTCACTTGAGGCTCCATCATCCACATCTCTTGTTCAGCAAGGTTCCTCCCCCTACACAGTCTCAGTGGGTACCACTCTCTGGACCATAGGATGGGTGTCAATCCTGTTAAAGGGCAGAGAGTAGAAAGGAAGGGGCAGGACAGTGAGGACGGGTTGTCTATTCATCCCCAGGAAAGTTTCATGAATTTCTTGTCCTTACAACCCACAGACTGCTCTTTCTAATGGCTAAACTCTCTTTCAGGAGCAACACAGAAGCTCCCACTTTGGTGGAGAAGGCAGACATGGTAAAGAATTATAAAAGTACACATAAGTACCCCAGGTGCTCAAAGCGGGCTGCTACAATCCCATCTTATTTATTTATTCACGGCTGTGTTGGGTCTTCATTGCTGTACGAGGGCACTCTCTAGCTGTGGTTTGCTGGCTTCTCATTGTGGTGGCTTCTCTTGTTTCAGAGCACAGGCTCTAGGGGTGCGGGCTTCAGTAGCTGCAGCTCCTGGGCTCTAGAGCACAGCTTGCTAATTGTGGGGCAGGGGCTTAGTTGCTTGGAGGCATGTGGGATCTCCCCGGATCAGGAATCAAACCTGTATCTCCTGCATTGGCAGGTGGATTCTCTACCACTGGACCACTTGGGGAAGCCCTATAATTCCATTTTAATTGGAAGATTAAGAAAAAAAAAAAAGACTTCGTGGAGGAATAGGAGTGGGGACAAATTGAAAAAAAAAAACTATAATGAAAAGTAAACAAATGTGAGAGGTTTACGTTCCAAGAAGTTTCACTCCCCACCCCAACAACCCCCCAAAATATAAGAAAAGGATCACTACCCTCATCCAGGTGCTTCTTCCAAATCTTTTAGGCCCCTTATTCTGGCAGTTGAAAACTTCTTGCTCTAACAGTTGGGGACTTTTTCTTCCAGAGAGCCACCCCGTCTGTGTGTTTTTGACCAAAAGAACTGAGAATAGGGCAGAATCTCAGTCCTCCAGGATCAGGGCAGGTGATCAGAGGTAAAAAGATTGATGAATCTGCTCTCTCCTAAGCATGAGCTGTCTCCTTGGATTAGCCCAGAGCAGTGAAGGGCCACGGGGGCATGTCCACTGGGTCATCCCAATCTTGTGGAACTTGATCAGTGACAAAACTCTGCCCTGTTGCTAACAATCCCTTTCTTCAGAAAGACAATGGGGGTGGTTAGAAGAACTCTTACAACTTGCTGTGGGACCACAGGGTAGATAACACCCCATCTGCCTTCATCACAACACAGCCTTCAATCCTGCAGTGATGCCTTTATCAGAGATTTTTTTTTTTTTAATCTCTAGAGCCTTTCCCCAAATCTACTGAGTTGCATCTTGCTGGCTTCATCTCAACCTGTGTGTTTTAGCCATTTGTGTCTAGCACTTCTCTTGGAGCAAACTATCTCATAAGAGTTTGGCGGGGAAGAATAGACATTCTTCAGATTGACCCGTCTTTCTAGGGAGATTAGGCAGGAGTCTAAGAAAGTAAAGAGGTAGGCCCCAGAGAACGCTTTGTGTATGAGTGGATCCCAGGGTGCTGTGGGCCGCGATGGGTGGGGATAGAGCTTGACCGGAAACCTCGTGGAGGTTCACTCTCCTGCTAAGCACCCCAGACTCTGCACAATGAAATGATGGCTCCAAAGCGTCTGTCTCCCGCTTGGTCAATATGGCCTCTCTCAGCTGACTGCTCTGGCTTTGCAGATGCAGCCTTTGTGTGAAGCTGTGACAAAGTCACCAGAAATAAGTCAAAAACAAGCTCTCATTCGATTACGGCACAGGCACTTGTGAAGGCAAACCAAGGGAGGTGGGGTAATAAAGGGTACCCTGATGAGGTCAGGGAGTGAGAGGGAAAGACAGAGAAGTAAACTGTATCTGCGACTTATCAGGGCCCATTCACAAGAATGCTGTGAGCTGCAGAGATGGGGGTGTAGGCATGACTTAAAATGGGCTTGGGTGGCCGTTGGTTTATTCTACATCCAAATTTTGCCATCCACAGGAAAGAGCTGTACTTTTACTCTGTGTGTATTTTTAAATATATGTGTATTTTTAAGTTAAAGATGTGTAAGCTCTTTTTGTTGTGCTGGATCTTAGTTGCTATATTCAGGTTTTCCTCTAGTGGTGAGAGGGGGCTACTCTTCTTGCAGTGCCTGGGCTTTTCATTGCGGGGACTTCTCTTTTGTGGAGCACGAGCTCGAGGCACACACACTTCAACAGTGGCAGCATTCAGGCTGAGTAGCTGTGGTGCATGGGCTTAGCTGCTCTGAGGCTTATGGGATCTTCCCAGGCCAGGGATGGAATCCGTGTCCCCTGTACTAGCCAGAGGATTCCTATCCATGGTATCACTGGGGAAGTCCTGTGCATGCATTTTTAAAATGAAGTTTTAAATTACCCAGCAGAGTGACATGAATCTTTGCTAAGTCAAAATACATATCCTGAGTGTCCCGGGGTGCACTAAATTTAGCAGGGTCTATTAATACTATAATAAAGGTGAATCACTAAAAATGAATGCTATGAGGTATGGAAAGTTGGGTCTTCTCCACAGTTTCTGGAACATTCCATAACAAGAGACCAACTTGGTCTCAGATTCCTAAGGGCCAGTGGATAAAGGAGTTGGGCTGCTTCACCCTAGGAGACTAAAGGGTGGCCAGATTTCACACTGTGCTGTGCTCAGGCATGTCTGATTCTTTGCAGTCCCATGGATTGTATGTAGTCTGCCAAGCTCCTCTGTCCATGGGATTTCTCAGGCACGAATACTGGAGTAGGGTGCCACTTTCTACTCCAGGGTATCTTCTCCACCCAGGGATCGAACTTCCATCTCCCGTACTGGCAGGTGGATTCTTTACCACTGAGTCACCTGGGAAGCCCTGGCCAGATGTCATGAATAAATGCCAAACAACAATAACACTGCTTCAGATCTGCCCAGGACAAATCAAAAGTAAATGACATGAAACAGTAGAAGAGAGAATTTTGATTAAAAAATAAATAAATAAACCCTCACTGATGCAAAAAAAAAAAAAAAATGTGTTTTATTGGCCTAGCAGGTGAATCTAGACCCTGTTGGTTGACCTACTGTTGAACAGGAAAAGCTTCTGTCTGTGAGGATGCAGGTATAGTTAGGTGAATGGACTGAATATCCTGAGATCCAGGGAATGTTCTGTTTCTACGAGGCTACACCTGTTCCTTCTGACCTTCCAAGCCACAGTTGGGGCAGTGCCTTTTTGTGGTCAGTGCTAGTAGAAGTCTACCTCTCAGAGTCCTCCGACACAGAATCCCCCACCACAGCATCCATTTGACTTCAGGCCTCCTGGACTTTCCTCAAAGTCATGGGCACCAGGGTCACACTTCCTTCCCATAGACACAGCAGAAGCCCTTGATGCCCTACACACATCTCTGGATTGTCAGGAGTCCATCAAGTGTCAAAGGCTGGGACTTGGAAGAACTAGGTCCAACCCTGGCTATGCAGTTAACTGGCTGTGAAACAAGGGCAAATCTCTTAACTCTCTGGGCCTCGTTTTCATCACCTGTATCATGAGGACTTTTTGTGTAAATTACACTTTTTATTTTGAGATAATTATAGATGTACATGCAGTTGTAAGGAATGATACAGAGAAATCCCATGTACCCTTCCCCCAGCTTTCCCCATAGTGATACTCTGTAAAACTATAGCAAAATATTACAACCAGGGCACTTTTCTGGTGTTTCAGTGGTTAAGACTCCAAGCTTTCAATGCAAGGGTTGCAGGTTCGATCCCTGGTTAAGGAACTAAGATCCCACACGCCATGCAGTGTGGCCAAAAAAAAATCCAAACCAGGGTACTGACATAGGTACAGTCAAGGTCAGAATAAAGATTCCTCATATTGCTCCCCCTGCCCTTCTTCTGGTTTATTTATTTCATTGACATAATACTGGTTTATAATATTATACAAGTTTTGTGTGTAAAACACTGTATTTCTACTTCTATTTGTTCTAGAGTGTGCTTATCACCACAAATTTAGTTTCCATCCATCACCATGCTGGGAAAGATTGAGGGAAGGAGGAGAAGGGGACAACAAGAGGATGAGATGGTTGGATGGCATCACTGACTCGAGGGACATGGGTTTGTGTAGACTTTGGGAGTTTGTGATGGACAGGGAGGCCTGGCGTGCTGCGGTTCATGGGGTTGCAAAGAGTCGGACACAACTGAGCAACTGGACTGAACGGAACTGAACATTACCATGCAGTTGATCCCCTTTACCCATTTTTCCCTCTCTTCCACCCATTCCTATATGGTAACCACTACTCTCTTCTCTGTAACTGCTTCCCAGGTGGTGCCAGTGGTAAAGAACCTGCCTGCCTACGTAGGAGACATAAGAGACCCAGGTTCAGTCCCTGGGTGGGGAAGATCCCCTGGAGGAGGGCATGGTACCCCACTCCAGGATTCTTGCCTGGAGAATCTCACGGACAGAGGAACCTGGCGGGCTACAGTCCATATAGCTGCACAGAGTAGGACACGACTGAGGCAATTTAGTGCACAGGCATGCACTCTGTTCTCTGTAACTACATGTTTATTTTTGCTTGGTTTGTTCATTTAATGTGTCTTCTGTTTTCTATATTCCACATACAAGTAAAATCATACAGTTTGTTTGTTTCATCTGACTTATTTTGCTTAGCACAATACTCTCAAGGTCCTCTGTGTATATATATACAATGGAATATTACTCAGTCATAAAAATGAAATCTTGCCATTTGTGACATCATGAAGAAATCTGGCTAGATAATCTCTAAGATCCTTCCTAGTACTGACATTTATAATTCTATTGTAACCTGACTATGTTTTCTCCATGCTATTACCCAACTGTGAGTCCAAATAGGGTCATATCTGCTTTTCCAGAGAAGACATACAGATGGCCAACAGGCACATGAAAAGACGCTCAACATCACTAACCATCAGGGAAACGCAAATCAAACCCACAGTGAAATATCACTTCACACCTATTAGAATGACTACTGTCCAAAAGATCACAAAGAACAAATGTTGTTGAGGCTGTGAAGACAAGGAAACCCTTGTGCACTATTGGTAGGAATGTAAACTGGTATAGCCACTATCGGAAAACAATATGGAAGTTCCTTAAAAATGTAAAAACAGAACTACCATATGATCTACCAATTCCATTCCTGGGTATATATCCAAAGAAAATGGAAACACTAATTTGAAAAGATACATGCACCCCAGAGTTCAGAGCAGCATTATTTATAATAGCCAAGATATGGACTTCCATGTAGCTCAAATAGTAAAGAATCTGCCTGCAATGCAGGAGACCAGGGCTCCATCCCTGAGTTGAGAAGATTCTCTGGAGAAGGGAATGGCAATCCACTCCAGTATTCTTTCCTGGAGAATCCCATGGACAGAAACGCCTGGCAGGCTACAGTCCGTGGGGTTACAAAGAGTTGGACACGACTGAGCAACTAACACACACAAGATATGGAACCAACCTAAGTGTCCATCAACAGATGAATGGATAAGGAAGATGTGGTGTATATATATATACACACAAACACAAACACACAGTGGAATACCACTCAACCATAAAAAGAATGAAAATTTGCCATTTGAAACAACATAGATGGACTTGGAGGGTACGCTTAGTGAAATAAGTCAGATAGAAAAAAACAAATACTCTGTTATCACTTATATGTGGAATCTAAAAAATAAAACAAATTAATATAACAAAATAGAAACAGACTCAGTTATAGAGAACAAACTAGTGGTTACCAGTGGGGAGAGGGAAGCAGGGAGAAGCAATTTAAGGGCAGGAGATTAAAAGGTACAAACGACTAAGTATAAAATAAATAAGATACAAAGATGTACTGTACAAACGGAGTATAGCTGATATTTTATAACTTTAAATGGATAAACACTGAATCACCACATTGTACACCTAAAACTAATATTGTAAGTCATCTATAATTAAAAGAACAAAAACTGAAACAAAAAAATAAACAGCGTTACATTCACAATAGTGACTGCACTTCGCTGGCTCCTCCCTCCACTCCCTCTCCTCCCTCCACTCCCTCTCCTCCCAGTTTTGTTTCTGGGACTCCCCAGGGATCCTTTGCACATGAGCATGTGCTCCCACACCCTGTCTGCCATGTGCTTCCTCCTCTCCCACGGACGCATTAGGGGTTCAAGGCCTGAGAAGCCACTTGAGGACCCCTCTACACCACAGCTGCCAGCGTCTTCCACCACAGCGCTGATGTCTGTGGAGGTTTTGCCACCCGTCCTCCTGCCCCCACCCATGGTCCCCCAAGCTGTGTAGACCAAGGAGCCGTGAGCCTCGTAAGACCTCAGTCCTCACCGCGTCTGAAACACCGCAGCTTCAGCACAGGAGCAGACAGAAGGCGCTTCCTTCCCACCCTCAGTCACAACAGCATCAGGATACTGCTTTTTACATCTCTTGCAACTTTGAAAACTGCCTGTTGTAGCTTCAGCTTGTAGCTTCTCTTTCCCGGGGACCAAGGGCAAGATGTCTGAGGTAACCATTCCCACTCCCGCTTCAGAAATCCCTTCCAAAGTGACTTTTGCCCACCAGTCTGTGACACATCCAGGCAGGTCTGAAACCTTGAAACAGGCGCTATTTAGGCTGCAGTGGGGGACCCTGTAAGCTATTTAAAGAAACAAACCAAGAAAGAGACAAACAAACAAAAAAAGAAGAAAAGCTATTCATCTTGAAGACTATTCATGGAAGTAGGGAAATTAAACATGGCATCCTTGCATATATACCCTCCACAGCACAGCTTGGCCTATTGTTCCCGTTATAATGACAATTTACCTCTGGGAGGTTGAGAACGGGGCACTCTCTGCTGGATCAGGTATTGGGGAGGAAACAAGAACAAAGCTATATTGTCAGGAAGCCTAAGGGCTGACCCAAACACAGCAGCACTCAGAATATTATTGTGGAACATGTTTCCTCCACAGAGACCCAATCTGCAGGCAGACTGGACTGGGAGAGGGAAACTACTCCTGTGTGTTGCTATTCCATTAAGGAGAGAAATGTACACAGATACATAGGAAGAGTGGTGTGAGCCATTCTCAGAAGAAGCCCACTGCTCCGCCTTCCCTCTCTGCTCCTTCCTCAAAGTCACTTTCCAATACCCAGGTGTTCTCTTAGCTTTACGTTCTCTTAGCTCTGATATCATCAGAAGAAAACACAGATTTGACTTACATGTCTTCCTTTTATGGAGCTCCTGCCTGTTTACCTGCTTGATTACCTGGGAGCCTGATGAGAGCAGAAAATCCCAGATACAAAATCCCAAGATGGAGAACCCAGAAACTTTACTAGCAAATTGTTGGGGTGGAAAATTTGTCAAGGTGGAATCTAAATGGGGCTCTGTCATCAGTAAGATCCCTTAGCCCTTTCTGCATCTCTTGATAATCACACGGATACCCCAAAGTAGATTTAAATGCCCAACTAGAGGACACAGGGAATGTGTCCTCAGTGTAATGTGTGGATGTGTGAGCCTCAGTGTAAGCAAGATGTTTCTCTAAAATTATGGTCTGTCGGGACTTCTGGTTGAATTTTTTTGTGGCAGCTGTAAATAAAATTCCTTTCTTAAAAGGGTAGGAGGAAGCTGTGAAGAAATCCTGCAAAGAGTGAAGATGAAACTAATTATGGAAGGAGAAAAGGGACAGAAGTACTCCTAATGAGCTAGTCATGACAGCTGGCTGTAGGGATCATTCATTCATTTCACCTACTCAGTCATTCAACACATATTACAGCATTCATTCATTCATCTACCTAGTCACTGAACACATATTACAGAACCCTTCACTGTGTGGTAAGCACTATAGGGTTAGGGACAGATCAGTGAATAAAAAAGAAGAGACAACTGCTTTCTTACAGCTTTTGCTAGGTAAGGGAGACAGACTAACACGACACAAATAAATTACGTAAATGTAATTGTGGTAAGTGTTAGGAAGGAGAAGAGCTGGGTACTGTGAAAACAAATAGAAGGGTGGCAATGGTTCAGAAAAATTTCCATGAGGAAAGCTGAGCCCTGGAGGATTAGCCAGAGGAAAGAGAGGCGAGTTTGGGGAAATGACCTAATCAGGAAATAATAGCATGAAAGAAGGAAAGGTCCAGTGAAAGATGAATCTCAAAAAAATAAAGTCATCTATAAAAGCAAAACTCAATGAAGGGAAGACAAAACAAAGCTAAACCACAGCGGGGCAAAAATCTACTCCAAAAAGCTACAGTGGTGGCAGGCGTGTGAATGCAGGGCTTCCTCCATTCAGGTGGCTTCCATCTTTTCCACATTGGCAGCAAAAGGCCTTTTGTGGAAGCACAAGGTCATGTCCTTCACCACCATATCCCTAAGATGTTACCCTAAGGCAGACAGATGCCATGAATTCTTTGTAAAATTAACAGCCCTGTGTGGTGGATAGCACACATTTTATACTCTAAAGAGAACTGCCTTCTGGAGAAGGTAAGTCATTTGCTCAAAGAGTTAAAGATGAAGATGAACCAGCTCCAAGTGGTCTGACTCTTATGTCTGACCACATGCTGATTCTTCTTTGCAACCTAACTGGAACCCATAGAGTTTATTTGGTCCCAGCCTGTTTTGTTGTAGGGGAAGCTGGAGCTCACAAAGGTTCAGACACTCACATGAGACCATGGGAGTAGAGGCCAGTGTAGAATTAGACTTCTGGTTCCCATCACTAATCCATACATCTTCCCCATTTCTTGTCATTTAGTGAAACGTAGTAAAAACACACAGTTGAGAATTAATTATGATAGGATGCCAAAACTACACATAAATTCATCATCACTTTTCTTGAGTTACATGCCTTTCTTTCCTGAAAACTTCAGTGTTGAAATATGTAGTGGTAACTTATTACTTAAAAAAAACTCACTAAATGATATATATTTTGTGATGAAATAATCACACTTTTGAGTTCTTGGATTTTGAACTATATTAAAGCAGGATATGCTTTCATTAAACAACTGATTTATGACTTTTATATAATATTCTTCTACATTCATCTAATAAAATGGAAAGTCTTAAAGTATATTTAATTGATTAGTTTCTCTAATAAAATCTTGTATATAGAATAGTATCTTGGCACATACACTGAAAAATGAAACAATACAGGGGAACAGGAAGATAAAAATAGTAATCATTTGCTCCATCAGGAAGGATGGAGCATCTCTTATTATAAAGTTGTTTCTAATTAGTCTTAATAAACATATCATTCACCCTTCTGGCCTTGGATTCTACCTCTGAGAAATGTAGGGATTAGACCTGATGGTATGTATGATCCCTTTTAGATTTGAACTTCAAACAGTGGGTCTCAGAGGTATATTTATAGCCAGCTTTCGCCTCCTCAACGACCCTCAGCCATCATTCTCATCATCAGGCCTTTAACTTTGGGACTTCCAGCCCTTTCCTACTGGGTCTTAGAAATGCTAGAGGGAACTTCTGACATTTTCAATTCCTGGACCTGAGCGCCCCCTATGTACACATAGCTAAACTGTAGCTCTGGGGGAATCAGGACTGTGGGAAGCTGGTGTCTCACTAAGGTCAATGACAAATCCCAGAACTTCCCTATTTGTTTGCTGTGTCAAGAAAGGCAGGGCAGGGAGGGAGCTGGAAAGGATAAGAGGGAGTGGGTGGCAAGAGGGAGTGGGTGGCCAGCTCTGTCGTCAACCAGACACTACAGGGGCTCTGGGTGGCTGCCCCCCTAACAACAGGTACACTCAGAATGGGAGGGAGTGAGCTAGAAGCCAAGCAGACTCTATCCCATGGAAAGATCAGTGGCCACACAGTGAATATATCAGGCTAAAGAGTAGTCACTGGAAAAATTTTATTGTTCAACTAAATCCATTCGCAGTAAACTATTCAAAGTTTACTAACATAAACTGTGTTGCTTACATTGTCTTCCTGTCCCTATACCTACCAGGCACACATATCACTGGGTTTCATCTTAGTATATCTACCATTCTTGCTGTCTTTTTCATTTCTGATACTGTTTTGTATACATACCTCCCACATTCGTAGTCCACATAAATATTACCTTAAACCTTTTGTAATATGGCTAAACCACGGTGAGGCACTTTTTGAGGAGCTCGTGCCTGTGTATTATGTATGTATGTGGTATATGCTTTCACTGTATGTGTTTGTGAGTGTATATTTGGGTTGTGTGCATTATAGGTGAGAGTGTGTGCACTGTGTGTGTGTCACAGTGTGCACATGTGGTGTACGTTCATGTGTGTGGTATGGTATGTGTATTTGTGTGTATCTACTTGTGGTATGTATATCTGTGTCTGCGTGTGGTGAACACTGTGTGTGTATATGTATGTGTAGTGTATGTGAATGTCTATGTTTTTATGTGGTGAGGTGTGTGGAGGGTTGTGTGATGGGTATGGTGTGTTTGTGTGTGTGATTTGTAGTATGTGTGTGTGTGCATGGTGAACCTCTGCATGTGGAGGGGTGTGTGGTATATGTGTGTAGGCTTGTGTACCTCTATGTGTATTTGTGTATGTGTATTTGTGGTGTGCGTGTCTGTTTCTATGTGTGTGATGTTGGGTGTGTATGTCTATGTCCCTCTGTGTGTGTGTGTGTTTCTCTGTGTGTGTGTTCCCTCCTGCATGGGGACTGCAGCCCCACAGGTCTAGGTTGGGGGCCCTCCTCTCAGACCTCAGCATCCCTGCCAGAATACAGAGCCTTCCTGGGCCCCACATAGACTGTGGTCTGTGTCTAGAGAGAGCGGGGAAGCGCTTCCCATGGCAGGTGTTTACAATCTGCACAGTCGTCATGTGCCTGGGTGTGTGATATGCCAACTGCTTCCATAGAGGACAGAATTCTGTGGTTACCAGCCTCTCAGGACCTCAGAAGTCATTATCACAGGCTCCAGAGTGCTTGAATTCATGGGAGAGCATTTTTCCTCTAAGATCATACCTTCATTCTTCATTCAAAGAAAATAATATCTTGGGTGACTCAATCAGTCATTCTTATTAGGTCCTTCCATCTCAACAACCTTTGATCCTAGAAGCACTCAAATCCGTCATACAGCCTGTCCCCTATATTCCAGCCCCAGTTCCCTGCTGGACTTACACACATGGCTCAGTCTCCCTCCACCACGTGGGGCACCTCTTTTGTACCCTCATCGTCATTGGTCTCCTGCCTTCCTGACCTGGAGTCAGAGCCAGAAGGTGAAGAAGCCTTAGGCCATGGTATCTGGGTTTAATTTTCTGTTTAAATCCCTGATAATGAACCCCTCCAATGCTGACTGAGTAGGTGTGGCCACATGCCGGGTTGGGCATGCAAGACACAGAGACGGGTAGGATAATACGGTGGTCCAGAGCAAGGGCTCTAGAATAAGACAGCCCCTGTTCATCTCCCATCCTCATCACTTACTCTGTGGTCTCTGACGAGACAACTTCCTTAAGGCTCTGCTGCCTCATTTGCCAAATAAGTAAATACCTCCCTGCATGGCTGTGAGGTTAGCTTGGCATGAAGTACCTAGCAGAGTGCCTGGAAATGCGATAGTCCACACATGCTATCTCTTGTGAGGACT
Organism: Antilocapra americana; assembly: GCA_007570785.1. Taxonomy (NCBI): domain Eukaryota; kingdom Metazoa; phylum Chordata; class Mammalia; order Artiodactyla; family Antilocapridae; genus Antilocapra; species Antilocapra americana. Next base: position 9,386,214 of record ML663557.1, read on the forward strand.
GGCTCACAGGCCTTCATTCCAGCCTCCTAGGTGGAGGGAGACGTTAGAAAGCTGAGCACCATGTTTTCCAGGCGTCTTTGCAGTCAGAGTTCTAGATGCACATTGTCTTTCGTCAAGTAGGTATACTCAGCATAAGAAGGGCAAGGCAGAATCTGCTCCCTTTTGTAAAATGTAAAATAAAATGAAATCACTTATGTCAATCACTTATGTCAAGGGGTCTTAAAATGGAGCTGGAGCTCAGCCTTACACACGTCCTCACTGGGTGGAACCATGAACATTGAATTGGGTCAAATCACAAGAATTCCAACGACGCTGTAAAAACACCTGAAAATTGTTACAGTAACAAACTTCTACCTTCCTCTAGTGATGCACTTTGCATCTAATCATGTTTAGTCAAAACTAGTTATTGTCTGGGCTTCCCTGGTGGCTCAGCAGTAAAGAATCTGCCTGCAACACAGGAGACTAGGGTTCGATCAATTGTGCTCAATCTGCAATTCTTTGGTCCCAAACAATCAAGATTTTTGCTTCATTATTGCCTCTTAGATTTATTTAGGCTGATCCTCTTTTAGCCATTTTTGCTGATAACCAAAACTGTGGAAATGTGAGCCTTTTCCACAATGGTGCTCTGGATTTCATTTTCCAGCTTCTTGGGCACTGAGAAGAAAGGGCTGGAGCAGAGGTAGCCCCAGCTTCAGGGTTTCAGCACAGCTCCCAAGGTGCCCCAGAGGTGGTAACTTCTCTGGTTATTTCTGTGTTGTTTTGGAAGCTGTTTCTAGAGCCCCAGCCTAGAATCAGTTCCTTCAATCCTTCTACTAACTTTGAAAGCACATTACTCCTTTATAAAGTTCATTTCCAATCATTAAATTAAATCTTATTTAATATAAATAAAGCAATTTCTGTTTCTTGCCCTGAATTCTGATGGATACATCTATTATTAGTACATTATTAATATTAATATATTATAGTAATTAATTATAATAATAGTCATAGACATGTTATTATATATTATATACATTAATATATATTCTTTGTATGTATTAATATATAATTTGTATATATTAAATAATATTAAAATAATGACAGCTATTATACCAAATATATAGGCTTCCCAGGTGGCCCGGTGGTAAAGAATCTGCCCACTAGTGCAGGAGATGCAAGAGACGCTGCTTCCATCCCTGGGTGGGAAGATCCCCTGGAGGAGGAAATGGCAACCCACACCAGTATTCTTGCCTGGAAAATTCCATGGACTGAGGAGCCCAGAGGGCTACAGTCCATGAGGTCAAAAAGAGTTAGACACGACTGAGCACACACATACCAATTATACCAAATATAGGTTATCCCACAGGGCCAAATTTTACAGATGTTATCTAATTCCATCCTTGCGGCAAAATTACACAGTCTGTAAGGGAACCAGTCAAGGGGTGAACCTAGATCTTTTTGCCACCTAGATCATGTGCCCAACTACCGCACTCTAGTGGTCCTTCCCTTCTCCAGAGGAGTCTTGCACAATGAGGATGGTTACCATGCAGTGTAAGAAGTGCTGGAAAGAACTGTGGGTCCAGGACTGTGGGAGCCCTGAAGAGAAAAGGTCCAATTCTCTCTGGATCTTAGATGTCCAAGATGGTGTCTGCTTTCCACCTTAGCAAGGGGTCATGACCTCTGGATTCCTAATTATGTTGGGGAACCTGGCCTCAAAGATCCAGTGGCCTGTTTCTCATGTAATAATGATTTAGGAACTCCAAATCTGCATGTCTGCAAAGGCAACTGTCTACTCTTTAATCCAGGTGAGTCATCGATGGCCCTGGGACATTCAAATTTCTTTGTGGGATTGGTTCCAGCTGGCAGCTGGTGAAGCTCATGAGCAGAGGGTTTGGTCAGCCGGGGCAGATGCGTGCCCTGGGGCAGATTTGTGCATTCATCTTCAGGGTGTCTCTCTCCCTGTTTCTCACAAGATTTCTCTGTAGCAACACCTTCTTGCTGGAACTGCCTCAGGATTAGAGACCTTGTCTTATTCAGGTCTGTACCTCTGGCATTGAGCACACTGCAGATCCTTAGAGAATGAAGGAAGGAAGGAAGAAACCCCAGCCTGCAGCTAAGCCAGGTTACCTGGAGAGCTGGAGCCTTTTCATTCTCTTCTCAGCTCTATTCCACTCCTGCTTCTGGTTGCTATGGTTCACTCACATGCTTGGCCTTGTATGGACTGCCCTACTCTCATCCTCTTCCCAGTATCTGAAAAGCTGGTGTTTGCCTTTACTTGGTGCTTCTCTCTTACTGTCAATCTTCATTAGATAGAAGCTGCAATAATTTTCCTTTGCTCCAATTTAGAAGTTTATATGCAAAAACTTAGGACTTCCAATGTGTGTCTGAAAGGTCTCTTGATCCAGAAACAAATCGGATCTTTTTTTTTTTCAGTTGAAGGACTGGTGAGAGTTTGTAAGTGGAAGCTTCATCCTGGTAGCCAGTTATAACTGACCTTCTGTTTTTGAGGGTCTGAAGACCCTGGGGATATACAAATCTTTGAATCTGCATGCTTCACAATAGGTTTTTTTTTTTTTTTTAATTAAAAAACAAAAAGCTCCCACTCATCAAGATATGCCGAACAGGTCATTATCCTTGTTTCTAAAGAGTACCTTTTGAAGACAGAGCCACAGAGCTTTAAGTGGCTGAGACAATCCATGATTCTCCACTGGTACATTTTCCAGTTTTTCTTGGAACTCTTTCCCAGAGCTATTGGAAAACAGGGCATGGATACTCTTTTTGCTCTTTCCTTGTTTACCTCAAACATGATTTAGGAGTCCCTGTTTGCCGAGTTGGACACAGTAGCAGGAGGTACAAGACCAACCTTCAGCTATCAGCCCTGGAGGGAATGGAAGCTGAGTTCCATTGAGTGAATGGGGGCCAGACATAGGGAGTCTGACTTTCTGGCTTTGGCCTCCCTGGTTTCCAGGATTCACTACTATCCCTTAATTTCCAGGTTACGGGTCTCATAAAATGTTGTTAATTGGATGATCAGCAGCCTAATTCTGGAACACATTCTCTAATTTCTAGCCCTTGGTTAATTTGCTCCTCTGTCTCCACATTTAGCCAACACCCGTGACCACACCCTCAGAGAAGCCCTGGGCAGGGGTTCAGGGAATTGTGGGAGATTCTGGTCTCAGGACAACTTTCAAATCTTGCAAAAGAGACAAAGACCACCAGAGATGCACATTTCAAATAGTCTCGGGCCACAAGGACCTAAAATACCATAGTATTTTATAGGGACAATAAAAAGGGGACTAAGAAATTATGCACCTTCTACATCATCTTCAGAAAGTTTTAGAAATTTACTAGTCATATATGAGATGAAAGAAGAGCTAGAGATAGGACAATCTCTCATTTCCTTGCTGTATCATCTTCTTCTCCATTATTTGGAAAACTGAAGCAGATAATGGAGTATGTATGAATGATGAGAGTGTCTGATGGAATGAGAGGATCTACTTGGTCATTGATACTGGACTTGAGATGATAAAGAAAACTGAAAGAAGTAGCAATACTATTTGGGGATACCCCATTTAATCAATTACTCATCCATTCAATAACTTGATTATCAAACAAGTATGACCTATAAGGTATTGGTCAAGGTATTGGGAACAAAGAAGTACACAAAATAAACAAAATTCCTTTATCTATTGAGCTGCTTACAATCCAGGTCAGGAAGACGTGTGATAAAAAAATATATATAAAATATAGTTTATGCTAGATGTTACTGAATAATAAAGAGAAAAAAGTGGGAAAAATATAGAAAGTGCCCGGGGAAAATTGGGAATATTTTTATTTCATTTTGAGCCATCTTTCATCTGTGAAAGATGATCTATGAATCACAAGCACTTGGGGTGAAAGAAGTGAAGACATAAAGATGAATAAATTGTATGAGTTAGTCCTGATGGTTTCAGAGATGGGGTAGTATTTTGGCCAAGAGTATCAGAGCCCAGGGCTCTGTTTCACTCTTGTTGACCTAAGGCCAGAGGGTGGAAAACACCCATCTCCAGGGACCCAGATCACTCTGAGAATGAGTAAAATTGCGTGACCTTCTCTCACTTATTCAGTTCAAATTCCTGCTAACTACGAATGTGAAGATGTCAGCATTTTTCAAATGGAAATAAGCCTTGAATCTACATTCTCACCATGCTTGATACTACGCAAGCCACTGCATGAATTAGACACCTAGTAAACATGTCTGCATGAAGATGGTAGCTCTCCAGAAGGTGTAACTCTTTGGACACATTTCAGATCATGCTCTAAAGATAATTTTTGGCAGCTTTGTTTGGGCCACATCTAAGTTTAATTAAACTTATTGCAGCAATCATTTTGCAATATATGTATGAGAGGTCATTATATGGTACACCTTAAACTTATACAAAGCTGTGTCAATTATATCTCCATAAAATTGAAAAAAAAAACCCACAGACATTCAATTAAGAAAACAAAATACAAATCTGAGGAGACAGCTTCCTGTGTGGGGATGGCACAGCAGGAGGTCATTTGGCCCCCTTAAGCTGACAGCAGTGGGGCATGCAGACTACCTATCCTGGATCTGAGAGGGGAAGTCAGAGTATTTTTGTGCACAGCAATGGAAGTTAACCTAAGTTGCAAAGCCATGAGGGCAAAGGTATGTTTTTGTTGCTGTTATTGTTGTTTGCTTATTTTTTTCTTTCTAGGTACTTCATTGTTTACAAATACTTCAGAGTTTAAAAAATAAAACAATATGCTCTGATTCACAAGATCAATTTTTGGATATCCTCAAGGTCTTTTGTTTAAAAAGATAAATATTCTACACATACGTTATACTTTAAAGTAAAAAATTTTGGAACAGAAGAAAATGAATAACAAATGAACCATCTTTACAAATATAAAAATAAAGAAATTATGCAACATCTAGAAGATGAGATGATAGGAAGTTACAGTGGAGATAACAGCACCATAACGATACCAAGTACTGCATGCATACAGTGCCTGACAATGCTAAAAGCTTTCTTATATATATCATTTCATATAATTCTCAGAATAACTATCTTATCAAGTAGGCAGAGCATACATTACTATGCCAGTTTAAGAAACTGAAACTGAAGCTTGACGTTGAGGTTTTCTGATTCCAAATCCAGCTCCCTTCTGAAAATCAGGAGGAACATGATATAAGGTTATACCAATTTTTTTTAAAAAAGATCTGTAGCCCAAGTTACCTGATTCTAGCTCCTACCAGTGTACAGGGGACTTCAATTTCCTGCAAATTATCACTTATTTAGTTCTGGGAGTCCCTAACAGGTTTCTCACATGAGTTCAAGAACAAGGCCACTCACAGAAGTTTCACTGCTGGTGGCTGTCCCCATTCTGGCTGGGCCCTATGAAAGTTACAGCACCATGGGCTACTGTGATCAGGACCAACCCCATCATTTTTGTGGTCTCTCTAGAGCTGTGCTCTTTCCTGAGACTCTACCAGCCCCAGCAGTTTCTCTTAGGACCCATTTAGAGTCCTCAGGCTGTCAAGGACATCTGTTGGTCTGTGGCAGAGTAGAGGATAGTGGCACTCTCTTCACAGGATTATGTTTTGTCAGAGGCTCCCAAAGCAGTGTTATCACGACTCAGGGATGCAAGGGTTAACTGGGCAGCTATGTCAGTTTTTGTGTATCTGGAGTGACCCTGGGGTAGGTGCATTTACCAGCCATGGAGCTCTACTTGGTTCCACTGAGCATCTCCACTACATGGCCGTCTATCAAGTCAGTCTGAACTTTGGAACCAAGTGGAGTGAAGGGTATTTTTCAGTTAAACTTTTTTTGTTCAAAACTGATGACTCAAGCAGATTTGGGTCGCCTGTCATTCTTCAATACCTAAGTGCTCTTATTTGGAGAGAGGGGAACCCTTGCCATAAGCCCTCTGATATGTCACCTGTATTGTCGTAGGCACAAGTGATCCAGGGACAAACAAGGTGGACACAATTCCTGCTCTGTTGGATCTCACGTTCCATAAGGTCAACGTCATCACACCAACTTCTTTAGTTTATCTAGGATGAGTTCTTTCCTGGGAGACTTATCTGGATTGTTCACTCCCTTCTACATCCCTCCCCACCATCTCACCTTCCCAATCTGCAAGTCAACATTTTTTTAAATTAAATTTCTATTCTAGGACTTCCCTGGTGGTACAGTGGATAGGAATCCGCCTGCCAATGCAACAAACATGGGTTCGATTCCTTGTCTAGGAAGACTCTGCATGCCAAGAAGCAACTAACCCTGTGTGCCTCAACTACTGAGATGCTGCAACTGCTGAAGTCCATGCATCTAGAGCCCGTCCTCTGCAACAAGAGAAGGCATGGCAATGAGAAGCCTGTGCACCACAATGAAGAGTAGCCTCTACTCGCTGCAACTAGAGAAAGCCTTTGCATGATAGCACAGACCCAGCACAACTAAAAACAAATAAATTATTAAAAATTTTATTCTGAGATGACTGTAGATTCATTAGCAGCTATAATAAATAATGTGAAGAGATCCTGTGTACCATCTACCCAGTTTCTCCCATCTTGCAAAATGATGATGTAATATCACTGTCAGAACTGATATCAATACACCAGACATAGAACATTTTCACATCCACCACTACAAGATTCCCTTATATCACTCTGTTCTAGCCACCCCTGCCTCATTCCCTCATTCCTGATCCCTGGCAATCACTAATCTGTTCTCCATTCTTATTTTGTCATTGTGAGACTATTTGATAAATGGAATCATACAGTGTGTGCCTTTTTGGAACTAAATTTTTTTCCATTCAGCACAAGTTCCTAATTATCTGGAGTTTCACTGAAGTTGTTTGATTTATCAACAGTCCTTTCCTTTGTATCACTGACCAGTATTCCATGGTATAGATGTGCCAGAGTTTGTTTACCTAGTCACTGAGTGACATCTGAGTTGTTTCCGATTTTTTATTATTATGAATAAAACTGTTCTTTAAAGATTTTTATGTGAATATAGAATTTCACTTCTAGGTTGTATGGTAGGTGCAAGTTTAGCGTCATAAGAAATTCCCAAAAGGTTTTCTAGAATGGCTAGACCACTGTCTACCACCATCAGCAATGGGGGAGGAACTCAGTTTCTCTACATCTTCCCCACAAAGTGTACTTTTAACTGACTACCCCATCAACTCACCAGACCCACCTAGACAGGGTGAAACTCACTCAGGGTGTACTGCCTGAGATCATTTTTTTGTTTGTTTTTTCTTAAAAGGCTCTTTGACTGTGAAAATCTGACTTCTGCCCAACATGTCCCACCATTTCTCTGGACATGTCCAGACATGCCTGAATCCTCAGCAGGGTCAGCAAAAGCCTTGGGCTCAAGCAACACATCCCTCTGCGTATAATGAGATATTTGGGGGTTTTGTCTCCAGAGCCTCTTCTAAAGGCCCCACCTCGAATCATCCCCTGCTGAAAGGTGGGCCCCAGAGACCAGTTTGTCCCCAGCCACCGGAGCCAAAGGAGGCTGTCTGTGACTTGTGGAGAGACAATCCCATTCCTTCCCTTGGTGTCTACTATGTGGCAGGCATAGGAGATAAAATAGTGAACAGCCAAGGCCCCTCCTCTTGTGAACCTTACATTATAAGAAGGGGTAATGAATAATAAGGGGCTTCCCAGGGGGCTCAGTGGTTAAAGAATTTGTCTGCCAAAGCAGGAGTCCCAGGAAACGAAGCTTCAATTCCCCTGGAGGAGGAAACAGCAACTAACTTCAGTACTCTTGCCTGGAAAATTCCATGGACAGAGGAGCCTGGCGGGCTACAGTCCATGGGGTTGCAAAGAGTCTGGACAGGCATACAATAAACAATAAAGAGGCAGGGGGATTTCAGATGATGAGAAATACTACAAAACCTATAGTCAGGGAAATGTGATAGAGTGAGTCTCCATGGAACTCAGCTTTTTCAGTATAAGAATTTCTACTTTTTCCCCCAAAGCTGATTACTTCCATTTCTCTACCATTTTTTCTGTAATATATCTTCTGATTACAAGATCTCACAGTTAACTTCTGCTATCAGCAATCCCTTTTATTCGTTAAAGATGATTTTATAATTTGGTGTTTTGAATTAAAAAATATTTCTCCAAATAGGGAGTGGGCACTACAGATGCAGTGCAAATACTCTTTAATTTCAACACCAAGTATTTTTGAATACAGCCAAAGACTGCAGGCTTTTGCAAAGTTGTGTTCTTGTCCATTCCTTGTTCATTCACCTTGTGAATTAACATTCCCAGGTCCTTTCCAAGCAAATTCTGTAAAGTCAAACCCTTCACTTTCTGCACTAACTAGTTCCAAACAGTTAACCTAGCCTTTTTCTAGTTCTTTCTGCTCAGAACACAACTGAGACAAAAATCTTTGCTGTCTTTAGGCTTCTTAAAATCTCAGCTTCTTTTAACATTGGTCTTTGGTGGCCTTATGTTTCATCTTTTGTGCTTGTACTTGTAACAGTTGAGTGCCCTGAGCAGCCAAATTGTTAATTTCCATGTGTTATTTTTGGCATATTTATGCATACATGCACAGAAGGCTGGAAGACTTAGGAATGACTATATTAATAAAATGTTATTTTTAAATAATCTTCCAAGTTCCTTGAGATATCCTGCCTTCTGGAATCATTAACCACAGGATATTTTCCCTTTTCCATTTATTTTATGATATCCACTTTCCAAAGGTTTATGTATGTGGCTGAGTCTTCATAGACTTCTCTTTCTTAACTATATGGTCTTTAAAATGGCATGGTTACCTTTGATCACTTTTAAGAGGCTTGGTTAACAATATGGGCTTTGGGGTCAGGTAGATCTGGGTTGGATTCTCAGGTCCTTTACTGTTAGCTAAGTAATCTTGTACCCGTCAACCTCTTTAACCTTCAGGTTCCTCATCTATAACATGAGGATAGTTTCACAGGTTGTGAGAGGATTAAAGGAAGTAATGCTTGATACATAGTGAGCACCCGAAAAAAGATGTTAAGGGCTTAATAAATGTAAGCTATTGTTATTTTTATTACCCTTGTACATTAAGATTGCATCTGGAGGGTCATTTCCTCAAAATGTTACTTCTTCTGCTTTCTGCAGGAAGGAAAAAATTTACCAGATTCTTTGTTTTTGGAGTATAAATCTTCCTGGTGTTTGGACAGATTTCCTTCTCTGCTGCTATTAAGTCTCTTCCTATGTTAGTTTTCTAATCTGATTTGCTAAATACCCTCCACATCCTTAAAGGCATCTGCAATTTTGATCATTTCATTTCTCTATTCTTTAATCCTCATCTAAAAGCATCTGTTCTGCTTAATAAATGTCCATAAACATAAATAATTCTATCATATGTTGCAGCTTTCCCACCTTTCAATTAGTCGTTGTCCTTTTGGGCAGTGGATGCTGGCACATCACGCATGCCCTAATAGGGCAGAAAATATGCTTCAGCCTGGAGTCACTTTGTAAAAAGCCAAGTTCTTCTTTACAAAGGTGTGATTTCCTTTTGATATGAATTATCACATTGGTTTTCATTATCTATGTTCAGCTCACCTCTGAGATCATATGTTTGGCTGCCACAGCTTTCCCCTCGTGCTTTCTCCTGAGATCAGCTACAAATCTTCACCACTGTTGTTTTTTCCATTTAACACCTGAGTTGTCAGCTTTACTGAATCTTTTTCTCCCTCTTCATGAAATGTTAATATAAACCCCTCTTGGTCAGTTTATGAATTACCTTCCAAACTCTCCCTTCCTGTTCTGTCTCTTGCCAAGAGTCCATTGCTCTATTGTTACAAGCCATGGTCCAGGAAAATCAAACCTGTTTTTCAACTTGTTTATGAAGCTAGCAGTTCCCTTCCAACATCTCCTTTTCTCTTTCAAGGTCATTAATTTCAACTGGAATATGGACTCAAATGATCTTCATTGCTCCCAAATGCCTATTTCCTGTTAAAGATTTTGCAGCCATCTGAGATGCGCCACCAAATATCTTTATGCTGTATTTTCTCTTTCCATGCAGACTGGTGGGAGTAGGTAGTGGTCAACAGACTTGGTGATCCTTGGCAGGCTCTCTTACGTTTCAGGCGTAACAACAACAAACCTCCAGAGTTTCCTATTGAAACTCCTGGTTCAATTCCATTTCAACAACACTGGCCTCCTTGCTAGACCTTAAATATACTGGGTATGGTTCTGCCCTGGAGTCTTTGCACCAGGTATCTCCCAGACATCCCCAAGGCTCACTGCGTCACCTCTTCTCTGCCCCTCTGCCCTCTGTTTCAGTAAGGCCTACCTTGACTACCCTATTTAAAAGTCACAGGGGCTTCCCAGGCAGTCCAGTGGTTAAGACTCCAAGCTTCCAATGGAGGGGCATGGGTTCAATCTCCGGCCACTGAATTAAGATCCCACATGCCTTGCTGCTGCTGCCAATAAGTCGCTTCAGTCGTGTCTGACTCTGTGTGACCCCATAGACAGCAGCCCACCAGGCTCCTCCGTCCTTGGGATTCTCCAGGCAAGAACACTGGAGTGGGTTGCCATTTCCTTCTCCAATGCATGGAAGTGAAAAGTGAAAGTGAAGTCGCTCAGTCATGTCCGACTTTTAGGGACCCCACGGACTGCAGCCTACCCAGGCTCCTCCGTCCATGGGGTTTTCCAGGCAAGAGTACTGGAGCGGGGTGCCACTGAGCACAGCCAACAAATGAAATGAAATAAAATCACAAATTCTTGAAGTAGATAACCAACAAGGACCTACTGTATAGCACAGGGAACTCTGCTCAATGTTATGTAGCAGTCTGGATGCGAGGGGAGTTTGGGGGAGAATGGATACATGGCTGAGTCCCTTTGTTGTTCACCTGAAACTATCACGTTCCCTATCTTCCTTATGCAACTCCATTTTTCCCCACAGTACATATCACCTCTGAATATATTAGATAATGTATTAATTTATTATGTGCATTGTGTCCTTAGTCGCTCAGTCATGTCCAACTCTTTGTGACCCTGTGGACTGTAGCCCACCACGCTCCCCTGTCTATGTGATTTTTCAGGCGAGAATACTGGAGAATACTGGAGTGAGTTGCCATTTTCTCCTCCAGGGGATCTTCCTGACCCAGGGATCGAACCCGTGTTTCCTCTGTCTCCTGCAGATTCTTTACCCGCTGAGCCATACTTACTGTGACTGTCTGATAACCCCTGTGTCTCTCCTTCCCACTGGAATGTAAGCTTCATGGAACAGAGACTTCTACATCCTGAAAACTTACAGCAGCACTTGATACACACAGATATTCAGTAAATATCTGCTATATTTACAGAGTATACACTCAAGATCTAATGGCAAGTTACAGTTCAAATCCACCATCTGCCTTTTTTTCATTCCTTTGTTTCTTTTTCTAAAATATGATTATTTAAAATATAAAAATAATATTAAAATTTGGAAGCAAAAATTAGGAAAAAAAGAAAATCATACATAGTAAAAATAAAATTAAACCCCCCACAGGTAAATGTTGATAATGATCATTAACACTGAAAATGTTTTCCAGCTTCTTTAAAACTGGATGTGCATTTATAAATAATTAAAACATGCTATTGTACATGTTATACAAGTAATACTGTACACAGTATTTATATATACACAGTAGTAGTAGTAGTACTGTAGTTGCTCAGTCGTGTCTGACTCTTTTGTGACCCCATGGACTGTAGCCTGCCAGGTTCCTCTGTCCATGGGATTCTCCAGGCAAGGATACTACAGTGGGTTGCCGTTCCCTTCAGTATTTATATGTAATATATTTATACATAGATTACTATATAAGTAATTCTGTACAGAGAGTTTTGTATTCTGATATTAGAGGGAAAGTGTTTTTTCCCTGTTTTCTTGGCCCTCTCATGCCCTCAGAACAAAGTCATCCCATTTCTCTGCCTTCAGTACAGAAGGCCTAACCCTAACCCTAATCCTTAACTGTGCTCTTAGACATCTTGCCATTGAGTCTTGGGGGGAACATATTGCTGTTGTTCAGTCACTAACTCATGTCCAACTCTTTGCAACCCCATGGACCATAGCATACCGGGCTTCTCTGTTCTTCACTATCTCCCAGAGTTTGCTCAAACTCATGTCCATTGAGTCGGTGATGCCATCCAACCATTTTCATTCCCTGTTGCTCCCTTCTCCTCCTGCCCTCAATCTTTTCCAGCATCAGGGTCTTTTCCAATGAGTCAGCTCTTCACATTAGGTGGCCGAAGTATTGGAGCTTCAGCACCAGTACTTCCAATGGATATTGAGGGTTGATTTCCTTTAGGATTGACTGGTTTGATATCCCTGCTGTCCAATGGGCTCTCAAGAGTCTTCTCCAACACCACAATTCGAAAGCATCAATTCTTTGGAGCTCAGCCTTTTTTACGGTCCAGCTCTCACATCCATACATGACTACTGGAAAAACCATAGATTTGACTATACAGACCTTGGTTGGCAAAGTGATATCTCTGCTTTTTAGTACATTGTCTGGATTTGTCATAGCTTTTCTTCCAAGAAGCAATTGTCTTTTAATTTTGTGACTGCAGTCAACCACCCACAGTGACTTTGGAGCCCAAGAAAATACAATCTGTCACTTTTTCCCCATCCATTGGCCATAAAGTAATGGGACCAGATGCCATGATCTTAGTTTTCTAAATGTTGAGATTTAAGCAGCTTTTTCACTCTCCTCTTCTATCCTCATCAGGAGTCTCTTTAGTTTCTCTTCACTTTCTATCATTAGAGTGGCATTATCCGTATATCTGTGATTGTTGATACTTCTCCCAGAAATCTTGATTTCAGCTTGTGAGTTCATCCAGCCCAGCATTTCACATGATGTACTCTACATATAAGTTAAATAAGCAGGGTGACAATATATAGCCTTGACGTACTCCTTTCCCAGTTTTAAATCAGTCCATTGTTTCATGTCCAGTTCTAACTGTTGCTTCTTGTCCTGCATACAGGTTTGTCAGGAGACAGGTATGGTTATATTTGCAAAAAATTAAGATATATATTAATGCCAAGTGTCGATGGGCTTCCTTGGTGGTTTAAACAGTAAAGAATCTGCGTGCAATGCAGGTGACCCAGGGTTTGATCCCTGGATCAGGAAGATCCCTTGAAGAAGGGAAAGGTGACCCACTCCAGTATTCTTACCTATAAAAGTCTATGGACAGAGGAGTCTGGCAGGCTACAGTCCATGAGGTCACAAAGAGTTGGACATGACTGAGCAACTAACTTTATTTATTTTTTTAAAATATTGATGGGAATGTAGAACTAAGGGAAAGTTTAGACATTGCTGTTGGGAGTTTAAATCGACATAACTGAACTTCCCTGGTGGTGCAGTGGATAAAAACCCACCTTCAATGCAGGGGACATGGGTTCAGTCCTTGGTCTGGGATGATTCCATATGCTGTGGAACAAGTAAACCTATGTGCCACAGTTTCTGAGCCCATGCTCTAGAGTCCATGAGCCGCAACTACTGAAGCCCACATGCCCTAGGCCCACATGCTCTAACTACTGAAGCCCATGCACCTAGAGCCTGTGCTCCATAACAAAAGAAGCCATGCAGTGAGAAGCCTCTGCAACACAACAAAGAGTAGCCCTTGCTCACTGCAACTAGAGAAAGCCCATGCACAGCACCAAAGACCCAAAACAGCCCAAAATAAGACTAAATAAATAAGATTAATTTTAAAAAGTAAGTGATACAACCATTTTGTGAACAGTTTCCTACACCCTATGACTCAGCAATCCATTCCTAACTATATGCGCTAGAAACTCTCATGCACTTGTACACCAGGGGTCATATTACAAGAACATACATCTCAGTATTGCTTGCAATAGCCAAAATGTCTAAAGGAAAATGAATAAATGCACTGTAGTGTAATCACATCTTGGATTACTATATAACATGAAAAATAAAAAATTCCCATTCCACACCATAATATGAATTTTAGAAACTTGATGTTTAAGAGAAAGCAAATGCCAGATACTAACACACAGTATGCCTCTCCCCACACTTTTTTTCATATTAAAAGATTTAATGTTTTTAGAGAAGTTTTAGGTTCACAGCAAAAATACGGTGAAGATATAGATTTTCCATACATCCCTTTATGTGTAGCCTTTTGCATTAACAATATCCCAGAATAGTACCTTTGGTACAACTGATGAACCTACACTAATACATCAAAATCACCCAAAGTCAACAGGTTACATTAGGATTCATTGTGATATGGTACATTCTGTGGTTTGAACATGGGGATTAATGTAAGATTCAATTAAAGCTTACCTCAAAAAAAAATCAACATTAACTGAAAGCAAGCAGATGGAATAAACAGTGAAGACTGAGCAAACATTAATGAGTCAGAAACAGGAAATCAGAACTAATAGTTTCATAATGCTTGTTCTTAACTAAATGAAATAGGTAAACCATTAGCTGATCCAATAAAAAACTGGAAAACATTATGATTAAAAAAAGATGAAGTTTTCTAAAAATGGCATTAACTTGAAAAAGTCTAAGCAAATAAATTTGGAAATCCAGATAATAGAGATAATTTCTTAGGAAAATACTTGAAATTGGCCCAAAATTGACCCCTTAAACAGAGAAACCTTAAATAGACACATTTCCATAGGAGAAATAAAGCTATCAAGACATTACTCTACAAAAAATGAATAAGATCCTGATCATTTCACAGAATTTTTTTATCAACACTCTATTTCTAGCTTAGCTCCAACATGTAAAGAGCTGTTGAAAGTGAAAAGTGTTAGCCATTCAGTTCAGTTAAGTGTGTCGCTCAGTTGTTTTTGACTCTTTGTGACCCCATGCACTGCAGCATGCCAGACCTCCCTGTCTGTCCCAGAGCTTGCTCAGACTCATGTTCATTGAGTTGGTGATGCCATTCGACCATCTCATCCTCTGTCATCCTCTTCTCCTCCTGCCTTCAGTCTTGCCCAGCATCAGGGTCTTTTCCAATGAGTCAGTTCTTTGCATCAGGTGGCCAAAGTACTGGAGTATCAGCATCTAATGAATATTCTAATTTCTAACGAATATTCAGGTCTGATTTCCTTTAGGATTTACTGATTTGATCTCCTTGCACTCCAACGGACTCTCAAGAGTCTTCTCCAATACCACAGTTTACAGCATCAATTCTCTAGCACTAAGCTTTCTTTATGGTCCAACTGTCCCATTCATACCTGACTATCAGAAAAACCACAGCTTTGACTAGATGGACCTTTGTCAGCAAAGTAATGTTTCTGCTTTTTAATATGCTGTCTAGGTTTGTCATAGCTTGTCTTCCAAGGAGCAAATGTCTTTTAATTTCATGGCTGCATTCACCATCTGTAGTGACTTTGAGTCTAAGAAAATAAAGTCTGTCACTATTTTCATTGTTTCCCCATCTATTTGCCATGAAGTGACAGGACTAGATGCCATGATCTTAGTTTTTTGAATGTTGAGTTTTAAGACAACTTTTTCACTCTCCGCTTTCACTTTCACCAAGAAGCTCTTTAGTTTTTCTCTGCTTTCTACCATAAGGGTGGTGTCATGTGCGTATCTGAATTTCTCTCTGCAATCTTTATTCCAGCTTGGACCTAATGAGTTAGGTCCAGCATTTTGCATGAGGTACTCTGTATATAAGTTAAATAAGCATGGTGACAATATACAGCCTTGACATACTCCTTTCCCAATGTGGAACCATTCCATTGTTCCATGTCCAGCTCTAACTGTTGTTTCCTGACCTGCATACAGATTTCTCAGGAGTCTGGTAAGGTGGTTTGATAGTCCAATCTCTTGAAGAATTTTCCACAGTTTGTTGTGATCCACACAACCAGAGGCTTTAGCATAGTCAATGAAGCACAAGTAGATATTGTTCTGGAACTCTCTTGCTTTTTCTATGATCCAATAGATGTTGGCAATTTGATCTCTGGTTCCTGTGCCTTTTCTAAATCCAGCTTGAACATCTGGAAGTTCTCGATTCACGTACTATTGAAGCCTAGCTTGGAGATTCTGAGCATTATTTGCTCACGTGCGAGATGAGTGCAATTGTGTGGTAGTTTGAACACTATTTGGCATTGCCTTTTTTTGGGACTGGAATGAAAACTGACCTTTTCCAGTCCTTTGGCCACTACTGAGTTCTCCAGATTTGCTAGCATATTGATTACAACACTTTAATAGCATCATCTTCTAGAATTTGAAATAGTTCAGCCAGAATTCCATCACCTCCACTAGCTTTGTTCGTAGTGATGCTTCCTAAGGTCCACTTGACTTCATGCTTCAGGATGTCTGGCTCTAGGTGAGTGATCTAGATAACCGCTGTGGTTATCTGGGTCATGAAGATCTTTTTTGTATAGTTTTTCTGTGTATTTTTGCCACCTCTTCTTAATATCTTCTGCTTCTGTTAGGTCCACACCATTTCTGTCCTTTATTGTGCCCATCTTTGAAATGTTCCCTTGGTATCTCTAATTTGCTTAAAGAGATCTCTACTCTTTCCCATTTTATTGTTTTCCTCTATTTCTTTGCACTGATCACTGAGGAAGCCTTTCTTATCTCCCCCTGCTATTCTTTGGAACTCTGCATTCAAATGGGTATATCCTTCCTTTTCTCCTCTGCCTTTAGCTTCTCTTCTTTTCTCAGCTATGCATAAGACCTCCTCAGACAACCATTTTGCCTTTTTGCATTTCTTTTTCTTGGGGATGGTATTGATCACCACCTCCTGTACAATGTTATGACCCTCCGTCCATAGTTCTTCAGGCACTCTATCAGATTTAATCCCTTGAATCTATTTGTCACTTCCATTGTATTGTAAGGATTCTGATTTAGGTCATACCTGAATGGTCTAGTGGTTTTCCCTACTTTCTTCAATTTAAGTCTGAATTTGGCAATAAGGAATTCATGATCTGAGCCACAGTCAGCTCAGTCTTGTTTTTGCTTACTGTATAGAGCTTCTCCATCTCTGGTTGCAGAGAATATAATCAATCTGATTTTGGTATGACCATCTGGTGATGTCCATGTATAGAGTTGTCTCTTGTGTTGCTGGAAGAGGGTGTTTTCTATGACCAGTGTGTTCTCTTGACAAAACTCTGTTAGCCTTTGCCCTGTTTCATTTTGTACTCCAAGGCCCAACTTTCCTGTTATTCCAGGTATCTCTTGACTTCCTACTTTTGCATTCCAGTCCCCTGTGATGAAAGGGATATCTTTTTTTTTTGGTGTTATTTCTAGAAGATCTTGTAGGTCTGCATAGACCTGTTCAACTTCAGCTTCTTCAGCATTAGTGGTTAGGGCACAGACTTGGATTATTGTGATACTGAATGGTTTGCCTGGGAAATAAACAGAAATCATACTGTCGTTTTTGAGACTGAACCCAAGTATTGCATTTTAGACTCTTTGGTTGACTATGAGGGCTACTGCATTTCTTCTAAGGGATTCCTGCCCACAGTAATGAATATAATGGTCATCTGAATTAAATTCATTCATTTTAGTCCATTTTAATTCACTGATTTCTAAAATGTCGATGTTCACTCTTGCTGTCTCCTGTTTGACCACTTCCAATGTACCTTGATTCATGGACCTAACATTCCAGGTTCCTATGCAATACTGTTCTTATATCTTCAGACTTTACCTCCATCACTAATCACATCCACAACTTGGCATTGTTTTTGCTTTGGCTCAGCCTCTTCATTCTTTCTGGAAATTTTTCTCCACTCTTCTCCAGTAGCATATTGGGCACTGAGCACCCTGGGGAGTTCATCTTTCAATGGGTTAACTTTTTGCTTTTTCATACTGTTCATGGGGCTCTCAAGGCAAGAATAATGAAGCGGTTTGCCATTTCCATCTCCAGTGGACCATGTTTTGTCAAAACTCTCCACTGTGACCCATCCATGTAAGCTGCCCGGTTGCATCCATCTCTTTGCAACCCATGTACTGTAGCCCACCAGGCTCCTCTGTCCATGGAATTTTCTAGGCAAGAATAGAGAATGTTGCCATTCCTTTCTCCACCCTCCTTACAAAAGAAAAGTGCTGAATGCACTAACTAAAAATGGATTTTCTTAGATCCATCAGAGAAAAGAAGTCATAGGGCAAATGTCTACCCTGTAATTTGGAGAGACATGAAAGTATAGATATCACAGCCAAGATCAAAGTCACTGAAGCCATTAACTGGTAGAAACATTTCATGGTGATTTGGACTAATTGCTGGAGGCTGAGCATAGACTAGCTTGAGATTTAAAACATTCCTAAGCCTAATTCCCCAGAGAAGGCAGTGGCAACCCACTCCAGTACTCTTGCCTGGAAAATCCCATGGATGGAGGAGCCTGGTGGGCTGCAGTTCATAAGGTCGCTAAGAGCTGGACAGACTGAGCGACTTCACTTTCACTTTTCACTTGCATGCACTGGAGAAGGAAATGGCAACCCACTCCAGTGTTCTTGCCTGGAGAATCCCAGGGATGGAGTAGCTTGATGGGCTGCCGTCTATGGGGCCGCACAGAGTCGGACACAACTAAAGAGACTTAGCAGTAGCAGCAAGCCTAATTCCCAGGTTTAGGGAAGATCCCATATTTTTTAGGGGTTTATACCTCCAGGTTTTCACAGTGAAGAATGAAGAAAAATATCCTGGGGTTTCTAGTAGGGGGAAGGGGAAAATAATCATTTACAAGTGTGCCCAGAGTAAAAGAAAACTTTTTGAAATATGTCCAGAGAGCTTTCTTCACAACAAAGTTCTACCCTACAGGGGAAACTACTTTCCCTTATCTCACGGGGAAAGGGGTCAGCTCCAGCACTCCCTACTCTTTTAGTCTAAGGAAAAGGAAAAAAAATAATGATGAGACACATTTCTGAAGGTCACAGCCCAGGGAGTTAGGCTTATTAAAAATCAAAATTAATCATAAGATTATAGAACACATCCTCTCCAACACCTCACCACCACACCATCAGGGCTCCAGCATAAAGTGGGTTACAACTGAGAGAGCTGTAAGACACAGTTTTAATTTAAGAAGGAGTTCTTAATGAAGCCCAAAGACAATTTGGAAGGGAAAAAATAAAAGAAAAAACAAAGATCAGAAATTCTCAAGCTAAATTCCAAAATGCAGGAAAAAAAAAGGAAAAAAGTCCAAACTATAGACCTATAGACCTATACCTAAACTAAAGCAAAAATTATGAAATAAAGTATTAGTGAGCAGAATCTTTTAGCACATTAAGAAAATAATTAATATTTATCAGATGGAATTTCTTTTAGGAATATAAAAAAGGATGGTTCAGTATTATGAAATTCATTAACAGAATTCATTATACTATTTGTTACAAAGGTTCTCAGATAGAGCTAGTGGTAAAGAATCTGCCTTCCAATGCAGGAGACACAGGAGACGTGAGTTCAATCCCTGGGTTGAGAAGATCCCCTGGAGTAGGAAATGGCCCCCCACTCCAGTATTCTTGCCTGGAAAATTCCATGGACAGAGGAGCTTGGAGGGGTACAGTCCATGAGCCCATACAGAGTCAGACATGACTGAGTGACTAAGCAGCAGCATTTGTTATAAGTTAAATATTATTTTAGCATCTTTGGAGATTATTAAAAAGACTTCTGACAAACTTTAACACCCATTCCTCATGAAAACTCCAAATAACATAGAAATTGATAGGACCTCAACGTGATAAAACACAAAACGCACGCCTAAAGTTAAACTGTTCTGTGATCATGAATTGGAAGCCTTAACACTGTTAAATTCCACAGCAGGAAACACTATGCAATTTCCTCAGAAAACTAAAAATAGAAATACCATATGATCCAGCAATTCCACTCCTGGGTATATATTGAAGAAAATTAAAACACTAATTTGAAAAGACATATGTACCCCAATGTTCACAGCAGCATTAAATACAGCTGCCAAGACATGGAAAAAACCTAAATGTTTAACAGCAGATGAATAGATAAAAAAATATGATACACACACACACACACACACACACACACACACACACACACACACACA